>JAYGXS010000003.1:31473685-31503122 GCA_036362985.1 Ligula intestinalis
TCACCAGCTTGAGGCACTGTTATCGAATGCAGAACAAGGAGGACTTCTCACCGAAGATCTCTGATAGGTGCTTGATGGTTCCGCCCAAGGTGTAATCACGAGGGTTTTTACGAAAGAATCATATCCGTGTACCACTCTCACTCTTTGTTGTCAAATTTGCGCAGTAGTAAGCACACCTTCCAAGCGTCGTAAGCTTTGACAAATTCCACACATTTAAATAAGGTTCACGCTTAAACTAAGCGTCAAGATTTATATCGGAGTTCTGATCATAAGTAAGTCGGCGACAGAGGCAGCAGACGCGTCCGCTGATGTTGGCTGACGTTAGCTGATTCACATAAGAAGCTGGATCAGCAAATGCAAGCGGAATTTTTGCATAATGGACTCCATCAACTTCGCGTGAGACGACTCGAACTGAGCTTCTTGTTGCTGCAGGAGAGTCAGCAATTGTTCTGTGGAAATGGACATAGAAGGTTCTGAATCAGCGTCGCCAATTATTAAAAATGTACCAAAGTTGAGATGTCTCCGCCTAATTATGCCCTTTGAGTACCAGGGAAGAACACGAAAAGGAGAGTGCAAAAGAAGAAGTATTTTGCGCCATAAATCGAACATATTTTACATAACAAACGTGCAGTGGCCTTTCTCAGCCACTTGGAACCCAAGATCAGCCGCCGACGCATGGCGACTTTAGCCTGCCTGCGCGCCCACTACCTCCTGGGGCTGGGCGCTAACTGTCCTTGACCGACGCGCAAAAACGCCTCAGAGTAACCGCGCGCACACGCTAGCCAACCTATCGCCCATCTGAAGGTCGCGCGCCCACGCTAGTCTAGACATCATCCGCGCTATTGGCCGCCAGAACATAACCAAGCATTTTTCGACATAAACTTGGTTGGTAGCGTTCGAAGCGGGACTGGGGGTAGCGAGCGCAGAAACAGGATCCTGGTAAGCAAGCCTGCGCAGTTCTAAAACAGGTGTGTGCACACCACATTAAAACAACCACATTAAAACCACCACATTAAAACCAAAAAAATAGTTCATACATGAAAACATAACCGGAGTATTAAAAGACAGATAAGGCTTTTTATTCAGCGCATGATCTTGGCGTTTGGATGACGTACAAGCTTAAAATTTCGTCAAAATATTGCTAGGCGGCTCAAGCTGCAACTTCATTTTTTCCTTTGAACTGGGCATTTATATTCCTTTCGATGAAAAATACTTTTCTCATCTCTTCGGTAAATTTGAAGCTCGCATCTTGAATACACAATCCAAGCTAAAATAAAATATACGTAACAGCATTAAAAACCAATTGAAAGGGTGCAACAATGGGCCATAACATTCGTAAAAGTCTAAAGAGCACTGCCAGATGACGTCCACCCAAATAACCTTAAACTCAATTCTCTAAATTATAGGCAGCTACGCGGTGACTTTGTCTAACATTTTCGCACGTTGCGTGACTTGGACTGCGCCACTACGCTCATCTCCAGGGCCATCGCTTAAACCTACAGGTGCCCCAAGGATGATAGGACATGAGGATGCGTTTTTTTCTGTATCAGGATCGTGGAGCCTTGGAATAATCTACCCAATTCGACTGTCGTATCCACATGCTGCAGCATAACGTGGACTATGTGACCAATTAACCTTAACCACCCACCGGACTATGTGAGCCTATCTACATTCAAATGACTGTAATTTCCTTACATTATTTCTAATAATTTAAAGCTTGCGGTGAAAAATAGTCAGTTCAAGGGCGTAAGGCTATTTGCCTCGACTAAACCGACTAACTTACTGCCTGATCCATGTTTGTCCTATCGCACTAAATTTGGAATAATCGACGCAGCGTAGTGCATTTTAAGGTCATGTTTTAAACACAGCGGGCAGTGTCTTAGCCTAATCTTCGAAATAAATCAGTTGACAACAGCCTTTCTCGTTAACGGATTTTGATCTGATTTGGCGATGGCTTTTAAGTGAAGCTGTCTGTTATGGTTAAGCCACCACAGAGGTCACTAGAAGATGTTTGTCAGAAACTAATGAAATAGTCTGCACGTTCACGTCTGCTGTCGTCGGAACGCAGCGTAGATAGAAATCAAAACGATAGATGCAGCTCGAGCACCCCTTTTGCAAACTATTTATGCGGGTAGCTGTTTAAAATCGATCAATTAGTTACAAGACTTTCAAACGGATCCGAGAAGGCTTTCGACGACTTGTCTGATTAATTTTGAATGCACCAAGGTTCTGTCCACCTCGAATGGATTATTACTGGCTCTGCTGTCACGTAGTTACTTTGTAAAGCACGCGGTTTGGCTACAATCTTCTGCCTTCTGAAGACTCGATCTGCTTTCGTCACTGTCGAAGGGTAAGCAACTAAGTAGCTCGGCTTAGTGTTTTGTTCACAGATTGCTCTAGAATATAGTACCTAGACATTAGGCGTGCGATCTTTTTTACAATACTACTGTTTTACGTACATTGTGGTTTATTTACGTCCCACTGTCTCAGTGGTTATTGAAAAAGTGCTATCGTACATGTTAGCACCCTCTCATCGGGACCCTCGTAGTCGTAGCCTATGCTCAGCCTTACCGTCTTGCACTTTCCCGAAACTCTTCGCTTTTGCACTCGTCATTCTAACCCTTCATTTGCATGCATTGTTTGTCGAAAACCCACCAACTTCTGATTTCAGCCCATGACTAGAGGAATAGCTTGTGAAGGACTCTGTGCATATATTGATGGGTGGGTGATTTGCTGCAAATCTCAATTTGAGAGGCATCTCTAGCCGTTTATTTTGAAGATGTCTTTGTTGCTTGCCAGACGGAACCACCGAAAAGCGTCTATCCAAAATTTATGCTTTGAGTATTTTTTTTAAATAGACGAGTGATCTCTTTTTACGAGTTCTTTTGATAGACATTTGGTGGGAGGTTTTCCAGCGAGCCTGTACCGGATTCAAATTTCGCGTTAGGCAACTGTCACAGCGGTCTACAATAAAAAGACAAGATTGATCACAATTTTTCTTGGTTGGCCATTTGGCCTATATTTCAGGCATGCATTTCCTTTGCTTCCTTCAAACCTTGCCCAAGCTATGAGAAGGAAGTCCTTGGGTTTCTTTTCTAGTTGGGTCCAGTGGAATGACTATTCATTGGTGGCAAAAGTCATTTCCGTTTTTTATAAAAAGGACCAACTTCGTTTCCTTGACCATATTATCTTTGGATCGACGGAACTACCTTCATTTATTATCGAACTTTCTTGGAAGGTCTAAAGTCTATTTTGGGTTCCATCTGGCAATCAGTGATTAAATTAAATCTCCTAGCTGCCCAGCCAAAAATTTAACCTAACGAACCATCTTATGGCTCCATGTTAACTAATGGCATTGAATCACGTAAGGTGCTACACAATTTTTATGCACAGGTCACTCACATGCAGTACGATCACTTCAGCATGAGCGTCAGGAGCAACTCTCTTAACAGAAGTTACTTGTTCTCCCGTATTCTTCCTTCTAAATGCTCAAGAAGCACCCAAGAATTCTTTCTTGAAGTGATGCATAAAATGATTGCCGTGTTACTCCTTGTCAGCGAATGGCAAATAACTGTATTAGAAAAATTGACGTCCGTCTTCTGATTCGTCTTAAGCAGTCCCACACAATTTCAGAGGTGTTTTTACTCACAGTTCATTTCATTTTTTTGATTCTGCTTTGTCGCTGGAACATTTTGGGTGCGAAAAGAGACTGGGGTACGATCTGATTGGTAAAGCTCGTATTACCGCCATAGCTTTCGAAGAAATTAGATGGGAGTGTTGTTGAGCACTGTCAGTAGAAGAGGTTATGCAGAGCGCCGGTTGCCGTTGTGAACCGTCAATTACTTGAATGCTCTTCTTAGGCGACCTTTGTTGTCTCTTAAATCAAATTACATTTGCAGTCGTAGTGTGTGCGTTGAGTTTTTTTAAACCCATGAAGTTATCGTGTTCTGAAACGCCTATGCCGTACTGACCCGCCAGTCAAACACATGTTATTGTGACGGACCACGCTTAAATGCACATGCGGTCGCTTGAATAGAGATCCACGCCAATCTTACTCGTTGCAGGATTGGCTGTACCGTTTCGCTTAACTTTGACATGACGCGTTCTTTCAAGTTCTCATTTGTTTTCAGTCGCGTGCACTAACGTCTCCACAGTAAAATCCGTACAATAGCAGCTTGACAGCGGTAAATTACTCACAACGTGTTATAGGTGCGTTCTACGCGAATCACACAGCTCTTTGTGATCCTGGTTGGCTCCACTGCCATGGCGGTGTGAATGAGCGTGTGATGTAGCCTTTGTCGGATACCATATTTACGGCGAGAGCGCGCCACGAAGTATTATCATACAAAAACAGTTGTTCACTATTAGACCTTATTCTCACCGAGTCATGTGACATACTTTCCACGTTCCTTTCATCTGGAATCACTGCTAACTGAAGAAATCAGTCTGCTCTTAAATAATATACTATGTCCGACTGGGACAGTGCTGAACAACGCCGAAAGGCCTTTGGAGCATCTCGTCTGCTATCCGGTTCATCTTCTCACCTTAATTTGCTCCCGAATGATGCGACGACGGCGTTAAGTTATTCAGATCAGAACGAACTCGAAGAACTAGCAGCCTTTCGGACACGAGCTCAATATAAAATGTTAGTTTTTCAAAAAAATAGAGCTGCCGTCTCCCTGGACTCGCCTGATGGACGTTGTATGGAAAATCTTTTTCCCTCCTCAGTCCGCGCATTTGATTTATCGTCTCATATGACCCCAGCAGTGGATCGTGTGCCCACCACAAAGTCCACTATGAGTCGCGCAATGGTACTTGTTGAGTATTTTCATATCAATTTTCTGTCCTCTTTTGATAGTGTCATTATGCCGCTCACACTTCATTAGCATTTTCGACCCTAGGCTTTGATTTTTTACTTTCTTCTCTAGCCTTCACTGTCTTAGCGCTGCATGCTACTACCAGTCCGTTTGAGTTCCAATCATGTCCTTTTCGGGTTGGCTTTGTACTGATTCATATGACTGAATAATGTCTCATATGATGCTTCTTTGTGCCTATCGACTGATGGCGGCCCGCTTCTCAGAGTACCTAGTTTAACTTTGTTCTGACCGCCTTTTTGTCATGCCTGGTGGTTGGGCATTACATTTAGCACTTCACGGCTGTTCTTTGGCGAAGTTTGAAATGTGTATTCGCTACTTAAACCATGTAACCTGTGTCAAATTCTGTGTAGGTCTCTTAAATGATGATTAGCCAGCAACTGTTCGTCCTCGCATAGTCCACAGTCACCACCATAGAGTTAGACTGACCGAATAGATGCCCCTCACACGACCGACTCGTTATTGATAAATATCTTTCACTTATTCACTAAGTTGTTCTCGCTCTTTATCGTTTGAACCAAAGGGCTTTTGTGAATAAATAAAGGCTTAAGCATTCAGATGGGATCTAAAAGCATCTTGACGTCGTGTTAGACCTCAACATGCGCAACTATGAAGTATTTGTTGAATCTAGACAAGGGAGACTGCAATGACAATTTGTTGGTTTATTAGCCATCACCCACCAGCCCTACCAAGCTCCAGGGAATGCACCATCGGAGGCTCGAACCTAAAAATTTTTTTTCGAACTACCAAGCTCTAATCCATTGAGACGTTGGCTCGTCTCGCCGGTTTCGTCCGGGAATGTACTTGTGGTGTTAATACTAATCTGACACTCGTTCACCCCTTTCCGCTCACCCTTGTTGATTAACATTCATCTCTACCTTCTTACACTCGTTGATTAACATTCACCCCTGCCTCCTTACGAACGCTTGATTGTTGCTCACATAATCCTAACCGCTCTTCATCCCTTTTTAGTTCATGTACGACAATTATGAGATGAGTAAAGCCCAATTCTAGGGTGCTCGACCTCTCATTCTTCTCAACTGTTCGGCTATTGCGTACTGAATAACTCGAATGTATCTCAATCACGACAATTTACACATCTTATAACTCAGAATGGATCGAGTCCTCAAACCAGAACGATTTTATGTGTATCAGAATGCTCCGGACGCTTCCAAACAATGGATTCACTGGTTCTGCACATGCGAGAACTTCATGACAAATATCGAAAGCTTAAAGCCAAACAAATTGAGTGTCCTGACCAACTGCGTCTCTCCGACCGTTTAGGAGTCCATCAACGAATGCACCGCTTACGAAGATGCAATTAAGGCACTGAAGGAGTTATATTAAACGCCGAAAAACGAGATCATCGCCCGCCACCTTCTGGCGACCTGTAAACAAGAGGGTGGACAAACTCTCGATCAGTTTGCTCAGAAACTGAAGTCTCTGGCTAAAGACTGTGAGTTCAAAGCAGTTACTGCACAACAAAACCGCGATGATGCCGTAAGATATGCCTTTATTAGTGGTCTTTTATCTAACCAAATTCAACAAAGGCTGCTGGAACAGAAAACCCTGGATTTTCAAATAGCGTTTGATCGAGCAAGATCTCTGGAATTGGCCGAAAAGCAGTCTTTATCCTATCAAAATCCTCCAAAAACCTTATTCACTGCCACCACTGAGGTGTGCGAAACTCCGCGCCGTCCTAACAAATCTGCGGACATCACAGCTTCCAGTTCGTCGTGCAATAAATGTTTCTTTTGTGGGTACGACAAACACCCTCGTTCGAAGTGTCCCGCACGCGACGTGTCGTGCAAAGGATGCGGCAAAAAGGGACACTTCCAAAAGGTTTGTATGACATCGCGAAACAGATGAATCCTTGTCTCTACCCACCCCACTATTTCCGCCATCGCATCGGCTGCTGCACCGGACTGTCTTTCAAGCGCAGTAGTTGTGCTACAGATCAATGGGGCTAACTTCGAAGCCTTAATAGACACAGATAGCTCGGAGAGCTACGTCTTGTCCTCGGTAGTACTCAAAAATAATTGGAAAATCCACCACTCTCGCACCAAAATATCTATAACCACTACCGCTCTAACGAGCGCCACACAGGGACACGTTTTCGTCTCCATTAAATACAAAGGTGCCGTCTACGAAAAGTCCAGGCTATCGATATTGCCAAATTTATGTGCCGACGTATTACTTGGCCATGACTTTCTTCGCTTACATATAAACTTGAGTTGACCAAAGTGTGAAAAACTCTAGGCGTTTGGCGGGATTTGAACCCGCGCATCAGAGAAAGCCTTTGCCGGAGGCTAATGCTCTACCGCTAAGCTACAAACGCCCACATAGAAACGTCGAAATTCCTTTTGGTGGACCTAAGCCTACATTCCCACCCTGTTCTGTTGCTTCCACCTGCGTCGAACCTCCCTGTTTATTTCCTAATCTAACCCCGGACTGTAAGCCAATCGCAACAAAATCTCGTTGACACACACTAACGTTGATGAAAGGTTTATTCAGGAAGAAATTCGTCATCTGTTGGTTGCTGGAGTAATTGAGCCTTCTTCCTCCCCCTGGCGAGCCCAAGTCCTGGTGGTAGCCACTGAAAATCACAAACGGTGAATGGTTGTTGATTATAGCCAGACGATCAACAAATACACTACTCGATGCCTATCCATCTATCAAGATAGACGAAATGATTGAACATATTGCCAACTACGACACCTATAGCACTCTTGACCTCAAGAGCGCGTACCACCAGATACCTATCTGGGCAGACGAAAGACCATACACTGCGTTCGAAGCTTGTGGACGTTTGTATCAATTTTGTCGAATCCCGTCTGGGGTCACCAACGGAGTTGACTGTTTCCAACGAACCATTGATGATATAATTACACGCGACCACCCGAAGGATGTATTTGCTTATGCAGACAATATCACCATTTGTGGAAACGGCATCACAAAACACAATTCAAATCTTCAAAAATTCCTCGACGTTGCCGCAAAATCTGGACTCACTTTTAATGAAGCAAAAAGCGTCATCGCTTCTCATCAAATCAAGCTTCTTGGTTACGAAGTGTCCAAAGGTAACATCAGACCGGATCCAGATCGTCTGAAACCCTTGCGTGAGATGGCTGCTCCAAATGATATAAAGTCACAGCAACGAGCCGTTGGATTGTTCGCTTACTATTCGCAATGGATATCCCACTTTTCGGATAAGATCCGTCTGCTTATCCACAACAAAACTTTTCCTCTCTCACTAGAAGTACTTGAAACATTTGAAGCACTTCAGGAAGAACTTGCGCAAGCCACGGTCGCTACCGTACAATATAATATCCCACTGGTTGTTGAGACTGACGCTTCAGACGTCACCATTGCTGCCACACTGAACCAGAATGGTCGAGTAGTAGCATTTTTTCGCGTAGTTTATCACCAAACAAGCGACACCATTCTGCGGTCGAGAAAGAAGTGTATGCCGTAGTGGAATCCATACGTAAATGGAAACATTTTCTTCTCTGCAATCATTTTAAACTAATTACAGATCAACGTTCTGTTGCTTTTATCTATGATAATCAACAAAAAGGGAAGGTGAAGAATGAAAAGATTGAACGCTGGAGATTGGAATTATCGCCATTCAAGTTTGACATTATTTACAGACCTGGCAAAGAAAACCGTGCAGTTGATACCCTTTCCCGTAGTTGTTGTGGGGCCATGGTTACGGACGTCAATCTGAAGGAACTGCACGCATTTCTGTGTCATCCTGGAATCTCTCGGTTAACACACTTTGTCCGAGCTATAAATCTACCCTTTTCGATGGAAGAGATTCGTAATGTTGTTACAAGATGTCCAACGTGCTGTGAAGTCAAACCCCGTTTTTTCAAAACAAAAGGTCAGCTAATCAAGGCCACTCAACCCTTCGAGCGGCTGTCACTCGACTTTAAGGGTCCACTTCCGTCTGTGACCCACAATCGTTATCTGCTGACGATTATTGATGAATGCTCCCGTTTCCCGTTCGGATTCGCCTGTTCCGATCAATCTGCAGAAACCATTATTAAATGCTTATGCCAACTCTTTGCCATCTTCGTTACTCCATACGTACACACCGGTCGAGGATCCTCATTTATATCGAACGACGTACAACAATTACTCCATAATAGGGGGGTGGCGACGAGTAGGACAAATCCGTATAATCCCCAAGGAAACGGACAAGTTGAACGTCTGAACCAAACTTTGTGGAAGACCATTTTTCTTGCTTTGAAATCTATCAATTTGCCTGTAACACACCGGGAATCCGTCCTCTTGGATGCTCTACACTCCATCAGGTCACTTCTATGTACCGCCACTAACGCGACGCCACATGAAAGAATGTTTGCCTATAATCGGAGATAAACCACTGGAACCACTCTTTCTATGTGGCTCTCTTCCCCTGTTCGAGTCCAATTGAAGAAGAGTAACCAGCAGTCCAAATATGACCCGCTCTGTGAGGAAGTTGATCTACTCCAGTGCAATCCTCAGTACGCTCATATACGATTTGACGATGGCAGAGAAGAGATGGTATCTGTTCGACTACTTGCTTCTAGAGGTGAAAAGGATCTCAGTGATCATCATCAGGAGACGGCCACTCCCTTAGTCAAAAATTCCGTTCCACCTCCGCCTGACCAATCACCCAATGCCGAACTGGAAAAAAGCACCGGCTGTACTGACAACCAAGGTGTAACAACACCTGATCATGACCATAATGAAGACGACCCACATGAGCATAACCTGGAGACGTTAATAAAACAACGCGTCCATCCATACTGCCTTCGCAACCGAGACGCTTAGGATTTATCCCACTCAAACTCTAGAGTAGACTTGTGAACATTATGCCCCTTTTTTGTTGGCCGGGGAGAATGTGGTGTTAATACTAATCTGACACTCGTTCACCCCTTTCCGCTCACCCTTGTTGATTAACATTCATCCCTACCTTATCACACTCGTTGATTACCGTTCACTCCTACCTTCTTCACCCTTGCCTCCTTACGAACGCTTGATTTTTGCTTATATAATCCTAACCGCTCTTCATCCCTTTTTAGTTCGTGTACGACAATTATAAGATGAGTAAAGCCCAATTCTAGGGTGCTCGACCTCTCATTCTTCTCGACTGTTCGGCTATTGCGTACTGAATAACTCGACTATATCCCAATCACGACAGTACTCAATGGTAGATAGGCGTTCACCGATCAGTTACAGGACACTCATCCCGTCGTGTGTACATCTGTACCGTTCTTAATCTCATTTAACACCTTAACATGCACAACTTTTAATTATTTGTGAAATTAAGGCGTCTGATGTTCCTCATGCCCCACTTCCTTTTGGTTTACTAGCACTCAGACATCGCTTTGGTCAACCAAGGCGTTAGTTCCGGCGCGAGTGGCACTGAAAGTCCTAGGTGCTCACGCGCAGTAGCGCGCAGTGGAGAGGTTAACTTCAGGATTGGTGCGTATTCACCGACTCTCCTTCCGATTGAACAGGACAGCGCACCTCAGTTCTTCATGGAATCACCACACACGACCTCAAGTGGGCCCTGTGATGAGAGGTTGAGTGATACTGAGGGCCATGTGAGTGATTTTGCGTGCAATCGCAGCCTTGACTCCCCGGCGCCCGCGCTCCACCAGCGCCAGTCTGCTTCCCCCTGCGCTCCTTCATCTCGGACCGGAGATGGTACAAGTGAGCAGATGCCGCCGCACATGAAATGCTGCAGTCCCTCCATCCATCGCACCTCCTCCCTTGGTTTCTGGGACCGCTGTCGTCTGGATCGGTCTCACGCCTCACGACTTCGACCGGCCTCACTCTCGGTCACTGTGCCTAGCACTGCCTCTCTCTTGAGCACGGGTGGCGAAAGCCAGGTCAGCCAAAGTCCCACGGCCTCTTCCCTAATGGGATTTTCTCCAGCTCCAGGTCTGTCTATTTCACCGCAGTGCTCAGAGCCGGAGGCTGGCGCACCTGCCTCAACGCTGGCCTCTGCGGTGGGACCTTATTCCGCGGCCGTTAGTGCGGGTCTAGCTTCCAAGCCCTCTGGTAATCGAATAGGATCTAGGCGCCCGATTCTACTCTCCACCGACCGTCTCTCTGCTTCTGCTCGCCAGACACCCCCCACTACTGGACACCTGTCCACCTGGAACTCCTCAGGCACGTCAGTGTCACACCGATCCTCCCTCCTAATGCCGCCCGCATACCATCATCAAATGAGTCAACCCTCTTCGATAGTTAGCCTGGGACCTAACTTATCCGCATTTACAGGTTTGTTTATAATTTCTTATAATATACAGTCACACCGTTCTCTTGAGAAGTGGCCTTATTTGTAGATTGTGTTTGATGTCAGTTTGCCTTCCTGGTAACTGAGATTAAAGTTATAGAACAATTACGTTTGTTTTACTAGCTAAACTACTAGAGCAGGCTTTTGGGTGGCAGTTATTTAGACTGATTTTCAGCTTTGATTTCTTCAGACCGCAGTCAATAGTTATAACTCATAGGCAGTTCCCTCATTGCAGTATTTTTCGTGTGATTGAACTGACCCATAGCTACCTGCACCCCCTACCCGTAACGCTAAATCAAAAGAAGCCAACCGCAGTCCATCACGTGCGCTAGGCAAACTGTGGTTAGTCTGCGTGAGTCCTTAACTATTGCCGTTTATGCCTGTAGAACACGTAGACGAAACTTGTGACGTCATGCTGGACAGTGCACCCAACCTAGTTCCCACTCTCCACTTGGGCGTGAGAGAGGGAAGAAAGTGAGAACGATATTCCCGGGCCTTTAGGTATAATAATTCGAATAAACCAGGACATTATAGGAGCACAGCGAGCTGAAGAAAAAGGCAGAATAAACAAGGCACTCGATCAGCTGTCGACTACAAAAACCGTGATTGAACGTTGAAGTGAATAAACAATTTTTGCAATGCTTAAGGATGATTCAGCAGGAAGATACAAGGAGCGATTAGATGTTGGCCGTCACCAGGCTATTGGAATACAGTGTTTAATTTGTAATACGGCCAAGTGATGTGACAGTTTATAGCCGCGAACGACCAGATTCGGACTCGGGCGCGCAAAGCGGGATAGTCCTTCTACAATGCTATACACTACTCGGTTCGTGCAGTGAGTGAGAGTGCTATGGATGCCAAATTGAGGGAGAACCATTGAAGCCTGACTAACCTTTCCGAGAGAGCTGCATTTTGTCGTTATTTGGCACCCTCCTAGCCATGATTTTTTAGCACGTGATAGATTCAGCCCGTCAGATTTTTTCTTAGTGACGAATATGTTCAAAGGCCGTGCAGAAAGATTCGTCAGATTAGCCCCCCTCTCTATCTCTCGCGCCTATTCAACAGTCCATTGTCAGCGTCGTTAGCCGCCGGGGGCTAGGATAACACGCAGTGACTACTGGCGCGGCGTGAAGCCCACGCGTGCGCATGTCAACAAAACTGCCATGTGCGTCATCGGCCATGACCTCAGGCGGATTTCGTAGCCCTATTAACGCATGGTATCCATTCTGTTCCCCCCCCCCCCCCCCTTTGGTCCAGCGCGGCCCTAGTTGAAGGCCAGTCAATCGATACAATAGGGCGGAAATTACGTGGTCGGGAGGGGGGGGCTGTTTCCGGATAAAAGGGTAGCCATAAGCCAGTCTAACCTAAAGAAACGAGAACAAGTGAACGTTTTGCATAGATGGCTGATAAACAGGAAATATTCGGACTGTTGCCTTCTTAGGGATAGTTTGACAGGCCATCACGATCTTTGGACAGAAAAAAAACCATTGACTGAGATACAGCCATTTTAAAATTTGAATTCTGGTATTAAATTTACATTGGCTATTAAATAATCAAGGTTATTTTGCTCTGACAACCGCAAGCGACTTATAAAATCGGGTATCCTTCAGAATTGCTCGGGAGTCCAGGTGGTGCTTCGTTCGTGAACTCCGTCCATCTCCTCCTCCCCCCTTGAAATGCTCAGCTGTCCCGTCTGAATTCAGTGCTAGTCTCCCGACTGCAGCCTAGAAGACTTATGCCCTAAATCAAATGCTCCGACAAATGCCCTCCGTCATGCCACCCATTCTTTTCTGTGGCAAAATTTACACAACCTGTCTAAGACTTATTTCTAACCCAGAGCCGGAAAGTTTATAATTAATGCCGGGCGGTCGCGCGTCTGCTTTGAGCTTTCTGCTCACTTATTGTGCGTCTCAACTCTCTCTATCGACCTCTGGGTAGGTAGACGCCTCGCAATACCTCACAGTGACTTAGTTTATCCCCTCCCTCCGGTTTTTAGCAATGTTTGGCGTAAATGGTGGCGGTCCGAGCCGCCCCAAACCGCTGATGGGTCCTCAGCTGCCCTTGGTGACTGGTTTTTCCGTAATTTCCGGGCAGGCATCTAGTTACGCTAGTTTTATTGAGCATGCTAAAATTTTGTTTGTTTGTTGCTGCTGCTGCTGTTGCTCTTCCCTTCGTTGCATTTCAAAATGCCCTCTCATGTAAAACCTCAGTGCGCTTCTACTGTCGCCAGGATGTTAAGGATATTAAGAAAATATACTCTGCAGGACTACGCACTAGTAAAGGGCAAATGTCCACTCAAAGTATACATCCGCATTTACACTGGTAGTTAGGTTTCATGGCATGTGCCTGTCGCAGGTATACTTTTCCTTAGCAACGAACCTTGCTTTCAACTCGGTGCCTCAATCACACGACACACCGGGCTGCCGTCCCTGTTCTCCTCCTTTACTGCGTCCATCAGCACAGCTGTATGATTAATCATTGGGCTATGCATAGGAGAAAATTAACGGCTTAATGGTGGCGGCTTTTTTAAAGCAACCCCCCCCCCACCTCCCCTAAAATCGCTTGCGTGCAGAATTCCGGCAGCTTGCGCATAGGCATCTGTCCTGTGCACGTTAACTGCTTAGCGAGTAATGGTTGCTCATGCATTCGCTATCAGCCCTTTTCTTTTTCCGGACTTCTTGTGACCGATGCCTCGGTACCTGTTTACAGAAGATGGTTTAATAAACACTCCGTGAGCGTCGAGAATTGGTAAAAAAAATCGGTTTCACTTCTCGCCTGCGCTGTCGAACAAAAGCACGGAATGACAAGGGAGGCCGGAATGGTCAATTTGTGCCTTGACCTTGCGTCGATTGGCTCGTAGGAATCCGAGTTACGAGGGGAATCCGCTAATGAACCGAAACCCTCACATCTGCGTTATACGCCTGTATGTAATACATGTTTGAGCTCTACTGCCTCTGTTGTCAGTATGATAGTACACGCAGCATGTGTGTTCTACTGGCTGCTTGTTGCCAGTTTATGAATATAATCCGGTTACCTTGTAGGGGAGCTGATGGATTTCGGACTGAGCATATCAAGCTTCTGAATAATTTTATCCAATGAGTGTGGTCGGATATACAAGTCTCAGCTTCTTGCTGCGCAAACACATCTATAAGTTGTTCCAAGTATCGCATTAATTTCGGAGAGAATTAAAAAAGTAGCAATTAAGAAAAACTGAAGTAGCCACCACTTGAGATTTTTTTGGTGAAAAACATGTGTTAGAAGCATAGTGTTCCCGGTGAGAACTTGAATATAGCTATCAATGCAAAATTTTGATGGAACCATAAATTTAGTGAGAGCTCTTCAGTTGCATCCACTCATTGCGTTGAAGGATCACGAATGGGAAAAATACGAAATTGAATTTATGTAGAAAGTTCATAGGTCCTAGTCACATACAGGAGGAAGGTTAAAACAAAGTGGAAGGGAAGCAGGGAAAATGAGTTGCGGGGAAAAAGAGGCAAGGGAAATGTGCAAATCTGTGAGCATCTAGTTACCAAGGCAAGGCTAGGTTAACCACATGCTCCAACTGTTTGCATAGGTCCGATTTAGAGCGTCCAATATAAGCTGCCTCCTGGCAGTACAAGATTCGAGATGTTCGAGCTTGAACAAGAACTCGGAATGAAGTTATAGGGTCTACAGAATGACCCATGTCCAGCAAGTGTTCACGTGTTACGCTCAAGTCACTCCTGTTGCGTCCACTCTCTGTACAGCACACCGTAGATGTGGTCGTCGTCCGTGACGGCTGAACTTTCCACCAGCATCTTGCCCTAGCAGTAAATACAGGTTATGCAAGTCCCCTGGATGGTTTAAAATGGAAATGCTGATAGAGGGGGTTTTACGGGTGGGGCCACTCCGTGAAAAAGCAGCGAAATGTGTGTAGAAAAAAACGAGAAAAAAGTGGAACGTTTCCACCAAATTTGTGCCCCTGGGCCCTGCATATATTATTGGGGGTTTGGCAAATTTGCTTAATTTGAGTTGACCCAATTGTGAAAAAACTCGAGGCTTTCGGTGGGATTTGAACCCGCGTATTAGAAAAGGCCTTTACCGGAAGCCAGCGCTCTAACCGCTAAGCTACAAACGCCCCACCTCGCGCCATGAATTTAACCACACTTGGGTCGATATTACCCGCCTAACTTGACTGCTCGTATGGAATCCACCAATACGGAACAGCAAGCAACGACAATGGGCCTGAATAGCTAGAAACCACAATAAAACAACTTTATGCATGTGTGAATGTAGTAGTTAACACACACACCCTTCTGAGATCCAATGGTCTGTATGCACATGCAACGCCAGTCCTCAGCCAACCACGGTCCCTGCGGCATGGAAGGCGCTGCCACTTTCTCTCACTTCTGACTCACTGTTGGTTACTGCGTTCGCTCTCCCACAGGGTCTCAGGCCCCACCTCGGGTGCCCGAAAAGCTAGGCGGTCACCAGGCGGTGGGGGAGAGAGTGAGGTCGACTCTCGGCGCCTTTTCTACTCACTATAATAAATCTGAATGCGTCTGAATCTATCACGGTGCGCGAAAAGCCGTGGCTTGGAGGGTCTGCCAACTGACGGGAAAACTCGGGCCCCCTACGTTGCTGCTCCTTTCGTACGCGTCTGTTTGTGTGTGCGTATGGGAGGAGAGGGTGGACTGAGAGTCAGGCTGCAATGGCGCCCTCTTAATGTGGCCTTTATGGCGCTCCCGCTTAGTCGGGAGCATACCTAGCGAGATGGCTGTGTCAAGTGCGCGCGTGCTGAGTGTTTATCGCGCCAGACATCTACACCCTTCCTCATCCCCGGTCTTATTGACTTTGTCTTTACACCGGATACGAGGTGGTAGTAGCGAGTGAGTGGGTAGATACTGCGCGAGTCTGCCTAAACTCCTGTTTTCCCTCGCGCCAGTTCTCTGCGTTGCTGTCTCTTGCTGTCGCTTTCGTGTTGCTTGCCCAGCTCGCCCCAGTGTCTGTTGCGGCTTGCTTCAGCGTTTGCTGCGGCTTGTTGGAGCACGTAGTGCCCATCTTCGAAATTGACGGGGGAACGTTTGTGTGTTGTGTGAACGCACACACACCGGGGGTTTCTTCTCATAGCTAATAAATAATAAATCAAATCAGGCCTTCTCAAAATCATGTATTATTTAGCTATGCATTTGCAACCCCGGACTGTGATCGAGGTCTGGCCACAGGAGAGTGGCACTTCATCGCATGGGTGGCCCGATGGAAAATGTTCCCTCTATCGTAAGTTAATGGGGTGTACTCTGAACTCCCATAAGCGTAGAACAACAAATTCCAGCTAGCTTTTGTACAGTGGCATGTCGGTTATCCATTATAAAATACCACTCAAAAAAGTCAGACTGTACACAAAACCTACCGAAGACGGGCTTTCTATCCCTCAGTTTGCGTTAGCTATATGTCATTTTAGTCCTTTCAGAACTGTTTGACATCAGGCTCATTTCTAAGTGCTCTTTGCGTGAAAATGTAATGAGTTGTTTCAACTGAATCTCTTTACTTGACACTAGACTGTATAAAACCGCATAGTTGCAGGTTTATTGATACTCCGATGCACAATGTACACTATTTACTAAAGTTGTGCGAGTTATAACAGTTATAACACGGAGGCTATGTGGCCCAATAACGCGTGGACAAAATCACGGCTCCCAATGGAAGCATCCTAGTTCGGTTGGCCAGAGCGCTGGCTGTACCAAAACTTTTACCTAGCTGGCATGGGTTCGAATTCTACCGAGGCCGCCGAGTTTTTCGCAAGTTTAGGTCCAAAGGATTATTCAAATCTTCCCCAAATCCGCCCTATTTGTTAAGTGTGTCTGGTAGTCATCCGGCAGATTCTAGACTGATTACATAGGCAGTGAGCTTGGCACACACCGCTGTCCTCAAAGCCAGCATGGAGAGGGGAAGAGAAAGCAATCGACCACGAGTAGAGTGGTATTACAAAATAGCAAGTCATTGTCACACAAAACGGCTGCGTACATATTTATTGATTCGCCTGATGAGAAAGGGTTGGAGACAGACCAATCAGATCTGACGAAAGATTGATAGCCACGGTCAAAATACACACTTCCATAGCAAGCAGTGTAGCAGCTCACGCAAGTACCTTTCTGCGCGACAACTCATTGTGGGTATGGAGGCATTCCCAACAAAGATCCAGTTGCATGTTCATTTTGCAATTTTTTCCACTCGATCGTGTCTTGGAGTTCGTCTGATTGACTTATTATAGTTAAACAGTAGGGGGTTTGTCGACATTTTGCTCATTTTATAACGATTGTCTGGCCTTCAGACTCCTACGTGTTAATAATACTGACTGTAATAAAGTTGCCGCCGTCGTCGTTTTTGATCCCTCTTTACCACCTTTTCTTTCCTCAGGTCACTCCGCGGGGACAAACCTAATAAAGTTGAGCCGCGGAGCCATGGGCCAGTCTGCTCCAAATCTCTTCTGCTGCTATGTGAGTTGTAGTGGTTTATTTCTATCTCTCTCTCGCCTAGGAGTTTGCGCTGTTACTCTTCTTATTACGTCAAAACTCCAACCCACAGCTCCTCTACGAAATTAGCACGTCTTCTGAACTCGTAAGCGCCTTATAGCTTTTTGACCGGCCAGCCGTGTACAGTCTGCGTAATTAGAACCCCACTGGGGAGAGGAGCCCGTGGAAAATTCGGTCCCAGGAGAGATCACCTGCCTGCCCGGAAGCGGGGGAAGGAGGCGGAGTGGATTTTTGAACGGTTTCCAGTGAAGCTTCCCCGTGAAATTGACAGGTTCTTCGGTGGGATGAAAGACACACACACAGTGGTACTGAATTCAGGCATTACTACGTACCGATATGATACGAGATCATAAGCATGACGAATGTTGCCCACCCTCAACTACTGTTGAGGCGTTCGCTACAGTCTGATATACTCGTTGGTGTAGCGTTCCCTTTTCGAATCGAGGAAGTACGGGGAACTATTTCCTAATCAAGTTATTCTCCACAGCCACTGATCGGCGAGCAGTGTCTTGGCTGACATCATTCGAACACAATGCTCCGCGCTATCTGAGCGATCTCTTCTAGAGCATACGCCACTAAGAGAGACATTTTTTTCTCGTCCACGACGGGTGACGTCTCAACGGTTGGCTCATTTTCATAAGGCTACCGACTTGAATTGATTTTTGTCGCATCTTGCCGTTATTCTTAGCAAATAACTACAGTAGACTCCCCATTTAGTAAAACTTCAACCGAAATTCTGCAGCCTGTTTTCGATGCGAGCAGATTACGTAAATCGAGTTTTCATCCTAATTATCCTGTCAAGATTTTTCAGTCACATCAGGAGGGGGACTTTTGAAGGAGCTTCCTTCTGATCGCCTGCAAATGTATATTCTGTAATAAAATAGTTACTTCAATAGTATACATTTTTCCATTGATTTCAATGCTTTTATAAATTCAAGTACATTTTATACAAAAGATACATAAAAAATACTATTTATGGGACTCGTATGTTAGCAGCTTACGCCTTCAATTGTTTTAGTTGAAGAGTGTCTTGCTTTTGATTTTTTTCTAAATTGCCAAATAATTTTCAATCCGACCGGCCACTTCCAAACCACAATTCGAATGCTCATGCACTTTTGTAATGAATGTAAACCACGGGGTATATTTCATAGACAACATTAATAAATTGACTAATACGATGTATTATGGACAAACATTTCACAATTCATAGCTATAAACTTTTAGAAAATCGCAAGATATCCCTGCTTGAAGTATACGATTTAAAGAAGGCCTAACTTGCTATCAAACGAGTACTAGAAGGTATATTTTTGCTCATTATTTCCATAAAATATATGTGACTTTTATAAAAGTATTTAACCCATAGAAAATGCATAATACGTGAGGAGTAATTTTTACTATATGCTTTTTTTGGTGACCCGAAAGAAACTCGTTCAGAAGCCGGCATTTTCACATGACCAAAATATCTCGAGATTAGGTTGTACCGTAATCAATATAACAACCGCGCTTAAGCAGTTTGCTCGAATCGACGGCACGTTTCAGAAATTAAGTTGAAATTTCATTAAATAGGTACACTACTGTTTATATTTACATACTTGCGAACCAGTCTTAATATTCTCACTACGTAAAAAGCAAGCTGTCTTCTTCATCATCATCATCATCATCATAATCATCTTCTTCTTCTTCTTCTTCTTCCTCCTCCCCTCATTTTCACATTAGTTCTTTTTGATATTAAAGACCCACTTTACTGTTGTAGTCGTAAAAAACGTTACCTCATCTCGTGCGTTGGTCTTCTGCTGTGTTTTTATGAGGAAACACACACTTGCACTATCGGTATACATTCTTCACAATGATAGCCAAAAAATCGGAATATAATTAGTAGGTGCAACAACTAACATATGCTTTTTCACACGTGAAATTGCCGTGTTCATTTTGATTAACGTGTAGGTCGCTCTTACCTTGCCAGTGACCTTGTTTGCTGGTTTCGGTGTCCTTCTTTAACCACGGCAGAGGAAATATACTTTTTACGGTGGTGAAAATTATCAACCTAAGACCGCCCTTCAAAGCTCTTGCCTACAAATCGTAGCTTCGGAAGCGCTTGGACCGTGTTCTTAAGATGAAACTTGAAACTATACCGTCATACAAAGTGGACTTCAAAGGCCTACAATGCATTCTTTACCAAAACAATATTCCAGAGTCTTGTTGTGGCACTTAGCAGATGACTGTCTCTGTCCTTGTTCATTCCTCCAAGATAAAGCAAAAGGAAACGTAAAAATCCCCCCCCGATAAGAAATGACAATTTTCCCGCAGTAATAAAATCTGTTTTCCGCGGGCCCCTTTTCTTCCTTTTAAGTCCACTCCAAACCCTATGGGTGTGCGTGTTGCTTTGGAACCTTCAAAATTTTCCCAAACCCACGCTGTTCCGTGTATGCATGACGCGTTTGCTGTAAGTGTAGGCCGACTTGCTGTGTGGGTAGAAGTTATGTTGCAGAATATAAATTTCCGACATTACGGTTGTATTGCAATGTTTCCAGGACACGAAATTTCACAGATGGACAGCTTCCTAAGGTTCAAAGGCTAGTACGCCCTGATTTCTGGGAAACTGTTCGAGGTTTTTCACACCTACCTGCATTCAATTTACAGCATCTGCTTAAACAGCCTTTTAAATTCTGTAAAGGTTGCTCTCGCAAACTTTCCTGTGCACAGCGGTCGCCGACAAGCTAACTCTCACCAGAAGGTTAGTCAGTATGCCCTATCCGTCTCCGAATTGTGACAAGCCGCTGATTTGCACTTGGGACCTGTTTTTAGTTCATAAACAATGTTCTCTGTGTGAAAAAGGTCTTTTAAGCAAACACCGTGTTGTCGTGCTAATAAATAAACCACACAGAGCCTCGAGGCATTTAAATCATCGTGTCCCACCGATTCGGCTACATACTGTGAATCAGTGGAGCTTCGCTACGTGATTTTGTGTGATTGTGATTTTAGTGCTTAGGCCTGGACTGTGTGAGCCAGGGTCCAAGCTGCTGCTCCTGTCATCTTATTGCGTTAAAGCCCTGCTCAAGTGGAGGCCGTAACCTGGTAGCATATGATCGCGTGAGTGACACGGAGGCTTGAATCCGTGCCGCCACCTGCATTGGGTGTTGGTGGCACACGCAAATGCGTACTCAGGCACTGGCTGGCTGGCTAGTAGCCCTTGTTGGCTCAGGGGCCCCGCCGGGTTGGCCTCAATCTCGGCGGCGTGGAGGAGGGGAAGTCGGGGCAGCGTGGTCGGGAAGAGCTGCTCCGTCGTCAAAAACAGAGATGTAGAGGAGGGAAGATATAGCCACCGTAGGGATGTTTGGTGTAGTAGACGTAGGCCGCCGTGAGGGCGGGGGGGGGAAGGCGGTCGAAGACGCGTCTGCTGTGGTTCCATATTCAGGCACTAGCCACCACTGAAATCAAGTAAAATGCGTGGTATTGGCTTGGTGGTCTACAAAGCAAGCAGGCAAATATTTCAAAAATTGGGCATCAAACAGCCAGTCTGAAACGGACTGTCACGCTCAGACTCACAAGTAACGAACCGCCGCTATAAAATTTGAGAATTGGTCTTTTCCCAGACAGCGATTGAGTTTGAGTAGTTTGTTAATTGAACCATGCTGACAAAGGCAGCAGAGACTGGCTCGACCATTTTTGGCTTATTAGCCGTCATCAGCCAACCACGCTCCCAACCCCAAATGATTTACCATCCGAAGCTCGAACTCAGCGACCGGCTGATCAACATCCAACCACGGACTCGTTGTTCTGCCGGTTTGTTAGTTACAAAAGTGAAAAGCTTTTCAAACGTTGAACACTTCTTCCTTCGGTAGAGCATTTTTTAACCAAGCAAAACTTGTTTTGTTACCCTTTAAAAAACCAACAGCCTTTTTCTCCAACCCTCTTCATCCAACCGTGGCATAGTAATTAGCCCTATATAGTGCACGCAAGCGAACACTTTTCCAATACAGCGTCAGTCAGCCAACTTATCGAGCCGCCATCAACCCACAGAACTGTTGAGCTGGTGGCAGTTACCGACTCGGCTGTGCACTATCGAACAGTAGTTAGCACACCCATGAGTACATGCATTTGCGATAGAATGGGGGAGCCGCTTATATTGATACGCATGCGGTGGCATTGTACCCTTATCCTGTGCGTGCTGTCACTCATATGCTGCAATCCCGAGTAATGACGTCAAGTGTGAATCCGAGACGGCAGGTGAATAAAATGCTCACTCTAAAGTGCTAGATTTATTATTGCATGCAGAAGAACTGTGTGGCAATTACATTGACCCCAAAGTGTGATTCGCAGCGGGGATACCTTGACTTATGGCAAAAGATTGCAGCGACTCTTGTTGTACTATTAACTGCGGAGTATTGCCCTGTAAAGTGCAGACTGCTTCGCGAATTTGAAAAAAAGCTCTTATATGACAGGCATGGAACTGGCGCAGATCACGCCGGAGGACTAGAGTTGCGTTAGCCTTCGCCGTATCGACCGCTGATTGCTGCAGTCGTATAAAGTGGAATCCCACATAGTTTCATCTCTAGATCCCTGCAGCGCTCACAGCCGAAACGTCTGAGTGGATTTATAATATTCTGAAACAGCATTACGAGAAGAAAGCCGACTGAAAACTAATCAGTTCTGGTATAGCGGACCCTCCAGAAGACCGCCTAACAGCAGATTGTCTAGTGTACACAAACTCTCCTGTAAACTCCAATTCACCAAGAATTTTTGGCCGGCCGACCTTAGAACTGAAACAGGAGTAGTCTAATCGCTCTGGCGATGGCGACAGCAGCCACCACAGTATCACATTGCTGTGACTGTGGCTGGACGCAGTAAATAAGGTCTCTGACTTGCTACAGGCGTGGGGGTTGACTGTTCACACAAACTGAAACCGCTTACCTCGGACTGGGACAGAAAAACAGTGTCTGCAGGAGCCAATTTTTTCGGCGAATACAATGTATTGTGGGACCATGGATACTAGCGATGCTGCCTGAGATGCAGCTGGAAGTGCGGTGTGTGATGCTCGTAGAGCCGAGAGCGCATCTGAAGGTACGTAACACCCAGACATGTGACTCTGCCAGACACACGTGTAGTGGAACGCGTGCCAGTGTGTCTTGAGTCAAGTGCTGCACAACGAACTTTACCGCCCTTGATCTATGCTGACGCAAGGACCACACCACACCCATGGGAGGTTGGACAACCGCGGACGTCTGAAATTGCGTAGAGGGGAGACACACAGCCTTTGGAAATGACCGCCCCTGGAGAATTCGTGGAAATGATATTCGCAAAGAATGCCGAAGGGGATGGAGAAAAGGTATTCACCAATTTACCGGCGTCTGATGCAGCTCTGACTGAAAATCAGTATTCCGCCATTACAATTTACAGCATTTAGCGGCAGGGAGGCAGTCTGGTTATGCTTCCTGACCTTCCCTCCATCCACCGCTCTGATCTATTGGCCACGAAGTCGTCCCCTCCAAACCGCCATGGTCCTCATTGGGTGCCCTGCCCTATATCGACCGTCTCATCTGCAGCAGTCTTAGTCGAGGTTGTGCCTAGAGTACCGCAATCATCAGGCCGAATCCCAGGTGGACGGCAAAGGACCGAAATCACCAGAATGAGGGCTTTTTGTTGCTGTTTCAAGCAGCAGTGACCGTTGGCGAAGCCAGGACTGGTGTTGACTGCATCCAGTTGCGCCCGAGAGTGGTGATTGAGTGTTGTGCGAGAGGTGATGATGAAAGCTGCTTTTAAATGGCTGTGAAACGATGTCAAGTGGTTCGCTATTGGTGTATTACAATTACCCGAAGGGATTTTGCCTGTAGAGGTGTTTGCTGCGTCGGCCGAGGGATGACGTATTGAAGTGGTCCTTAGGCAGGCGTACTTATTTGGACGCGCGTGTGTGCTTGACTGAGTAAGCTGAGGTCAACTGTGGAGGGCCGCTGGAATTTCGAATGACAAGGGACGCTGGTGCAACTGTTATCGGTTAGCCGGAAGCAGCTGCGAGTTCAAACCTCGAAGGACGGAGGGGACAGAATTGTTGGATGTCCGCCACTCATCTAAAGCCAGATTTCTGACATTTAAAAAGACGCAAATGCACTATCTGAGGTCTCGTTTGTCGCCCCGTTGCTGCCGTGATACACAACTGATTAACTCCCATTGTTTTTTTTATCAGCTGCTTCTGTTTATCTTTTCGGCCATGTTGTCTGAAGTCTACATGGCTGAAACTTTAAATTTAGAAAGCAATTTTCCCTTTCTCATCTTCTTCCTAAGTGACCACGGTGACCAGTGAACAGGTGAATCATTGCTGTCCCCTATGACCGAACTCAGCTCTCACGATAACCCCTGAGATGGCAGAATCCATCTAAACGAACCTGCCAGCGACGTTTTGAAACACTCCTTGACCCGAATGACATTCTTCTCAACGATAGCTCATCCCCAAGATTATTTTCGAGTGCCGGGAATCTGAGCACGTCGGAATTCACAATCCGAGGGAAGTACTAGCTGGCTAAAACTGCTGGCGTGTTCAGAACGATCGGTCGTCAAAACACTGCCCCATTGTGATAGATACTGACCTAGAAACTGCTCACATGGATAGGCAGTCCGTGCTTTTCACTGTCCTGGTCTGTTTCTGTTCACATCAGGGACTGAGGACAGAGTCGTAACAGTTTTGGATTACTTAGAGGACACACAGCAAAGCTGTCCTCTCTAGCCTATAGGCCAATCGGTATTCAGGCAGTCGAGACTAGTGGCTGCTTAATTGACGCGGAAAAAATATCACCCAAAGCCAACAAAAAAGAAAAAAAATGGCAACAGAGAAATCCGGCCTGTTCCCGGAAAACTTCTGAAAAAATTATTTTGGCGCAAGATTCTGCCATCAAACAAACTAAATTTGGCAGCTGATGAAAATTAACAGAGCTTTGCGTCTTCTGAGGTAACTGATCAGTAATAAACGGCCTAATAACTCGCAGCCACTGCTCAAACAAGTGACACAACAGTCGTGGCTCAAAGTCACTGTATCAGATAATCTGTAAAGCTCAAAGGTAGGTAAAACACACCGGCTCGATCAGGAATGAGCGCAGTTACGCAACTACCGGTTAGTGTTTATCTCACCCACCTTCCGGGTTCTATTATCTTTTCTCCTCATCCACGCACTTTTGCTCTATGATGGGTGCTAACTTCGACCCACGTTCCTCTTATACGCTGATAACGATGCTCTTTTTCCTCTTCAGAGAGACAGCAGCCGGTCCCGCGCTGCTATGGAAGAGAGCGTTAGCCACACGAGTGCACGTGGCCATGCCGTCAAGCTTGATCCCCGCGAAATCCCCTTCTTCCTGCCAGCGGCATCTCCCCATCGTGCCCGTCTTATGAGTGGCACTTGCTCCTGTGAGCCCGACTCCTCCCTCCTTTCCGTGGACGTGGGTACGGCCTCCGTGCCTTCGCCCAACATCCCTGTCACTGGCGCCGGTGAAATGACGAGTACAGACAGTGACCTCTATGTGCCCAGCATAGTCAACTTCTGCGGTAAGCCCAGCTTTCGTCTGCCTCTGGGCCGGCGCAGTTTCCGGCTGACGGATATGCACAGTCTGGGTCGGTCTTTCGAGGCACAGTCGGCAGGACCCGCTAGCCCCAGTCCCGGCTTCTGCAGACCATCAGTCACTGAGTCGGTGCCGCCGCCGCCGCCGCCGCCACAGTCCTGTCTCCATCTTGGTAAAAACGCCAATACTCCTGGTGAGCCTGCTGGCCTCTCCACTTTCCTCGACGGTCTGACCTTGGCCGATGAGAAGACGGATGCGGGCGCCGGTGTCCTTGCCGCTGCCACTGGCTGCAGCACTGCCTCGCCGTCATTGGCTGATTCTATGCATCAAACTTCCGTCGGCAGGGGCGGGCTTGAGGGAATCGATGTGTCCAGCTGCACCACCGCCTCCTCAACGACCTCCTGTCCGTCTGCTGGCTCCGACTCGCCAGTTGTGTCCGCGATGCTCTCGGCCTCCACACCACCCTCGAATTCCCGAGAACGTATTCGGTCGGCTGCTAAGCCAGCCCCACCACCGATGTGCGCCCAGTGTAAGTTCGGCTTCATTGCTACTACCTTTGAATCCACCCCTCTTTTTGCAACAAGGACTAGGATCTACAGAGCGTAAGCATAGGCAACGACGGCTTTACAATTTGTACGGATGATCAGTACGCCCCACATGTTTTGCCGCCAAGTAGCTGGTCTCTTCTGCCAACAGTGTTCGACTGGTAATTAGCTCCAGGAATCTGGCAGCGTTTCACCAGTCGGAGTACGCCCAACAACGTGCATCTGGTGTGTCAGGACACATGAAAAGTGAATTTCCAGTTGGCGTTTTACTAATATTATGCTGCCACGACTGCAGCTGGTCGTACCGCCCGGTCTGACAGGTAAAACTTCCACCACTGTCTACCGCCCGAATCTTGCGTCAGTTCGCGATGAAAAGAAGGACGTACTGCGAAATAAAACAACGTTCGTTCGCCTCTCCTCGCCTGATGTCTTTTTTAGGGAGTGTTTTCGGACGGCCTCATCGGACGCCCATTGTTAGCTTAGTCTTCAACGCAAATGTTACGTAGGGGGTTTTAGAACCTTCCGCATTGGCACGCGTTTACTGTCTATTCGAGTAGCTGGCAAGAAACTTAAGCGTCACCTCTTCTCACTGTTTGACTTACATTTGGCTGTTGATTTCGCGTTTGCGTTGTTTCTTCCTGCCCTAGAGCTCGCGCCCGTATTAAAAGTAGCTTTGCGCTATACTCTAGAGGTTAGGTTTAAGATTGGTTTTAGGGCATGGGGTGTTAGCGGTAGGAATTTTTTACAAGAGGTGTTTACAATCCTATCTATGCGTCGTCATCGATGTAGCGATAAATTATTGCTTTTTAATAGCTCAAATAACGCCCTCTAAGCACTCGAAAACGGTTCATCAAGGATGAAGAGGTCGTTAGTGTTACTGTTGCCAATGTGGCGTAGCCTATATGATAGAGAGACCCTAGTCCCTACGACCTTCATACGCAGTACCGAATAGAAAGTGAAGGCGCTAGTGGGGAGGATGTTGCATTCTGTACAGAAAAACTTGGAGAACCGGTGGAAACTAGTTGTCAGACGGAGGACAGGGACACACGTCTGGAACCATACAATGGTTCCCCCGAGCGAGAGTGGGGAATCGTTGCGCCGCCTTGAGCGACAGCACACCTGATCCAGCCTTGAAGATAATTGGCCAGTTTGGACGGCCGTGATTGGCCGAGGTTAAGACTGTCGCTGCTGAACACACTTAACGCCCGCTCGTGGATGAATTTTATGACCGATAAGACTTAATTCAGCTTCTTGTAGTCTTTCTCAGCCAGATTGCAACTAACGATTGCAAGAGCGTCAAGGTAAAGCACAGCCATAAGTACCCTCGCATTACAGTTGACTTTACACCAAATTATAGGAAGGCTTAAGGCTAGTTTTAGTGTTAGGTTTAAAGCTAGGACAGGGAACTAAATGCCCTCTGTGAAAGGACGCCCGTCAATACGAGTGTAAATGCGAATTGGAGGAAGAAGTGGATGCAATCGCAGGGAACCCATGCCCAACTAATGCTTCAGCGGCTATCCATTTTCTGACCTGATCATTTATTCCATCATCGGTCACGCCTCTTCCAGCTGAAATTCCATTGAAGAAGCCATGCATTTTTTTAATACCTTGAGTGTACCTGTTTGTTTGAAGTTTTCGACAGATTGCAGCGTCTTCGCTACGTCAGATGTACTTTCATTTGCGCCCTGTTATGCTTTTTTTTGCCGAGCAGTCTACCATTGTCTTTAACTGCTCGCTGTTTGGACTGCTTGGCCGTAAAACTCTCGCCCGGAGGCGTAACTTTGTAAACGTTCGGGCCTCAACTTACGCCAGGCGCGTCTTCTTGATGTGACCGGCTGTTCTTTTAGACAATCAGGGCTTCTTCAGTCTGTAAATTGCTGTAGTTTCCTGCCTTTTTTCTTCTTCACACGCCCTTCTAGTTTTCATTTCAGTGTTCCCACCCTGTACTGCCGCATCTTGCAACCTATTTATTCACGTTGACCTTAGCCGCGTCGGGACTGAAAAAGGAGTCGGCAATTAAGTTGCGTTACCACCCTACTCTGTGCAGAGTACGCACGTGCTTGTCGGCTCAGACCCGCATATCCGTTGTTGCAACACCAACATACTTTCTGTAGGAGTGGTCGCGCACTACCACCACATGACCTACTTACCTTTCACCAGTGGTTACCTCCTCCGCAGGGTGTTGCCAAAAAGAACAAAGTGCCCAACCCTGTCCTGACTGGACCGGCTCTGGGGTTGAGCACCGAGGTCCAGAGCGCTACCATTCGTGTCTTTTTGACCTGGGTTGGCCTTTAATTGCCTGTCTTATTCGTGCACCGGGACATGAGAGATTCGACATCCCTCGCGGATTCTTCATCAGAGACCTAGTTGATGTCTAGTATGCCAGAAATGTCCATCCGAGTGTCCCAGAGCCACTGCTAGGCGACCCGTTTTTGGGGGCTCTTAACTGGGCTTTTACTTAATATGACTGCGATTATGCTTGCTGTAGCCAGGTTAGAACACTTCCTGTATTGTACCCCTTCAAGCGTGATGATCCGCGGCGGCAGATCTGGAAAGTCCAAGCTGTTCTCGTTACCAACGATGGAGGTTCAATATTGAAAATCCAATAATGCTTTCGATGTGTACACGCACTGTATCGAGTCAGGTTTTGCGCCTACCGCTTCTTCTACGCTTCCAAGGGGATAACGGTGCCGGATCGGGGTTAGTAACACTGAACTCGTGAGGTGAACGAGCTCCCGATAGTAGTTTTATTGCAACGCAGAATCGTTCTTGTGGATACGAACTTCGCTCCCACTTTTCGAGCGCGGGTTCATGTGGTACCTAGTTCTTAGTGTAGACCCTATTTTTTGCGTAGTTGACTTCTTTGTGAATCTAATTTTAGGATGTGGTGGTATGCTTCTTGTATCCTCAGTTTCCACCAGTTTTTCATAGCAAAGGAAACTTCTGGAGGCTATTGTGGCCACCTTGTCCTGGCATGCGCCCGCCTTAAGGCCTCATTTCACCCAAACAGTTTTTAGGAACCCGGTTAAGTGTAAGAAGGGGAAAGGAGGAAACTCGTTATCAGAGCATCGTAGTTTTGTGACCCCATGCATTTTAATCACAACTTTTTACGTATTCCCGCGGTCAGTTTCAAAAAAAAAACAACGAGGTTATATTTTTGCGTATGTCACTGAACCAGTCTGCCAGCACACTCGAGGCGTCTTTAATACAATCGGCCTATTCTTCTTCCTTTTCAGGCGGAGTCTGTCTTCTCGACTCGTCTACTCGTCAGACCGCCCCCCACTTGCCTCACCACTTAAGACTTGAGTCGTTGCAGTAAGTTTTGTTGCCGAGCTACACATTCTCTCTATCTCTACCCCTCTCCCCATATTTAAGGTGGATTCACCGAACAAAGCCTTCTGTCGTAGCGCACGCCAGTCTGATCCTATTATTCTCCCTGCACCACTCGATCTCTTGATTAACGAAGCCCGTCACACCGGAACTATCAAAAAATGTCCTTTTCTTCCTCCTATCACCATCATCATCATCATGATAACCACTGATAGGAAAACGGAAGCCGAGTAATTGCTCGGCATAATTACTGCCTTTGTCTTCCATGCTTTAGTTTAATTCCCATCGTACTGTTCTTCTTCTTCTTCTTCTTCTTCTTCTTCTTCTTCTTCTTCTTCTT
>JAYGXS010000003.1:31520113-31555622 GCA_036362985.1 Ligula intestinalis
AAAAAGGAGTTGATAGTAAACTCCCATTTCTGGATGTTTTCATACAGCAGAAGATTGACGGAACACTGCTCCAATCCATTTACTGCGAATAAACGTATTCAAAAGTAATTACAATGGAACCTCGGTTAACGAGCCCATCTTACGAAATTTAGCAAATCAAAATGCATCAGTTCACGGACCGGCTGCAGGAGACGGAGGACCCACGCCCTGAGAGCAAGACTTAACGGCAGACGCAGACGCAGACACGTGCACTGACAACTTGTTAACTGAGTGGAAACTGGTCAAGCGAAACTAATGTTCTGCTAGTAGTTCGCTTGTTACCTGAAATGCTCCTAGATAGGGCTGTTCGTCACCCGAGGCTCAACTAAGTACCTTCAAAAATCGATCCAAGTTTGATTAAATTCACGGCGCAGGGTGAGTCTCGTAGCTCAATGGTAGAGCGTTGGCTGCGCAAAAGCTTTTCCTGCTGTGTGGGTTCGACTCCCACCGAGGCCGCGAATTTTCCACAATTGGGTCAAATAAATTCAACAAATCTTCCAACCCCCCCTTGACACCTATAATTGTTGATTGCTGACGCTCTGGGGTCCGTTTTGTTTACTATCCGTTCATCCCTGCATGCTCTTTAGTGAATGAAACTGCCATGGAACAGCAAGACACTGTCGCAGACACTGCCGCAGTTCCCCCAACTCCTCGTGCCTTAACCGATTTGACCCCTAATGCTGCTGCAGAGTTTTCGGAAGACATTGCAGGCAGGCCCATCACCGCCGACAATCAACTGCACCCCCCACCCTGCATTATTCGTCGGCGGCCGTGTGAGGCGGACTTTGATATTATCAAACTCATATCCAATGGCGCTTATGGGTGAGTCTTTGTGTGTCCTCTGCACCCGCCACTCCCTGCTCAGTCCTCGATAACATTTTTTTGGTTTGGGACGGAGACTTTAGCAGACAGAAAGAATGTACGCTAAACGTAAGCCGCCATACCTACTTGCGTCGATTCGATCGATGCCCCTCGTCCCTCGGTCTGTGGGGACGTAATACTGAATTGCGCGTGACTTCGTTTGTCGTGTAGGGGACTTTGGGAAGCATCTACTTTCCAGCGACACTGTCTGCCAGCTTCAGTTACACAGCCCGTCGACACGTACCCTATGGAACTCGACCCCCAACTCCACACCTACCAGGGTTCCATGAGGTAGTCCTTGCACAGGCAAGGATGTCGTAGAAGTTACGTTGAAGAGCCATTACAGTCTGGGCCAGATTTTGGCCTCATCACATGCCAACCTTCAAGCCGCGATAGATTGCGCGTCTGGGTAGTTTCAAACCTCTGGTGGCCGTATTTATTCGCACCCTCACTTCCTTATGCCTTGCCGAATCCGCTTGTTCTACTAGTCATATCCGCAACGGCAGAGAACCAGTCCAGAGGGGAATTTTCAGGATTTTCTTTCTGATAAACCTAGGCTGCTTAACCTCAGCGATATACAGTACGCGCCAGAATTCATGCAACATGCCGAAATATGCGAAAGATTGATACTCTTTCGCCAAATGGCATTGACTCAGTTTGTGATACTGATTACCGTGTAGTCGATTCTGAAGTTATTTCAGTCAGGATAGGATGCGGGCTTTTTAACGAGCTTCGTTCTGCCCACTTACAACGTGTATGTACTGTAAAAAGTAGCTACTTAAACACTATGCGTTTTTATCATTGATTTTGACTGCCTTTATTAATTTAAATATGTTTAATGGAAAACATTCAGCCGTGTGTTTTTCTGATTTTCCACTGGTTCGCAACGCAACTGTGAGGGGGTACGTTCACATGCATTCCACATCCTTTCTGGTGTAGTTAAGGGTAGCAGGTGGGGAATGCCCTTGAGGGTCCTATTACTGTGCAGTAGCCATATAACTTTTACGGTCAATATGAAGTTATAGCCAGCTAACATAGCGCGCGTTTGGGTTGGGTTGTCGCGGAACATTTCGAAACAGTATGAAAACAAACTAGAGCCAGGAAAATATTTGCAAAGCTGGTTATAAGAAATCATGTTGTCATAGTTTCCTTTTGTCATATATAAGTTTTTCCAGTCTTCTTTTAAAATCACCAATGGTGTGATGTTATTCATCCCCACATCTCATTGTTACGCACGAAAACAGAGGATGCATTTTATTAACTTCTGTCTACTGTGAGATTCTATATATTTTTAATGTCCCTCTCTATGACTACTATTACTCATAACACTTTGCTCTGTGGAGAGGTTTATCCAAATAATTTGGCATTTTCCGATGCTTTTTCCTGGCTGCAGTCACGAAGGAGAAGGTATGCTAAAAACACTGACTATTTATAAAGCCATTTACTCGAGACCTTGCGTGAACACCTCACGTACCTTTTAAAATACCAGTAGGGGCAGGAGGTGAGCGACTTTCGTATCTCACGAATTGAGGCCAATTTTCGCATCCCAGGTGTGTGTGCAGATAGGAAAGTAGAAGGCGTCCCGATCACCGGAATCATACTTTTACTTGTCTGAGCTTTCGAGCTCTTTCTAGAGCCCATCATCAGAGATAAAGGGCGTAAACGAAAAACAAGCAGGGGCCAATCAACCGTTACGGAGGGAAGGGGGAACAGTCAACCACCAGTGCTACCTGTCTGGGGTTGCCTGCGCAGCGCGATGTATGCCGGCGCCAGATCGACACGTCGATTGACTGAGTTCTCATCCGAGGCCCAGGCTTCGATTAATTCGTGGCCTGTTTTGTTGCTATTTCTTATCTGACGCTAGTATGGAGCCGGCGCGTATGCCTGACTTGTAGTCGCAGTCACTGCAACAGATTTAGGTGGTCGGCTCCTCCGGCGTGTTTCTTCCCGATTTCCGGACTTGTTTTTCTAGGCTACGGTGCAACTCGCTTTTCTATCTTTACTATCGCAATGAACTGGTGGTATTCGTGCGGTGGAGCTGTTGTTTCAATCGTTAATTTGACCTAACATGCTGCTGTTCCAGGCAGCACAGCTAATGCGGCCCTGTTTTCCGCATCTAATCGCCCTCTCTCCGCCTTTCTCTCCTTTAGAGCTGTCTATCTGGTTCGTGATCGAATCACTCACGAGCGTTACGGCATGAAGAAGATGAAGAAAGAGTACCTGCGACTGCGAAATCAAGTGGATCAGGTATTCGCTGAACGCGACATTCTCGGTTTCGCGGACAATCCCTTTGTTGTGAGCCTATACTGCACATTTGAGACGAAAAAGTGTCTCAACCTGGTCATGGAGTTTGTCGAAGGTGGTGATGTGGCCACACTGCTGAAGAACATCGGTGGGCCCCTGCCCGTAGACCTCTCACAAATGTACTTTGCAGAACTCGTACTGGCTCTGGAGTACCTACACAACTACGGCATCGTTCATCGTGATCTAAAACCGGACAAGTAAGCGCTTCTATCGCTTCCTTGTTTCCTTTTTGGATGCTCGTTTCCAGTCGCGAGGCCTCCAATTAGCGGTTGTTTTGTTATGTATGTTCTTTTCATATTTGTTTATAGTCATTCCGCAGGTGTGGATGCATTTACTTAGCGGATAGCCTACGGTAAACTACAACTCAGCACTCAGACACCATGGCAGAAGATTATGGTTGGCTGATATAGCATCACAAGGAACTTTTGATATTAGCCAATGCTTTTAAAGGCGGCGTAAAAAAGTGAAGCACCTAACATACTGTCAACTGGCAGTCGGACTGTAACGTGTTTGAAATGGATGGCAGCTTGATGTGCGCTTTTAGGGAACTGAAATTTGATTTCTAGACCTCAATGTCTGTAGTTTTATCGCCTGACTCTAGGAGCGCTCCGAATTTTTACTGGTTTATTAGTGAGCTGCGCCTCCTTGAAGTCTGGCCTGTGTACTTGAAGGTGCACGTGCGGCAGCCAGTGCAAGATAGCTGCTGTCTTGCATTGAGTTGTTTATTTATTCACATGCCTCTCATACACAATAACTAAATAGATGAGCAAGAGGCCCGAAAAGTAAGCTTTGACAGTAATCGCTGTGACATATGCAGTATTTCCTCGTCAACTTACCCACCCACCCGATCCGCAACTTTGCGCTTCAAGTTAAATCATATTAAACGTGATTTGTCAGTAGTGCGAGAACCAGCTTCGCCTGCATACCAGCGCCACTGTGCCCTGATCTGCACGCCATGTGTCTTTTCACCGACGTCTGTTAGTCATACGGAGTTTCGAAGATGTTCTCTGTTTCACGCAGTGAAGCATTAGGAGAACAATAATATGTCGATTTTACTGGCGCTCGGATCCGACTAGTTCCTATGAGTTTCTGATCACTCACTACTAAACTATAGGTGGGGGGAGTAAAGTTTGCCGTGAGCCAACACCTAATGAAATAGAATAATATCCTCTGATACATTGCTGATTGTCTTACGTTAAGCCACCTATCTGCATCCTATTAAATGAAGTGTGTAGCTTTAAAAGTAAAGCAATATATGTCTGCCCGATTCTGCGTGTGTGTATAATCACTTTAACTGGTCTTCGATCTCTCTAGGCTCTATGTCGAGAGGATATGGGTTCCAGGAAGCGAGTAAGGAGATGCGATAGTTGGAAAAGCGGTTTAAATCGCCTGCCCTTTCGAATTCCCACCCGGACTCCTCACCATTATTGCCTGTGTCAGCGTCAACGAACCGAATGACCGGGCGATTATCGCACCAATAACCAAAACAACAGTGATGAGATTAGGGCAATTAACAGTCCGATTGTGAGCAATTAAAGCACCATTTCCAACCATCTGCGATGAATGCAAAAAGCCTTAATTTTGATGAGTATGCATTGCATCCGGTGAGGACTGGTGTGCTTGTACAACCATTATCCGTGCGATCTGCTGCCGTCTCTGATATTGGATTCGAGTGTTTATCTAAAATGGCAGGTGTGAACAAGACCTTTCTCCCAACGAGTATCCTTCTTGAAAGCTAGCAGTCTCGTTTGCTCTTATTCTCAACTCCTCCAAATTTTCCGCCAATACCCAGGCGACTATCGTTAAAGACAAAAATATAATCAAACTACGTCTGTTTACGTGCTAGGCGCAATAGTCATTCCTGCACCTGAGGGTGCCTTATAGTGTCACTCCCGATAACCGACTCAGGCTATTGTTGTTCCTGCTGGGTTTGTGGCAGTGGTTTGTTTTTGCGGAGACATTTTTTTATTAGACGTTGTTATGTATCGCTTTTTAATCTCCAGAGAAATTAATTTCTGATCGCGGTATATATTAGTATATGTAAGGTCTATAGGCGTAGACCGAAATTGTAAGTGGATATTCGTGTTGAAACCCGTCAACCCCTGTAAAATATACACATACTGCCATGAGACAGTCGTTAGTAGTATAAATTGACGTCGTAACTTACCATACTAACAGCCTAGGTACTTGCTAAAAGGCCCAGACACGTGTTTCGCCGGTATTCGGCCGCTGCTTGACACAGCTGCGAGGGGTCCGGCTCATCAGTGGGTCACCCCAGCTTTCCCTATCTGCTTTCTGGTTGATATACCAGTGTTGAAGTTCAGCTTTTTTATCTCCGGAGAAATTAATTTCTGATCGCGGTATGTATCAGTATATTGAAGGTCTATAAGCGTAGACCGAAATTGTAAGTGGGTACTCGTGTTGAAACCCATCAACCCCTGTGAAATATACACATGCTGCCACCAGTTAGCCAAAATCTGGTGTCATTTACTGCGTCCACTGTCTTTGTGGTCAAACCAATTATGTTGGTGAAACCGGCAAACAGGTTCTCATGGGACTGCACCAGTACGAACTCGCCGTGCGACGGAAGGACAAGCTATCCTTGGTAGCTACCCACGCATCCTCACCAAAGCACGACTTTGACTTCGAATGCATGAGAAAATTCTATGCCAGCCAGACGACCGAACTTCATGCCTGCATGGCACTCAAGTGCAAATTCTCTTAATAGGCATATCGATCATCCAGGTGCCTGTCTGACGTTGCGTGAACAAGTCAGTGGCGGAGCTCAAGGTCACTCCCGGCAGAGCTGAGCTAAACATGCAGTGAGCTGTACGCCTTTTTATCCCTTGACAATAGGCTCGCGTGAGAGTTCGAAACGTCGGGCGAATAAACAAGTGGTCTTAGAGAACGCTTTCCCATCCTATATTTATGTTGTGTAGAAGGGGATAACCAGCCCGCATTTTGGTCTTACTCTAATTCCATTAGTAGCGAAGACTGCAAAAAAGCCTTTCAAAAACTTGCACTTGCACAGAAGGAAAATTGCGTCAAAAAGTAATGTTTTATGTCTCAGAATGCCTACCGCGTTACCGCTTAGTTGGATGAAAAGACCGCCCACAGAATGCGAAAAACCTGCACCCCTGTCCTGTAGCATTTTACATGCTCAAATGTACTATCTAGAGAAATTATGGCCTTTGTGCTTGTATTGGTTTGTGAACACAGAGGCGTACACCATCGCCTAATGTTGTAGGACCGCGACTTTACGCCGAATCATTTGGTTGCACACTAGTCTTACGTGCTATTTAAAGATTTTTTAAAATCTGATTTGCACTTTTTAAAGTTCTGAACGCTGGCGTCACTCAACCATTAGTGCAATTACGGTTTTACAATTGCCTGTGGACGTTTCGATGATTCATCAAAGAGGCGAGAACATTTGCACTTAACGACTTGCCTAGCATATTACGACAGCTCCTCTCTCCCTCGCAGACGTCAACCTTTATAGTGCGCCCCAGGGACAGCAACCGGTGCATAAATTAGTTTGTACTGAACCATTCACCATACCCTCGCCTCCCTCACTCGTCTGCCATAACTAAATAGCCCGTCTGCCCGTGCCACACACTGTAGACCAAGAGTCGCTGGGATCCCATGTATTTGAGCATGTAATGAAGGTTCTATTCATCCTGAGACGACCGCGTTAACCAGTCTTCGGTCCGTGTTTTGTCTGGCTACTCGTCATGCTCGACACATTCCTTTGCGCCCCGTGTCATCTGTCTCCTTTGTTATTGCTTTCTGCTTATGTCTCTGCTCGTGTCTCTAATGATGTCTTCTTTGTATTAGATCGTCTTCCTAATGTCTCCTCGCGGTTTTTTTGTTTCCTTTAGCCTTCTTATAACCCACGAGGGCCACATCAAGCTGACCGACTTCGGTCTCTCGCGGATCGGCCTGATGAATCTGGCCACAAATCTCTACGAGCGAAGTCTTGACCTGGAGAGGGACTGCAAGATGTTCCGGGATAAACAGGTCTTCGGCACGCCGGAGTACATCGCGCCTGAGGTCATTCTGCGTCAAGGCTATGGTCAGTGCCTCTGCCACAGCTACTACATTCACGCACGCACAGTCTACTGTGCCGTCTACTCAACAAACACGTCACTCTCTCTTCGTTTCTCTCCTTTAGGCAAACCTGTTGACTGGTGGTCTTCCGGCATCATCCTCTACGAATTTATCATCGGCTGCGTTCCCTTCTATGGCGACACCATCGAAGAGCTGTTCTCAAACATAATTTCAGGTGAGTTACAGTCTCAGCTGCTGCCTCCGAGGTGTAGTTAGGCTGTATGAGCTGCTGTCCATCGTACAGTTCATCTGTGACTTGACATACCGCATTTGCTGGGTGCACACCGGGCCGCCGAAAATTCCCGGGTGTCTCCTCGTCAGCTTGTGCACATTCTGTCTGTGAAGCCACCCCGAATTTCGTTACATCGGGAAGTGACTGGGAGGAGGAAATTAGACGTAGCAGTTAATGTGTGAATGTGGTTAATTTTTGCACATGTCTGTTATTCTGAAAACGACAATTTGCTACTTGCAGTCGGGAGAAGGGGCGTTGCTACTGCCGCGTGCACGCCCGGCTGCTGTTTCTTGTGTTTTCAGACAGACAGGGGCTTGATCGTTGGTGAGCACTCACCCATCGCTAACTGAACTCACTATTCCCATCCTGCCTTTGGGCGTCTCTGTTTCGAGCCGCGCAGTGGCTATTAGTGCACACAAATGAACATTGCTGGCAAAGCCAACGGAGACTGGAATAGCCGCCATTTCTGACTCATTAGCCAGTCATCATCAGCCAACCCCAGTTGGTGCACCATCCCAGGCTCGAGCCTTCGACTGGTTGCTTAGAAGTGTGACGTTCTAACCTCTTGGCCGGCCGATGATGATTAGTGAGCCAGAAATGGTCATTCCATTCTGCCTCGCCTGTGTGTCAGCAATGTTCATCTGTCTACACTACTAACCGCTGTGTGACCGTTAGCGGGACTCGAGACTGAGAGACTCACGGTAGAACTGGACGAGAGGCGGCTTCATTTAGCGATCCGCGAGCGTTAGTCAACTCAAAGGATGTTAAGTAGGCTTCTTCTACAGCAACGCAAGGCTAGCTTCAAGTGGAAATTTTCCACTCACCCATGTCCATTGGTCTCCGGCACACACTTCGTTAGTTGTTTTCTAGGATAGCCCCTTTATCCATAGAAGGCCTACAGATAGGTGCAGTCAGAAGTATATGTTCTCCTGCACTTTTAATTGAACCCCTATGGATGTTAAGGCTAAGGCGGTTAACCCTGACAGCTACAATCTTCCAGGCCCGGTTCCTTGGGAGATGGTGAGAGAAGACAGTGAGAAGCCAGATTGTTAGGAATAGTTTATTCTGCAAAAGGTTAGAAGAATAGGTTGAAATTTGACTATCGGAACCCACGTCCAGCCGCAAGGCGGCCCAGGTCCGAAGTCCTGTCTAGGGAGCAGACATTCGAGCCGCCAGCTTTGGCTGCAACCGTGAAGGTCATTTATTGGACCATGCGTGGGCGAACCGACGTGGATGAATTAGTAAGTGCGTCAGTACGTCTGGTGGTAGCATCGGCCTAGAGCTCTGTCCAGACCGATTGAAGTCAAGCCACTGTGGGTTGAGGCCAGAATAGGGGAGACATTGTGCGTGCGTTTGGGTGCGCCTCAGTTGCGCGTCAGTTTCGTCTGGCAGCAGTGGCGGTAAGGTTCACTACACCCCTCCCCCATGCTCCTAAGGGAACCACAGCAGACGCGTCTTCGACCGCGTTCCCACCCGCCCTCCCGGCGGCCAAAGTCTGCTACACCAAACCTCCCTATGGTGGATCCATCTCTTCTCATCTCCGTCTGTTTTTTATGACAGAGCGGCCCCTCCTGACTATGCTGCTCCGACTCCTCCTCCTCGCCGCCGGGATTGAGGCCCACCCGGTGGGGTTCCGGATCCAACAAGGGCTACTTGCCTGCCTGCCCATGCTCCTAAAAGCATTTTTGATGGCATTTTATCGTACCCCTTCCTCCTCCTCTTCTCACCTTTATCGAAACAGCCGCTTCTGAAGTTGTTTTCTTTGCTACGTACTGTCGTAACCAGCACCTCCGTTTGACAATTCTGATGTTCTTGAAAAGAGTACATAATCGGTTTCTTTTTATCCCCGCTTTATTTGTTTAGGTCAGATAGAGTGGCCAGATGAGGAGGATGAAGGCGCTCCTCCCTCTGAAGCAGTCAGCCTGATAACTCAGCTTCTGCAGCGTGATCCACTTTCTCGTCTGGGCACTGCCACGGGCGCGGCTGAAGTAAAGGCAGTGGCCTTCTTCGAGGGCATTGACTGGAACAACCTGCTTCGACAGAAGTCTGCTTTTGTGCCCCAATTGGATCACGATGAGGATACCTCCTACTTTGATCCGCGCACAGATCGTTACCAGCACGATGTGGAGGAGGATGAGGACCTAGACGAAGACGTGGACGAGGCCTACCAGTACGGTGGTGGCGCTACTGACTTTTCGGACACCTGTTCACTCATGTCCGGCCGCTCTGGTGTTATTCCAAGATGTCACCTCTCACGGGAAGATCGCCTATCCGTGAACTTTCATCAAGACGTGTCAGACAACGAACACTACAAGAGCTCAAGCTCGCTGGCTTCTACGGGCGCCACAACACCCTCCTCCCAGCGACTAGGTCGGTCTGGACGCATGTCCACCTCCTCAAAGGCCACCAGCGAGTTTGAGGTCGATGAAGCCACCACCACGCTCACTGCTGAGGCGGGTCGTCTCACAGCGGAGCTCCTACACAACGCCATCACCACGGTTGCAAGCCCTTCGTCAGGAGATGCCAGCGATAACCATTCCAAAGGGCAGGTCATATCATCTGACGTGAAACCCGCACGAGTGGCTCCCATCGTGAAACTGGAGGGACAGCATGAAGTCTCTGGTGGAGCAGCCTCGTATAGGTCGTCCGTAACCCCCAGCATCGCCTCAGTAGGTCCCTCGAGTCTCGACGACGATCACGAGGGCAGTGACACCAGCGAGACTGATACCAAGGTCTCGGACACCAACATGTTTCGTGCCTTTGCCTCTTGTTCTCCTCGCTTCTCTGTGGTGATGGATCATGCGCGCATGGCTGAATTCCTTAATGATGTGAACTATCGAAGACGAAACAGTGTTGCTTGCTTTGACAATAACTGTGGCGCTGTGCGTTATGCTCTAGAGGAAACACCCCTTGCACCGATAAGGTACACCTCGGCGCTTCCCTCCGCAGTTGAGGCTTGTGTTGGCGCAGCCACCAACCCTGACCTCATCCGTACTCCACCACCCAGACAGGTAATACAACCCTTATTTGTTGTCTGCATACGTTCTTAGGCCTACCCTGCTCTCTGAGTCAGTTTTTGTTGTACATTACACCTTAGTAAGGTGGGGGTGTTGATATAGAGAGGATGTAGAGGTTGTATAGTTGATTATATTTTTTCAGCATATCTATGGTAATAGGCAATGCCCTTGAATATATAAGCCCTACAGTCGTTGACTATATCAACTCTATATAGGGATGATGTAGAGTTGTCTAATTAGGCACTATTGGGCACACTCGTCGACTCTATGTCATTTTAATTATCGCCCGCAAATATTCGGTTATTTAAATGAGCTGTAGTGGACCCTCAATTAAACTTTCACCCTGGCATCAATCTCACGAAGGGGCTCTTTGACGGATAGTGGCTACTGACAGGAGTAAACCACAGACTAACTGTAAATAGTAAACCTAGCCGAGTGTGGTGTCATCGGGGATGAAGGCTTGGCCTGCATTTGAGCTGAAGGGAACCACGAAAGTTCCACCGTCGATTCTGACCATGCGTGTTGGTGCATGGACCGCGTAGATTAGTTTTAAGTGATAGTAGACTTGCGTTGCAGTCTCTCTCCCCCCTCATCCGCCCGAGCCTGGTGTCAAGAGAGAGGGAGAGTCATGACCATGGAAGGCGGGATCGGGAACTGGCAGCCGGAGCTACTGCATCTGACTCAAATCCCAGCATGTGACTGCGAGAAAGGCCAGGGGGGGCTGGTGCCGGAGCCATCACCTGCACGTGCTACCAGCGCCCCTGGGAACCACAGCAGACGCATCTTCGTCGCGTTCCCACCCGCCCTCATGGCGGCCGAGATCTGCTACACCAATCGGTGGATCTATCTCCTCTCCTCTCCATCTGTGTTTTCGATGACGGAGGAGCCACTCCCGACCATGGTGCTCCGACTCATCTCCCTCGCCTCCGGGATTGAGGCCCACCCGGCGGGACTCCTGATCCAAGAAGAGCTACTAGCCAGCCAACCAGCGCCCCCTCCCCCTGCATGCTCGACATTGGTTATGGGAGCGCAACCTGAGTAAGACGCCTGCCATGCCTTGATCTTGGCCCCGTGTGCTGGGACGGTGTATCGCCTACGCGGCCCGTTTATGGGACACGATAGATTTACCCGATTTCTTTACCATTAAACGCCGCGGTAACCGAGGCTTTGAAATAAGGCGCATCAATACATTTAAGCCACCAAATGGATTGGCACCCCTCAACTAGGATGAATCGCTCGGACAACAATAAGCAGTTTTATTTAAGCAGCTTTTTAAATGTAGTTGCATTTTTTTCTTGCCTGAGAAGTGTTCTTAACCTCTGGATTACGCAGAGCCTCCAGGTGAATTGTAAACAGCATCCGATGGCGGAGGCAGTGGTCTCTTTATTTTCTCTGTGCTACTACATTTGGAAATCTGTTTGCCTACGGCGAGTGCTGTTCACCGCAAACCTGACGGATAAATTTGATGGCCATTTCTGTCTTATTAGCTGCCATCAGTTAGCCACCACATATCCAATCCCAAGCCAGGCGCGACCTCTTGGTCCTTAGTCCAGCGGTGTTTTTGTCGGTATTCCGGGCGTGCAAAGCGACCGCGTGTTTGTTCCGTGTGTGTTCACTAGGCCAGCGTATCACGCCGCTAGTGCGGCTGTCCTGATGAACGGAGGGCGGTCTGTCACGCTGCAGGACTGTGATCACACAGTCCACCCCGTCCCCCTTTCAAGAGAGGCGTCAGTGCGGACACCGGCAAATCACTCACGCCTCGCGCGTGTGTATACACACACGACAACTTTTTCGGACTACATTGATCCCACGTTTCGCCAGTTTTCTTGTCCCGGGTCTTAAACATCGTAAGGAATCGCGTTGTATGCAGTTTAGGAAGGACTTGACACGCACACCGCTGTGGGTGAGGCGGAGTTTGTCTATACTTTGTCTTGGTTTGTCCTGCTGCTTGTCAGGGTTTTATTCATGTAAGGCCAGCCCTATCTTAGGTACACTATGCTGATTGTTTCCCAATCCACGACGCGATCCCTAGTCTGCACCGGCTGTGTATGTTAGACTTTTTTTCCAGCGTCAAGGCCTCTTGTACGCGGTATGCTGCTGCTGACAGGTTGGCCTCTCCATACGACGATTATGTTTACTAACCACTGTCATCACGGGTTCTGACGAGTGTCAGTTCTTACTAGTCAGTTCTGAAGATGACGCCTGGCGGCACGCGTCCGGCGTCTCTGTCCGGCCGTAGGACCGCCTTTATTGCTAGAGGGCGTCTGTTCACGCTGTAATAGTTCGTACACACATGCACACAGCCATCTGCGATCACATAGCGGGCTCGTCGTCATAATATGTGCATGCCTGGACATCGTGACACTACAACACGACAAAAAACCGGGTGATAATTGCACAACCAACCCCCCGCGCCCCCTGTGTGTGCGTGGCTGATGCGTAGACCTCTAACTTTAACTGGTGCCCGTATTGTTTGGCAGTATTGGGGGTGTAGAATTCCACGCACATCATCATCTGTGACGCAGTGGGAAGGCCTTCTGCGTCTGATAGAATTCCTCGGCCGTCCGATCTCATCCGACGATGATTTCCAGATGCGTCAGCGTCTATTTCTATTCGGAAGGTGGACAAATTGCTGACTGCTGAGACCAGTTTTGGTTAGACTGGAATCGATCCACAGGTTGCATTGTGCTCCGCGAATACAGCCACCCCCAACACCACTCCTCCAGCCTCATTTTCAAATGCTAAGTTTAGAGTCAACGAGAACGGTACGAGCAGAACAGAAATACCGGTACTTTCATCTCGCGGTAACGTGCGCACAGTTATAAACTATTAGTGTCTTACTAGGCCCGAACTGTGGAGGTGCGCCATACCAATTGGGAGCAACTGAACATTATACTGACGCATAAAGTGATCCTGTTTTCTTTTTCTGTGATCTTGTAGTGTACGCTAGCTGCTGTTTTGGTGGGTGGGTCTAGAAAGTGATTTCCAGGGTAAAATAGGATGAGTGAGTTCCGTTAGCGATCGGTGAATGTAAATCAGTTGATGTAAACGAGCAAAACAACAAGTCCGTGGCGTCAGATGAACAAGTTGCTGGTTCGAGCCTCGGGTGGTGCACCGCCTGGGATTTTGTATGGCTGACGGATTACGGCTAATGATCCAGCCATGGCCATTCCAATCGCCCTTGTCGTTGCTGATAATACTAATCTCGACTGTACGAAATAGGTAACCAAACATCGGCCAAACGATTGTTTACCAAGACACTGAACATGCTGAACGTCTACCCGACGAAGTTAGATGGTTACCATATAAATATAAATTTCCAGGAGGGAGAAGGGAGAACTTTATTTCCGTCCCCGAAAGCTTCTTTTTTCAGTCTCTGTTCGCCAGCTTTAATTTTGTTGTTATGGAGATTGTTGCATCATTTAACCGATGCAATCTCTATTCGCTTTCTCCACAGGATGCCTGGGAAGGTCTGACTTGTAAAGGCAGTGCCGTCAGTTCCGTGGTTGCCGGAAGAACCTACGACCGCCGTCGAAATACGTCTCCAGGACATGGCACGACCACACAACGCGATGACACCACCACCAACAAAGACGACGACGACGACAAAGAGGCCGTATGTGATCAGGCTGCAGCTGCTGTTGGACCCACGACAGTTGATACCGTTGGCACTCCTGCGCACAGCTCGTCACCGGAAGCCGCGACTACTGGCTACCCCCTGGACACTCAAGATGCTGTCTGCAATGCTGGTCCTCCGGATGCGTCCATGACCGAATTGGGTGCCAGCGGCCCCTGTAAACGATCGGCCAACAGGGTTAGCAAGAATTCCGTAAAACGAAGGGTACTTTATTGTTTTTGTAAACGACAAACAAAAACGGCGTCCCGGTGCGGGTCCGTCTGTCATTGCTGTATAAAAATGTGTCTCTTGCTAACAATCGTTTTTTCACCCCCCCCCCCCCACCACCACCCACGCTGGCTGATCTCTTTTGGGCATGTCCTCGTTTGGTTCTCTAAGCGATTGCCATATTTCGGACGCTGGATAGGCTAAGATTTGATGCTGCGTTTGGTCAGTGCCCCAGCATGTACAACCGAAAGCGTCTAGCCACGCCAGCGTCTGGGCTCAGTCTCATTTTGATCAGTTCTGGTCTGGGCACGCCAAACGAACAAAGCTGCAACTTTTTCTCGCTATCACAAGTCCCGCCTGCTATGGTCTATCAAGTAGCTCTTAGCGGTCATGTCTTGGGTGGTCTTGTCAAAACTCTCGACTGTGAGATCCGAGTTGGTGAAATCTGTTTCCTGCGGAGTTGTATGCCGCCATCTGTATGACCGACGTAGGCGGCGATGACTACCTTGTCAGGACATTGGACTGCGGTCTCTATTTCGTTTTATTGCTTACGTCTCCTGTATGTGCTCAAGTCCCCTCTCTTTTTCCCCTCCAAAACAGCTTATTCTGACACCCGACGCGAATCAGCGGACCAGTCCGTCGAACTCATCTGGTCAAGAGTCACCAGAAAACCTTGATGAGTCAGCTGGTAAGGCCTCAACAGAAGCCGTAACCCGCGTTACATGTCGCCGTCCTCCACCTCTCCAAGGCGCCCGACAGAAGTCTCCAGCGGCCTCCAAGTTGTCTGTTCCCCAGGTGCCCCTGTCCCCGCGCAACCTGAGCCCTCATCGCGCTGTCCCGGCGGGAACAATTGTCTCGCCGACCACTACGGTTATAGCTTCTGTCGCAGCACCCCAACGCAAAAAACGTCCTTCCCCTGCAGCGGCGGTGGCGACGGCGGTCGAAACCAACCAGAAAATGGACGCTGTTGGTGGCAGTGTTTCGGCGTCGAGCAATATCCGTCGGAAAATCGTCATCCCACGAGGTCCCCGGGGCTTTGGATTTACGTTGCGTGCGAAAAATGTCTTCTATGGGGACTCTGACCTCTACACTTTGCATCATGTTATTATTGGTGTTGACAGAAGCGGTCCCGCCTACGCTGCTGGACTTCGCGAAAACGATGTAATTCGAAAAGTGAATGGGACCGAGGTCACTGGCCTCTTTCACGTTGATGTCGTTCAGCTGCTCCTGCAGGTACGTACACGTTAGTGGCATACTTTTCTCTACCGTCTTGTTTGTTACTTCGTCTTTATTGTTACCGATGGCAGCACGCAGTTTTGTACCTGTCCGGAAACCCTAGCGATTGTCTAGACAATAGACCTGTGATTCACGTTTACACCACAAACTCTCCCCCCTCCCTCTCGGTATTCACTTCTGAGACCTAATTGTCGTGGCAGCTTAATTCGTAGAGACCCTAGCCCCTACGACCTGGTTCGTTCCTGATTGGCAAGAGAAGAAGTTGGATGCCGTTTGAGAAGATCCGGAAAAATCTATTGGAGATAAGGTTACAATAAGTTAGCAACCGGACGAGACAACTCTCCGGCGCCGCTAGAACCGACTTCCCTGGCGTCGTCACAGCAGCTTGAGTACGGGCACGCCTAATTCGGTGTTGAAGGTGATTGGTCGGATTGGACAAGTGTGATTGGCTGAGAGCCAGACTGTTACTAGTGCGCACGCGAGAGAAGTAGCGTTGCAGGAGATTTCTGCGGTAGCATCACCACAAGTCCTCCCTTTCTAGAAGGTGCTTCGGGTAAATGTCCAAACAGAGGCATAATAGACAATTTGAGCAAATAGCAAACTTACCAGCGGTAATATGTTATTGGCAGCGTGGGCGGCTGCAGGAAGTCGGGGATTGGGTTGACCGCGGACGACAAGTTTGTTTGCCGTGTGAGAAGATACCGCTGGCGATTGAGAAGGTGAGATATAGGGTGTTGGGTTAGACTCATGGGTGCTGGCACTGATGGAAGAACTGTTCTGCTGGATCGGAACAATATCTCGGCCGGAACTCGATGAGCGGAGGTTGTTTGATGACATCCACATCGCTTCACAGCGAAATATCAGTAAATACATTTTCAGTATCGTGGCCCTAATACCACACGCAAGAGGATTTAGTTGAATTCGAGAGGGCTCAATCAATTACATGTTCGGATCACGTGGGGGTCACCAATGATGCATCAGCTTAGGTGGTAGGGAAACCTAGTTATTACTACCTTCAGAAGAAATGAAACGCCCGTTGGAGGATATTTTATGCTCTTTTGACCAGATTGAGTACTTACTCGTACTTGTTACGGCTGTGATAATGCCTGATCTAGCCGGCCTCAATAATGTCACGAACGGTACCTCTCCATGCGTGGCGATTGGCGGCAGCGGATCTCGAAAGCTACGCCCAGTCCCTTCTCCAGCGACGGAGGCCGAAGATAGAAGGTCCAAGAACTGCTTCCATGTCTTGACGGACGGTGTCTAGCCAGGTCTTCAGTTGCCCTCCTCTTCGACGTTTCCAGGTGGGCTGCGGTGCCGGGTCGAGGGCAGCATAGGTAAGCTCGTGGGGCGGACGACGGAGAACGTGCCCAAATCACCTCAGTCGCCTTTCTTGAATGGCCTGAGATATCCTCGTAATACGATCGCAGCGGATGCGGACTGTCTCATTTGAGATGAAGTCGCCATACTTGACTCGCAGGATCGTCCTCAGGCACCGGGGGTCAAAGACCTCTAGTTTTCGCTCATCGTCAGCGCGCACAGCCCAGCATTCACATCTATAGAGCAGGACTGACCGGATGGATGCACGGTGTACACGAATCTTCGTGGCGATGAAGATGTCACGTCGGATCCATAGGTGCTTTCGAAGGATTGAGAAAACCTAGCCAGCAGCATCCATACGGGATAGAATATCATCCTTGCTCTGCCCATTCGGTAGCAGCCTCGCCCTGAGGTATTTAAAGCTACATACTTCTTCAATTTGATGGCTATTAATCCCCAGGGGTGCCTTCTCCTGGTCAGGGATGCAACTCGAGAACAACTTCGTCTTTCCGGAATTTATGGACATGCCTACCGACATAGCGATCTCATTTAACCGCGACACTACCGACTGCAGACCACCAAAGCTTGAGGCTAACAGCGCAATATCATCGGCGTAGTCAAGATCAGTTAGTCGGCGTCCGGGTGCAAGTTCAACACCGTCCTCTTCAGGTAGGGCCTTGCCGAGAATCCAGTCAATTACGTAGTTAAACAGAATGGGCGAAAGGACGCAGCCCTGTTGTTGTTGTTGTTGTTGTTGTTGTTGTTGTTGTTGTTGTTGTTGTACTAGCTTACTCCCTTAACCTAGTTTGCCAGCAATACATGTTATAAAATTTTTAAGGAAGATGAAGGGATAGAGATGAAGGAATAAAGAATAAAGAGAACGGTATAAACTGTTTAAGAAAGATGAAGGAATTCGGCGACTTTGTCTGGGCGAAGCCATAGGTCCTCAGGCGTGAGGTCCGTAGGGTTGGCTGGGCAGTCGAAGAGGTGGCATGTTGTGTGGAAAGGCAAGAGGCAGTCAGGACAGTTGTCTGTGACGTTGTCAAAGCATGAAGTGAGACGGCTTTTGAATGAATTCAGCAGCCTGGAGAAGCCGGAACGCAGCTGGGATAGCCTGGTTCTAGCGTTTCTGGACAGGTTGGCCCTACGTTCTCTGGCCATAACGTCGGAGACCGGCGGGGGAGCGTTGAGGACTCTGTTGGGTTTATAGCTGCTGATGGCTAGCTCGACAGTTTCGGTGTGGATACGCTTAACGAGGTCCGTTATCGGTAGATTAGTGGGGTACTCCGAAGCGTGTGGGCCGTACGCGTCTATGGTAGACTGCTTCATGCGTCTAGCAGGTGGGGGGCGCGTTAAAAGGCGATTGCCCGGATGTTCTGGGTTATGAGACTGCGCAATGTAGATTTTTGCCTGCATGATGGAGTGAACCTTCAGAGGCAGGACTTGAGTTTCCTGATACAGGTGATCTACATTGGTCATGTTAACACAGCCCGTGGCGATGCGGAGAGCAGCGTTCTCAACGCGTTGGACTTTCGCCCAGCTGGTATCGCTTAACAGTGGGGCGAAGATGGCTGATGCATGCTCAGTCGTTGCCTTGCCTGTTGCCCGGTATGTCGTGACTAACGTCTCAGTGTCCTGGCCCCATGAAGAACCTGCCAAGGCTTTTAGGATGTTGAGCTTGGCTTTGGCTTTGCTGGCTTGGATGTCAGCATGGCGGTGTAGAGCCAGCGTCGGGTCGAGAGTGAGGCCCAGGAGTTTAGGATACTGGCATAAGGAAATGTCATCGCCCTCAACCTTAATTGGAGGATGGGATTTGTATTCTTTGGGGTCCGGAGTGAACAGAGTTACTGAGGACTTGGTCGCGGATAGTTTCAGTTGCTTATCGCCTAGGTGCCGGACTAAACTGGGGATGTAGTTATTTAAGGCATCGGTAGCCATGCGAAAGTTTGGGTGAGAGGACAGCAGGGTGATGTCATCAGCGTAAGTCACCATTTCGACTTCAGGGGGGGGGGATTCGGGAGGTCAGCCATGTAGATGTTGAATAGCGATGGCGAAATGACAGAACCTTGAGGAACTCCTGTCCTAGAGTTGCGGGCTTTAGACAGCGTGCCTGAGAATTCGACTCGCGTTTGTCTGCCACGGAGATAGCAGTTCAGCCATCTGCAGAGCTCGTTCGGTAGCGACGAATCCATGAGGGATGTCATCAAGGTGTCAATGTTAACCGAGTCAAAAGCTTTATTAAGGTCGAGGGCGACCATTACTGTTCTGTCCGCAGGTTTCGTTTTGTTGAAACCGCATGCAATGCGGTCCGTGACACGTTGTAGGGCTGACGTCGTAGAGTGGAAGGCTCTGAAACCGTGTTGGTGTTCTTGGAGGTTGGCATGTCTATTGAGCGAGGGGAGAATAAGACGCTCAAGTATTTTCACGGCCGGGCTGAGAAGCGAGATCGGGCGGTAACTGTCAGAGACAGCGGAGTCTTTACCTGCTTTGTGGCTGGGGAGGATATGAGCCATTTTCCAGATAGCTGGTATATGGCACGTGGCTAGAGACAGATTAAACAACCTGGTTAAGAATGCGACACCTCTGGGGCCTATGTGTTTTAGGTGTATCATCGTAATGTCGTCCGGTCCAAACGCCTTAGAGTTCTTAGCACGCTTAATCGCGGTTGTGGTATCATGAGCTGAGAACTGGAGCGGCATTAATAAAGGTTTGCACGACCTGTGTTTGACGATCCTCGAATTCGAGGATTTATGGACCGCAACCGTGGTGAATTGCACATTGAATTGGTTGGCAATGTCCCTGTTGGTCTTCTTCGGTATACCATTGAATTTGGTAACCTGGTTGGGAGGAGCAGGTGCCCCTCTACCGATGGATTTGATTGTTTGCCACAACTTGCTGGTGTTGGTGCGGCTGGAGAAAGTGGCTAGCTTTTCTTGCCATATGGTCCTCTTGTGTTCATTGACCAGTCGGGAGATCTCTAAGGTCATGGCCGGTAACGACGGGTGCTGAGGGTTTTGAGCTCGGGTGACGTCACGCTCTCTTGATAAGGTGGCCGCATCGGTAGGGTATCCTGGGATGGGATCAAAGACCTTGCCCGCGGGAATGTTGTGCTTAGAGGCAGTATGCATGATGTGGTTGAAAACCGACACACCTTGGCGAACATCTGGAGGGAAAGGGGCCTGGTCAAAGAGATTCTCAGTTTCACTAAGGAAACCGGGCCAGTTGGCTTTACGTAGATTCATAAAGCACTTCCGAGCGTTACGAATCGGGGAAGCATGTGTGCTGATTGTGATAACTATCGGGAGGTGGTCAGAGCTCAGTTTGCATAGACAGTCCCATGAGGAAGATAGTAATAGGTCGCAACTGACGATGGAAATGTCCGGGCTAGCGCAAGTACCTGAATGAGGGAGTCTCGTGGACGTTCCATCCGTGTTGAGGACCCCAAAGTTGGTGTTGTTGATCTCCTCGGCTAGTGAGGCACCTCTAGTACAGGAAAGGTTAGAGAACCATAAGTCATCGTGGGCATTGAAGTCGCCTAAGATGAGTTTCGAATCACCCGTTAGCATGTGGACTATTGATGGTCTGAAGTTGGCATCACAACTGCTTTGTGGAGGAATGTATACGTTATGGACAGTCAGACTGGACGGTCCAATAGTAACTTGTACCTTGAGTTCTTCCAGCGGCGAGTCCGCGGATGTTGCTGCAGAGGTCAGCTCCTGGTATTTGATACTTTGGTGAACCAAAGTGACCAGTTCACCCCCGGCATTACGAGCTCTGTCTCTTCGAATGACGGCGAAGCCCGGGAAACGTGGGACCTTCGAATTTGCTGACAACTTTGACTCCTGGAGAGCAGCTATTTTGATGTCATGATCATGGAGGAGTTTAATGATCTCATCTGTTTTACCAGAAAGGCCATTACAGTTCAGCTGCAGTATTTTGAGGTCAGAAAGTGGTGAGGCGTCTGGGACGGTCAGCGACATAAGCGGCGACGGTACTGAGGGTTGTTGTGAGGCAGCCTGAATCGTGGCGGACCGCGGCATAGGTGGTGGTGGCAGTGAGGGTGCAGGAGTGTTAGCAGGCCCATTTCGTGGATGACGACAGGTTATGCACCTGTACGATGAGCCGCTGTATTGGTGGATGGAAGTGAGACCCGAGCAATTAGTGCCTCTTGCGCGGAAGTGTTGCCAGTTATTGCAAGGCAGACACAGGACACAGGCTTGGTTTGGGAAGATCTGCTTGGCGCAGGTGGAACAGAACCATCTGATAGTTCCTTGAGCAGGTCCCGGATTGGGCTCGACGCCGGCAATAAGAAGAAGGATTCGGATCAACCTCGCCGGATGAGGAAGATCCATTCTCGAAAAAACGATAGAGACAGAAACATATATACTGGCAAATTTTGGTATGGGGGGGGGTAAGGGAAGTGCAGCTCTTTGCTGTAGTCCATCCGGAGATAGGTCCATATGGAGATAAGTCCGTCCGGAGGTGAGTCCATCTGAAGATGGGTCCGTCCGGAGATGGGTACAGTCGGTTCCACCAACGTGAAGGCGTGCTGCTTGGGAACCACGCAGCCCTGTCGGACACCAGACCGGATATCGAACGATTGAGAGAGATTGTTGTGGACCAGGACTCGTGCGGTGGTAGACCGATAGTAGGCCTTAATCATCGCAATGAGTTTGGTCGGCATTCCAACCAGTTCCATTATTCGCCACAGGGACTCACGATGGATGGAATCGAATGCGGCGGCAAAGTCGACGAAGCGAACGGCCGTCGGTTGCTGGTAGCTATGGCGGAATTCTAGAGTGCGCCTCAGTGTGAATTTTTGATCCGCACATCCACGCCCAGCTCGGAATCCGGCTTGGTTGGGTCGTGTCCTGAAGTCACGTACAGACTGGAAGCGCCTGAGAAGAACAACAGCGAAGATCTTAACAGCAACATTGCTAAGACTTATGCCACGGTCGTTCTCGCATCTTGTCTTATCTCCCTTCTTGTGGACAGGTACAAGGATACCTGAGCCCCAGTCATCGGGAACGGTCTCTTCTCGCCACGCCTGTGCAATCACCTCATGGAGCCGAGGAGCCAGGGTGTCGACACAGGACTTGTAGATTTCTGCAGGAATACCACCCTTTCCGCACGCCTTGTTGTTGCGTACCCTCTGCATTGCATCGGTAATTTAGCCTTCGGAAGGGATGTCACACAACACTGCGTAGGCAGGGGAGGATTGAATATCCGCCGTGGAGGAGAGGGAGGGTGTGATGGGTTGTTCGTCAAAGTTGAGTAGGTGCTCGAAGTGTTCATGCCCGCGATCGACCTTGGCCGAGTTGTCGGCAATAAATCCTCCATTCACATCGCGAACAGAATCACAGAGTGTCGGGGGCTTTCCACTAACCTGGCATATGATTTGGTACAATTTTCGGGTGTCACCAACATTAGAAGCCTGCTCCATAGAAGTCGCCGTTTCGGACCAATACTTCTGCCGATCATCTCTAGCCGACTTTGCTGTCAGCTTTCGAAGTTGGCGGAAGGAGGCATTGTTCCGGGACCTGGCTCGAGTCGTCTCGGCCGATAGCTGCAGGGTTGTTCCGCTGATCCAGTCACTGCGGCGCCGCTGAGTGAATCCGAGAATGTTCTCAGCTGCCCCTTAGATGGATGTCTTCAGTGATGGCCACTTGCTACTGCCCTCGTTGTCAGCCTGGGTCATAAGACGGGACTGGATTTCTGTGCTTAAAGCCTCGGTAGTGTTGGTTTACCGGAGCTTTGCGACATCAAAGCGTCTCGCGTGTGGCAGTTTGGGCAGAGATGAGAGGTGAACCTTCAGGCGCGTGCGAACGCGAACATGGTGAGACCCGTGGACGTTACCAGTTTCGGCACCTCGCATCGACCTGCAATCGTGGACCCAGCTGCGAAACCGTGAACCAACTAGAATGTAATCGATCTGACTGGCGGTACGGCCATCGTTCGAATACCAAGTCAGTAGATGTTTGTGACGATGCCGAAAGTATGTGTTGGTAACAAATAGTCGGTTCTGTTCGGCAAACTGCCCCATCCTCTCACCATTGTCCGTTCGAGAGCCAAGCCCAAAACGACCAAGAAGGTGGCTGTTTGTCGGATCACCGGGCCCAGTCCGACCATTCCAGTCCCCGGCAACAATTAGCATATCTCGACGAGGGAGTCGTTCAGCTAGCTCCTACAGCTGCGAGTAGAAATTATCTTTCTCTTGCTGTTCAGCCGCCGACGTAGGTGCATACACAGATACGACCGAGATGTTCGTAAAATGGCCTTTTAGTCGAACGTATGCCATTCGGTCGTTGACTGGTTCCCATGCTAGTAGTGCACGGTTAGCTTCTTCCGAGAGGGCAATAGCCACACCGTGTCTACCAGATGAGTCACTCGGACCGCTGTGATACAAGGTGAAATAAGAATCGACCCCTGGGATTTTGATTTCTCGGGCGCCTGAATCGGGGAGTCGGACCTCTGACAAGCAACAAACATCCACGTGATATTCATGGATACTGTGCGCTGTCAGACTTTGAGTACCAGGTTCCAGAAATGTTCGCACATTCCAGCATCCAATACCAAGAGTCCGTTTTTTGTTTTGCAGTCCAGCTTGCATATTATTCGCCCGCACTACCGGACAAGGGTTGCGGAGCGCGTCGGTTCCGCGGACGCCGTAGAATGGGTCGTAAATCGTAGGTTGACATGTTCATGAGGTTTCTTGGGAATTTTGAATACAGGCGGGTCCCCAACGGCCGCTCGGATTCTTTGTTCGAGGTTGTCTCCTCTAGCACTTTGGCTCAAGAACCTAACCACAAGGCAGTGGTGTTGGTGGCAAGCAAACCTATTTGATGGAGTAATCTCAATGTGTTAACGCCACGGACCATACTTGCTTATAAAATCCAACTACCTTTGCCTACCACCTACCACTTGCGAAGCGGTCGCTCTGACTTGGTGCTGATCCGTAGGTCATACGTTAACGTGTCATTGTGAGATGTGGCCAGCAGTTGTGCTTTTCCTCCAGCTGCTGTGACGTACCTTGTGCTTCCTCGTAGGCTTGGAAGTTCTATCGCCCTAGTCCTTTGGCAGATAGAACGTGACTGTTCTCGTTATCGGCATTTTCCTCCAGATCTGTTGACTTTCCTTAAGCTGTACTTCTTTTACTAGCCCCCTAATCAATCCATTTCAGAGTACCAACTGTCTTGAACTGGAAGTGACTGCTCTGTCACAGAGCAATATTCGTTCAGATGGGCGTTGGCGTAAGCGAGGTCGTCTGATGCGTCCGGCCCGACAGACGCCAGCCAAGCTGCGTGGCTCAAAGGTCCAGCCACGTGTCGCTACTGGTTGCGATGAGCCGGATACCCCGCGCCATCTCTCCGTCCGGATACAGCGTTCCGCCAAGGCCTCGATGCGTTGCCACTCCAACACCGTTACCGTGCCGTCCCCATCGGCAGTTGTCAGCCTGCGCCAGCACCAACACCAGCCGGCTGTTTTTGAAAACCGACAGCGCCACCGCCATATCTCAATGACCACAGCGCCGGCCCCTTCGCTGGACGCCTCTGAGGCCCTCTCCTCGCCCCCGCCGGCCGCGGTGCACAGTCTGCCCCGGTCTGCCACCTTCCTCGCCTGTGGACGAGTTTGCAGCACTCCGCCGGCCGCTGTCAACCTGCAGCAGCAGCAGCAGGCTGCTGCTAGTCTGTCGTCGCGAGCAGCGCCTGTCCCTACGGAATCGCGACCGCACAGTCAAAGCTTCTCCGTCCTGTCATCGGCGACCGCTTCTTCTCCTGCAGCGCGTTTGGCACCCAACACCTCCGCACCGCCTGATCAGGTCGCCCTGTCCCGGCATAGTCGACTCCATCCTCACTCCTTCAGCAGTCGGAGGTAAGGACTACGCCTTATTCTTCTTCTTCTTCTTCTTCTGTGGGTCAGTGCTGGCCAACCTCATTTGCTTCCCTCCAGTGTAGTTTGCAAAATGTGTCATTTTTCAGAGTGCTGGAGGGCGTTTGTTGTGTGATCATGCATACGTACAGCAGGTTTGGAAAAGGAGTCGAGCACTGCAAGGTTTTACAAAGACCCGTTTGCAATTTATTAACGAAAGTCTTCTGCCTGTGCCTAAAGTCGCAGTGATTCAGGTCTCTCTTGTTAATCTCGGTCACACAGAGTACTGACTAACGTGATCTGATTATCGCAGTTGCCAGCGGATTCCGTGGTAACACTACGCTGACGATCACGAGCTTCGGGGTCTCCACATTTCGATAATTGGCAGTGGTAATCTTAGGTGTATCCCGTTATCGGACTCAGTAATGCGGTCAAACTCATCCTTTTTTCCTCTGAATAGGCACTTCTGTTTTCGATTATTCCAAAATTGCGCTTAGGTGAACTGCATATCCCCACCCCCTCTGGAACGCCAATGATTTTCCCGAGATTTTCGTAGGGAGATGATGCATTGTCGGACACATCCCACTTCGGTTTTTCTTGGATCCTTTTTGTCCGAACTAAAAAAAGACGGCTGTAAAATCACGATACACATTTCAGCGTTGCTCTGTAGGCTCACATCAAATGCAGATTCTCTAAGCTTTCAAGGAGGCAACTGAGGGCTCAGAGAACTGAATCCATTCAAACTTAGCTTCAATGTTTTTTGTTTTTTTTTCATTTGAAAGCAGGGCCAGTTCTCGGTTACTTTTAGTGTGTTGCTCACCTCCTTTATATAAGGGCTGTGACAGTCTAAGTCGGCCGGCAAACGTACTCTGTGTCTCCAATCTTTACGAGGATGCAGTTCAGTTTATTTGAGGGAATGTGTGTGTGCCCCTTTTTAGCTCCCTATTTGTTTACAAGGGACGGAATTTCGTGAGAACCTGGAAAAATGTAACATTTAAAAATGACAGGGTAAAATTCCTGATCTGAAGAAGTTTGGAGTTTGCCCCTCCAAAAATGGCCGAGAATTTCTTGAGGCCATGCACTCCGACGACTCATGCATCAGCTGGCACATACAATTAGACGGTTTTTTATGAACGCTTCAAAAAACGGTGGAAGAGAAGAAGGCGGCAGGACACAGACTAACTGAGACCAAACCTACCAATCAGGTCGCACCCCGTATAACTATTGATTTTTCCGCACGTTTGAACACTTCCTTAGGCCGAATAGGAGCCGGGGCACCAGACTTGAAATTGCACTAATTAAGTTTACCTTATATCCCAAAGAACTTCTTCAATTTAACATTTCTTGCGATGCATATTTTCCAATTCCTGATCTGTACAGATAGATTAATAAGCAGACTATCCTGAAAGCAGATACGTATGTATGCACGCTTTCGTATGTCGTGCAGTAATTGATTTCAGTTATAAAATTTACCAACGTCGCCTGCAATACTGGTGTCCCCCCCCCCCGCAGGTCGCGTAGTTGGTTAGTTGATTGGTAGCCCATGTTGGATCAGGGGTTCCCGCCGGAGTCCAAACTGGGCGCAGTTGGGAGGCGGAGAAAAGCCGCGACCTCGGCCGGCTTGAGCCAAAGGTCCTCGGGGGTGAGTTGGGTGCCTGGTCGGGAACTGCAGATGAAAAGGTGACGGCAGTCATGCGGCGAGACTCCGCAGTCGGGTATAGAAGGGTCCAGCCGGTGTTGGTACTGGTGAAGGAGCATGCAATGGCCGCTGCGAAGCTGCGCCAGAGTACAACGAGTCACCCGTGAGAGATGACGTTCCGAGGTGACAATCGGAGGTGGATAGCCACCCAGGGGGACCGGGGAATGGTAGCTGGATATTGCGTCCACAACTGCTCTCTGGTGAAGGTGCTGGTAGCCTGTCCTGATGGCGGAGCCATCAACGGGTAGTTCTGAGAGAGACGAGGCGACAGCTGCCTTGTAGAGACCTCGGATAGACGTCCGAACGTTACGGCTAGGCTCGGGGGCGTTGCAACGATGGTGGTTTGGATGGCCAGGTTGTGAACAGGTCCACCAGAACTGCTGGCCGAGGAGTTTGTTGTGTGCGGCGACCGGCTGGACAGAAACCTCTGCATGAAGGTGATCGATGGGTGACATTTTATAGCAGCCCGTGATCGTGCGGATGGCACGATGGCCGGCGGAGGCTGGAGGAGCTGATTGTGGGAGACCAGATTGATGCCGCATAGGTGAGAGGCGGCTTGGCCATTGCATTGAATGTGGTCGTCAGCAACTCTTTCACGCAGCCCCAGGATGTGCCCGCGAGAGCCTTGAGGACCTTTGTGTACCTGCTCACTTTGCTTGCGACATCCCTCGCATGGTCTGCGAACGTGAAGAGCGGATCTAAACAGGCGCCGAGGAGCTTGGGCTTTCGGACCAGCGGTAAAGCCTCACTGTTGACGATGATATCCGGGTGGCGATTGAACTCCTTCAGATCCAGCGTGAAAACAGTGACGGACGACTTGGCAGCCGAGATCGACATCCCGCGCTGGGTGAGGTAGTCCACAATTTTAGGCATGAATTCCGAGAGGATCTGTGCAGCCTGATCAATGTTATGGTGCTGGCATAAGAAAGTGACATCATCCGCGTATGATACCACTTTGGCGGGCGCCGAAGGGAGTGGGAGTTCCCGCATGTAAATGTTGAACAGCGTCGGGCTGAGCACAGAGCCTTGAGGAATACTGCAGGTCTGCTTACGGGGCTTGGATAGAGTGCCACGGAAAAGGACACTATCGTTGCGGCCACAGATGTAAGCCGCCAACCATCGGACCAGGCCAGTCGGGACGTTCAGGGAGACCAAGTCCTGCAGGAGCTGATCGTGGTGGACACAGTCAAAGGCTCGCGACAGATCAATTGAGACAGCCACGGTCCGCGAACCGGGCTTCTGTTGATTGAAGCCCTCGAGGATGGCCTCGCTGAGCTCGAAAAGAGCCGTTGTTGTGCCACGACTCGAACTAAAACCATGTTGGTGGTTGGACAGATCCGCTGCAGACGTCAGAATTGGAAGGCGAAGTCGTTCCAAAATTTTCGCCAGTAGACTGAGGAGGGCGATTGGGTGATAGGACGTCGCTTGACTGGGCTTTCGAGACTTTCGTTTTCCTGACGGCGGTAAGGATAGCAACGGCCGATTAGGAAATGTCCGGAGGTGGGGCCTTATGGAGGAGGCGAAGGAGGGGCGCTGGCTTTCGGGACTGGGAGCCGAGCGGGGTGAGAACAGCTTGTTCATCTTCGCGGCGATCGTACCGTTGTTGGAGATGAACTTGCCGTCCCCGAAGCTAATAGACTGGTTGGGTGTGTCAGCCCGGGGCTTGGTCAAATTGCGTAGAAGTTTCCAGGTGGCAGCTGCGTTGCCGCAGAAATTACAATCTGCAACTTCTTCACGCCAACGTTCCCGTTTGTCGTCATTGACGGTCCTGGCTATCAAGCCGTTCAGTTCGCCAACACGTGGATCAGTTGCGTCTCTCGCTCTCGTTCCAGTCGGGAGGCTTCGCTTGGGTAGTTTGGGCGGAGTATGGGGATGCGACCGTTCGGTATATGGTGGCCTGCTGCTGCCAGAAGCAGGTGACGAACGGCCCGCTCCGCCTTGTGGACACAGGTGGGGAGCGGTAGCTGATCGGTTCCCGCTTCGCATTCCGCGGTGAACGCTGCCCAGTCAGCTCTCTTGAGGTTGATAAAATGTCTGTTTTGAGCCTTGATACGGTCGGCAGAGGTGGCCAATTCGAGCACTATAGGGAGGTGATCGCTCCCCAGGCTGATTTTCGTGCTCCAGGTGGTGGAGGCTACCAGACTGAGCCTGGCAAGGGAGACATCGGGAGAGCTGGGGGCACCGTTGGGTGGGAGCCGCGTTGGGCTGTCCTCGTTGAGGACCTCAGAGGGAGCTTGCTCTAGTTCATCCGTCAGGACTTTTTCCCGGGAATCGGCCGTCAAATTGGAGCACCACAGGTCGTGATGGGCGTTGAAGTCACCTAGTACCAAACTTTCACCAGAAGGTAAGTAGGGAGCGATAGAGGCGATGAAACCTGGAGGACAACTGGACGTTGGAGGGATGTACACGTTCACGACGGTTAGCGGCACCGGGCCAATGTTAAGGGAAATCGCTAGTATTTCCGTGGGATCGGCACCAAGTAGAGGTAGCTGGTGATGGGCAATGGATTTGTCCACCAGAAAGGCCAAGCCTCCACCTTTGTTGCGGCCGCGGTCTCGACGGACGATCGTGTAGTCGGCACAAGACGGGACCTTAGTGAAGTTAGCCCACTATGTCTCTTGGATAGCCGCGACAGCTATGCTGTGCGAACGCATGAAGGCCAGGAGCTGGTCAAGCTTGGTAAGTAGGCCGTTGGCGTTGAACTGGAGGATCTTTAGACCAGGCGGTGAGGCAAGGTCTAAGACCAGAGGCTTTTGGTTCAGGACCGGGCGGGCTGGAGGCCTGGAGACTGGAGGGGGCACGGCACAGCTGAGACACGCGAAGGCGGGTGACCAATTGGCAGCTTTGGCGAGGCCACTGCAGTGGAGATGGCACCAACCTTTGCAGTTGCCGCAACGTACAGACCAGTCGCGGTGGCCCAGGCGGACTCGGCAGAACGAGCAGTACCAGAGAGGTCCAGGGTTGGCCTCAATACCGGCAACAAGGAGGATGATTCGGAGCAGCGTGGCCGGGAGGGGCTGCTCCGTTATCAAAAACATGGGTTGGGCTGAGGGGGAAGGTTGATCCAAAGTAGGGAGATAGGTGTAGCAGACCTTGGCCGCCGGGAGGGTGGGTGGGAACGCGGTCGAAGAAGCGTCTGCTGTGGTAGTAGTAGTATGCATGAGTGGTGTTCACCGCTCCTCGCAATATCTTGGTGGAGTCTGCTCTCAAACTTTGCATTACCATTTCGTTCAGGTCCGTTGAAGCGCCGCTGTTGCGCCAGCTTAGTGAACGCCATTGGACAAGTTACTTGTCTCGCAACACTTCGGACTGCTTAAAGCGTTCACCACCGGCCTTGAGTAGTTCTAGCCCTTCCTGCTGCAATACAACCTCGCCCTCTAGTCTGCAGTGCTTTTCACCAATTGACGCCGCCTCAATCTCCTCATCCTCCTCCTCCCCCCGCGATTCGGGGACGGCCGCTGGCGGCGGCCTGTGTGAGGAGTTATCGCGACCGCCGGCGCAGACCATTCCATTAGTGGCAAGTCCCTGCTCTCCCCACGTAACCTCCTCGACTACCTTCTGCCTCCAGCGCACTTCTTCGCCGTTAGCAGCAGCAGTGGCAAGACCAACAGCGGCAGCAACACATTCACCCCCTCTCGCCGCCAGTGAGCCAGCCTCCACTCCGAAGTCGATTACAAGCAGCAAACCGCGGATAGGCACTCATACGCTTGTGGTCCCAACCTCCTCTCAGGTGAGTGTTTTCTGTGGTCTGCTGCATTCCTATAATAACGGAACTCATTTACCTATATATGTCTTGCGCTTTCTTTTCCCCCAACCTTACTCTACTTCTGTTTGGTAACTTTTTGTAGACGGATGTGGCGTCAGAGAATGATGCGGGGGTCGAGGCAAGCCAACCGTCCAGTTTTGATCCCAACGGCGTCGCCGCCGCACGCCTGCGGAGACGTCGGAGAAATATCCAACGCGTGCTTCCCTCCTCACCCTCCTCCTCTTGCCAGCCTGGAGACTAGACCACCGGGTGGCGGCTCCCGCCCCCTCCCCATCCTGTGTGTCTTTCTACCTCTCATCACCCCCAGGAACCTGTGCCGCTAGTTTTTGGTCAAACTGCCCGCCCGCCCCCTCGCTCCGCCTGAAGAGTTCACGCGCGCTAGCGCTTTCCTTTTTCTCTCATCTCGAAATGGGCGCGCGCGCGCGCATACACAGACGTCCATTCATGTCTTTCTCGCCTCCCAGGCCTCCTTCTCCTCCTCCATCCCGTAAATCAGACTTGGTCCCTCCCTCCCCACACTACACGGTCTTGCCACCGCCACCTCTCCCTCGTCCCTCGAACCACAGCAGACGCGTCTTCGACCGCGTTCCCACCCGCCCTCCCGGCGGCCAAGGTCTGCTACACAAAACCTCCCTATGGTGGATCCAGCTCTTCTCCTGTCAATCTGTTTTTTTTTATGACAGAGCAGCCCCTCCTGACTATGCTGCTCCGACTCCTCCTTCTCCTCCTCGCCGCCGGGATGAGGCCCACTCGGCAGGATTCCGGATCCAACAAGGGCTACTTGCCTGCCTGGCCTCGTCCCTTCAGTGCTGTCTTTTGGGCGGCAACAGCGACCAGTAACCTTCCTCATCCTCCTCTTCTGTGTACATAGCAAACATCGACAGTGTGTGCATTTGTGTGTGTGTTTGTGTCTTTCTCAGCACCATCATTTGTGCCGCCCTCCCACTATCATCGCGTTGTCGTTTTTGTTAGCATCTGGTATCTGCGCTCCTCCTCCTCATCAACTTTTCCTATTTCGCTAACAGATGACACCCATTCCTCTCTCTCTCTCTCTCCCAACGGTGGGATCCTCTCGTTTATTTGAACAATCGACGGACACCAGAAACACTCATAATTTGACATCTCTGTATTTACTCGGACTGTTTTTTTGTTCACGCTATCCTAAGGCTTTGAGTGGCGTAAGCCGCCGCCTCCAGAGGTTAGGACTTGAGTGTGAGACCGACGACACTGGGGAGAATGCAGCACGCTCCTCACTATGAGGCGCTTACATCTGACACAAAGCGCTAAAGTCGTGGCTGCCAACTAACAGGATAATCCGATTCTCGTTGAAGTATTGTTGGATGGAGGGAAGACTGCGAGTTATGTTACACTGCTGGCTTTTCAGTGTGACGCGGGTGACATCCGACCCATGATGTGAGGATCGGGTCATGTGTAGCACTTGTAGCTTCGGCAGCTACTACGCCCACGCCCGGTGGTTGTCTTACCATTGGGGCTGGGCGAGTGATGGAGGGGGAAGGGACAGAGTGCGGTCGATGCTGCATAAGTCTGCCTCAGTGTAAACCAATTACTGTCTAAGTCCCCAGCCCTGTGCCCACTCCGCCAGGCACGTATTTAATTTTGGCGGCCAGATTACTAAAATTGTACAAGTTTTTCGAAGTATCTGTCAAATGACTTTTACTCGGCGATAGTGGTCTCGTGACAGATTACCACGCCTCGAAGTCAGCGAGAGCTAGACGATGGTTTGAGGTTGCAATATGGTTGGGGCACAGAGGAGAGTTAGGCGCTTCCGGTTAGGATGCAAGCCGAACCAAATGCTAGCAACGTTTGGAGGCTTTCCTAAGGCGTCGAGCTTAGCTAACAATGTCTTTGTTCGTTAGCTCAGACCGCATAACAGGCGATGGCTTTCTACGCAAGATGACCTTAGACAGCACGCAGGAACGCACATGGGCCCACACAAAGCCCCAGGGTCAACTGGTCGCGTGACGTTATCCCAAGGCGGCCAACCAGGGCACAAGGGGACGCGCAGACAATCTCTTATAAGCCACTGCCACCCCTGACAAAGGAGCTTGCAACCGCGGAGGCGTGGTGACGCCAGTCCGCTCCCAATGCCGAGTTCACGCCGAGGCGGGACAAAGTGTTGCAGCCACACCGGATAGTAAGAACGCTGGCGATGCAACCTCAGCGAGACGGGTCTCCGGTTTTCGTACACAATAAACCCCCCTCAGAAGCTGTGTCAAGCAGCGGCAGAATACCGGCGAAACACGTGTCTGGGCCTTTTAGCAAGTACCTGTTAGTATGATAAGTTACAATGTCAAACCCTCCTCTGGTGGATTCCAGAATTATGCCCTTCTTGTTGTGTTCTTCCTTGAGGATTCCAAAGGGCGAAATTCAACCGCGGCACACGTCAGATGTCACCGTTACTAACAATAACGACACCAAACCCGTCGTTATAACACTTACCGTGGCCGTGTCACGACCTCGATAAAATCAAATCGCAGCCTTTCAGACGATTGATGCGTGTAGGGGGGGAGGTCTTATCGTGACGACCATTTCCTCGTTTGTCCATGTGCGACATCTGCGGATATTTAGGAACAATCAGGATAATAACTCTCTACGGGCACCTTGTCTGCCACGACGTACAGGGAGCTGTTCTCGTCTGGGCCTGCTTGTACCCACGGGGCGGGGACGGGGGCTTAAAAGGGCGAACCGCGCGTGAGTTACTTTACTATGAGGAAGCTCTCCGCACTCCCGACCCACTCCTCCGACGCCCATCATATTGGGGGCATAAGGAGACGCCTGAAGGTGAACTGGTGCGCAATGACTCACCAGGCACCTGTCTCCACATTATGCGTGTTGTCTGCTCAACTGCCGTGGACCGATTTTCACTCGGGCACCGCCTCATCATCAGATCGTTGACCACCCGGTAGTTCTGGCGCGGGAGCGTCGCCCGGTTTGTGAGCTGTAAAGGTGGGAGAGGAGGGGAAAAGTCTTTTCGGGCCGGTTAAGGGCACTGTTTTGGTTAGAGTTCATCTTCTGCTCACTGGAATAAATTTGTAGATTTGCTGACGTTTCGGACAGCTGGGGTGGCTGAAAGGATTAAGTTTATTAAGGATAAGCCTAGCTATTACGATCGTCAGGCCCAGTTTCTTAGGAAAAGAGAAGTTACGGGAAGGTCAGAACGAGAGGAAAGGTTTATTCTGTGCAGAAAGAGTGGAGAACAGGTAGGAGGAGATTTGACTGTCAGACTGCACATCCATCTGCTAGGTCGGCTTGTTCCGAAGGGCTATCTCGCGGCAGTCATCCGAGCGGTTACCAAAAGTCGTCTTTGTCTTAGTCAGCCTTGAAAGCGGTTGGTAAAACCAGGAGAGGCCTAGGGCACGCGCGTGCGAGACAAGCATGTGGCTGGCCCCAGGGACGTACCAAGAATTGCAATGATGTGACCTCAGGCATGCGTGGCATCAGAGGTCGCCACACCCTCTTCAACCTAGCATTTGTATCGGAATCAGACATGTTCTCGGCAGTTTCAGGCATTCAGTGTTTCGTTTCTTAAAAAGCCAACACAAAGTATCTATCGCTACTTACGTTGATTTCAGAGGATTTTAAGGACCGGTAGATGATTCATAACATTGAAAAAATCCAAAAGTACCCTCGATGCTGTCACTAACTGTCAGATGCGTCATCTTCGTATTCCTTACTGAACCAGTAACCTCATTTTACCACACACGTAGAACAGTTACGCGAGATCGAGTGTTTCGTTCCAACCAGAAACTGCCAAGTTTTTGTGCCTCGGAAGACCGTCTCTGGGTGCCTCGTTGACTAGATTCTGTTTCGTCAACTTCATAGCGGCCCCCTAGTACTAAAGCTTCGCTGGAACACCGGAATATAAACCCCTAGATTTTGGTGCAAGGCAACCTGCAGGGTCCTCTATCTATCCTGGAGGGCGGGCTGTCTATTAATATTCAGTGCTTTCAGTCTTGGTTTCACTATTCTCACTGTGCGCTGTGCTTTGAATAGCACGCTATGCCTCGATCTGCACCGAGACAATCAACAATTTACTGCTCTGAGGCTCCATATACTTATACTTCCTTGCTTTCTATACGCCCGAAGCTCATCTATAGCTGGAAACAGTTGACGCTCGGATCGCTACCCCTCCAGTTTCCAACCTTTGGGATATTTATTTGCGTTCTTCTCGATCGGTGTCAATCCCACTCATCGCTAGTAATGCCACAGGTTAGGCCTATTTGTCCTTTTCGCCAACTTCTGATGGTTGCTGCTAGAACTATCCGTTTTTACTTATATCGAGTAGGACTATTTTGTCAAAGAATGGTAAATTTCTCTTTGGCATCACAGTTCTTTGCGAGAAGGTCACTTGGACCGCGGTGACGCGAGGAACGACGTTCGCCTGGAACCAATAAACTGTGAGCAAATGTATCATCAATGCCAACGTTGTTGCTCCCCTCCCCCCCTTATTCTGCATCGAGACCCCGCCGCAGTTCCATTGTCCGTACACCTTTTGCATGCTTCTTGCCGTTAGTTGATCTCCCATTGAACTTATGCACAGTAGACGGTGTGTAGCGGTCTCTGCAGTCCCACCTTCTCTATTGCTTTGTCCGGTGTAATTGTTCAACGCCAGCTGCCCCAAGGTCATCTAATACCTCAGTCAGCGCTTCCAGTCGCGCTGACCTGCAGAAACTTGACCTACTTACACTCTGACACACACAAGTGCGTCTAGGTTCTCGCGGCTGCCCAAGCACCACTCAAACATGTCCTTTTTTCCCCACCCCTCGGCTGTCAGACACCACTTAGGACCACGGTGCTCCGGCGCAACGACGTGTGCTCCGAAGCCCAGCTTCTTTCCATCTATTCTTCATTCCTTTGCGTACACAATAAACTATTCCTTTATTATTAAGTTGGTTTGGCCTAGTGGTCATTCTGGTGGATTCTAGATGATTGCTTAGGAAATCCTGCTTGGGCAGTCAACTTGCTCCCGTATTGGTGGATTCCATATGAGCGAACAGTTGAGCGGGTAATATCGATCCAAGTGTGATTAAACTCATGGCGTGAAGCGGGCGTTTGTAGCTTAGCGGTAGAGCGTTAGCCTTCGGCAAAGGCTTTCTCTGATGCACGGGTTCAAATCCCGCCAAACGCCTAGAGTTTTTCACACTTGGGTCAACTCAAACTATTCCTTCTATTCTGGCTTCCACTGACTTCTCCT
>JAYGXS010000003.1:31555722-31568204 GCA_036362985.1 Ligula intestinalis
GGCCCGGTGAATGAATAATAAGGCTTAAGAATAATAAAAAGTTGAATGACTAACGAACTTCGGGTCGAATGCCAGGATCATCCACACGTGGGTTTGAGTACGATAGGCCGACGGCGACTAATAATTTATGGAAAGGTCATCCCAATCTTTCTTGTCTTTGACTGTACTTTTCATTTCGCTATGCTACAAACCGCTCTTTAAGGAGCTAAATTTAAACCTTTCTAAAAGTAGCGGAAATTGTATCGTATGCAGCCGCAATCATAAAATAAGAAGCAAAGATGCCCTCTTATGTGGGAGTGCTGATAATTTAAGTTTTATGAGTGGGGCTTAAGGGGGCGATGGACAGCTTACTCCATGAAGAATAAATGCAAAAAATAAGTTTAATTCATGACTTTGCATAGGCACACCAATGATCGATGAAAACTAGCGCGCAATTTGACAGAAAAATGATTAAGACGATTAGTCTAATCACAGGCAATCAGCAAACCGAAATACATATAAATACAACTGCATCACAACGGAATGAAAAATACGCCCATTAAAACGAAACGGAGGGACTATGTGTAAACACTTATACAAAAATAAAAAGTAATGAAAGGTAGACAGAAAATCGTTCAAAAAGCAGCAAAACCAAGGCGTTAGTAATCACAGGAAGCATTATGCCGATCTATGTTCTTACGCCTTGGCTTTCATCGTTCTGGCTTTGTAAATTCTTCAGATCCGCTGCTCAATACGTACAATTCCCAACTAAAAGTCCTCAGAGCGCACCAGCAGATTAACCTTCTTCCGTAGTCCGCCTCTGCACTGATACAGGGTGCCCACAGATGGGATTAAATAGAATACACAAACCTAATCGCCGACCTTTTGGGGATGGGTGGTTGACTATCCTCGTTCACCAACCTGTTTTCTTTGAAAAATAAAAGCTACGTTTATGCTGAATAAAGTTACTATATTAGGTTGCTAATCGTCTTCGATACTTCCATTCTCGTGCCGGGCCGCACATAGCAAGTGAGCAGTAGTCACTTCAGTGCTCTGACAATGGTGAGAAAAAGGATTCCATTGGAGGATTAAATTGCCAGCAGCATATAAGTACCGGTTTATTTGCATTCCTTCCAACACAGGTACTAGCGAAAAGCCGGAGCGCGTGTTCTGTCAGTCTTGAGGTGCTGCTTGAGTATCCTGGCGTTCTCCACATGCTTTCTGGTACCTGACTACTCAGCTTTTTTATTTCCACCAAGAGGAACGTGCAAATGTTTCAGCACAAACCTTTTTTGGATTTTATCTAGATTTTGATATGTGCGTACTTGAGTTGAAATCCATTAGCTTCAGTAGAATAACAGCCCCATGTAGCAACAAAAGTGTTAACTAAAAGCCTATACAGGTGAGAAGAAGTAAATTTAATCGCTGGGACAAGAAATTTACTCACCTGACGCTTCAGAACTTCCCTCTCGAAACCATCATCAAAGACAGTATCAGAAATGGGTAGTTGGCAGGCAGGGAGAAAAGTCAGGAAAGTAAAGTTCTTGTCCCGGAGATCGCGTATACGTTTTCTCAATTATGTCATGGGATTCGCATTTTCGCTCGTATCGGCAGCTTAAACAGGTGTTACGTCAATTTCGTGTCACTGCATGATGCACTTTAAGACGTGGACTAGATTTACGGATTACGCCCTCCCTCACCTGAAGGCACAATTTTCTGTGCGGCAAGTCTTAGGCAAGTAAATTTTCCGGGAGTAGTTTCGCACAAAAGCACCTGCAGTGGGAGCTTACTTGTTTTGTCGAATTTCATTCATTGGATAGGAAGGAAATGCGCTGCGAGTGCACTCGTGGACCATATGATGAGAGTTCGGTAGTTTTCAGCTTCAAAAGCGCAGAATGCAGCTATAGTGACACCTTGGTTAACGAGTTTACTCCGTTCCGGCAGCGAGCTTGTCATGTAAAAAGCTCGTCTGGTCAATCAAACTGCATAAGTTCATTGATTGGCTGCAGATTACCGAGGACTCACGCTCTAGGAGCTAGACTCAAGGGGCGGACACAGGCCCATACATGCACTAAGCCGAAGTTCTTCAACCGAAACAACGTTTATGCTAGTGATTCACTCGTTTCTTAAAATGCTCGTAGATGGGGCTGCTCGTCACCCGAGGTTCCACTGTATGTCCAACCTTGAGGCCGTCACTTCTCCTTCTGACACTCTTGTAGCGGTTTAACACGTAGTCGAGATAACGAATCTCCTACCAACACGCCGATGCATGCGCAGTCGAAAATTTTCCTCCTACCAGCACGCAGCCTCAGTAGCTCGCGCGGGTGGAGATGACCCTTCCTCCTTCCAAGTGGCACTGACCCGACCCACGCATGTTAGCCACAGAAACTCATGCAAGTCACAACTGGCCCTTCACCCTGTCTCCCGTAAGCCAGCCACACGAACACCAGCTGTTTGAACCCTACCGTTAGTACGTACCTCTTTCCTTATTCCTCAGTAATATTCCTTCGTTCGATCGCTTTCATCGACAAACTACGGCCTAGGAGGGGTGCACTTGTAGTGGCTCGACAGCCCACCTCCTTTAAACACTTGATGCCACACATGATCCGGCAGGGACAATCCTGGTCGCCCCGTCGCTCCACACGCTCGGTCCCTGTCGCGAGCCAGGGCAACCTCTGCCCTCGGGCGGCTTGGGCACATACACGCACTCGATAAAGGTCTGACCAATCAGCATCCCAAAGTGCTCGTGGCCAATTGGCTTCCTGAAGCGCTCTCCGGTTCTCGGTGAATTCCTGCACCGACGGACACTTAGAAATCCGCTCTGAGCGGGACGCCCGCTCACGCGCCCTCAGGGCCGGACCGAAGGGCACCTTCCCGCGAATTCATCTGTACACAATATATAGTTCCTAACATTCCGGCATTCTCACCGCCTTCTCTCTTCACCTAAAGGAACCATGGGCCTGGAATATAGTAGCTGTTAGGGTTAACCTTCTTAGCCTTAACACCTGTCGATACTCTAACCTGTTTTCTCATTAGTTTTACATAAAAGATACTGAACACGAAGACACGGGTTAAGTTGCGTTTTACAGTCGGGTCACTCCTATTAGGGGACCACTCGCTAATAGGTTTATCGATATCTGTGTGACGCAGAGGCCCCCACTATTGGTCGCTTGCTTGGCGAACCCCACTGACCTATACTCCAATATTTCTACTCGAGTTCCCCCTTTTTTGTAGCTAACACCGTGTGTTTTAAAGAAGCGAAAGTACAGAAGGTGATATCACAATATTTCTTGTCGATAGTCAGCTATCGCAGGGGGTTAAGTTAAAAAAGTTAAACCCTAGCAGTTGCGACCTACAGACCCAGTTCATTAGGGAAAGAGTATAAGTGGGATGCCAAGTGGAAAGAGCAGTTGATTCATTACAGAGGGAGTTAAGAATAGGTAGGAGGAAATGGTTTCTCGCACGAAACAGTCTGTTCCCTAGCACGGCGGCATCCGGAGTGTCAGAGCGTAGGCAGTTATCGCATTCAGGCCCTTTGCGAGTCGGCCTTGAAGGTGATTGGGCAGGCTGATTGAGGTCAGTCTATGACTGCGCGCGTGTTATTGGTCGCCGCTTTTTCCCGGAGTTTGCAGCACCTGTGAGTGGCTGTCCCAGAGGTCGACAGCAGTGAGCGCTCACGCGTAAGTGTCCTCCACATTGAGTGAGTCATTGCGCACTCTCCCCGGTTCCGCCTCGAACCCCACCGACTGAAAATGGCTTGGCAAACTGCACTTTTGTGTATTTTCAAGGCAACGGAGTGTGAAAACCCACTGGAACCACCACGTTATCCGCGTTATCGCACGCAACGGCAAGACTTGCCGGATCTTTCGTGGTGCCAAGGAAGACGTCGATCGGGTCAAGGGTGCTGTCGCCCAGAAGCTGCCGGCCTTACCTCATGAACAACATTGTGCTTATCGTAGGGGGTTAAGTAAGTAAAAGCCCTAGCAACTGCGATCTTCAAACCATGGCTACTTAGTAGAGGAGAAGTCAGTGGAAGCCAGAATCGAAGGAATAGTTTATTGTGTACGCAAAGGAACGAAGAATAGATGGAAAGAATTTGGACTTCGGAGCACATTTCATTCCACTGGAGCGCTGTCGTCCTGAGTGATGCCTAGCGGTCAAGCGTTGGGAAAAAGGGACCTGTTCGAGTGGTGCTTGGGCAGCCGCGAGAACCTAGACGCACGTGCGTGTGTCCGAGTGGATATAGGTCAAGCCTCTGCAGGTCAGCGCGTCTGTAGGCGCTGACTGAGGTATTGGATGACCTTGGGGCAGCTGGCGTTGAACTATCACGCCGGACAAAGCAATGAAGGGCGTCGGACGACAGAGACCACTACATGCTGTCCCCCTACCCCGTGTTTCCCCACCTCCCACGGCCCCTGCTCCACCTTCCCTACCCGTTCCTACCCCCACTACCTCCGACCCTGAGTCTTCTGATGCCATTGACAATCGTACTTCACGTAGCGGTAGTCGAGTCCACTTTCCCAACCGTTTTATTACTCAAGTGTTCTAACACCGCATTTACCGTCGGCGTCGCTGTACGTTGGCCTTCGGTCTAGGCAGAGAGGAACTGCGGTAGCCCTTTGTCATACTTGTATTTATTCACACCTTTCTCCTACGTTTATTTCCACACAACTTTCTAGACTGATTCTATTTGTTACGCATTTGCCCAACTCACATTTGTCATTATTTGTTTAAGTTGGTGTACGAATCTTTACGTGCTACACTGCAACTGGTGTGAATTGTGTTATCAACAGTGGATATCTTGCTCCTGTTGTTATTCTTCATTAGACGGTGTAGCGAATCAATTTCTTCATATCGAGAGTAACATTCTTGGCTTGACTTGAAGTGCTCTTAATCTGGGATCTCATCATTAATCGTTGCCTAATTGCCAAAAAGTTGTTGCTTACTGTTCTTTTTAAACCTGCGCAACCTCTCAACGTTTCAACAATCGGCTTACCGAACTCTCTTGCATGGCAAATCAGCAAAAGTACGTCCAACGCTATAAGCTCATTGCATTTTGCTGCCGAGCCGTCGAGCCGCCGCGCCTTGCTAAAACTCTTTATTATCAACATTCTCCCTCTCTGTCTCAGCGGCTAGCCGACTGCACTGTGACCTTGGCACAGCAGGCTGCAATGCGGTCAAGGCCTTACCGAACCCGCCACCTTCTTGAAAGTCTGCCAAACAGTCCGCTAACTGAAACTGTTATTTTCCATTCAGATTTCATCCAGAATCATAGTCAGAGGAGGGGATAGGGACAATAGCCTTCCGAATTTTTTTTCGCAGAAACGTCCTCCGTGAATTAAATTAGGCACGCAAACCACATAACGCAGAGAGATCACAAACAGCGCTTAACTGCCAAAAAAACAGCAATTGCCAACATCAAAAAGAATCGTCCTCTACCGAGTTGAAATATGTGGGTAAAACTAGATTTCCTTCAAAACGGTGCTGGTACCGTGCGTTAATGACTTCATTGTTGCCGCTCGAAGAAGCAAAGAGAGGTAAAAATCGGTTTATAATAGACGTAATAGGCATGCGGATGGACAGCCAAAAATGGCGGCTCAGCTTCAAAATCACACTTAGAGGAGGAGGAGAAAATGAAACAGGAGTGGCCCTTCTACGTCGCAAACAGAGAAACGGTAAGGACAGGTTTTGTACGTTCGCTAGGTTTAAACTGCATAGACTGGCCTTGTTACTTTGTTAGTTCATAGCTTTGGGAAGTTCTTCAAAGAATGCTAACCACTTGTATGTGAACTACCACCTTCATATAGCGCAGATGCAATGTCCTTTTTGTGGTTTTTATCATTCAGGTTCCTTTTATTTATTGAGAGTTACTTTTTACTTACATTTATATTACCAATTTGGTTTCCCGATCGAAACCGGCAAGACAACGAGCCCGTGACGCAGTGCTTAGAACACTGGCCTTCTAACTCACAAGGTCGCGTGTTTGAATCTCGTGTGGTGCAGCACTTGGTTTTGGGTCGTGGCTGACTGATGATGGCTTATAAGCCAGAAATGGCCATTCTATTCTCCCTTGGCTTTGTCTATATCATTAGCTGAATTGCGGTGCGGCTCGAGAGCGAGCCCGAAAGGCATAAAAAGGGACGAGTGAGTCCTGTAACCGATCAGTAAGTGCCTAACTATCAGTTCAATGTATTTATTCATACGATCGGTCGCGCTGATTGTATTTGGGGACAGGTTCAAAATAAAACTAGAATTGAATTCGCTAAGCTATCTTCAGCTAAGATATAGTACTTCTCATACGCAGCCGTCGTCAAACTGTAATTTAATGTATTTGGATGCGACTCAGAGAAAGTAGTCACGCGTTTTGGAAGCGATTGAAGACTCCTCACCGGCTATTTGAAGTCACGGAGAAACTATCACAACAGTTGAATGATTTTAAGTGTACTTGGGTGTCTCGCCTGAAGCTTTTTACGGTCTTTTTAACTCCCAGACAAAAAAGCTTAACCGATTTGAGATTACTTTTTATCATCTGCATTTTACCATGTGCTTGGGGGGGGGTTAACAAAATTTAGCCAAATGACTGTAAGTATGGCCATTCGATGATTCGAAGGACGAGAGTCTCAGTGACTACAAAGTTCACATAATGGGGATGTGGGGGTAGACAGCTAAATGCAAATGATGGTCAAAGTTCAGTAGCGAGCCGAAACGGTGCTGAAACTTCTTTCACTGTACTCCTAAAAAGATCGTAAACTCAAGATTCACCTTCCCTGGCCTTTTGATCGAACTGCAAACGTTTCTCTATTCCTTCTTTTCCAGCTACCCGGGCTTTGGCATGAGATTAGTGCTCTAAGCATAGTCATTGTCTTGGCCTTACAGTGCTGTATATGTTGAAGTCGAAAGGGATTCTTTGGGAAATATAATTTATTGCGTGAATTTTCGAGAATCGTGCCCTAGTTCGTCTTCAGGCGCAGGGTAAAGGGAAAGAACTAACAAAAACAGTTAGCATTGAGAATGTATCGGAAAATCGATAATGGCGTGGCGTGACACCTGTTGCCATGTTTATCATCGCGTTCGCATTGGCTTGCGTCTCGCCCTCGAGGTGGATGCGTCTGTTGATGCATGACGTATCTGAGTGCGTTGCTTCGAGGAATTCTCGGGCTTTCTTGAAAGGGCAGACACCGACGGTACGAGTTACGTCCCATGCGAGGGTGTGCCCGGTTCCAGGGTGAGCATAGCGACATGGGACAAGTGGTCATGTGATCGGTCGCGCTGATTGTATTTGGGAAAGATTCAAAACAATATTAGAATGCAATTCGATTATCTATCCTAGGTGAACGAGTAATATTAGCGTTCCATGTCCATACGCAGTCGGCGCCATACTGTAATTTCGTGTATTCGGACGCGACTCAGTGAAAGTACTCACGCGTTATTAAAGCGATTGTACCCTCCTCACTGCCTATCTGAAATCCATGACGAAAAATCACCAAAGATTGGATGATTTAAAGGGCTTCCGGGTGTCTCTCCTGAAGCTTTTTATAATCATTTTTATCAAATCGACAAAGAAACACAATGAGCCCATGTGAGATTACTTTTATTGTCGGCATTTTTTCCACGTGTCTGGGGGATTTTAACAAAATATAGTCAAAGTATATGACTGCATGTACAGCCATTCAGTGACTCGGAGGCCTAGGGTCTCAGCGACTACACATTTCACACCCTGCGGGGATTTGAGGGGGGGGGGTCGGGTGATGGTCAAAGTTCACTAGCGAACTTGTGGGGAGGCGAGTGGAGGGGGAGGTAGCAGCCTGGTATCGTCCTGAGCAAAACCTTTCGTGTGCTCGTAAACGGACATTATCGTGCACGTGACAGTCGACCCTGTTTACACTGTCTGCCGAAGTACTCGTGCTTTTTCGGTTGAAGCTCTGCAGACAATTTCAAGAGCGATCCCGCTCAAACGATAATCGTGCCAAGCCTGTTTACCATAACTACCCGTAGACGGAGTTGTTGAATTCGGCGGTCTCTCCGCCGATGGTTCCTGCTGACGGTGCCGAAACTTCTTTCAATGTACTCCTAAAAAGATCGTAAACCCAAGATCCACCCTCCCTGGCCTTTTGATCGAACTGCGAACGTTTCTCCATATTGCTGACTAAATTTTGCTCCACCTAACGGTGGTTTCTTCCCAAACTCAGTTAGTAACTGAAGATAAACTATTTGGCCCCTGGAAGAAAAAGTTTTGTTTCTATACACGAGGTCAGAGTGTGCACGGGCTCAATTATATGAATGATAACTAGCAGCATAATGTGGATTTGCTTAGCAGATGAAATCTCATGAATTTAGTGGGCACAAACCCAGCCTGCGTCGCGTCAGCCAACGCCTTAAGTTAATAAAAAACGACTGTTCTTAAAGGGAAGGCATAGGGTGGTTTTATACTTAGTAATGAATAACGCAAAATCATACATTTTCCCTAAAAATCGAATTTCAAGTAATAACTATCTTAAAAATCACCTATCGAACGTTGAACATAAAGGTGTTTAAGAAAGGGGAGGCATTAAAATTTAGAAATTAATGCAGAATAATAACGCAGATAAAATATCAGTACGTTGTGGACTGTACGCGCATGAAGTCTGTCAGACATGAAGATAGACAGGCTGTCTATAGCGGTTTGCTTAGTGTTATTATTCGGCACAAAATCAGTTTATGTTTTGCATGGAAAGATTCTACTTTGCGTTGTGCCCCCTTCTTTTGATTAGTGCAAGAAATAGAGAATATCATAGATTTGAGACCGTATGAAGAGAGGCTTGTTGTGTCTAAAAAGCCAGGTAACCATGGCAAACCTTATCAAATTCATACCTCGATGAAGTGGAATATTGTCCCGTAAAATTACGTCGTTTATTCTGTGGTTATTGTTATAACGGTAGCATCTCACCTGAGTCACCAGTGTTATAACGGTGGATTCAGTGGTCTCACCGTCTAGTTACGCCCGTTGGAATCCCCAAGGAAGAACACAATAAGAAGGGTGTAACTTTGGAAGGCGCCCGGAAGAGGGTTTATTGTGTACAAAACCCAGAGTTGCTGTCTCGGGTGGCAGTTGTCGCTGCTTGATCTCCAGCGCGCTTTCTGTTCCACCTCTGGGCCACGCCCCGGCATTTGGGGTGGAATTGCGGTGTGCTTGCAGTCCGGTGTGCAACTCCTCTGTCTGAGAGGTGACGGTCGCTTATAACTGATTGTTATGCGCGTTCGCCTGTAGCCTGATTGCACGCATTAGGATAACTGCGACCAATGGAAAACCGTGCACCTGTGTTCTCTCCAGAGCTAAAGCTCATCGCGCGTGGACAGTCGTCGCGTTTAAGCGGCCAGAGCGAACAGACAAAGACATTTGGCTGGACTCGACACCTAAGGAAAACCTCTAAATGTTGCTAGCATTTGGCCAAGCTAAACTCCTAACACCTCTGGGTACCGTTATAACCAAAGGCCTCCTTTACGAGGTCAAGGGACACTATGCTTTTAATGCTGCCCATAGTCGACCGCCAAACTGGCCGTTCTCTAAATTTAACAGGCACCCAACCTATCAATATTCAACGGTTCTTCAACTTTTGCCTTCTGTGCAGTGCGTTATTTTGGAAATTTCTTTCTACTTATGACCACCTGGACCGATTTCCTAGGCTTACCTAACAATAAGACCCTATCGCAAAAGTAAATTCTCGGTAACAGTAGTTTGGGAAGTGCACCTCATTAATCCCTTGTCCCAGCATTTTATCCCATGAAAACGGTGATTATAGGGTTTTCTGGATAGGAAATTAGGATAGGCAGTGGAATATACTTGAATAACTGCTGTATGCATTTTTATTTTATTGTATTTGTAAAAGTTGTCGATTTATATGTATAGCTTTTCCTAAGCTGTATTATCTTTTAACGTGTTGCGGAAAAACCCAGTTATAAAATTGCAGGTTCCTTGAAATTCCTGAAAAATATAACTGGTGGCTAGGAGGTTGTCTACTTCAACTTACCTGAGGTCCAACTTACCGTTCCGGAGTAAGATTAGTATAGTCCGTGGCGCGAAGCGCCGCGCACGCCTTCAATTTACATGCGGAACAAATTATTCCTGGCGGTCGTGGGAAACAAATTCGACTACATTTTTTCACTTTACCCTTAGTTCTAAAAAGTTTCTTCCCTGCCTATCCCATCTCTCCGTCTCCACAAACCCTATAACCACCGTTTCTTTAAGACAAAATGTTGGGACTAGGGTTATATGAGGTGCGCTACATCAGCTACTTTTGCCAAACGCTCTTCTGGAATGAGTAGCGGTAATCACTGGACTTCTTTCCAAATAAAAATGTTCGCTAATAAGTTTTCGATTGAAAGAAAATTGGATGGATTCTGGCATTTTGCTGGTTCAGTTCAACTTCCTGCCTCCTTTTCCTAATTATTCTCATAGAGGACATGGACAGATTTCCTTTTGTAGTGTACGACGAATAAAATCGTCGTTCTGCTTATTTCAGGACACAGTGCAGTCATTAATAATGCGCCACAGAGTGGTGACCTTACTGCTGTTGAAAGTACTTGCTAACGACTCACACGGCACTCGTTCTGCTGCAGGTTCTCCCTATCCTTTCATAGTCAACTGTAGATAGGAATATTTTTGGCCATCTTCACGTGACAGCGAAAAGTGAAGGCATGTCGCGGGCTTGCATGTATATGCTTGCTTACGGTTCCATTTGTCGGTGCGTTAAAACAAACTACAGCTGCACGAGTTATCTACTGCGTTTTATAGCACAAAACGTTAAAAACATTGCAAAGGAGAATTCTCTTTATTGAATTCATCCTTATTTTCCCAAGAGTAGTGGGAGTTCGCATATCTACATTTACCTGATTTTAATGAGTACCAAACTGAATCTTCCGTTCCCGGAAAAGATGTAGTTAAACAGTTTCTGGCTTATATTAATGCTATTCTACCCTAAAATACCTACAAACAAGAAATTTTGATCCTTAGCTTTGCATAGCGTAGGAAATGTTCTGGATTTTTTACAACTCTGGCCTGCTTATCCTTCAATAGACTGATCTGAAGCGAGTTATTCTTCAGTGAAATGCTTTTTGCGCTTTAAATCAATTCAATAAAACGAGCAACCGCAGATGTGTGTTAAGCTACCTACGCTCCCTCAAAATTCACTCTTGACATTTCACGAATTAGGCAATCTCATTTAGGTCGATTCACGGTGATGCAGGAGGCAACACAAAAGATAAGTCGGCGAACTCCTGTAGGTCCTCAATAATTTCTAATCAGACCAATGCAACTTTATTCCTACGGACAGAAGGGATTGCGATTATTCAGCGAACGAGTACGTCAGGGAAAAGTCAACTGCCGCCGGCTGCACGCGAATTTCCAGCTAATTAACACTGAGAGCTGCAGGGTCTGCTGTGTTGGTCGTGGCAACCAGACTGTTTCTTCTGATAACGTGCTATTGAAAAGTACATGTAGTAGTCCTTTACCATACTTATATTGATTTAAAGCTTTGAAATAATTTCACTTGAAAATAAACTTGTAGACAAAATCTAGCTCATACGCATTTCTGTAACTTGTATTTATCATCTTTTGTTGAAGTTGGTGAACAAATTTTGCCCGCGACACTTCAACTGGTTTGAATTACAATTATCAATAGCGGATATCTTGCTCCTTATGTTGTTTTTCACTAAATGGGTGTACGGAGTCGATTTCGTCATATTCAGGGTATTGGACCCAGCTTATTGTGACGTGTTCTTAGCGTGAGCTAGCAGCATCGATTGCCTTTCTCAATAGCAAAAGTGATGACACCGGCGGAATAGGAAAAGATACAGGTGAAAATCAACAGCATTTCTAAATAGAATGAAATATAATAGTCTACCATGGTATAATTATGAAATTTAGGCACTAAGATTAAGCCAGTAAGCGAACATCACGGCGCCGTAAAGTACCGCATGCGCGTGATAGTAGTTAATCCTGCCCAAGACTGCACTACCCGTCGACGGGGTTGTTGAATTCGGCGGTCTCTCCGCCGATGGTTCCTGCTGACAGCTAGCGACTCCGCAGCGGATTTGTCCTCGATTCGTGTGTGCGTCTCAAGGGAGCCCGGCCGACTTGACAAATGAGACCGCCAAATAGGTGAACTGCAGTGGCCGTGAGAGCGTTAGTCACCAACATGGCCTGATTGAGGGCCGAAGTTTATCGCGCTGTACTTTGCTCTGGAGCCACCAAACTGGGTGTCCGCTAAGCCTTACAGAGGCAGACGTAAAGACCGCTCCTGCCTAATTGGCCGTCGTCAAAAGGACGCCAGACAAAGGAATTCAGGAGCCTGAATACCGGTGGCCGGAGGACAATTTCTGGACTTGCCTCCCGTCTGCCCGGATAAACACGTGTTTCAGCACCGGACTTAAAAACTGCCGCTCCAAACTCACATCCCAGGCTGTAGAAATCAGGGGCTAGAATTCCGTGTCAAGTCAGATTCCCATGGAAGAGCGCAGGCCAATTA
>JAYGXS010000003.1:31577354-31652361 GCA_036362985.1 Ligula intestinalis
TGAGCCCCCTGAACCCAGCGGCCACCATCTGCTTCCCTCGAAGATTACTTCGGGTCCTGCCACGCGTCTCAGCTGGTGGCAGTGGCTTGCGCCGTCCGATTCTTCTGTTGCTCAGGCCTTGGCCTAATGCTTATGCTGATCACTCACCATTATCACCTGAAAGACAGCAGGCAGCAGCTACGACAAAGTAGGTCCATATGAGTGTTTGCGCTTTCTGTGCTCCTAAAACGGGTCACGTGATAGTTGCCCTGGAACAAGACGAGAGTCAAATCGGAGCACGCTAGACGCTTATGGGAATGTGCACCCATAAAATCTTCTGCACATAGGGAGTGGGTGATGATGACATACCAAAGCGCAAGCCCAAGTCACTTGAGCCATCTGGGTCCGAGCCCAAGTCTCGAATCTGCCTTGACGCCGGCGGTAGATTGGTGAGGCAGGATAAAGTTCGATAGATGCTGAGCAAACCTAATATTCCTACAGGTTGGTTCGTGCACAAGTCACTTTGCCTACGCCAATCCTGCTGTTGGGCACGCGGTGGATGTCGTCGGAAACGACCGTTAAACTGTCGGCCCCTAAGTTGACTGTCTAATGAAGCGACATCAGCTCTATCTCTTCAAGGTTCACATCCTGAGCAGCGTAGAGTGGAAAAACAGCACTCGGTGGCTGGGATTACTCATCAGCAGGGGATTAAGTAAGTTAAACCCTAGCAACTGCGATATTCAGGCTCAATTTCTTAGGAGAAGAGGAGCCATGGGATGCCAGGGTGGTAGGAACAGTTAATTATGTACAGAAGGAAGTGGAGGATAAGTGGGAGGAATTTGACTGTCAGAGGAGCGAGCAACCGCCAGTTGCAGCGCTGCGTCTGAAGTCAGGTGACTGCGGAAATCCCCACAGCGTCTGGAGCAGCCTTTGTGTGAGTCGACCTTGGTGGGTGATTGGTCGGACAGATTGGCGTAGGCGGCTAGTGCATGTGTACTCGTTGGCGGTAGTGAGCCCTCGCGCAGGCTTGTCTTGCGATAAGCCCAGAGATGTTAGTGTGATCTTTGATAAGCAATGAACACTGCAGCGTGGCTTTTCCATAGGAGGTGGGTTATTTCTCAGACGTCGCCGTAGAACGGCGTTTTCCTCATAGGCGACAAGGAGCTGTTGACACCTGTTGTATGAGTGGGTACTTGAAAAATAAGCCTAAGGTTAGAGCTTCTGTGTAGACCATGAGAAGGACCTAAGAGCTTCGGCTGCGAACAGTGCGTGTCGTGGGTCTCAGGCCTACAATCCATCAGAAAGCCTTCCATTCCCATATTACGTGCTAAGACATTGCCCGAGCAAGGGTATCAGTCAGGGGGAGGGTGCGGGCGACCAGCGCGTCTAATGACGGTGAACCAAATTGTCGCATAATTATCATGTCAACATCCAACACATCCACTATTATAAATATTGCTTCAACTAATAGTCCTGTCCAATCTTTCCAGCATGGTATTTGTTTGTGTAATACTTCTGCTGTTATTACTACAATTCTTACTATCCCTGTCACTAAACTATTATTCCTACTACTGATATAGCCACTACTATTAGATTGATCGAAATGCAATCATATCTATTACTAGTACTACTACTGCTAGCCCCGATCATACTACTATTATTTCTACTATAATTACTGCTATTACTGCTGTTGCTTTTATTATGATTACTAGCGATTATGCACGACCACATCTCTCACCTCTCCTGCCCTAAACAAAGTAAATACTTTAGGCAATCAGTTACCGTTGGGGGAGGGACGTTAGGAGTCGGTAACAAGACAGTTTTGTCGCTTAAAAAAGTTGACATTTCAGGCAGATGGTATTACTGGAAAAGACAAGGGAAATTAGCATGGCCATTTCTGGTTTATTAGCCATCGTCAGCCAGTCATACCTAGATCCAAGAGGCGTCCCCTCTGAGCCTCGAACTCAGAGTCAAAAGCCTTAACCTTTCAGCCACAAGCTCACTGTCTTGCCAGATTGAGTCGAGGGATATTGACACTCATTGATGAACGGTAATGCTATCTGCCTATATTACCAGCTGCTACGGCTGTCAGGGCCTCTGGCAAGACCTCAGGCAGAGCCAGACGGATAAGGTCTGTTAGCGGTCAGGTGAGCGTTCATGACTGAGATGCCATTGTATTTACTCCTACGACATCAGTGCGATGTGAACGAGTTCATTCACGTATATTTATTCCGAACCAGACTACGTCACCTCTGTGCATCACCTATAGGATGGCAATGTAATGCACACGTTGAAACAAGCAATGCACCGCCTGAACCCGCCCTCAGACGCTAGTTGTGTACAATGAATATGCTGCAATCCTCATACACTGTCAAGCAACTAAGCCAATGCGAGACTAGACTAGAGCTGCTAAGCCCTTTTCTTTGTTTCCCAGAGAGGTGCAGAAACTACCAAACTAACAGTGTGTGTGCTAAGTATACTTCATCAATGAATATTTACCTGCGCGTGGGACAACAGAGGTTTAACCAAAAGGTGAAGGAAATTAATGAGAAAGGATGTTTTTTTTGAAATTTTATTTCCATAACACGTCCAGAGTGTGTCGAAGAGACCAAAATTAAATAGTTAAACAGCAGGTCCGCACGTACAAAGCAACTGGAACTCCGCTGCCGCAAAAACTTAGACTGTCCTCTCGGAGAGGACGGGTTCTCCGCTGCTGACCTCCACCGGTGGCCGGCCCTGGTTACTGAGGTTTCGCTGTGTCACTGGCATCCGCTGGACAGTCCGTGCCACACGAACTGGCTTCCGGTAGTAGCGGGGACTCTCGTGTCGTAGAACGTCGCGTCGACTGGGTGATGCAACCATGCTAGTCCTAGAGCTCGGAAGAACGGTAGCGCTTTCACGACGATGCGCCATCTCGATCAGCAGGGTGCGCACTTCGGATTCTGTCTGGGTTCGGAACTAATTAACAAAGTCGATTAAAAAAAAGAGTAAGGGAGAGAGAATCGGTTCCACCTTTTTCCCATCTTGTCGTCACATCGGCTCCAGCGAGTTCGTTAGTTACCATAATGGTGTTGAGGTTTCTTACGTCCAGCTAGGCTATGAGAGAGTTTCGTATGAGAACTGAAGTATGCGCAGTAGGGGACGGATTTAACTCTTTGACGTCGTACCATTACCGATGGCCTTTATTGATAGAAATAAAATAGCTCAGTTCAGGGTTACATTCCTCGCACTGAAAGATGACACCGGTTCCTTATGTGAAAGAAACTACTCTGTTGATGTTATAGGAGAGGCAAAAATTTCGTCTACATGCTATCATATTTGAGGGCTGCCGATTTGATATTCAAGAAAAAAGCAAACCTTCCTAAATCAGCGAAAATCCTCCATAGCCGGTAGAAGTGAACAGGCGAGTTCCAGAAAGCAATCCAGAAGAAAAGGTGTGTGCGATCGCTGAAACATCGTATTTATTTGCCTGGCGTTTCGTGACCTCTTTTGAACCTCTCATCAGCAGAGACAGTTACAGAAAAAAGGTAGGATAGGGGGCATAACTAAAACTGTCTCTGAGGATGGGTTCGCGAGAAATCCCGAAATGTCAGGCCAATAAACACAATGTTCCAGCGATCGCATATACTTCTTCTTATGAACTTCTTATTGGAACCGGCCAGGACTCAAGTTCAGAGTTGTCCGAGTAAATCAGTCAGAAATGTTAAATCTTGCCGATCGTGTATTTGATGGAAAACCTGTAGTGGTCGTGTCTGTCCGACACCCTCCTAACTCTTGACGCCACAGACGAGGTCACTCAGAGTATAGGACCTCGTAAGAAAGCAGTTTTCTCGCGTGCCTCGAGGCATGCGCAAGCGGACGGGCGACCACCGCTGCTGCCAGACGCAACTGACGCGCACCCAAACGCACGCAACCATGTCTCTCCCATTCTGGCCTCAACCCACAGTAGCTTGACCTCAATCCGTCCATTGAGATTCCCGCTTTAGTAATCTGACCTCATTTAGTAGCTTGGCCTCGATCCGTAGGGCAAAGACGTCAATACGGTGCCTACCTTCAGGCATCACTCCGGACCCAACCCGACTAGGGAACGGATGCTTTAGTCCGCGAGTCAAAACTCATGCCATCTATTCTCCTATCCGAAGAAGAAGAATTGCTTCCTGGAACTCGAATTATCTCCTCTATTGAATATTCTCCTATCCTTCTGCAAAATATAGTATTCCTAACAATCCGGTTTTCCCACTGTCTTCTCTCCTCACCTAAAGTTACCGTGGGCCTGGACGATCTGAGCCTTTAAGGGTTAACCTTCTTAGCCTTAACTTCTGCCGAAAAACCCGCAGACTTCTTCGGAATATCCATTTCTAGGCTATTTTTCGCCAACTTTCCACCTCAACTCTTTGTTTGTGGATGCAGAATGTAGGCACAAGCTACTTATTTGGAAGGAAATTCTGGAGACAGAATAGCCTTATAGACCCTATGTCACCCATCATTTCGCGGTATCACTCCCTCATGCTCTACTTCGAGGATGATCATCGGGAGTATACAATGCAGTTATTAAGGCAAAGGCGTGGAAACATTCGAATTAATAATCAATTCTTCCACCAGGGCCCTCGATGAAACCTGCGCCCTTAGCAGGGGAGAACAGGTTTTTATTTCTTGAGGTAGTTTGACTTTCACTGACCAGAGCAACAACAGCTTAAACCGGGTTTTAAAAGAGACGACACATATCGTAGGAGTTGCCGTTGCGAAAGTGAAACTTGAGGCGGACAATAGAGGTTCCTGTTTAATTTTCAGCTAGACCTAACAGTTATTCACATGTTGTCAAGCGTAGGGGGCAATGCGGACACTTTCTAACATGAATACGTTTTTTGAGACTGTGGTATCTGGTCCGCCATAATATGACATCCGACTGTTGTTGTCTGCGGAACGCTGACTAAGCAGGCATCAGGGCCAAGACAGGCTGTGCAGAAAAGGAATACCATCTCGTTATTTTTTTAGATAAAATGACTTTGTTTCTATAAGGCATTTTCCCATACTCAGAAGTCTACTTCTGCCCACAGCCACAGAATGACTAGACTCCAGGAGATGGAAGGCAGTATCTAACGATGAAAAAAAACGAAGTCATTGAATTCGTATCGAGAGTTCGATGTCCAACACTGGCCTACGAGGTGGGCCTATAAGTGGTAACTTGCGCGGGAAATAGGCTTGCGCGGTATCTGCATTATTAGCTTCTGTCATTCTGCTACGACGGCAAAAACAGTCAAGACGATCAAAAAATGGGCGTGGGTGTACATTCCTAAGTTTCTAACCGTAAATCTCCTCATACAAAATAAATATTTAAAAGAAAAACAAACAATAAAACCGCGTGACTCAGTAGACAAGACATATTAGATTGGTTTTTAACGGTTAAAAAGTCAAAAATAGAACTTCTAGGCAAATCCGATAGCAAAACAATATTGAGAAACAGTTAACAAAGTTGAATAAAGCCATAAAGTAGTGAACCATCAGAGGGAAATCAGATAACTGGACGTAGTTGTCAACGTTTATTTTACGTTGGAAGAAAAAAACATTAGGGTGCGCGTCAAAGGGGCCCACGTCGCCCTGGGCGCTCGCGGAGGGGTTCGCCGGCCCTGTCAACCACTGCGTCTACCCGACATCAGCCAAATAACTGGCTCGGACGGGGGCCTGATGTCGGAGAGAATGAGGTCCACGGTTCAGCGCCTTTTTTCCTCACTATACGCAATCTGACGTGCTTGACGCTGTAGTGCGTCTGCAGCCTACCTTCTCCTTACTCGAGACTCCATGGACGAAATCACGTAATGGCAATCTTGGTCGCCCAGTCGCACTCGATCCAGCGTGCGACGCGCAACCTTTCCACCCGCGCAACTGGGACACGTACACGCACTCCAGACAGTTTCCGCGCTGATGAACACACCGAAATCCGCCCCTATCGGAAGCGGACGAAGGGAGCGTTGTTGACCGCCGTGACGACCCCACGCGCTCACACGGCCCTCACGGTCGAACGGTATGCCAGACCGAGTGGCAACTTCCTCCTAACTAGTTTCCAACCCTTCTGTAGAGAAAACATTTTTCCTACCAATTTGGCCTGTCCAAGACTTCTCTCACCTCCCCTAAGGAATTGGGCCTGGAAGATCATAGTCATTAGGGCTAACCTTTGAAGCCTTAACACCCCAAGAAATCTAGCATGGTGCATTGATAGCTATGGCTTGGGAGGTTATTAAATGGCGGGAGACTTGGCACGCGCTGTCACTCCAGTGTGCGTTTTGTGGATTGGCTGAGTTGCTGGCTGAAAGCCAGAATGCAGTGGCTCCTTCGTCCGGTGGCCTTTACGGCCCTCGCACTCAGTTGGGGTAGGAGTCACTCCCGATCCTTACTATAAGTCTTCTTGTTCGTGATGGTCTTAAGTGTGTGGGCCGGCGTGATCTCACATCTCTGGTCTTCTTGACTCTGCTTTGACACCTGGTCTAGGTACTGAAGTGGAACAGAGAGTGAGGTGGATGCAACGCTGGTCTTCTCTCGCTAAAATCAAGCGTATGTCACCGTCCATGCACCACTCTGCCACGAAGCACACGATGGACTTCGTTGACACCTACAGTCAAACTATCAGGCAACGTTCCATTCCTCTGCAGATTTTCAACTAGTCCAGCTTGGTTAATGCAGCGCATATGTATATTTCAATACTGTTAAAGGTGATCGGCAGCCACCGCGTCTTTTGAACATGTAGCGGTGCTGCAGCACACCTCCGCCAAACACGAGATGCCACAGACGTGGTCTCGCGGGATAATCTTGGCCGCCCAGTCGCTCGACTCAGCGCGATGGCCGATGTCCGGATGCGACGCGCATCCTTTACCCTCGCGCGAATGGGGTGCAGACACCCACCCTAGACTGGTCGGGCCAATCAGCAGCCTGAAGCTAACTCATCCAATGCTTGCTCTGGGCCCTTGTAACTATTCCGGCACTTCGGATCACGCCGCCCTAGAGGAAGATCATGTTCTCCGTAGCCAATCTTCTTCCATCTATTCTCCGTTCCTCTGAGTACACAATATGCTATTCCTAGTGTTCTGGCCTCTACTGACTTCTTCTCTCTTAAAGAACAATAGTCTGAAGATCATAGTTGCTAGGGTTTAACTTACCCCCCTGCGATAAACAACATAAGATTTGTGGATTTAAAGGTTTTAAATATCTGAATCACCGATATTCGATATGACGACTATCAGGAAGAAATATGCAGATGATCGGAACATACTTGCCGAGTTTTTTACTCGCTTCTACAACGTGAGGGGAATTGCTATTTTTTGCACTTACTTATACATATTAAATATCATTTTGAAACACACGAGCACTTACTACTGCTTCCCAAACAGTAGGAAATATCAATAACGCATGTGGAGAAGGGGCCACAAGTGATCGGATAGTAGGAAGGTAGTTTCAGCAATTCCGTAGTGGCACTGAGAGCCGCGATGATGAAAAAGGTAGACGAAGGCCAGACACTCTTGTCAATGAAGTATAAAATCAATTTTTACAGGAGACCCATGTTATAGTGTCAGAGATATGTCTGAGACACTTGATGTCAGTCTTTCAACGGTCTCCGATCATCTGGGGGAAACTGGTAAGGCGAAGTTGCTCGACAAATGCAAATCAAATGAGCTTGATGAAAATCAATGATGGCACCCATGTAAGTATTCAGGAAGTCAAGTTAGGCAAACACTTAGGTGGCTATTCAAATGCACGCGAGAACACAATCTTGATTGACTAAAAAGAGGTGAGGCAAAGTCAATATCAAGCGCGATTTCGGCTCACTTGGTTGACAGCGGTCATCGGGTAGACGTAAACGAAGCGTTTCGAGTCACGTATAAAGTGCCGGCCAAACATTCCAAGTTATCGCCTTAGCGGATACTTACGACAGCAGAAGCAGCCGCCATACGCCTCACTAACCCGATCTTATGTGCGCAAGAGGCGTTTGTAGCGGCCCTAAGGCTCCCATGGCTGAAGGCCAAATCAATATCCGTCCACACACTTCGTACCACGCCGTGAAACGGTAACGAGGCAGCAATAGCAAGCATCCCCCGGCCAGCCACGAAGTTACGAGACGAGGACACCTTGCTTCCTCACGCCTCCAAACAAAACGCGAGACAAGGACGACACAAACTCATTGGCGGACCCTTTCTTCCCCTCCCCCCTTTCTCTCTCTGGTCTCTAATTAAGACTGGAATCTGGCCCCTTTGATCCCTTACCAACTCTCCCCCTTTCGCCCTTATTACTAATGAGTGGTTGTTTGAACTTTTGTTGACTTAACCCTACCTTATTTTGTTGTATTTGCCTGATGATGAATTAATCGAGGACGTTCGTTCACCTAACTTAACTTCCTGAAAATCAGCGAGTTCGACGCTCTGAGGTGCGTTCAATGCTCTCTTCGTGAAAGGCTACTGATCCATTTCGGGTGCGAATAGTGGCGTGTGGCGAAAAATGAATACTTTAGGATAACCATAAGCGATAGGATAATAACTTGATATTGACGAAACACCCGAACCATCCCGAAACGGGAATAGCACCAACGGACGATTATGGTGACAGTCTGGTGGTCTGCTATTGATTTTGCCCATTACAGGATTCTCGAGGAGAATAAGACCATCACAGCAGGGGCTCACAACGAGCAACTCGAAGCAATGCATGCTCATTTGGAAAAATGAGATCTGCATTAGCGCATCGGTATGGCCCGATTCTACTCAAAGACAGCATACCGCCATATTCTTTTGATCTTTTACCCATGTAGTACCATCTTTTCAAGCGTCTAGACAATTTATGGAACATCAAAACTTTAATACACAAAAACTAGGTTTACACGTTTTTGCCTCAATGTTAGTAGAATTTATTGAAGAAACATAAGCAATCCTCTTCATCAATAGCAAACAATACAAAGATGTTCAGGGGTCATATATAGAGTGAAATTTTCAAGAATAAATATTTGTGAGAACTGTATGTGGTTCACCAGCACCGGGTTGGATTCATTGTGACAAGTGTGAGCCACTTAAAGTTTGCATATTTCCATCGCGAAACTGTCCCCTCTGGAAATCATTAATTGTCTCTGAAATTGGCTTTTATTTTCCGGACACTCTCATCAGTTATATTTGGCTATTCAAGTATTTATTCTCTGCATATATTACTCTATGAAGCAGGAATTAGTCTTGCCTTTGCCAGCTCAGTCGACGCCAGCAACGGCGTACTACTCGTCCGCGCAGTAAGGTAGGGTATCACAGCTCAAAACAGCTCGTAACTCGCATAGTTATTTCGCGGCCACCCAATGCTAGTCCCATCATATTTCCACACCCAAATTCAAACGAGCAACGAATGTCGTCCAACAATCTCGTTAGATTGCTCTGAATACCCTCTAAATCCCTATCCTGATCGACTGCGAGGGCGCGAGATGCGGCGTATGGAGCTGACGCGGGGAATGAGGGGCCTACCTCAGTCTCAGCACCATTATCAGTTGGTACAGGGTTTGTTTTGAGCATCGCCGAAATCACTGCTCTCTTCACGCCACACGATCCTAAACAGTTTTTGCATATTCGCACTTGGGCGCTTGGGCGGGCGGTTCATAATTACGTGCATACACACATGCCACGTGGTCTAAGGAGATCAGCTTTTTTAAATCGTTGATCCACGTTAGGAGGATTCTCGGGAAAAGAGATTGGACATTGTCTACTCACATGATGGAGCATCAAAACTCTAATCAACAAAACTGAGCTGAAAGCTAGATTTAAACGTGCTTTCTTGACGTCAAGGTTAGTGGAATTCTATCGAAGAACCAGAAAACGATCTTCTTCATCGATGGCAGAAATACCAAGATGTCCAGAGATTATACATAGCGAAAATTTTTTAAGAATAAATATTGGTAAGAACTTTATGTGATTGGAGAGCATCGCCGAAATCCCAGCTCTCTTCACACCACACGATCCTAAGCAGTTTTTGTATATACGCACATTTCTGAAGCTCGTGGTGGACATCGTCGGGAGCGGTGGTCGTCATGTGTCATGGGGCCATGGGGCCGTGCGCAGACCGGTTCGCCGACCTTGTCAGTCACTGCGCTCGATCCCACCTCAAGCCTTCTTGCCTATATCTTGGCAGTGGACACAGGTTGGTGAGGACGGTGTCAGTGTGACAGATGCAACACAAATCTACTATCACTTAAAGCTTACTCACGCGCAAGTCACCACGTTTACCTTCTGCATGCGGTGGACCTCATCGAGACCAACGGTCGTAAATTCTAAGTTTTTGCGCAAACTGTGCTCAAAAATGACGCCTTCAAGCGAAGTAATCTGAAATGCAGGTGAAAGACTTGCATGCCGCTGCTCAGCAAACAAACGGATAAATTGGTGCGTGAAAACTTCTTCGTTGTCCGCTTACTGCTGGCTCCACACCGTTGCCGCAACCCAAATGTACCTACTCACTCTAAAAAGAGGCCCAAAGGGTGAGCTAAGAACCCGGCTCTGCACAATGGATCCTAATTGCGAGCTTGTTATTGGATCCTTCGACTATAACTAGTAGAGGATAGTTGATCGGACAGGCTGACGAAGAGCAACCCCCATATATTTTAGGCAGTAAATGCATCAATAAAAACAAACAATCGGGGCAGAGATAAGGCCTGGATAATTTTCCTCAAGAAACGATGCAGGTATGGTAAACACAGGTCTGGGTGAGCGATGTTAGGACGGTAGCCTGACCAAAGGCGAGCAACCTTGTTGGCTCTCCTAAGGCGTCGTGCCTGTCGCCAACCGCCACAATGATTTCGTTGTTCAATAGCCGACTGCCTCCAAGGTGAAATGCGTTCGCTAGGCTGGGCCCGAGCAATGACCTTCGAGCGGACAAACATGCACGCATGCTAGGAGCTTACGCACGTGCAAACTGATCGTAGTCCCCACAATCAAAATGCGTTTAGTGTCATAGAAATTCTCAGCTGACTCATGATGAAAACTATTAGGTGTTGTGCGTTAAAAGTTTCCAATACTTCTTACGTTTAGTAGCTGGGGAAGGAGTTGACGCGCACCATGCACAGTCAAGATAAGTTGGCTGTCCGACTAACTTCAACGCCCGGTCTCAAAATTCCGCCTGCTGGGTGTCAGCTGTTCGTGTAGCTAGTGAGGTGAAAATATTCATTAGCGAGCACAATTTCACATGTTTTCATCTCCATCTCTCCCAACTCACCTCCCTCCCGGACGGAACCCGGGAATAGAAAATTCCACCAAGTAATACGGATGGCCTCACGATGAGTCCGAGATATAGGCACTCCTCAGCAAGGACGCAATATGCAACCCCAGTCAGGCACCAAAGGATAGTTCAGCCTGTAATATGGGACCGGTGGGAATAGGGGTTCTACGGGTGGGGCTGAATGAAAGAAGGTAGAGCACCAAGTTAGTGCCAACCCTATCAATTGTGTTCGTTGGGGTTAGCATTCGCTGCGCCATCTTTCATTACCCCACCGTAAAACAGATGCGTTTTAAAACTACTGAGACGTCCTTCTATTCTCATTTTGAAAAGTTGCCAGTTGACCTAATAAATCGGTCCTGCTACGGCCAAAAAACTATTGTGTGACCCTACTTACCCGGCAAGGAATTGTAATTCTAACGAATACAATGGACGGAGTTAAGGTACAACAGGCGTGTAAAACAGTCACTGACCTATCCTTTGTTCCCTGTGTGGGGTCGTATTTTGCGTCCTTGCTTTCCCAACCCCCCCAAGAAAACCCGGGAGTTGCAACTTCCATCAAGTAATACAGGTGGGCTCACGTTGAGTTCTAGGAATGGTCACACTTCGACAGGAACACAGTATGCGATCCCACTCAGGGTATTTCAGCTTGTACATCGGGACCGATGATTCCATGGGTGGGGTTAAACGAAGGAAAGTAGATCACCGATCTGGCACCAATCCTATCCATTGTGTTCGTTGGGTTAAGCATGCATTACTTGGTTAGTAGGGTTGCGCGATAGTTTGTTACCCCATATGTATGCAGCTTGCGAGAGCTGGGTAGTTTACTGAACGCCGAAAACTGTGTTATGTCATTCTTGGCAGACCTGACCCCACTATTGACGGACACGTAGACGGTAGCAAGAATGAGGCCGGCTTTGCGCCATCTTTCATTACCAGAGTAAAACTGATACTTTTTTCAAACTATTGAGGCCTCCTCTTGTCATGCCTTGGAAAGTTGCCAGTTGGCCCTTAAAACCGGTTCTCCTACGGCCAATACTGCGAACTACTAACATAGTAACGAATAGTAATCCTAACAAACACACTGGGCAGATTAAGGGTAGGACCGGTGTGAAAACAGTCACCTATTACAGGCTGAGCTATCCTTTGTTCCCTGTGTGTGGTCGCATATTGCGTCCTTGCCACCAAAAATCTTGAGAAACCCTAGTTCAACTGTCCTACAATTGCGTTTAGAACCTTGCTCATCAGTATCGGCAGCATATTCACCAATGACAAAACAAGTAGGCAACGATCCAAGTATGAACAATACCGTTATCTACAGCCTCTGTATGCCCAGGAGTTACTTTTAGGCTTTGGATTGTCATTCAGTTGCCGAATTCCTTCGTGAAAACTAAAATAGTAGATCCAAGGCTTTTAGCATCAAAGTCAAGTAAATGCCACTGATACTTCCGAGGCATGTCAATGCAAATTCTCATCTCATCCCTCCGACAGTGTACGGTAGTCAGAAATAGGGAAGGCACTTTCTAAATCATGCTTTTTTTATTTCTGGAAGCTACTTTTCACCCCAATCAAACCTATTAAACGACTGAAGGAGGCCTTTCATGCTACTTTTTGGCTCGTATCAGGTGTCTAAATTCCCATGTGTCTTGTAGAGACTGTGCGCAAAAACTCTGCGGCGCATAGAAGCGGTCCGACTGCACCAAAGTCTACGCCTAGGTTCTCAAATTTCCCATGGAATTCTTTTTCGAAATTAAACGGCGACGATGATAGAGATTTCGAAGTACACTGGCGTATCTAACTCCACATATTGCAACTTGGTAAGGATAGTTTACAGGCATCACTATAGTGTCACAATCCCAGATTTCTGTAATACGCGAACGATAGTGATCTGGACAAAACTTATGTTGCATATAGCGATAGGAAATGAAAATGACCATTTAGTCTACTAGGAAACAGTCCATATAACAATTGAAATGCCTTTAAAATGTTACTACCTAGATAGCAGACGCAATGATACTTAGGTGTAACTAAAATATAGTGCAGTAGAACCTCAGGCGACGAGCAGCTCCATCTACATGCATTTCGGGCAACGATCCAACCACTCAGAGAAAATTTGTTTCGATTGAGGAGCTGCCGCTCAGTTAACGAGTTGCCAATGCGTACTTAAATAGTTAAATGGCCTATGGGATAGTTAAGGTTCCGTATGATTGGTTAAAACCTGCTTGCTGCAACTTGTGTTGCGAAAGTCCGTTATTCTATTTATTTTTGCTTCAGCGTATTATTTAAGCATGATAAAATTTCCCCGAAAGCCCTCTTTTCCTTCCTACTGCAAACAAACGTTTTTCACTTTGATGCGTTTTGTCTCCGTAATATAGGATTTAATTTTGTCCCCTTGAACATTCTACGTTCAGGCTATCCCCGATCGATCACTTTTTTTAAAATAACCCCTGAAGAAATACATAATTAGCAGATAGGCGTACACCGGCCAATTGCAGGACACATTCGTCCTGCTCTGGTGCCTTTGCAGTTCACACTCGATCCACGCCGCAAGTCGGCTAAAGCTATAGGCAGAAGGACATTACCGACAAAGACAAGGGAGACTAGGATGGCCATTTCTGACTCATTAGCCGTCGTCAGCTAGTCATACCCAACTAAAATTGGTGACCCGCTCAAGTTTCGAATCCGCGACCTTGTTAGGTAGAAGTCCAACGCTCCAATCACTGCACCTCGGGCTCGCTGTCTTGTCGGTCTTATATTTGTCTGTAATTTCCTTCTGCCTATATCATTAGTCGCCTTGCGACGCAGGCTCGAGTGTGAGCCCCAAAGGCACCATGGACGGTCGAGTGTGTCCTCTACCTGATCGGTATACGCCTATGTGCCACTGCATACTCCTGATCAAAAACCGATCAGAGAGCGAGCCCGTGACACAGTGGTTGTGTAATATTCTAGCCGCTAAGCAGTTGTTGACGGGACACCACAGCGATTCCCCAAGCACTAGGGGAAGAGTGAGTCCTGTAACCGATTGGTGAGTGACACCCGGAAGCTGCACCATATTTATTTATGTATCCATCTACCAGCGTTTTGTATATCCCCGTTCATCTGCTTACCTGACCATAAATTACTGAGCAGTATATGCGGACAGTCATTAATGTATTAGTATGTTGACAGAAGGGCATTACCGACAAAGACAAGGGAGACTAGGATGGCCATTCCTGACTCATTAGCCGTCGTCAGCTAGTCATACCCAACTAAAATTGGTGCCCCGCTCAAGTTTCGAATCCGCGACCTTGTTAGGTAGAAGTCCAATGCTGTAACTATTGTGCTATGGACTCGCTGTTTTGTCGGATTTTAAACGGGAATATACAGTAGCAAATAGGCCTACACTGGTCAGAGTGTGAACTCAAAAGGCACCAGAGCGGGACGAGTGTGTACGCCCAGCTCCCACTGTATATTCCCGACCGAAAACCGACAAGCAATCGAGCCCGTGGCGCAGTGATTAGAGCATTGGGCTTCTAACTAACAAGGTCGAACCTCGGGTGGGGCACCAATTTCTGGGGCAATACTTGGATTATGCATGACTAGCTGACGACGGCGAATAAGCCAGAAATGGTCATCCTGGTCTCCTTGTCTTTCTCGGTAATGTCCTTCTGCCACATAGATAATTTCTGAATTGCACTGTACACATTTACTGGCCGCTAATATTTGCATCAGCAGCAGACCGCAGCCTTTCCTTGACGGCCACACTGCCTCCACCACCATCAACGACTGCACTTCGCTACTTCTCATAAAAATACCAGAGAAGCTTCTCAGCTTGTCTTGAGTAAATTCTGTTAAGTCGAGCAACAGTCCGTCTCCTATGGAAAACACAGGCTTTGCAGAGTCGGCTCTGAATGTTGATCTGCTTTCCAGTTGAAGTCAAGACCCAGACAGTCACCGTAATTAAGTTATAGGATAGCACCACCCTAGGGCGCGTGGGAGGGGGAAGGTTTCACCGATCAATAAAGGAAAAAATGTCAGGAGAAGGCAGTTTGGCTGTGGGTGGATACCTTTACGGCACATGACAGCTTGAGGAGCGCATCCGCCAACCGACGCTCTTCTATGGTGATATGCCGTTTCGTGTCGAAGACCTTTTAAAAAGAAAATAAAAGCACACACCACATTAAAGTCCAGATAAGGCTACCTCAAGACTGGACTTCAAATACAGAAAAAAGGTGATTGAGAAGGACTTCTCCTCTAGTGAAAGTCAACTCACAAGCACGAACGAATACGAGACCCTTAGGGGTAGGAAGAAGTTAAAGTATTTTCGTCATCTTACAAGCGTTTCTATTTAATTTGCGAAGCAAATTTCAAAACTCTTACTGGAAGTAAAAACGTACAGATTTTGTGACGTGGAAAAGCTGCAAGACCATCCCTCAATCCCTCTCAAATGTCAACGGATTTAAACAGTCCAGTGCACGCGTTAGGGTCATAAAAGGCGCATTAAAAACGTGTTGCAAAAACAACTGCAGGTTAACTAACCTTGAAGGTCACACGCTTTAAAAACGGACATTATCGAGAAAATAAGGGATCATTAGACGTTCGATTCTTGCCCCTTTACTAAGCTGCGTTAGAATGCGCTCCAAAGCATGAAATTTGTTTGAACAAGTTTTTCTTTTTTCCTCTACTTTTTGTACAGAAAATATACCGGAAGGGTGACTGCAAATATTTTTTAATTTTTTATCCTTTTAAATATGCTCCTCATCGGAACCCGTATACACATACCTGCGAATATTCAGTGATTTTGGAACGTCTTCACTAGGGATAATGCCCAACTGACTTTATTTGGAAATAGTTGATCACCTATTGACACAGTTATAGGAACTACTAAGCTTCCATGTATAGTTGATTTTAGAGAAGGTAGCTCTCTATTAGACAGGAGATATTCTTTAAAACGCTAATGGCAAATGGCACTACGTTAAGACATAAAGGCATGGTAGAAGTTGAACTATTCTCAAATAACTATACTTTAACCTTTACGTTTTCTGTTTGCCCGACATAGCTTGCGGCTGCATACCAGGTGGCGATTTCCTATGAACATATACGCTTTCTCGTAAGATTTAAACGAGAATGGTTTCCCCGGAGTAGATTAATTACTATCGCTGGTATTACCACTATCACTAATAGTACTAGTATCGCTATTATTGGACTATTCACGTTGCACTATGTTGGACTGTTCAGTGTTTTACTGTATCTTAGTAGGTATGACTACTAGAATTAGCACCTCTAGCAGTGACACTTTTACGCCCAGTGACAGTATCCTACTCCTCGTGGTCCAAGTTTTGGTAGAAACTGACACAGTCATTGGTGAACAGAGGTGAGACGACGGAAACCAGTGCAAGCCCTGATGTGCTCCGGACCTCAAACATGTATTCTACTTGGAGTTGCATAAATCAAGGTTCACACTCTTAGTTACGATCAAGGGGACATTAGCTCAGCGGGTACTTGAATCAACGTAACCCTAACTAATATTAGCGTCAGTAAGAGTATGAGTACTTTTATCACTCAGCCGCAATGCTAGTTAGTAGTGGAATAAATAGTAGTAGTAGCCGTATCAGTCTCGATCTCGATCTCCTTGAGTCTGTCTTGACACCCACTAAAGGTGGGTGAGGGTAAGTATTGCTGTTGTACCGGTGCAAAGTCTACTTTTACTTAAGACTAAGTTAGGCGGTGTTCTGGTCTGGATTAGAGAAAGCGGCCAACGCCGTATCCCGTTTTGGTCTTCTTGACTATGGGTGAAGGTGGAGAATGCGCTTGAAGCTCCAGCCCCCTTCTCTGCCCCAACCTCCTTGGTGCATATTGTGGACTTCATTGAAATCGATGGTCGAACAATTATCATCATATGCAGTTCAGTACCTTCGGTAAAGGTCGTCCGGGTATTATTTAAACTTATCATGAAGACTAGTGCTCGACTTGAAGCCCATGAAAAGACTGGTCCGGAAGGAGCAATTGGTACTGCGATTCATTCTGGTACAGGTCGTTCTCAAATAATTAAAAATAGTCGCCTCTGCCCACCAGCTAATGAGATTTAACAAGTCAGTTGTGAATCAGCCGATGCCTATAACGTAACTAAGGTATACGGAATCTAAGTACCTTTTCATGCTTAAAGGACAACAGTAAGAATCCTAGCTGTACGCTTTGGGTGAACCATGATACCCAACATTTCAACCGCTCCATTTTTAGCGTTTCCTCATTGTCGCAATCACCATTGGGAAATCAGAAATTTATCATCACTGCGGTCGGGAATAAAGTCCCTTTGGAGTGATGATGATCCTGAAGTACTGGTGAGCGCAAAAACAGTTCAAGACGCTCGTCGAGGGTGGAACTTGCACGATAATAGACCATTGGCCTAGGCTGAGTTCAGGATGACAGCGAAAAGCCGTTTTTAATGGTACCACTCTGTCTCGTGATTCAGAAGTTCCCTTAAAGTTTTTGTCCCCTTCTGTCAACGTTACCGGGTTTTAACCCGTGAATAAGTGACTTTCGTAGATGCGCGTTCAGAGGTCAGCAAAAACTATATTAGGCACTTTTCGGCTATGCATTCTAATTTACAGGCCATATGCTTGCTCAATCCTCGCTGATATGTCAAGATGCAACAATTTCAGTTTTTTGACAAGGCTTGTTCATGCTATGAATTTCTGCGGTTTATAGGTGTCTTTTATGTTATCGGTTGCTACGCCGGGCAGAAAGAAAACGGAAGTAGTGGGATAGATTGAATTTGTTCCAACGTTCCTAATCTGTCTTTTTTAAATCAGAAATATTAAGGCGAAGTGCTTTTTCCCGCCGGCGCGTTCTGATTGGTAGACCCCTTGAGCTTATGCATGAATGTGGGCATCGCCTGTGCATGCTGATTGGTTGAGATAAATCCGCAACATAATGAATTTTCGTTGAATCTGAAAGCCTTGATCTTTTGCACATCAAGCGCTGAGTACTATTAATTGTGCTTTGGTAGGGTCCAATACTGCCAAGTACTCGGCCCTATCGACATAACTTTCAGCCTTTAGTGTAAAGCTCTGCCCTGAAATCTTGACCAGGTGTGTCCTAAGACTACAATTAGTCAATCTTTCGTAAAGAAAAAGGAAAACTGGACTTATTGTGCTCAGGTAGCGGGTCCTATTGTGGTGGCTTTCAGATAGGGGAACTGTTGAAAATGTGGGAGGTAGCCGTCCATCTTTATCTAACAGTGTATGCATAAGTCCTCTATCCCCCGGTGGATATATCAGGTGCGATTTAGGCTCTTACTGTAATACAGTTCCAAACGACAATCATCTTTAAGCAGTCCTCAGAATATATATAGCCAAACCGGACACAATATGGCTTGAAATTAATTAATTTTCAAAAAATATTATTTCTATCCAGCGGAACTGGTTATTCTAACACAATGGTGTGAAGTTCAGCAGTAATCAAATACTTAGTACGAAAGCTAGTGCAGCAAAATGAAATTAAAGCTAACCAATTGACCTTGAAATGTCCAATGGCGTTGGACCTTTTTTACCAAGAAATGAGCCTGGACAAACGGGCAGAGAAAACGAACTAGTGAAATATTTGTCAAAATCTGATTTACCCAACCTCCCAAGCAAAATGTTGAACATGTTTAGAAAACCTAGAGTGTATCAAAGGATCAGCATATTATAAAGCATATGTTTCAAAAATACCCAAATTAAGTATAAAATAAGTATGTCTAGGCTGAAATGTCCATCAGTAATAAGTTTAAAGTCAGTTACCGCAAAATGTAAAAATTTTTTGAAGTTAAACGAAATAAGTTGGAGACACAAACCTCATAAATCTCCGGACTTAGTGAACAGCAATGGCCAAGAATTCATCTACGGATAGGATGAAGTATTAGGATTGAGCTTAGGATTGGTGCTAGGTTTAGAGCTATTAGTATTTTTAAGGATAAGCACCACAGACAGGAGGCAGCTTCATGGTCATCGATTCAACTATGAGCTAGTGAGCAATATGAGGGGTTCGGTGTCAGGTTAACGGGTTAATACTAGTTTTATGTTTAAATTTGGAATTATAGTCCTGTTCGGGGCTACATTAAGCGTTAGATTTTGGGATCTTTGCCCCATAAAAATGGTTACTTTAAGACTTTCCACGAATGCGTGTCTGAGTAAACAGCCCATAGGGGAATGACAAGGTACAGTACACGCCAGCATTCGTGCAAAATGCCGGCATATGCGAAAGATTTATACTCTTTCGCTAATCGGCATTGACTCAGGTTGTAATGCTGATTATCGTGTAGTCTACTCTGAAGTTCTTTCATTCCTGATAGAATGCGGGCTTTTCAATGGGCTTTGCTCTGACCACTAACAAAACTTTCGTATTGTAAAAAGTAACTACTTAAATAGTATGTGTATTTATCATTGAGTTTGAATGCCTTTATAAATTCAAATATATTTTATTGAAAACGTGAACAAACAAATTATTTCTTGTCTTCGTTTGGTAGCAAATTACGCCTTCTTTAAATTTTATACTTAAAGAAAAGGTATCTTACGGTTAAAATATTCTGATTATGAGCTTTATTACGATTGTGGGGTGTTCATTCATTATGCATCACATCCGGCAATTTATTCATGCTGCCAATACTGTTTACAGCATGTTAAAAACCTATAGCGACATTTTATGAAAACAATGTGGCTTCTTCCTCAAATTTTTGGCAAAAACATACGTTTCCTTAAACAGAATGTAAACAGTGCGCAATTTGTTAACCTTGGATTCGAGTTATGCAGCCAGTACGCTTCAAAATTATTCCGCAATTTATAAACTTTTTTTAAACCAAAAGATACCCTTTGTTTAAGTACAACTTTTAATGAAGGCGTAATTTTCGACCACACGAGTACAAGCAATAATTTTTTGTTTCCGTTTTCCATAAAGTATATTTGAATTTATAAAGGCAGTCAAACTCAATGATAAATACACGTACTATTTAATTAAATACCTTTTACAGTACAAAAGTTTTGTTAGTAATAAGAACGAAGCCCACTAAAAGCTTGCATCCTATCATGACCGAAATAACTTCAGAATAGACTATACGATAATCAGTATAACAACTTGAGTCAATGCCGATTAGCGAAAGGGCGTCCATCTTTCGCATCTGTCGGCATGTTGCATGAATTCTGGCGCGTACTGTATATCTTATCTGTATCTAAGCGTCCATTTTGTAATAATAAGGGTACGGGTCTTGGGTGCATAAAACTATGACAGTAAGTGTATGAATTGGGCTGACTAGTTTCTTCGAGTTTAGTGGTAGGCTTAGGATCAGAGTTAGCATTACAACGCGGAAGTAGATATCACAGCGGAATTAAGTGCAAGGCCCACCTGTCGTAAGATGGACATCCATTTCGAAATTCAACCATTTCCCATGCACAAATTATTCAAAAAACTGTGCGAAAACTGCGATTTCATTAGGTCATGCAGGCTGTCTTTTAAATTGTGATGGCGACACGTGGAATCCTGCGCAAAGTCAAATATATAACAAACGCATACTTGCTGTCTACTAAAATGACCAAGTAAAGCGGACCGTTTCAATAATGTGTTCAACGTGAGTTAATTTTAACTAAAATGATATTATTAGCAAAGCATGTAAGTCAACTGATGGTGTGAGTTTTGCCGATAGAAAACTGCAATGGTATTTTGCTTGCATTTGGAAGTTGTCGAAAAATATATGCATGATGCAAGCAGTAATTCCGCTAAAATGTGACATTAAAATGTTAAATTTTCCATTCTCCCAAAAACAAAATTTCGTTTTTAATATAAGGCAAATCTTGACTACATGACAGTACGAAAAAGTCCTAGAGCTACAGCATCATAGTATTATTAACTTAAAGTCTGGCACTCCCTGTCAGTTCTCGTTATAATTGGTCCGAAAAAGTAACTAAAAAAATAAAGTAAAACTGCTAAAGGCAATTAGACCGTCAACTCATCTGAATTCCGCCGTTTTGGTAAAATAGACAGGTACAAAGTTCTCTTAACTTTGGTAGGCTTAACTGTCCAATGAAAATGCGTCTTTCGAGTCAAAAAACGGAATGAGGCATAAAAATACAAAGTTGTTGTCAGGCTTGTTAATTTAAGCCACAAAATATGCAAAGCATAAATGGGAATTTTCGTTGCACGCATAAGTAATAAAGAGTAGTTAAAGTACCACTTTCGATGTTCTTATAAATTCGAATATTTTTAGAGAAAATGTGCACGAAAATGTTCATACTTGTGCTCGTTTAGTAGAGAAAATAGATCTTCTTCAAATTTTATACTTGAAAAAGGCAAATTTCGGTTTTAAAAAAGTTTCCAGATTGCCAAGTTATTGTGAACCCTACTGACCGTCACATATGAATTTAAGGTTTCCGATCTATATGCTGTGTACATTCTTTCAACAGAAAATTAAACATTCCCCTACGGCATGAGGAAGAGTTTGTTTAGTTCTCATAATATGTTACAATGCTCTTTAGGCAATATTACTATTGATGGATACGATGTTTTATGAATGGCCAGTTCAGAGCGTAAAAATATCCTTACTGGGAACGTTTTTAAAATCGAAAGATAATCTTTCTTCAAGCATCAACATCTGAGGAGGACCTAAGTTGATACCGAGGAATGAGACGAGGGAATATTTTTGTGTATTTTTTCTAAAAATATATTAAGATTTATAAATAAATCGAAATGAAGGAGAAAAATGCAGTTTGGTTCGGAAGATATTTTTTACAGAGTATGTCCTTTGCAGACGATCAGAAAGAAGCTCGTTCGAAAGCCGGTATCCCTACTTTACCGAAATATCTGGAAATTAGGCTGCACGATAATAAAACAAACTTAAGTAATTTGTTCGAATCAAAAATATATTTCCAAATTTCAGCTGACATTTCACAAGATAGGTAGTTTACTGTAATAACGGATATTTAAGAGAAGCGTATTCCACAAAAAGCTGTTGAAGCTGCCTATTCTGTGTACAATCACTTAGTTTATCTGTGAAATATGCCTGGTTGGCTCAATTTTTTGCAATCGTACTGCGTCTTCACCAGTATTGGATTCCGTGGCGGAAAAAAAGAGTTGATTTGAAGAAGAAGATAACTTGCCCTCCTACTTACCGCGGACGATAGGGCTGACATTGTGAATTGTTAGCTCGACCGTCTTGGAATACGAAGTCAAAAATGTGTCCCACACGTAGTGCTAGACACCGATGATAGGCATGTGAATCAAATTGAAAGTATACTTCTCACTCTCCTACGCCCGATAGTCCAGAAAATCGCAGCTGGGATCAGATTTACTGGCTGATTGAGCTCAATGGGTAGTATGTTGGACGTCTTATCCACAGATCCTGGGTTCGAGTCTCGAGTAGTGCACCGACTCGGGTTAAGTATGACTGACTAGTGACGGCTAATAAGCCCAAAATGGCCATTTCAATCACCTTTACGCTTGCCAACGATGTTCCTCTGCTAAACATTTCATTTGCGCGTGCCCTACAAATGCCTGGTCCGCGCACACTGGATCAGGTGTTCATCGAAGCAAGGAATAGCTAGGATCCAAACAGAATGATAGTGCCATATAGCCACAGTAAGAAGGAGCCAGCGCTAGATAACTCTCCCTCCTGAGAGGCTGGATGTATCCCGCCATTGGACCACCTTCCAATTTGCGACGTTTAAGCGCACCCCAGCGGCGATCTGACTGACTGCTGCTCCAGTTGTCACTGCTCTGTTTCAGACTGATCAATCATAGACGTGATCCGCCCAGGTCTCCATTTTTTTGAAAGATTTTTGAGGAAGTGTCCTTCTAACGTCGTTTTTATCCTTCATGTCAACAACCACTTGTTCCGTGAGAGTTTCGCTTACGTAGGCACTCCTCGTCCATTCTCATGAAGTGGCCGCCCCATCATACCGGAAAGTTCCAACTCCTGATGCGTGTTTACACGTAAAACGCTCTTCCTAGTCTATCTTTTGTTCTCATTTGAATTGAGCAAAGCCTGACTGTGATGTATCGAGATATCCAGGAGAATTGCCTTATAATGTAGATGGCAGCAATTCTCTTCGGAAAGTAAGCTATGTGTATCTTGGTTAGTACTAGCTCCGGTGGAAATGTCGGGTATCGATTATACCTTTTTGTAGTTGGAAATAGGATACGCAAGAGTTCATATATTCTTTTCAATGAGTGAATCGAACAGAACGAAACTAAGGTAAGCATGTTAAGGACCTTCCATCGACTGGTTGTTAATTAAAGCGTTGGTACAAGCAGCCATAGTGACCGGGTAAAGCCAAGAGCTTTTGATATAGACGTGGTGAAGGAAGGCATTGTTGAAAAAAGAATATTTAAATTTCCATAGACTTCATATTTCGCGTGAAGATTTTGGTGATTTCAAAAGGTAGGTTTCGAGAAACAAAATTAAAGAAGAAAATAAGTTAAAAGAAGTTGAATTAACGAAAATGTTTAAGTGAATTAATCATTTCGTAATAGTTTATGGAATCTTAAACGATACATTGGCGAGCATACGTTTACTTTCGCGAGATATTCTCTTCAGACTTCTACATTTATATCGTAATTAACGAAATAAATTTTGCGGACCAGTAAAAAAATATTCCTGTTTTCAGGGAGGGGAGTTGTGGTCAACATTCTGGGGGTCTGGCAGTCGAGAAAGTTGATAAGCTGTGGGCTGTTAGATTAGCGACTTTCGGTCATGGTAACTGCTGCGCCGTTACGGCGTTCTTTTGGGCGCAGCGGCCCCGGTCTGTGTAGCCTGATGGCAGCCGTTGCTGTCTTAGCTAAAAGACGCTGCCCACCAAATTTTGACTAACTCAAGGGTACCTTATAGATCACTCGGAAAGTCCCCCTGGGCTCCACGCGATGATCTGCGTCTACCAGGTGTGCTAGAATGGAACAGTTTATGCTCTTTATATGGCCCTTCCCTAGCCATGCTGGAGGATGTTCTCGTATTGTTTTGTTCTACCAATCCCCGAAGTTTATTTATTTAATTAAAATATCAATGTAAAGGTCTGAAAAGATGTTATGGAAAGCAAACGTATGCTCACCAATTTATCTATTGAAATTTTCAATGGGAATTTTCGAAAGTTTGTAGGATTTTTCAAGTGCTGGACAGTAATATGCGTGATTGATGTTTTCGTCTCAAAACCCTCCAAAAAATTTGATTTTGTCTAGGACACAGTCTTTACTCAGCTACGGAAAGATAGAATGATACAAGTAAAAAAAACCGACGAGGGTTAAGAGCGTTCAGATATCAAAGGGTAAGATTGTAGTCCTGTCAAAGGGTGAGAAAGGGGGAGAGGGTGAAGAACTCCGACAATTAGTTCATGCCTTTGTGTCATCGCTGTAACGTGACGTGGCATGAAGTGTGAAAACGCATACTGAGTCCGCCTTCAGGCTTGATGATGAATAATCAAAAACGTATTTTCGCCAGCCCTGACCTCTTTAATGCTTACATGAGTATCACCGCTGAACAATAGTTACTGTTGACAGATAGTAGTGCCGACAAAGACGCAAAAGGCAGAGCAGAACAGTTGAGTTCCGTTAGCGGTCAGGTTAAAGTTCCCCAACGTGTTTCAATATCCCTTGATCTAAACTGGCGAGGCAACAAACTCGGGTCTCAATGGTTAGGATGTTTACTCTAATCAAACAGGTCGCGAGTTCGAGGCTTGGTTGTGACCCGACTTGGATCTGGGTATGACTGGCTGACGACGGCTAATAAGCCAGAAATGACCATTCCAGTCTTCCTTGTCTTTGCCAACAATACTATCTGCCTAATACCAGCTGTTACGACTGTCAGAACCTCTGTCGAGGTCCAAGGCAGGGCGGGACAGATGCATTCCGTTAGTCAATAAAGTTTTGTGTCGTTACCTCCAGCGTAGGAAACATTTAAGATTTATAAATATACGTCAGCTCATTATAAATCTTTATATGAATAGCTTCATTTTGTCCACTCTCCTAGTTTAAGCCATGCTAGGAAGGGCTCTATTTCAGCAATGTAGAATTATTTTTCTATAGTGGTTTACAAGTGTTTGTGAGTCCAACCACGTTTATGTCCCGTAGTGTGTTAAACACTTTTTGGAACTGCGTGAATTCACCGGTTTCTTCACAAAAAGCCTTTCGTTAGGAAATCTAGGCGAGACGGGAAATCTCAGGCAATAAAGAAAGGCGAGCAAATAAGAACTGGTCCAACGCTGACGTGTAGACCAATGATCGACGTCCCCGCGCGCACACACCCGTGCATCCAGACAGTCGGGGCAGCCTAAGGAGAACTCGAACACACCACCCCCCCCTCAACCGACGCACAGCACGCCCACGCACGTAAGGCAACACACCAATTGCACACCACTGGAAGTTGCTCCACAATTATATAAAAGCAGCTGCCACAACCGTCTCGCACGCTATCAGGCCTGGCTGGACGCAGTCAGCACGGACCCTGACTATTATCCTGTCAGGTCATTGCTGTCTGAGCCAGCTGCACACGGGTTCTATGCTGTGGGTTTCTGCTTATGTCTCTGATGGTGAATCCGTGGCGGATCTCGAAATCTCAGGCGAATGGAAGTATTGCCCCAGCGATCAGGTTGTCTTCTTTTCTAATCCTTCATTCTGATGCCTTCTACCCGCAGCTCGGAATTCGGCCTGTTGCTCTGAGCACACACATTGCTGAGACCCTGCCGTCCTAACTGCAAACCTGACGTCCCCCCTATTCAAAAACTTAACCCTATACATAACTCTAACTCGAGGTGTAACTCGATACCACACTTTGTCATACCCCAAATCCTAAATGCAGACCTACTCCAAACCTGGAAATTAATGCAAGCTTTCCGGAGTATGGGGGAGCTCCTATTCCCAAATCTTGCCAAAAAGAATCGTGTGCCCTTCTCATGAAAGGTAAAAAGTCGACTTAACCTATAAAAACAAGCATATTTTATAAGGATGACTTTTATAGTCACCTAGACAGGAAATGCGAACAGTAACTATCCGCAATACACGTGTTTTTGTGTCACAGTCCAAGAAAAATCGCGTTGGGTTTACAGTTAGGGTTAACTTTAGGGCTAGTCTTTATTCCAGGGCTAAGGTTAGCACCAATGTGGGTAGACCAAGGCTACGGTTCAGGCCTATGTTAGGATAAAGGCACCATGATAATTACCCCTTCATAGAATCATGTGTAGAGCACCTTTATTACTTGGGTGAGGCGTTCCTACTCCCGTATCCCGGTTATAGAGTCATCTAAGCAATCCTTACTCCTGTTTTATCTACACAGGATTAGTTCGTGGGCTGTGCGAACCTTTTACCATTCACTTTTACGAAACTGATGTGCCTTGCTACCACGGTGTTTGTGGCTTCCCAAATTACGGCGGCTGACTTGCGTTGTTCGCTACCCGCTGACTACGGTAATTTTCCATCCGCACTTTCCACTTTATTTCTCGCAAGGAATCGTAAAACTCTGTGCGCTAAAGGACGGTAGCACCAAATGCCTTCATCCCCCACTTTCTGCGTAGCTGTCATTTTTACCGAAATTCCACTCAGGTCAGCAGCAGCAGCAGCAAGGCATACCCAAATGTCAGGCTTATCGCTACAGCCCGCGGATCAGGTTTTTGTGATTAATTTGGTATTCATGTCAGTTAAAGGTAAGAATGCGCGCACGGGCGCAATCTAAAGCATGCTTGCGATGACTTCAATTCCTCTCCAGCCTCCCACATTCTCCGTTATGATGCTGATGCGATGTCAGTTGGCAAAGCATCCCAGAGATGTTTGTTTAGGCACAAAAATACCCAAAGTGGTTTCTTTTTGCGTAAGTTTTATCAGTTCTGAAGGAATTCGTTGGTGAACGCGGCGCCGCTAGTTTAACACGAAAAGGTTTTATTGATTTTTTCTTAGCGCTGGCAAAACAGTGATGAGTAATCGTGGATCCTGAAGGGTTACTGTCCGATCACGACATGTAGTTATTTTGGAGATATTTTCTGACGCTGTTTTTTTAATGATTTTAAAAATCTGTTCACAAATGCGAATGGATGCCCCACCTGTCTGATGGTGTGTGCTTCGGGCTGTTGAATGAGACCCGCAGTGCGCCGCAACACAAGGTCCAGTTGGCCTTGCTTCTTCTGAAGTTCCCAGTCGATCACTGGCGTAATCTTCTTGGCCTGATAGTATCGTTGTTTCCATTCGTCACGTGCTGAAACAGAGTAACCCGAAGAACGGTAAGTTAAATTCAAACGTCGTTTTTTTCTTCGGAAGACGCAACCAGTAGAGCTGGAAACAAAACAGGAATGTACCTTCCTCTAAAATTAGACAGCTGAAATTATCGCTTCAAAATAAAATTATTTAAATTGCGAAAAAATTCGAGGTCCAGATAAAATATTGCTTTCATACACCCCGGAAGAGGAAGACGAAGAGACGGTTCCTGGGACCAAGGTGTATTTTGACTGACGTTTCAAAGGCGTGCTCGCTTCCATCGTCAGAGTGTAGTGTCTGTACTCCTGTTCGAGTCAGATAAATGTGTCCGACCATTAGCCCATGTGTCAATCGATTGCACCGATCGATTTCTGTGGCTGTTTGAATTGCTCGTGCCCTCACGGGCGTCTTCATGAGCTGTGTCAAGCTGTTTTTGTATCTCACGAGCGTTTCCATCCTCTTTGCTCGCGGCTGCCGGCCCTGATTATCTCTCTTCGCCCGACCTATTGCTCCGTTCTGGGCTGATGTTAGCCTTCTGTGGAGCGCTCGGGAGGCGGGATGATGTTTTATGGCTCTGTTTAGTGTGCTAGTCGAGGACCAACTTTTTAGCAGCAATCTGGCCATCTTGTCGTAGGCTCGGCCTATTACTCTTGCTTTTTCAAAGGCGAATGTGTGGTTCTTCTGCTTTACGTGGCCATAGACCGAAGACAGCTTATCCTCGCGGTTGATTGCGAGCTGATGCTCATGCAACCTTGTACAAAGGCGTCTGCCTGTTTCACCGATATACCTCGCAGTGCAGTCTTGGCATGGCATGCTGTAGACAACAGCTGATTTTTCTGTCAAGGGTAGCGGGTCTTTGGGTCTCATGATCTGCTGTCTGATGGTTGATTCCGACCTATGAGCGACACGATCCCAAATGGTTTCAGGATTTTTGCAGCCGCCACCACGCTCTGACGATGGGCGTGAGCACGCTTTTGAAACGTCAGCCAAAATACACTTTGGCCCCAGAAATCTTCTCTTCTTCCTCTTCCGGGGATAATGAAAGGAATATAAAATTCGTTCTCTGAGCAGCAGTAGACACGACGACTGGGAAAAGAACTTTAATCGTCTGACGTTTCAGAATCTTTCTCAGACTTTTAATCAGGAATAGTACACCAGGCATTGCAGTATTAATAGGATGCAGTCGCGATGCTTCTGGAAACGTATGGCAATTAACGGGTCCCCTCTTATCGCGGATAGTTGTCCGCTTGTGTGATAATTTCCGATGGCCGATCTGCTGAAATTTCATTATTCACGCTGGATTTTGGCATGGTGATTTAAAGGCCATCTGGCTCAACGGCACTGGTGTGGGAAGATATGTTTGCTTTGGCGCTCCACGAGTGGCGACTGGCTTTGGTCAAACCAAATCTCAGCACCGAATATGGGTTGGGGATGTTAGGAGTCCAGCCTGACCGAATGTCAGTAACCATGCAGGCTCTCCTGAGACGTTGTGCAAGCCGCCGACTGCCATAATGATTCCTTTGTCAACAGCAGACTGCCTCCATGGTCATATGAATTTGCTGGGCTGTGCCCAGACGATGAGATTAAACCGGACACACACGCATGCGCCAACTGGTCACAGTTCCTGAGGGGCCACTTAGGTTCGTCACAGCAGGTGCCGTGTCCAATCAGGCCACAAGCGAACGCTTTTGACAATCACTTATAATAACTGTCACCTCTAAGACAGTGAGTTGCACACGGATAAAAAGGACAAAGACACCGTTAGTCCGTTCCCGATTATCGGGGTTAGCCCCGAGACGGGACAACAACGCGCTGGAGATCAACCAGTGGCAACTGCCACCCGAGAAAGCGACTCCGGGTGTTGTACGCACTAAACCCTCCTCCAGGTGGATTCCAAGGTTACGCCCTTCTTATTGTGTTCTTCCTTGGGGATTCCAAATGGCGTAATTCCACGTTGACAGCACACAACCGTCACCGTTACAACAGAGGAGGTCAGTGCACTTTGCTTGTACCAGCTCTTTATATGTAGATAGCGGGCTTTTTTCAATTAGGAAGAGCATTTTGAAAGTGTTACCCGAATTTACAGAGTCTGAAGTTGTAGTTGAAATACAGCGAACTAGCTCCCAGGTTTCACAGGAACGCATGGTAGTTAATAATAGTAAAAAAGCCGACAGCACATTGATCGAAGTATTAAAAAACGCCAAACAACAACAGCAGTAGTTCAAAATGGGTGGACCTTATTTCACCTGCTTACCATGGTTTCGAGAGGAAACATGTCGAGATGTAATCATACGCAGACGTCGAACAAGTTCCATCTTCTGCCTCTCGAGAATTAGTCGTTTGGCACGTAGTTTGGATAGCAGAATGCGAGGACTCTCTTCTGTAAACAAAATAAGATTCCTATTACCAGGGAGCATGCGACTAGCTAACTGCGCAAAAATCATAGCAATTTGAGGTTTTGTCAATCAGAAAATGCGTGGAAACACCTCAGATGATCAAGACATGGGCTGGTACGTAGTTTTATAAACTTAAAATTAAGTTTCCCTATACATATTGTGAAATAGCAAAAAAAGGGTTAGTCTGAGCAGGAAACGGTATCACCAACTTCGAATTCGCCTTAAATGATCTACCATTTGAGTAATGGGGATTAGCCATCGGTTATGTGTCCTTATTCACACAGCCGGCGAACAGCCCATGTATTTCCGGTTGCGCGAAACAGTCTTTGCAGAACAGCTTCCCTGTGCGTACATATTCTGATGACCGTAAGCTTAGCATTTGCATTAAATATAGAGTATGCGCTAAAAATCGTGAAACTTTCATGACGAAGTATGATCCACACGACCATCTTCATAAGAATTAATATCCCAAAACTCATTTCTGTCCGTAAATACTCTTTATTTATATCTTATTTTAGAGGTTTTGATATAAACGTAGAACCGAAGATCAATTGATGGATTAACAGATGAAGACGATGAAAACGCAGGAAATGATTACACAATTTCAAGAACGATATCAAATAAATAGTTATCCATTAATGGTAATCTGTATGAAGCACTTTTACTAAAGAAAAATTCTTTTTATGCAAAGAAAGTGGTTACGTAAAGTTTTCAGATAGATAAAATCTGTAAATTTATTGTTCTTATTTATAGCTATTTTTTACGTCGCCGGAACTTGGGGATTATCGGCAAACTTTTATTTTTCTTAACAAACGCTTAGTACTTCTTATACTGTTTTTTGAGTTTTAAGTATGCCTAATGCTGTTCATCATTATTGCTAAGTTTTCTAAATGCATTCACATCGGTATGCGAGTACTGATGAATTTTTACAGATTGATGAAAGTTGCATGATTTTTAGCGCATACTCTACTTGAGTTGCACGGCTCAGCTAGTTTGTGTATTTATTCTGATGTTTCGTGTTTTGGCAGGTGTTACACTCATTTCGACGTCCATTTGGAAATGGAAAACTTTGTAGAGATGACTCGCTTTCACTAAGAGGCCAATTAATAAGGTGGTTTAAATTCTGCCAGGTCAGTTTACAACTAAGCTACAAAAAGTTACTTTTATCTGCATAATTGAGTGCTATTTTCTGGAAAGAAGTTTCCATTCAAAATGTAGGACATTGCTTAGTAAAGATGGCTAAGTAACGGAAGAGTAAATCCTCATATAAGCCGCTAAATCCTCGCTTTGCTCCTGCGAGCGTTCTCATTGGTTCATAGCGAATCGTCGGCAGAGCAAAGGAAAACTTTGATTGGTGGGATACTTTCTTTCTATGTAACAGGTGCATAAAGTTAAAATCTGGCTTATGAAGCTGCGGAAGGGCGTGAAAATCACGGCTTCATTAGAAAAAGATAGCGCAAGCGTAAAACAGCTGATTCTCGCAGGGTTGCCGGTAGAAGTGTTAAACTTCCGTTTTGATTTAAAATCAGATAATTTGCTTATCAAACATCTAGCCAAAACGTTGTTCTGTGCCAGAGCACGGCGTCATCCCATCAAATTACTTTCGTTCCAAGCGCGCTGTCAGGTTTTTCGAAAGAACAGAAGACGTGTGATAATATCCAGAAACTCTGCGAGGAATTGGAAAAGGAAATACAGTGAATCTATGCAGTTCTTTGTTTCTTTCGGTCTGCTAATAGTGTTGTCACACACAATTCCTAAAAAATTGACAAAAATTCGAAATAAGTAGTTTTCAATGGGTGATAAATTTGGTGAATGGTGCTCTACCTCGCGTGGTCACTCACTATCTAAACACTATCCTGCGAATTCATTATTGGCTAACCTGCGAATGAACCCACGAGGGAAATGATGCGCTATGATGAGCAAGGTATCTCGTGGCCACACAAGGTTTCCTCACAGGGATATTAACTTTAAAACGAAGTGACAGTATCCCTTATTTGGACGCGCTAGAAATGCAAGTCGACTGTAGTCGTCTTGCAAAATATGATGGGCAACATTCAGATTCGGGCTTCTGTTGACTAACCCATGCAAGGGTAAGAATAGCTTGTCGAAAACACCCTTGTTAACTATACATAACAAGTTACTTGTTTCGCTTTAATAGGCATAGATGAGATTCGGTTGGGACAAATCCACCTATTCCAAATCAAATGACTTCCTCTGATTTAAGAAAAGTGAGCCGCAGGCTACAGTAGTGATTTTCTGAGTGTGATCTTTTCGACTATGTGACGATCATTCGTACAGTGGGTGAATCTCGAAGCCCTTGAAAAGTCGATTAGCCTGGTCGAAAAAAAACTGCTGGTGTTGACACCCCTTCTAACGAAGAAGGCGGTTTTCGCTAATGTGACCGAGATATTTGGCCGTGAACGTTGTACTTCTCGAAATACTTCGGGATATAAGGGACAGATTTTGGCCTGAAATTGCTCCAGACGCAGTACAGGTTAGCAACTAATCTGATACGATTTTTAAAAATTGTGTTTCCTTTGATTTCAGTAGCATTTTTGTCTTCTCACGTCGCAGATTTTCAATTTCAGTGGTTTCGATATCCTTCGACAACTCTATGCTACGCTAGCTCCACTTTAAGACAGAGATTAGCTCTAGCATTTCTCAGTACGCCACTCCTGTGCACGCTAAGGCATTGTTAGGATTGCCCAGGACGCGAGCTATCAATCGGTCCATCCTGTGGGTGCGAGAACGAAGATAACACGCGATATCGCCCACACGCAAAAAGGCGTACGCAAAATGCGCGATCTTAAACGGCGGACACTACGCAAGGCCGCCGCTGCCGCCGCTGCCGCCACCGGGTTCTGTCAATGCTGGCAAGGAGTCATGCGCACGCGTGACACAGCCACCGGGCTGTCACGCTGGAGGACACCGCCGATGGCTGCCTTCAGAGGGGCCAATAGGAAACAAAGGTCGTTGGTCCCTACGCCACCGCAGGAGCCGTCATTCTGCTGTTGGGGCACGACACTCTGCTGCCGAGACGCGCTACCGACGACCCGACATTCTGCTGCTGGAGACACAGGACACTGTTGCCCTAGACAAGAGACTGCTACCGACGTGAGACCGATGACAGAACACACGCTGCTGACGGGCACAGAAGATCAAGCTGCCGGGCACACCGAAGACAGAGCCAATGTACAAGCGGAAACAGTGAAAGTAAACTATTATCTGCTATCCTGTTCTGCCTTCTATTCCTAACAAGTTACTGGGGAACATAACCAGTGTTGGCACAGGAACAACAAGGTTAAAACAAGCATAAGTTGAAATTATTGATGCGGTAGGCTTCTCTGTCCATCCCACTCAGTGGGCATATTCATGTGCTCTGACTGTCCTTTGCCAGAGGGTGCACTGACAAAACGTGTCAGACCTGCCTGTCTGTCTGCACCTGCTGCAGATCGAGTGGTTCCATTTTCAGCATTTTTTCTTGCTCATTTTGCTTTACTTATGTCTGCACTTCGACCTTAATGACTTTTAATCTGGTACGTCTTCGGCTTTGGTGGGAGTCGTTCACCTGATCTCTACCTGACAGAAAATTGTGCCTAAATTGTAAGAATATTAACCCCTTTCCGTGACTTAAGCCAGACTTTAACCCTAACCCTGATCGTAGCGTTAATTTCACCGGAATTTAGTGCATTCCTATCTGGAAAGCCAGAAAAATGAGCCCTACTGTTTGTGTTTGTTGTGTCCTTATCATACTGTTTATGGTCCGCTGGTTGTTATCTCGCCCGATCTCACCTCTGATCTTCCCTCTCTGTGAGTGAAAGATGAGGGATTGCGGCAGATGCTGCACATGTCGAAAATCACTGTAAACGAATTGCCAATACTAGCGAACATGCGAATCCTAGGACGTTAGTGAGGAAGATAAGATTCGAGCGCTGGGACGACACTTTTATTCGCTTCACGTTTCGACCTTTGTTGCGGATTTTTCATCAGAGACATGAGCAGAAAATAGTAGCTACATATTGGTTACACTTGTTAGTGGCGGTCACCCGTTTATCTTGTACCACCCAAACATTTTTGATGAACTGTTTCCTCCTATTTAACTGTAAAACTTCACCAATGAAACTCTTAAACACGATGTTCTGAATCACGGCAGGTGACGTGTCAAGCGAAAAGACAGTGCGGTTTTTGATCTGTCAGTAGTAGCGAAAGTGTGATTCGCAGGCCACATGCCCGATGAATAAGAAGTGCTTAGCAAGCGAGGTTGTGGCTGACAGACGACATTGGAGTCCGGCCTTTCTGTTCAAGGTCACCTGCCTCAAGGTCATTTGCATTTGCAGTGAGCGATTTCAGACCCGCTGGCGCCTGCAGACTCTTAACCGAATTGCTCTATAGCACCCACACACACATTAGCGTCCAACTGGTCGCTACTGCTTAAGGGCCATGTCAGCGGGTCACCCCTCGGCGGACATAGCATCGGCCACTATTCACTACAGCATCTTGGGTAATGCAACACACCTATTGGACACCGCTTGAGCTTCCTCCATCATCACATAAACGCAGCTCCGTATAAAAATACACTATTCGCTTTTTATCGTGTTCCACCCACGTATTTTTGATGAACTGCAACCTTCTACTTAATCGCCGCTGTGTCACCCCTCTCAGGCATGACTGGACGCAACCGACAGTAATACTGGCTTCGGCTGTGGTCACTGCCGCCTGAGACAGCAACTGGGGGGCTCTGTGCACGATACACCTCTCATTCTGATGCTTTATGTGTTCTCATACAACCCAGTGTTCTGGGTACGTTTACTGTGTAGACGTCATAACGTCTTTTTGAAGTCTGAAAGTTTGAGAGGGGATTTCGCCTACCCATCTTTACAGAAACTGGAGAGTCCTGTGTGCTTGTCACATTATACGACGCATTTTCCTTGATACGTAGGCCCCCACTATCAACTGTAGAGTTGACTTGGATTTCCGTTTCACCACGATTCTTGTCATCTCCGCACTCATGGACTGCGGCTAAAATTGGCAGCTGCTGCCTTCATCCAGCGTCACAATCTCCTGGCAGGAAGCTTCGTAAAGCTAGATAAGTGGGAGGCAAACTGATGTGACCGTTGGCAAGCCGAGCAGTCGGTGGAAGTCCTGGATTTTTGCAAATGCCTTCTTCAGGTGTGATCGTCGCCTCGACCAACAATTTTGGACGGCGTCAACGTTGACGTTTTGCCTCATCTGGGTGGCATGGATTGCCACTTCCGGCTCTTGGTCCAACTTTCATACGGCCAAGTTTTTATGTCTTCCGGTCGTGTGTGGAATATCAGACAGAGAGGATAGCAGAGGACGAATTTAATGCAACATTTTCTGCGTGCACGTCAACTTCTCAGTCCTTCTGTTTGCGGCCAACGTGTATAAGGAAAATCGGCCTTTGTCTGCTTTGTCCTTTTTTATTGATCCATCCGTGAGCGCCCTACGATCGCGTGAGGTCGGTCTCCTGAATGTCGCGCATACCTTGCCAATACGTTTATGCGTGTTTGTGGCTCTTTGTGACTGCGCTCTTCCGCGTGTTAGGGTTTCGGTGCCAGCCTGACCGCAGGACGGCGAGCGTGGTGACTCATGTTCTGCTCATGCATTCGCGTTTGCAGTCGTCAGCGGATTTCTTAAACGTACTTACATACTCCACGGCTGTATTGAAGTCAGAAGACCACAGCCAACTGCTGGTTAGATATAAGGTCATGTGGTCGCATCATAACATACCTTGATGGGAATCTCACCTCCAAAATGTGGGGTCGCAGTATGCTTTCATCGACAGTCCACAGGGCAACCATTTTATTACTGTTCTACTTACCAGTAATCAACTAGGCAAAATATTAATTTGATTTCATTCAGGCTCTTTTCGCCTCAAGTTAAGTCTAAGCAAACGCTGGTCCTGTCGACGATCCCATGATGCACCTTCACATGATTTTCATGTTGCACTTTCCAGTACAGCATTAAACTTTCGTGTGATGGGTCAGCTGAAACCTCTTTGAGTAGAACAAAACGCCTGCCTCGCTGCTACCCATCTAGATGCCCGATTAGATAAAAGTATCAAAAAGTGCATCAAGCATTGGTTTTACTGAGACCCCCAAGTAAATTGCGGGGGAGAGCTTGCATTCTTCGGATACATTAGCTCTGAGAGTATTTAACCACCAAACACAAGGATAGTCGTTGCTCAGATAGATCCACACGCCTTTTAAAAGTATGTGACAAACCTCTTGAAAAGTCCGAGCGCACCCCATAGGAATGTTTTTGTAATTTTCAGTGTCTGGCCTATCTCGTGAAATGTTAACCCACATTAAAAATACATATATTCGATTAGAAAGAATAACCTAAGGTGAATTGTGGTAGTTTTTTTACTCGGGCATAATAATCTCAGGATGTCTCGATCACACCTTAATATCAACTGCATACAAAAGCTGCGCGCGCGTTAAAAAGTGAATAAGTGATTAATATTATTATTGTTTATTGATTTTCAATGCCCCTATAAATACTAATTTACTTCATAGTAAAAAAAGGCAAAACTTATCTGTACTCATGTGATATCAAATACAAATTTCTCACTGATTTTTACTACGCGAAAGGATATCTTTCATCAAATAAACTTTTTAATTCCCGAATACTTTTTCTCTACAGATGCATTTACGCTTAGGTATTCTACACTGCATGCTGGCTACCCTTCGTGCGATAGAAACCATACATGTCTATACGCAGTTAGGAAGACGCTATATGAGGCTCGTAATATTATATGCTTAACGTAATTAATGTTGTATACATTAAGAACAGCATTAGTAAAGGTATATACACTTTTACTGGGCATTATGAGGTTTTTGAAATCCCTTAACTAAGAAGGTTTTAAACCACAAGAAATACTTCTTTCTAAAAAACAGCAATATTTGAAAAGTACTTCTTTTCTACCAAATTTTCACAATTATAAAACTGTCGCCGCTTTTTCCATAAAAAATTGAAATTATAAGGTTTGTGCCGAGGCGCCAGACTAATTGGCCTTTAACATTCTCTTCCCCTTTTCTCAATATCCATTTTCGGTTTAACCAATCGAAAACAACACTGAAGCCCGATTCCTGCTTGCTATTTGTTTTATCCCAAGATTGTAAGATTCTACTAATATTTTACATACCCACCGGCTGTTGATCTTATGTTCATCAGTATATTGTCTGTTGGTAGTACAGTGAGATTAACTATCGATAATTTCTCAACGGTAAAGATAGCAACTTACGACAGGGCATCCAAAAACCCTGCAACAAAGCATACTGCTTACAGAGCGTACTTTTTACAAGTAGTCCGAAAGAAGTTTGTTTAAAAGTCAGCATTCTGTTGTGATTGAATTATTTTGGGGATTATGCTGCGTGTTTCAATTATAACTCGTAGACTGGTCTTTGTGTTGTTATTTAAATCAAGTGAGTGCGGGATGACGACGAGAGACGAATGCTTGATAAGAGCTTCGAAGATGTTCTTAATTTGAAAGAATCAACCTCCCCAGGCCCCGATGCAATCCCGGCCAAGCTGTTGAAGGAGCTAGCTCCTGAAATGGCCAAGCCGCTAGCCCTAATCTTCCAGGCGTCATTTGTTACGGGCTGCCTTCCATCTGATTGGAAGACAGCGACGATCATCCCACTTTTCAATAGTGGAAGCCGAGCGTCCGCAAATAACTACAGGCCGGTGAGCCTTACCTCCATTTGTTGCAAAACCATGAAAAAATTATAAAGAAGGCGTTGATGCAGTTCCTCGAGCAGAATCACCTCCTTTCCGATGCCCAACACGGTTTTCGCAGTGGTAGGTCCTGTCTTACCAATCTGCTATTCTCACATGATAGCTGGACCAAAGCACGTGACGAGGCCAAAACGGTGCATGCGATCTACATTTACTTCAAAAAGGCGTTCGATACCGTCCCTCATCAACGCCTGCTGCTTAAGCTGCGCAGCGCAGGCGTTCGCGGGAACCTTCTCCTATGGATCCAAAACTTTTTGACAGGACGGTCTCAAAGTGTCCAAATCTGTCGCCAGCAGTCCTCGGGTTTACCTGTGGTGAGTGGCATCCCATAGGGCTGTTTTAGGTCCCGTATTGTTCCTCGTTTTCATCAACGACTGTGTCAGGGATCTAGACTCTGAAGTCACCTTGTTCGCCGATGACATCAAATTCTGGAAATTTGTCCAAAGTACGGCAGACGAAACCATCTACAAGCCAACTTGAACAGAGTGGAGGACTGGTCAAAGCTTTGGCTAATGCCTTTCAATGTTAGTAAATGTAACTTTCTTCAAATCGGCAGTTGAAGAGCATCCTGCATGAAAGTCTATTCGTTAAATGGTACTCCGCTGCAAGAAGTTGAGAGTCAGAAGGACTTGGGTGTGTATATAACTTCTTCACTCAAACCAACGCTGAACTGTACGAAGGCGGCGAAGTCGGCCAGATCTATGTTACAGCTGATTAGACGAGCCTTTATGGGGTTTGAAAAAGACAGCTTTTACAAAATTTTTGGAAGCTTCATTCGGCCGCACCTGGAGTCCGCTATACAGGCATGGAGACCATGGACTGTCAAAGATTATACTGTCCTAGAGAATGTCCAAAGGTGAGTGGCAAAGATGGTCAAAATTCTAGGAACACTGCCCTATGAAAGCAGACTGTCCATGCTCGACCTATTTCCCCTTTCCTACAGACAACTCCGAGGAGACCTCATATTAACCTTCCGTATTATGAATAACCTGCATTGTTGTTTCGTTCCTGGTGATTTCTTTGCCCAGGCCAACACGCCAATTTTGCGCGGGCATTCCCTTAAACTACGCCCAGGCAAAGCAAGGATCGACGGAAGAAAATTTTTCTTTACCAACAGAGTAGTTTCAGCGTGAAACGCTCTTCCAGAAGAGGTAGTCCTCTCCACTTGTGTCAATGCATTCAAGAGTAGACTGGACGTGTATCAAGCGCAAACGCATTGAAGGTAAAAACTCCTTCATCAGATTACAATTAATCACTTTACAATTAATCACATTGCTTATCACATACACTGTATAAAATTATACTACTCCCGATTTGCAAGCATCCATATATTTTTCTGTCATATTTTGTGAAGATAGTCTTCCCGGAACATGTAACTGTCGTACTTATTTCCTATCATCCTGTTACCAACAGGGAGTTCAAAGGCATTCGCCTATCTTTCCCTCAATAAACTGATACTGATTTCAAGTGCTTGTCACCACAATGCTTTCAGAAACGTTCTGTTTCCCGTCGCTTTCACTGGATGAATAACTAACACCCAAATTTTAGCCTTTTAATTTCCTTAAACATTTATTTTTAACTTGGAGTAGAACAGTAGACTCAATCGTCTACAGGTGTAGACCGAAATTCGATATAAATATCTGGACCGAAATGCATAAGCCAATGCAGGATAATTGCATAATAATAATCAGCTGCCATCAGGTAGTCAGAAGTATAAGTTACGTAATTATTGACCATACTGGCAGCACAAGTTCTATTTAATGCCTAGACACATCAACGCCGATAATCTGTCACTGTCTGACACAGCCGTGAGGACCTTCGCTCATCAGTTGGGTCCCCTCCCCCCAGCATTCTCTGTTTACTGTCTGGTAGATAGTTCAGTTTTAAATTTATAGCTTTTAACTTTCTTAAAAAAAATGATTTCTAACTTGGAGTGGATCAGGGAACTGGATTTCATATTTGTACTCAAAGATGTATGGGGAACAATGCGGATCCACTGATGAGCCAGACGCCCCGCTGCTGCGGGAGGCAGCGGCACAAGATTGGCGAGAGGCACGCACCTGCACTTTTAATTTAGTACCTGCGCTACCAGTATGGTAAATAATTACGGAAAAAACAACACATTCTGTGTGCTGAGCCAGAAGCGGCTGGCTTTCTTTATGACCTATCACGATCATTTACATTCTGTCTCCGAGGCGTTGTCTGGATAAATGCAGATGCGTGTTGCTAAAGGGGTGAGCTAATTGCGAAAATTCCCATGGAAAAATTCAAAAGATAAATTGGCGAGCATACGGTCGCCTTTACATTCATATGGCTATGTCAGTAAGTAAAATATTCAGGCTGGTAGAAAACCTCATGCGGTTTTCCGAGTTGGAGGGGAGATTTAAGGCAGTAGTCTGATCCGAATCAGGGAGTCTTGGCCACTGCGAGCAGGTATATCATCGACTGTTGGCTGTGGTAACTGCAGTGCCCTTAGAATTTTTTGGACAACCGCAACGCTTTCCGAGTGATTTACAAGATCCCAGAAACCTATTCTAAATTCCTTCACCAGCGTCTGTTGCCTAAAGCGGAAGCAGCTGCAATCAGGTTACGCAAATCGGTCCTGTGCACCCAAAAGTACTTCGTACAGGCACCGCAGTTAACATGGCCAAAGTCGCTAATTTGACAGCGCACAGCTAATTACCTTTTCCTGTGGTCCATTCCCCCGGATGCGGCTGATCCGATTGCTGACCCTATTTTTGTCCCGTCCCCCCGATCCTGACAACCACACGACCTTTTCTACCCATGCGCACGATATAGATGAACTAGTGCCGAGAACAAGTTCGTAGGCAAAAGGGTCTGACCGGCATTACTACCCAGACTTATTCCCCGTCACTTAGAATGAATTTGGTAACCGAGAATGGGCAAGCCAGAGCTACCCAAGCGCTCCTCTCACACATACTGTAGTAGACCTAACTCATGCAAATACCGGAATTCATGAAAAATTGAACATCACTCGCAAACCAGTACCAGCGCATGTGTACCAACACTTATGATTAATAATGAAAACCATAAGTGACTTTAAAACTTCAAGCAGATCTGGAAAGTAAATTAAAATTTGATTAGAAACATCAGCCTGTTTTAGAAAGGCGACAAATTCTGACCACGTGAAAAATCCCTGTATTTGTTGCGATTTAATAAATGTAAATATAATCGTCAGGCGCACTCGTACACATATCATTTTGTGCATATTAGGATAACTTCTCTTTTTGACCAATTTCTTTGTACGCATTTCTAATATTGGATTGCAACAACTGTCAGCTCGTTCTTGAAATAACCGTGCAGGTATTCTGATTGTCAGCGTTTCTCATCGATGCAGTTTGGCGAACAGACTGACATTACTCCGGTCCAGTAAACATTTCATTTCAGCGTGTACTGTGATCTAAACAAACTTGTCAGCCACATCAACATGTTTAAAATTCCGACCTTCCGTTTTGGGTACGGCCATAAGTGGCAGTCGCCATGTAAGGCGCTTAGTCGAGTACAAACGTCCTGAGATGACTTTGCAAATGTCAGAGGAAATGTAAGACCACTGGCGGACGACAGTTCGACCATCGAGCTCGACGATGTGCACCGCGTGTTCGAGTGGACTGAAAGAAAGTGGGACGACTTGCGCCCGTACTTTAGTTTCAAGCGATATTCGACTTGCGCTGCATCGGCCACTCTTTCCTCGCTTTCGGTGCATGAATGGCGTCAAGGACAGCGCAGTCAGGATCGGGCGCCATATGACTGGCCCGGCAAACTTCGTACTCAAAAGTATCACCATACTCCCTGATTTACAAAAAGTAACAATCTAGTTTTGGACTCACTACGACAAACGAAAAGTCCAACATTTACTGTTAGGGTACCGGTGGGAATCGGGGTTATACGGGTGGGGCATATCAAGGGAAAAATTATTGAGAAAGTAAAGCATATGAGAACAGTAAGTAAAACGAACAGTTATTTGCACAACCTAATGTTTGACTAAAAGCTCGCGATAATAAAAATGCTAAAATACAAGCAATAAGAAACAAGAACTCCGGAGATAGTAAACCCAAACTTAAGCTAAAGTAAATTAAACTAACGTAAGTAAGCTAAAGTAAACTAACTAAACTAAAAATAAACTAAACTACAACTAAACTTCAAATAATAATAGTAACCACTAAACTGAATGCCAAACCAAACTGAAGATAAAACTGAATGAAGAACTAAACTAAACTTAAACCAAAATGACTTAAACTAACCATAGACTAAATAAATAAATCAAACTAGACGTAACTTAACTTAATTTAATAAAAGTAGAAGTAACCGCAGGACGCTAAAATTTTCCGTGCGGCGAGTACAATGTGGAAGGACTGTGTCGTACCTTTGTTGTGAGAAAATCATGGTTACTACTACGAAGAAGTTGGCAGCTATGCAAAGGTAGCGCAGTGAGCCCGAAACTAGACTGTTGCCCACAAAGAACTTGACCAGCATGTAAATTAAATAATAAGAGCAGAAAGGCAGCAATAACACGGGACCGAACGCTCACAGTCTAGTTATGCGTGCCTCTACACCGAACTATACACCACCTGGTCCCCCTCCTCTCTCGGGATTTTGCACAACATGAACAAAATAAGGGCAGGGGCATGACTCCCAACACATACAGTCTGGGGGTTCGTATCGCTACACACACTATACACTACTTGGTCACACACTACACTTGACCAGGATTTCAACGCAAGAAGATTGGAGCAGTGGCTCGTATCCAAGTTCTCACGGCCTGGTTCTGCATGCCACCATACCCGTCATTCACTACTTGATCCCCACGTTTGGTAATCCTACTTCCCAACTACCCCCCCCCACAAATTATCAAAAGTCAGACGAAGAGGGCGAAATTCAATCCCACAGGCGGCTCAGGCTAACTCGGATCGCTCTCAACTTGTGTCAATGCATTTAAGAGAAGACTGTACGTGTATCAAGCGCAAACGCATTGAAGGTAATAACTCCATCAGATTACAATTAATCACTTTACAATTAATCACATTGCTCATCACATACACTGCATCAAATTATACTACTCACGATTTGCAAGTAGCCATATAATTTTCTGTCATGTTTTGTGAAGATTGTCTTTCTGGAACATGTAACTGTCGTACATTTTAAATTTTTCTTTGCATCAACTTATTTCCTATCACCCTATTACCAGCAGAGTAGTTTCAGCGTGGAACGCTCTTTCAGAAGAGGTTGTCCTCTCCACTTGTGTCAATGCATTTAAGAGTAGACAGGCAACAATAACGCGTGACCGCACGCTCACAGTCTAGGTTTGCGTGCCACTTCACCGAACTATACACTACCTGGTCGTATCCAAGTTCTCACGGCCCAGTTCTGCGTGCAACCATACCCATCATTCACTACTTGATCCCCACGTCCGGTAATCCCACTTGCCAACTACCCCCCCCCCACCACAATTTGTCAAAAGTCAGACGAAGAGGGTGAAATGCAATGCCATATGCGGCTTTGGCTAACTCGGATCGCTCTCCACCCTACGGAGGCCTCTGGCGTCGTGTCTTTATTTTGACTTTTTCGTTTCACGCTCACGCCCCTCATCGGAAAGAGCATCAGTATAGGGCACTATTTCTGGTGATAAATTGGAGTGAAAAAGCAAAACGCCGGGTGTAGAAACGCCTAGATCCGGGGATTACGACTTCTTCTGCTCAGTTGACGCATGGAGTGCTCGGCTTTTGCCTATATTGACAACATTTACCTTCAGAGCAGTGCGAGGGGTTGCTTAAATGCACTTCACAACCTCCGACTGGAAAATGATGCAGAAACTGCCAGCAATAAAGGTACCTATGCAATAATTTCCATGGAATAAAGGTGAGATTGAAGTCTATGCATAGAGTTAAATTTAGGATCAGTTCTAAGGTTACGATTAGTGGTAGAACTCAGGAGCATAGATCCGTCCTGGAATTTATCGAAAGGTCCCATGGGGGACGTTCCTGCTTCCGTGTTCCGTCAGGGTAGAGAAAGCGACGAAAATATGCGAAATTGCGATCAGTAATTAACATTTTCACTTCACTAGTTACACGAACAGCTGTTGTCCAACAGATGGAATTTGGGAACTGGACTTCGAAGTCAGTCTCAAAACAAGTGTAGCCTGACTGCGTGGACTGCGTAAGTCGCCTCCTCCAACTGGCAGTTCGACCGTCGGTTTCGACGAGATCAACCACGTGCTTCAACAAGCCGAAAGCAAACGCGATGAGTTGCGTGTGGACTAGTTTTAAGTAATAATAGGCTTGTGCACATCTACCGCACTCTCTTCGCGCTCTCTCGAGGTCAAGATAGAGTCGAGGAGACCGGAGGTAGGATCGGGCGCAGTGGTTAACAGCGCCGGTGAATCCATCTGCGCGTGCCAGAGCACGACTAGTCTATTAGGAGCAGGCAGTGAGCCGCGCTCACGACAGACTATTGATCGACCTACACGCGGAGAACACAGACTGGCAATCAACCAATCAATCAATCAATAATTTAATATTTAAAGCTGCTGCCAGCCGTTGAGTCACAAGCTAATCGTGTCCCTACTCATGCCAGGACAGTATCTGATTGGCCCGATGGACATGACTGTACACGCGTTTGTTACCTTAAATCTGTTGTACTTCTTACGCTAAAAACTTCGGCTTTTAGGCTCTTCTTGCCGTGTTCTTCCTTGGGGACTCACAGAAGGCGTAATTAGGCAGTGCCTTCTCGGCTTTGGATACACATTTATAACTCTGGCCCCCATGACACATTCCAGAATTTTCACAACCGGGAGATTAGAAGGAGCTTTTGCCGTCTCCCTTCCAATAAACTCATCAGTCACCACACACGCACAACCTGCACTGGGCTGAATGATCGTGCGTGTACTTAATGCGTCAGCTGGCTGCCTTCTCCACCAACCCCTTAAAGTAATAAGTAGTTGAAATTCCTGACGCATGACACCTAACCATGTCAGCCATGAGTCAGCTGATGAGGCCTCAAAATTGTGGAAATGAGATGCACATGCTGGACGTTGAACCGTAAAATAGTTCAACTTCGTGGGATGGCACCCACAAAACTAACATCGCGACGTTAGCTTAAACAAAAACGACATGCTACAGAAAATATGCTAGTCAAGGCAGCCCTTCGAGTGTGATTATGGCTGGCAACTCTGGTGGAATTTATCATGTATTTCCAGTTTGTTAAGTTTTTGACTCAAAGAATAACTCTTCAATATCTGCCAAATGGGTGATACATAGTTTTGCGGTAGAGCGTGTCTATAGCAGGGAAGGGAGAAAACCCCTCAAAGTTCCACCAGAGTTCTTTTAGGCACTGATTACAGATTTACGTAGATTAAACCAGAACTTACTAGTCAATCAGTTCTTGAACATCAATCTTCCTAACCAGATTTTTACGCGTCTAATTTATTCTGGTTTTTTTGTCAAAACCTTTCTAATCATCCTTTGGGAATGTACTCAGATAGAAATTTTTTGATCAGCAGAATTAATTATAATTTCTAGAGGATCATACGATATCAGCAGCGTTTCTTGTAATCAATACGTTATGAGTATGTATTAATGTAATGTAATGCATGTATCACCATTGCGTGAAAACAACAGTTTGGACACAAGAATGGTCATTAGTAGGTATGAGACGCGGTCTGTAGTCTGATTAAAGTGACAAGTTGTCTTAAGGTTACTTTGTCGTCGTCTGAGGGGGAATTGTTGGCCTCAGAGATGGCCAAATCGTAGTATCTAGTTATTTCCTTCGTAGTAACTGAGGTAAATCTTAATGGACCAGCATACGCCCATCGAAGCATCAGAATGCATGACTGTGCAGCCTACTTTCCCAGCAACAGGAAAAGTTTTTTGGGAATGCCTCCATTCAAATGATGAGTTAATCTCACAGAAAAGCACGTGCACACATCTCCCATGCTACATGCCATAAAGGTGTGCTCAACAGCGTCCCCACCTGGACTGAGACCACAGAGCTGTTGTCAGGTCACCGCGCGAAATTGTTCGGCTTTCCTACAGCCTTCTGTTCAAAGGGATTGGAAAAAATCCAATCAGTCCGAACGGGATGCTAAAAATGCACGCAAGCTTTCAATTAGACTTGCTGTTTTTGACTACATTTCCCTCTTGGCCGATTTTTTTCTGGGCCTCTACGGGTTGGTGCATTGGGGGATAACAGTTGAGCGAGCACACGGTTCGTGTGAATCCCTAGTACCCGGCTGAGTCAAAGGGGAATTCAAATTACTCAGACAGATCGAAAGCTGAGAAAATGACTCGATTGCTGGGGCAATAGTTATATTTGCCTGACGTTTCAAGATCCGCCGCGGATTCATCATCGGAGACATAGTCATATAGTAGTAGCAGCTGCGGGTAGCGTATGCACAAGAGTTTGCAGTATTCATTAGCTACAGTCATTGCTGCAAACATACAACGATAATTTACGCAGAGTGCCTTCTTGCGTGTTGATAGCATTGTCTCAGCAATCGAGTCGTCTTCTTCTTAATTACCGCCTGAGACTCGCATGGTCGCCTCTATTGGCAGATCAAAAACTCTGTTGATCGTGCTCCACCATCCTGATACGAACGTTTTCTACCAGGCGCAATAGATGCGCTGGATAAGCACGGGGCCCGGGTCAGAGTATGGCCAGTGCTTTTCAGGTTGCGTTCTGAGAACAAGTGCCGAACATAAAGGAGGGAGGGCATGGTGGCACGCGCCAGCCCGATCCCGCTTCGGGTCCTTTTGACTCCATCTTGACAACGGGCACAGAGGTAGGCGAGGGAATAGATTATGTAGTAGATACCACACAAGTCTACTATTTCTTAAAATTAATTCAAGCGCAGGTCGCTATCCGTGCATCGCAGTGCTGCGGAGCACAGAGGGGACATCGTCAAACCGACGGTCGAACTCATCCTTCTCTTGAGGTGTAAAGTGTTCGGAGGCGCATCCCCAAACGGAGGCAGTCCGCTGTTGACAAAAGAATCTTGTGGCAATCGGTGGCAGGCACGACGTCTCAGGAGAGCCCGTACGGTTACTGACATTTGTTCAGGCTAGACTCCTAACCTAAAGTTCCTCCCCGCTTTGGGCAGTCTATTCTTACGTTACTGTATTCGCTCTCTTCAGGCATCGTCTAATTTGGTTTCTTATAAGATCAACTGCAAGCAGCGCTTTAAGCACGCCTTACTGGCAATCCGTTAGTTGCACCCTATTAAGCATTCGAAAAAAGCGGCACATGGCCAGGGCTGATTAGAACTCAGAAAAAATCAATTTGTAAGTTCTGCTCATAAAGGTGTCTACCGGTTGATGATGGCAACCACTTCAACTGGCAACAAAAACAAACTCAAAATTCACAGTGTGGACTATACACTCCATGCCGACGCGAAGGAACGTTAACACAGTAAGTGATTCTGTGCTTGTGAGTTAAACACATTTATATCATTTAAGACGGTTCTGCGATATAAAATTGTCCGCAATATATATATAACAAGTTCCGCCTGTATGTGCCCCTTCAAACAATCAGAAGTATCAGTGTATTACCGGCAAACGTAAGAAGTGCAAAATATGCGTATTTCTAGCTTATTAGCTGTCGTCAGCTGCACATACCCAACTCCAGTATAGCCACATAAACTACCGCTACACTCGAGTTTTGAACCCGCGACCAGTGAGCTAGAGACGAACGTCCTATCCACTGAGCCAACGGGTCGACGTCTTGCCGGTTGTCGATCGGGATATAGATTAGTACATAGGTGTACACCGATCTGCTCCAGGATTCACCAAACCTGGCTGTTTCGTCTAGCGAGGGACTGGATACTTCCAGTTTATTTTTCTAAAGGACGTCATTATAATTGCAAAATGACGAGTTTTCAATCAAGAACAGCTTGTTCTAGTATTATTGTGAGACAGACCGAACGCGAGCTCATTGAAGACTGGGCCTCAAATGACAACTCAGTGAACAGATGTATTGAGTTGGCGCCCGCATATATTGCTCTCCGCAGGAACTGCCACACGGCGGACACTGCTGATTAATGAACCTGTGGTGACTCACTCCACAAAGGTTAGCGTGTCCGAAGCCTCGCCGCCGCTAACGAGTACTTCTGCACTTAGGCGACCTCGGCAACAGCCAATCAGGTCCCTCAAAGGCAAGCCTCTCTCAGTGGCTAATAGGACGTATGCACGCCGTGGTCGATGCAGCCTTTCCGGCAAATAACCTTTGAGGCAACCAGACAATGCATGTTCTCGTTGCTGCTGCTGCTGCTGCTGCTGCTGCTGCTGAAAACCGCACTTCCTTGTGCACATAATACATTCTTCCTACTACTTTGGCCTTTACGGACTTCTCCTCAACACTAAGTAACCATGGTCTGAAGATCGCAGTTGTTAGGTTTAACCTAGTTAACCCCTGCGATAAACCCCCCCCTCTGCCCGTATGACGTTCGACTAGCTCCTACCCCGCCACAACTGCTGCTTGGTTTCGCAGAAGCTTTTATCCCTGACGGTGGACTGTCCCTCCCTCCCTCCCCCCTCCTCCTCTTTGATGTTTGATTGGCTCCTACCCCCTATAAATGAGATAAGCTATTTATATGTGACAAGTAGGTGCATGGCTTTCGCTCTTTTCAGTTGCAGTCTTCCGCTATCACAATTTATCCGCCTGTCCGCTGGCTCACCTGATGGCTATGAAGAATTGTGTGCCAAAGAACTCATACCATTTATGGTGCGTAGAAAGATCTTTAAGGCACTATAACCAATCGGCTGCAGGCAGTCGTATCATGATCATTCCCCCATCGTCAGTACGTCGCAGGTCTGTTTTGCAGACTTTGCCGGGCGGACGAACGAAATGGAATCAAGCAAGACTGCAGTTACAATAATCGGGACCAGTGCGCCTAATTTACGCTAGTTTACCTGCAAGTTTTCCAAAAGGACAGTAAAAGTAACGCTCGAATACCGTAGAATACCGTATAGTACGGATTATTCTAGCGCAATATTTTAATCTAACGAGAAATAGATTATTAAAAGGTAGCTGAAAAGGGCAAATAGTTAATCTTGATTTTTTCTTCAAAATGCCTTCTACGAGCTATGCGCAACTTACCATCGGTTTCTTCATCTGCGGACTCTGTGATCAACTCGAGCTGAAATTCGCAAAAAAACGCATCTAAAAAGTTAGTATTGAGTGGCGCTGAAATTGCGCTTAAAATCTACGTGAAGAGTTAGGCAGGTAAAATCTGTTAGCAAACAACCTGTTGAACAAAAAGCTACGTGCGAGTAAAATATCTGTCTAGCCAACGACTTACAGTGGGTCTAAAGGCGCGTTAGTAAAAGTGTAGAGGATGTTGGATGGGTAAATAACAATAAATAATTTCCAGGTTTGTTTAAGATGTAAAAAATAAAAATAAATTAGTGAACCTGAACTTATGATTCTAAAGCAATACTACTTGTCATAGAAAGGCGATAAAATGTTTGTTTTTGCTACGAAAGTAACTGCGATCGAAGGGTCTCTCAAAAGCTGCCAGAGAGAGCGCACGTCACCACAAAGGGTGTGTACGAAATTCCATGAACGCAAAGGCAGTTGACACCCAGGTCTATTGCGTGTCTATCCAGGTGACTTCTAAAGCAGGAAACAGAATCTTGTTTTCTTCCATCCCGAAACATCTGCTTTATACTGGCCACTCTGTTCACCCCAAAACACCTTTCCGAGTACCTGTTTGGACATGAACAACTCGTACATCACGCTACCTGGAAACAGCCTGTAAACGTAAGTGGAACCAGACCCACTTGCGCCGTGGTCAACCTAAATTTGCATATGTAACCTCCAGCTCCTAGGTTATTACATTTCCCCTTCCATTTCTGTTTAATTTTTACCGCCACTTTTTCTTCCCAGAGGTTGTTTTAAGTTACTTTTTCTATTATTAGCCTATAAGGCACTAAACCAGGCATTGGGTTTTTTGTGAGAATTCAAATTAACCGTATTCTCATATCCGTCATTCATGTTCTGCAGCGACATGCTACAGCTGATGACTCGTCGCGTAATCTGCTGGTTCCAATAAATCCTACATTACGCACTTGCTGTAAATTATATTTCGACCTGGGTTACTGTTTGAATTTGACAGATAGAAGTTCAGAGACGCAGTGAATTTTTCCCAAGAAAGTAAGAAAGAGACTAATAGAAATGATTCCCTCTGCGCGCAAGTTTTTCACTGCAGATGTCGGTTAAGACGGTATGATAAAGGTAGATTATTGGTGTGTATTGTCTGTTTGGTGGGAATCCATCATAGGGCCGCCTGAGTGCACGCAAAGGGCGCCCCTCTGCCCAAAGGGTACCTGGTTTTAGGGAAGAGTATGGGTGGGCCATATCAGGAAACAAATCGATGTGCAGTAACCGCGTACGTTAAAAACACTTCGTAATGCCGCTTAAATTTGTTTGACTGCGCTAAAATGTGGTTGTTAGGTTGGTTAAGTGAGTAAACGTGTGAAAAAAGAGGCGAAGTAACCAAAGGAATTGGCTGAACCGAGCTATTTGGTCGAAAATGTAAAGGAAACTGAATAGAATATTTCAAGAGCGCTTAAAATGAAAGGCCATCAAAATAAAACTACCGCGAATTTGTAAGTAGGTAGTTATAATGCATAATCCTCTTCCGAAGGTCCCACGATGAATTCCTACCGTCAATTTACTTTGAAGAAACGCAAGTTCTAGTCCTTCTCTGTTGTCGCACTAATATTTCCTGAAACATTAAGTGCCCAATCAGCACATAATAAAGTCAACTGGCGTATACTACGTTTTAGGTGGAAAGTAACCCACTATAAGGGTGTAGAAGGCCGAAGTTTAAACAGGAGACTCACATACTAGGCATGCGAGCCCCCACGCCAACATCGCTCGTAAGAATCCTTTTGACTTCAGCCCGCTTCTTTAAGGCATTGTCACGTTGTCGTAGCAACTCTGCTTCCTTAGCTTCCCAGTCGCGCATCAGCTGCGCCATCTCTGCCTGTGTACGCCGAATTTCATCCCGCAGACGCTCGCGTTCGGCGTCGCGCGCAGTCTGATCATCCGTCGAGGAGCTGGCCAGGTCAACCATTTGCTGTTTAGACGCCGCCAACTGCATCTCCTTCTCAGCCATCAGTGCGGCCCACTCAGCACGAGCCTCCTCTAGGTCTTTTTTCGCCTTCTCCAGTGCCGCAGTCGCCTTCTCCAGCTGCGATTGCAAACCTATCGCTCTTCTTGAAGGGATTAGAAATGAGCGTGTGATAAGAACAGTATGTTCATGAAGGCGTGAAACTTTCACGATGAAATTTGACTGGGTAGTTGAGAACATATTTAGCCACGTTATTTTGATCTACTGAATGGACTTCATCCTGGTAAAGCTCTTTAGGTAGGAAAATCGCCGTTTTAGTTAGGTTTAATAAGGGTACTGGGCATTAATTTTGACAAAATTGGGAGTTGTCTCATATCGCAGGAATTTCCTATGCTATTAAGTACGACAGAATCAAACTTTTTATTAATATGCATTGTGTGATGGAAGCATTCCAATATAAGAAGGGAATTTTAAAATATATCCCTTCCAGAACCGGAAAATGTGGTTCGAAGTTTCTCAGATGTAACTAAAGCCATTTTAAAGAATCGTATTTATTCGCAGAAGCATGGACAAATTTGACTTTTAAAAAATCATTTTTTTGCAAAAGCGTGAAGTTTTTGGCAAAAATGCAGTGAAAAAGATTTGAGCGCATTTTGTTTTACCGCATCAAGTTTTAGAAGGAAGTTAGCAAAGCTGGTGATATATGATCGCGAGCATTTCGGTAAAACCCAATCTTATTAAATCTAACTCATGTAGATATATAATTATTTTACACTATAATTCCCGCTTATGCGTAATATAGAAACGGACAGACAGAAGAATAATAAATCTGTCAAAATCTTGCTATTTATATATGGTCACTCTCTTTTGCATTCGCAAGCTAAGAACAGAGTCTGAACGGAATCCGCTAGATGGAAAATAATCCAATATAAACAGAAAAGTGACTTTTGGTACGGATGTTCTATTTGCTCGAAAATGTGTTTTGCTGTTTAAAGAAAGTTTTAAATATGGCCCACATTACCATCTTCGTACGAACTTATATCCAAAAGCCTATTTTTTGGTGAACTCTATTCATCGATATCCTATTTTAAAGGTTTTGGTATAAATGTCAAAGGGAACGCGGATTAACGGACGAAATCCTGAGGACACTGAAAAAGCTGGAAAATTTATCGGCATTTAAAGGTCTATCTGTAAGTAATCTTCAATAAGTAACAAAAACATTATTAAAACATGCTGACTAAGAAAAAGTGCTTTTGATACAAATAAAGTGGTGGGTCAACTCATTGAAATTTAAGAAGATTTTAATTGCTTATTCTAATTTACAGTTGTTTTTGGATCTACGGAACCTGGGGATTATCAAGAAAATTTCGTTTTTATTAACAAAAAATTAGTGCTTCTCCTGTGTCTTTAAGTAACAAATTTTCTTAACTTTGATCATTCTTACTTCGAAGTTTTCGTAATGTTTTAATGCTGGTTTGCGAGTAGTTATCACTATTTCACAATCTTCGGCATGCTGCACGATTTCGTACCCAGATACATAGACAAGAAGGATTGACGGAAATTAATAAAGTTCAGAAAAACTGATGCATCATTTGTGTTGGATGCACTTTAGGGTATAACTAGATCCCTCTCCTGGATCAGGCTCATGCATAGAGCGAAACTCTAAAAAAGTCCATTTCAAGTCCTGACTGTGTCCCAAAAGGGGCTGTACTGCATAGCTACTGATCTAAACCACGGCCAAGCTGGGTCGCTGTGAGAGGTTCTTTGGCTGTGCTGATTCTGCGCCATTAGGAACCAGGAGAGACAGTCCGTAAAAGTTAATCGCTCCCTCAAATGAACAAGCAATGCTAATAACCTTTAAGATGATTAGTTGAGAAGTTTGATAAAAAGCTAGCACCCGACAGACCCACTGATAATTTTACGCTATTAATAAGTACTACGTATATTGTAACAGTAGGCATAAATGTCTTAATAAATAAAAACTAACTTCTCTTGCTCCTGTCGCGCTTGACGTTCTCTTTCCACCTGTTCTTCGCGTTCAGCCACTTCTCTTTGTCGCTGCTCCTCTTCAGCTTTCTGAAGGGCGGCCATTCGACGGCGTTGTTTCCTCTCCAATTCCTCCAGTTCAGCTTTCACGCCATCTATGTCCGTTGTGATAGCTGCTAGTTCTTGGTCTTTTATTGCGGGTAGGCTTGAACGTCGCCTGTAATGGCCCATGACAAAGTAATGAATATGGTATCTTGTAGAAGACAGAACTATGTGCATGTTCCTAACTAATACTACGCCACTGGACTTATTACAAGCAAAAACGCTCATACTTCCTGGAAATAAATTATGCAGCTTTCTCTATCTTTTTCCGACAGATTTTGATTATAATTAACTTTCTCGGTGTACAAATGTTCCATGCTGACCCCTATTCTAAATTGCCTAAAAGCTGCTCTTTGTGCGAATTTTACCAAAATCATTTTCAGGCGTGTGTGGAAAAGCATAGTATTCCAAAATTTGTGAACGCGGCTCTTTATAGCGGCATGCAGAATTGCTTATTATCAAGTAAATACTTTACCCAAAACTGAAAAGTAGATTTTGCCCTCCCTTCCTACAGGTATGCACACTTTTTGGTCAACGTCTAAATTAAAGCTGGCTCGAACGCAATAACTGTAAATTCCGAGAAAGCAAGAACTAGGTGACGTTCGATTCAGCGTCGTTTCTTAGAATCGGAGATTACGCATGTCACTAACGAGCAAGTATTGGAATTTTTATCGACTAATCTGGGGAAAAAATTTCATAGCAGTCTACATTTCAGAGTTAAAAGCTATCATTGCAGCATCATTTGCATATTTGTAATGAGCATAGTTCGGGAAAGTAAACAAAAAGGCATGACGTCTCCCAGTATATAATTTAAAAGCTGGAAGCTAACTCCAGCGCGTCCCTAAAACTGCCAGGAATAGTTAATCAAGTTTCCTTGAATTTAATTGAAAGTTAGTTGATAAGATAGTTCTTAGTATTTTTACAAAAATTTCCATTGAAAAACTCAAAATGCAATTTGACGAGCATACCTTTACTTTCGATCAATTCTTCTCAGGCCTTTACGTTTATATTATTACGTAACTAAATAAAATATGCGGCTCAGTTAAATATTGTACGATGGTCAGGGTGGAGTAGGAGAAAATAGGGGTTCAATAATCACATCAGCGCTAGTGGCAAAGACAATAAGCTGCGGTCGGCTGAATTGGTGGCTTTCGGCCAAGGCAGCTATGGCGCCTTTATGAAGTAGATAACAGACGATGTTCAAATAAATGTAAATAGCTTTAGGAGAACTTGTAAAGCATTCGAAAGTCCTCCCTGATATCTACGCGGTGATCGGAGTTTACCATGTACGCGAGAATAGAGCTTTTTAAATTCTTCACTTATTTTTTTTCCTAACAGTACTGAAAGGTGTTCGCTTAGTCTTTTGGACAAGCGTCGGCTCATGCAACCAGTATATTTTGCCCCACAGGATCAGGTAAATGCCCACCACGGTGGTCTATGCTGGCAGTTTGTCCTTGTGCATTTAGTTTGGGATGGGAGTAGTCGAGAATGGTACGTGAGCATCGGCTGCTGGAAAGATGTTTGATAGAGTTTGACTTAGGCACCTTCTTAAAAGTTCGCTTAGCGCCCCCATGAAATGAAATCCTGCTGAAAAGTCACTTTTTCTCTGTTGTTAGCACCTGGGTTTTCGTGGTCTTTCAGTCATGGTCTTAGCAATTAATATATTTGGATAACATTTTCTGTAACCTTAAACTCTTCTTCAATACTATTGGTCGAAAGACCCTTTTCACCTTTTTGTTGTTCGAACAGGGCACTAAATTAGGTTTAAAGTCTATTGGTACAAAACTCCAAAAATAGGCATACTGCCCGGAGCACGTCTCCTTACGATATACATTATGCCGAATAGTCCCGTCAGACCTTCTACTTAAAAACTGATTTAGAAATGGGAGCTTTCCGGACTGGTCTTCTAGTGTTAATTTGATTAACGCGTGTGCCTAATTTATGGCATCCATTTAAGCTGAAAATTCTTTTTCTTAATGTGTAACCGCGAATATATCACCCACGTAGCACCCGCTATACCTCAGACTAATTATCTGGTGACGAAGGTGCAAAAGTTCCAACTTAGCCATTTTATACCCTGACGGGTAGGCGGTAAAGACAAAGGCGCCGGCTTCTGACACCAAAAACTTTATGCAATGCCTGTAGAATGAGTGGATTTTCTAACTCGTCAACCTTAGCTTATTTATGAGTGTTCTGGAATATTCCGGCCGTGGCGTGGCGTTCATTGATTGGCCGGCTCGTGAACGAATATCAATTTCAGAAAAATATCGACCTATCGATCTACAGTACGGATGAGTAAGAACATCACGCGTGGTAAATACTTTTCTGCGCATGCATTGGTTTTCTGGCTTAACATGCCATGGTCAACTTGGCTCGTGGCTTCGTTCATTTGACATAGGCCACGCCATAAAATCTATGAATATATTTGAGTGCATCTACCGAAAAGACAATCTATGTTTTCCCTTCCACAGTGTTTTTTTCGAAATTACAGTGGGTGAAAAGATGTAGATGCGATCGCTAGGAAAAAAACTTTATTCGGCTGACATTTCAGATTCCCGCTCAAACCCATCTTCAGAAGAAGCATCAGATGAGGTTATTTTTTACACAGGGCGGCCATCAGCCGCCTTCTCACATCACTCGGAGTTGGAGTCACCCACAGGCCGGAGGCAACCATGAGGCATCAGGTAATGAAGCCAAAAGACCCACTGCCGCGGCAAGGAACGTCTGTAGTCGTCTGTCAGATCTGGTGCAGTTGCGGACAGAGCAACTACGTCGGAGAAACTGGAAGACTTCTCTCTGCACGCCGAGTGCAGGACATACGGCAGCAGTGCTGTGAAATGACGTTAGTTTTCAAGTCGTGGCTCACTCGACGCGAACCAGCCACAGATTCATGTTCAATGAGACCGGAATTATTGCGAAGGGGGACAACTGCGTACGCAGCGAGTTGCTTGAGTAGGGGTTTACGGGTTCCCGTGCTAATAACAAGGCACTGAATTCCCTAACTCGTATTCGATGCTGCTGAGACTTGGTTTGGTCAAAACAACCAACCACTTGGGGAGCACGCAGCTGAACACTATTCTCACCGCCAATAGCGGTGATCCAATTGGCTGAACAATAATTATACCAACCTCCAACCTCCAGATAAGTACCCACATACCGGCCGCCAAGCAATAAGTGCACTAGAGGGCTGTAGGAGCCTACCTCGCTGACTCATGCCGGCTTCGTTGCCAAAGTCGCGAAAGTGCAGTGGCTACGCGTGCCGGCTAAACGCCTACGCGCTGTGTCTGCATTTTTTTGCCGCGAACTCGGCAACCGTCGCGCGAGACAGGGACTCCCCCACTGGTGTCTGTCCTTGGCGTTCACCAATCACCATCAAGGCCGTCAGACAGACAAAAGTCTTCGGCGACTGACGTTGGAGTCACTCGGCCCTCCGCCTCGGCTCGAGACGGACGCGAAAGTGCAGTGCACTCTCACGGCCCTGATGGTGGAACTCAACGCCAGGCCGAGTCAACCACCCTTCTGTTACCTCTTCTCCTATTTCTTCGGTACATAATAGAATCTCCTTCTACCTTGGCTTCTACGACTTCTATCTTCTTCTAAGGAACCGGGCCTGGAAGATCGCAGTAGTTAGGCCTAAACCGGCGTAGCCTAAACTCATTTGCGATAGGGCAATCCTCCTCGATGAGAGCAGAGTCGATAATTTTAATTGGTATTTAGTAATCTACTGATTGTACCTTATAAATACTGCAACTGCCTGCGTATGAATAATGCTTATCTGATACTGCTTCGAAACATGGATTGAAATTAATGAGGCTCCAAAATTATCGACGACTTATAATGAAAGGCTACTTCCTACTGTTCAGTAGTCTGAATTTGCGTTTTTTTCGCCACGGATTCACTAAGATGCGGGAGTTGGTTCGCGCACAGGCTTTCTCACGCCCTCGAATCGCACGTTTCACCGCTAAACATTGTCTCAGTGACCTCGCCCGGGGCTTTCGAACACCCGTCCCCTTGGTTGTAGTAACTGAAGTAAATTACACGCGCTCTCCGGGCTCTTGGCGGCATTAAAAGTGTACTTCAGTGGCCTCGCCCGAGGTCAGCGAACACCCCTCAACTTACACGCGCTCGTAGGTGGTTCTGTAGGGGTTCGTTGTGGTGGATCTAGTAAAAGTAAGGAAAGTCGGACTACTGAACAGTAGGTAGTAAATTTTCATTATAAACTGAATTAAGTTCTTATCCCCGTGATCGCATCTATTTCTTCTATAATATCTCTGGACCTCGCAATTTCGCTTGTAGCAGTTATTTGCCTTTTGGCTCAGTTGTTTGCTTCCACATAGCTTTACCTTAAAGGGGTTGTTTCTTCTAGATGGGTTGACGTCACTACCTGACTAAAAACAGACCCTTTCAAGCTAAAACAAAGTGTAATTTTCCAGCGACATTGCCTGCTTCGCCCAAATACAGCGAGCTTTGTTCATAGCTTCGTGTTCTCGAATAAAATTCTGTGCGTGGGCATCTTTTTCGAAAATCACTTATTTTCAATATGTTCAAAGGTAAGGCAACAAGTCACTTAATAGTTACAGAAATTAAAAGACATTTCTAGCTAGGAGTGAAAGTTTTTAGCGAAAGTTAATAACTAGTTTTACAATGAGCTATAATATCCGCGGTCGAATTGTTTTCCAATATCGAAAAATAATGCACACTTGGAGCAGGTTAACGCGTAAACTCCCAAACAGCGTTGCCTGTCCAGTTAGGTTTATAAAATTTCCCTTTCATCATCTTTCCCTTTGAAAGTCAAAGAAAAATGAACTTGCATTCAAACTAGCACCCATCATTCACAAAAACTTAATTCCTACCTATTTGATCTTTGCTTGGTCAATGCGGCCGCTGGAGGAATGGTTTTCTCCTCTTCATGATGAACCGCATCGATTTTCTCCTTTTTCTGGAAAACGGGATTTTGGCTTTGACTATGGTCTTGAGCTTTTTCTGGCAACGGACCCCTTTCTGATAAGGAATTTTGTCTGGAGACCGCTTGGACACGCTGCGGTGCAGGGAATTCTGGGGTGAATTGACGTGAACTATTCCGAGCAGAGGGAAATGGACCATCTGGAGCATTATCAGCGGGATTTTCTGTACTTTCGTTGTAGCTAGGGCGACCTGATTGGACCAGACTCAGATGATTTGCGGATTTTTCGGTTACTGGAAAATAAATTGTGGTGGAATCAATGGACTTTCTTTTGCACTGGACACTGCTCGGAGTTAGGGTGGGTTTTTAATCTACTACATACACCATCTAAAAGAATAAATACCATGGAACATTACTGAATAAATGTTTTAAATGCGCCTAAATGAGGAAGGATCTGCAGTGACCATTTTCATCGCTAAATGCAAGAATGAACGCTAGAAAGCATTTTAAGGGCCCACTAATTGGGCTTATTATGAAGAAAAAACTGTTTGTAAAACAATGCACCATGCACAGCTGATATTTTTGAAATGCCCAATAGTGACCGAATTTCCTAACAGTTTCGTAGCGGCGACCAGCTGGGCAAGTTTCTGGTTAGAAATTTTTACCATACGTTGCTTCGACATGTGCTCGTATGCTTGGGAGAAGAACAACCTGCAGGCTTCAATTAAAACAATGGAATAATAAGTTCATATCAGGAAGTCAAAAATTTCCAAGTATATCCAGTAAATAAAGTCGACAAGTTTCTTTACGATAAGTCTTGGGATGATCAAAAAAACGCGTTCTTGCTAGTAAGTAGTCGGAGCAGTTAGTGATAAAGAATTTCAACTGGTAGTCCATCAACACCATCAGACCGACTTTCCACCTATCAGATGTTATCTTTCAACTTAATACACGTGTGCGCACATTTATTAATTATCCTGCTAAGTAAATATTATAATCAACTGCTTACGACAAGGTCAGAGTTCAATCTCAACTCTTAATGTGTTTATTGCACTGAGCCGAACAGGCTCAAACATTTTGAGAACTATAACGCTTCCTTTTTTTATAATAACGCAACGTTCATTAGACAAAACGAAAATCCTTAATACTAGATTATTGAAAGTTCCAAATATTTACCCCATTTCTATTCTAATGAAGGCCTGCGAACTGGTTCAGATCGTGGCACGTAAGCTTATTTAGCCCCATAACCTCGTCTGTTCATTTGATCAATGTCATACATAAATACAGCATGACTCTGCGCTTACCTGTGACACCTAAACGAACGGGAACTTCATGAGTGAGTTTGACACCAATTAAGGCCTCCTTATCTAAAATACAAACATTGCATATCTAAGTTTTATGCCAAAATATCCAACCGGGTGAGCTAGCAAAAATAATCGGTTGCTTAGCAGGAATTTCTTATGTTGGATGCGCAAAAGTGCATTGACTACAACATGGATTCAGCATGTAATAACCATTAGTGTTCGGAGTTTGTTCCTTCAAAAAATTATTAAGTTTGCTATTTCTTACCTCCACGTAGTTGCTCAAGCGGTGCCCGAGTACTTTCATAGGTCTCTCGGTTCAGTATGAATAACTCCGCAAATTCGGACTAAAAAACAACGAAAGTTGTTTTTAAATCACGTGAGTACGTTTCTTCCAGATACTTTGAAATCGACGCATTTAAAAAGGATCACAGCTTACTCAGAAAATGTCCAGCATAAAATAAACGAATCTGTAACATAAGTCAATTTGGCACTGAACGGCAGATGCAGCAGCAGCATAACCAACATAACTTGTCCGTGAACGACAAAAACATCTTCGGTTGATGAAAGTAAACTAATTCAAAAAAATGTCCAACTTCTCTTCAGCTAAATGCTATTACTGCGTGAATAAGGTACGTTTTGGTATTACGACTTGCAAAAATGTACAAACAGACGCCGATTTAATATTTTTCCGAGACACCTCGCGTTGTGATGCTGATCCGAAGACAGAAAGCAAAATTCACATTCGGTTATGGACGCAATATATCTTCAAGGAACTGATAGTATTAAAGCGCAGTTCAGCTTCTGACAGAGCAGCTTCCCTAAAAATTCAAACTACCTCGCTCATGAACTGCATGAAAAGAATCAATCATTCACCCTTCAGCTGGAATAACCGCATTTATGCTTTGTGACTAACAAAATAATTACAGTGGTAGACTGCTTGGTCACAGCCAGGTCTCAGTACTGTGTGCGCACACTCAGGTGTGGCCGAGGCCGTGCTTAGGAACATTAAGAGAATGAATTAAAATAGTTCAGTTCTGTTTAATGGAGGAAAATGCAAGTTATAACCTTTGAACTATCTATTGTTTTCATGGAAGATGTAATATGAAACAAAATAATACATGAGTTTATTGGCGATGCCAAATGACATGACCTAATGAGTTGGAGCGGAAGAAAAAGAGCAGCTGAGTGTCTTATCGTTGCCCATGTGGGTATTAGAGAGATCAAACCCAATAGAAAATTTAAAGAGTATCGTCAGTATTTATGTAAATTTAACGATGCTACTAATATTCTAAAACTTAATACTTTTAAATCCTATGATTTTAAAAATAACGAGTTCAACAATAGATTTTAAGTCAGATATCATCAATATTTTTTACATTTACATTAATCCTCATAGCACGATGCATACAATTACTCGCTTTATTGAACATATACTCCCACAGGTTTAGGCAATATAGGTGCGAGCATTTTCAGAAAATATCGTGAGAATTATTAACGAAAACCTGTTATTAGTAAGGGTAAACTATGGTATACAATGGAGGAATAAACACCAGTAGGAACTGCCAAAATCTATGCAAATGATAGGGAAGTATTTAATGTATTTGTACCTCTGGTGGTAAAAATATTTTCATGGACAGGGTTGTTTCTTGTACATCACTGACCTAAAAACGTTAACAAACATTAAATAATATTACACAAGCAAGCGATCGTCCGACATTTTTGCAGAATACGAAATCTGGTGGCAGTACGGCTCCATTTAATTCATTTCGAATTATATTTCTAGCTTCATTAATCGTGCTGTTAGGTTCAATGCGAATAAATCCACATGAAACGCTTTCACGAATAAGGCTTGGAGATGCAGTGTTTGTATTCCATTGCCACAACTTGCTCGGAATAATATACACATGGATATTTTCTAGGTTTTCACTGAACATGCCGAATACAAACTTTTCGATTTATTGACCGCTATGAGGTAAACGTTTCCATATGGTTAATATAAATTTGATAGATTTAAACAAATAAAGGGGTATTTCTAATGTGCACATTTTGGCGATCTATTAAATTAAGTATGAATCAAGAAAGTTTTATCTTTCAAAGGTTCTTAAAAGTGACTCAGTATCGTATTTAAAAAATGCAGAGGTGCCATCTTTAAGAATCACTAGAGCAAACCGAAAACCAATGCTGTCTACATTGAACATCGCAAAGCATTTGACAGGGTCCCATACAGACGATTGATATCAAAGCTGTATCATATACATGTGGCTTTCAGGGTTATCAAGCGGCTAGCCGGATTTCTTACCTTCAGGCATCAGCATGTTTGTATTGGAAACGCCAAATTCGAATGCGAAAATGTGAACAGTGCAGCTCCGCAGTGAAGCGGGTTGGTTCGAATTCTTCTTCATCCGACATTTTCAAATGCATCCTTCTCAATTAGATGTCAATTAATGAAACTGAAATTTATTTGGGTCACGAGATTGGTAGCAGATTTTGGTTTCCTTTTTGCCTTCAAAATATTTCAAACTTCCCAAGATTTCTGTTATTATCTCCGTCAGTCATCCTTACAAACTAAAAATTCCGCATTTATTTTGCCTTCTCCTGCATCCTCCTCATCTAAACACTCGCTGTTCTTTGCTTTCTAGTATGGCTTTATTTTGAATAAATTGCCAATTGAAATCAGGTCGCTAATTTGTCTATCTTCCTTCAAGCAAGGACTACACCTTTACATTAACACTGATTCTATAAATCTTTTATTTACTTCGTCTTTTCTGAGCAGCTTCCTCCGTGACTCCGAGAAGAACCATCAGGAATTTAGAAGATCCTCTTGAGAAGAAGCTGACTCGATCGTTGGGACCATGCTTTTATTCGCCTGACGTTTGGATATCCATATTGTCGCAGCAATCGAGTCGTCTTCTTTTCAATTACTATCTGAGATTCGTATGCTCGCTTGCATTGGCAAAATTTTCTTGAAACTGTTTTCTCTGCCTTGTGTCCCCCGGACCCTAGGCGTCTCCATAAGCCACATTTCATTCAAATGGTGGAAGCCATATGGGCGTACTTAGTCTAAAATGCTCATGTTTCGTTGGCTACTAACCATCACATGAATTCAATTTTGTCTGCTGGGATATAACTTTATAAATGAATTTTATATTTTAGGCCCGACGGGCCTCGTCATTGTAAACTTAGTGCTGTGGAAAAATAAATACAAAGTTGATAAATGCTGCTCTCCATAAAACAACCACATAGACAGCGGAATCGTTTTAGTAGTGTTGGTAGATAAATTCATATTCACCAACATATCGTCGTTTTAAAATAGTAGTCAACACTCTCTGAAACGCATGGTGCTCCACTTATATGTTCCTACTACTATCTTCCTAAGCAGTTTTTTTCTCTTGCACACTTTTCGAACATGGAGGCCCGTTGAACACTGTCTCCATTTTCACTGTAAGAGTTTTTTAACTGCGATAAGTTTTCGCCTTTAGTTCAAAATTACCTGCAAAACATTGCTAAATGTTGCCCCAAAAGGACAATTTCTGCTGACATTATTACGACTTTCCACGTCTACTTGCACATATTGTCAAATTATTTGTTGAATTTTTATTTTTTCGAAATTAAGTTTGTATAGATAGTGCCGTACCGGCGTTGAAAAATATAAATTCCAAATTCCAAATTCCAAATTAGATTTAAAACCATACCAGTTTGGGTTACTGCCGTGCAAATTAAATTTTTCGTGGTTCGGGCCCGGCGTGTTCAATAACGCATCATTCGGGGGAATAATATGACTCCCACGGTCAAAAGAGGAGCTAGGTTGTTGTGGGGAAGCGCTCGGCCTAAACGCTTTCGACGGTGTTGGTGACATTCTTGATGAACTTGTTGCCAAGTTAGAGGCAGCGGAATTTATCGATCGTTGGACAAAGAATGTATTTAGACTAGTTTTAATCGTAGTAGATGATGGAGCGGTGGTGCTTGATGGTCCCAACATCAAAAGGGACGGGCTAACTGGTGCACTGATGTTTATGGGCCTATGAATAGACATTGGGGAGGTAGGGATAGCAGGTGTTCTGATGGTTACGGGACTATGAATAGACATCTGGGAGGCAGGGATAACGGGTGTACTGATGTAAGTGGATGTATGACCAGATATCCGGGGTGGATGATTAGTGAGTGCATTTACCCTATCGGGACTACGAACAGATTTATGAATAGTGGGCTGAGCAGTCATTGGTCTATTGGACTGGAGAGCCGCATTTCTTCGCTTCATTGGTGTAAGATCTCGACAGAGGAAACTTTTAGTCATTTCTAAATATCGAGAAATGCAACCCCGTTGAGCAAAGATTGAGTCCACCTCGATCGGTGAAAACAATTTAACTAAGATGGGCGGGTTTTTGCTACGCGATTGGAGGCGTTTGGCTTCTGCAATTTTGTAGTTGAAACCACCCGAACATAGAAAATCTTTTGCAATATCCAAAGGGCGAATTAATATGGAGGCAGTTTTTAGTAAAAGTTAAAGTTTCGCTTTTGTCTATTAAAAGCTTCCGTGGTTATAAGATGGACGAGGGAGTCTAAATTTTTACAATCTTGTGAGGGCACATCTGATAACTTACCATAAAACAGATTGCCTAGCATTGACAAAACAGAACCAAACTTCATCATGAAGTCATTACAGTTTTGTAATGCAGATAAATCAATTTGCTTAGCTTTGACAATGGGCTGCATGTTTATATCAAGGCATTGACTAGTAGGCGTGGTCAGGCACCGCTTGGGTCTGGGAGCAGATATCTTACGATGAGGTATAATTTTCGTCCTCATAATTTTGATGGAAATCTGCTTTCAATGTGAGACGATTTAGAAAAATTCAGCCTATATGATTTTACCACAGCTGGTTGTTGAAATCCCTTAAAATTGCTTAACAAACTGTATTAATTATTACGTTCAGAAAAAACCAGTTGATATGATTTTCAGATTTTGACTTACGACAAATAATCAGAGTTAACTTAACCAATACTGTAGCTATTTTTTGATGAGCACTTTAAAATTATTTCAGAAAGTGCATTCAATATTGGGAAATGACTCAGCCTTTGAAGGTCTCGAGAATATTCGAATCTTGACGATTTCTGTTACTAGGCCGCGAATTTGTTGGTTTGAAGAGGTTGCGTTCGGTTTAAAGAGGTTGCGTCTCGGTAGAATTGTGTAACGAGCCAAGCCGAACCATGGGTGTTTGAACGCACCAAGGTCACTTTTGGCGCGGACCCAGGATGGAGATGCTGTGATCGAGTGTCAGTGAAGAAACCGGTGCCCTATCCCCTCACAGCCACTAATTCCCTTCCCGCCGCCGTCGTCGTCAATCCTATCGCAGTCCCACACACAATGTCAGCACTCCCGTCTCGCCCCTGCAGTCGCCCACAGCACTGTATTCCCCGCCGGTAGCTGATCAGACATTAGAGAACACACTCCACTCCAGATGGGGCTTGTATCTATGTAACGCCGTTCCCTATCCCCATATTATTTCTTTACTCTGTACGTATTCTTTATTACTAGTAGGTTCCTCTCCCTATATTCACATTCCCTTTTACTCTGGCCATGATATTTGTGTGCTTGGGTGATGCTTATAAATCCAATTCCGAGTTTCCGCTACAGAACCATCTTCACGTCTCTTATCCTTTAGGTGTGTGCCAACCTCGACATCCCCGGCCCGCAACAATTGGTTGGAAAACAAAATCTTCTCGAATTTCGACTTCAAAAGATCGTCCACTCAATAAAAATAATTCCAGAGACGCAGGAAAAATTTATATGCGTACGGTTGCAGCCACAATATCCTAGATCGTAATTGATAGGGCATATCGATGTAGAAATGTCCTAGGAGGAGCATGGGGAAATATCGACTGTGATCTGTGATCTGGGGCTTCTTTGCGAGATATCATGTTATGCGCATTAGCGACCACGTGAGAATTATGCCCTCATTTCAGTATCATATTCTGAGCGTCTATTGTCGAATTAGCCTACCCTTCACATATATCTTATTTCCCAAAGCAGTCTTTTTCTCCTACACACTTTTTGAAAGTAAAGGCCCGTTGAACTCTGTCTCCATTTTTACTACAGGTTTTCCTTTTAAGTGCCTATTTTTATAGCTCACCACTAATTGCACGACATTGCCAAATATTGCCCTAAAAGGACAAATTCTGTTGACATTATTTAGTATTTGGAATTTATATTTGTCAGCGGGAATATTTACTCTTCCTGGAATTAATAACAAATCCACCTCCATTTCTCGGGCGGGGCGTTCAAACTTCCGTGTCCTTTTAGAGGGGAGAAGAGGCGCGGGTCATTTGGGTCATTCTTACCTGTTTGGGCCATGATCCGGGGGCAAGAATATGACAAGCCAACAGGCAAGGAGGCATGGAATCGGTGGTAGCCTCCTCCACGCAGGTACTCTCATCTGAATCGGCCTGCTAGTCGGAGAGCCTAACGGGGAGCGGTCGCTGTGCAGAACTTAAATTATTGGCGCCATCGAAGAAAAAGCCGGTGTAAAATAGAGCAACCGCCAATCAATGATTTCACCGAACCTTTCGGAACAGCATTCCAATCCTATAACTAGTGCGTTATAGCTTGGCATGGTTCAATCTATGTGAGTTTGTCCATTAAGAGTCATGTAGACAAAAAATCGCACCATGAAGGCGGAAGGAGGGGGAAGGGAGATCAGACTTGGGAATTGATTGACTATCCATTCTTTTCCCATGTCTAGCGTGGTACGATTTTAAGACAGGAAATAAGCGCAAGGTTTAGTGGCCGATACGAGTAAATATTTCATCGCCGCCTGCTATACGAAAGTACTTGGCAATATCACATTTGTTAGGCTTCTACTAAGGGTCTCATAGACTACATGATTTTGGTTTTCAAGCCTGTTAGACAGCTTGCGCCCCCACGTCGCCTGCGTGACCATCCTTCTGTCCGTCTCACGTTTGCCATCGATCCGCTTTTGGGAGCGTGTGGGATTTAGTGAGAGTCCAGTCTGGTTACGTTTTACTGAAGAAAAGCTATGCGGACGCCTTTGAGCTGTTTTGGTAACAAAGTGGCTAGAAAATGTATCGATAAAGAAGAACAATTAAAATATACGCCATTTACATAATTATAGACGAAAAGCGAGCAGCCATCGGCTAGTCGAAAAGAGTTCACACACGACTGCTCACTTATTATGAGTAGCATAACGATAGTAAAAGTAATGGTCCGGAGAAAATCAGCACTACGTCCTTTGCTGACTGGATGCAGACGGCAAAGTGCATGGGCTCGAAGCTGGGGTCCAACCACTTCCAACGTTGACATTCATGAAAATTTAGCCATCGATTGCGATGGGGTGACTTGCGCGCGATATAAATAGTGATAGTAAGTTTTTATCGCATCAATCGCACTCTCTTCTCCTACCCCACCTATGCCGAGTGTAATGATCAAGTCAAGGAGACGCAGACGGCTGTCGCGGCCGGAACCGCTCTTATGCGCGGCGCCACATCTGGCTCGGACCCCATGGTGTGGAAACGCCATAGAGGTGACATTTAGCAGGGAACCGCTGCAGTCTGACTCTCCGTGCGTCCACGGACAAACGCACACTGGGCAGCCTTTGAGGTTTGAGTTGAACCCTCGGGTGGCAGCCTTCCGAGCCAAGGCTCAGGCTTAGATCATACATGTCGCCGAGGAGCCACATATCGACGGAGCCGAAGAACACACTTCCCACTTACGTGAGAGCTGTCGATGATTGTGTGCTTGCGGGTTGTGATGTTCGGTCCGTTCATTTGTGGTGTAGATGCTGGGGGGCTGGGGAGAAGGGAGAGTGATAAGGTGTCACAGTCGATGGGGCTAGACAGCAGGTTTTGCATAGGGGCGCATAAGGCTGAATATGCCCATGCAATGTTTGAGTATGAATGGGTGGTGTGGGTGGAAGTAGCAGATGACGGGACATCAGTGATGGTAGGAGGTGTCGAGGCGTGTTAAGTCTAATAGAGTTAACCCTAACGGCGCGATCTTCCAGGCCCGGTTCCTTAGGAGAGTAAGAGAAGAGGTGGAAAGGCCAGATTAGTAGGAACAATGTATTCTGTACAGAAGTGTTGGAGGAGAGTGAGGAGGAAGTAACCACTTGGTCTGGCATGGCGTTCGACCGTGTGAGAGCGCGGGGTCATCACAGCGACCCGCGACTGCTCCCCGTCGGGGCGGAGTCCGGTGTGTCCGTCAGCTCGGGAATTGTCACAAGGGTCCAGAGTGGATTTTGTGTGAGTCAGCCTCAGGACGATGATTGGCCCAACCAGTCTGGAGTGCGTGTGTGTGCCCCAGTCGCGCGAGGGCAAAGGTTGCGCATCGCGTGCGGACGTGAGCCATTGCGCTAAACGAGTGCGACTGGGCGACCAAAATGGCCATTGCGTGACCTCGTCTGTGGCATCTCATGTTAGGAGAAGGTGGGCTGCAGAAACAATACAGCGGTGCTGTTTCCGGAGGTTCTTGTGGTCGACACGTGGTTGCATCAGTGCAAATAGCGCCGGTACTCGAGGACGGTGCGCACAGACAGGGTGATGGCAGGGGCGATACCAGCGTCGCATTGCCCAGCAGTTACTCCAGAAGAATGTGTATCTGTCACCCGCCTACTTCAGCTGACCTCGTGCAGAGAATCGGGTCTCGCTGAGGGCAGTGATCTCAATCTTGCATTGTATTATTTCTCAAACGAATAGCACTTTTTGTCCCTTCCGACTGGTGGTTCCTCGGATTATCTAAATGAGAACGAACATTCCAGGCTACCAGAATGAGAGGAATCATTCTCTCAGCCCATGGGGTGGGGACAGGGGGTTGTTATTTGCTGGCTTATCTCAATCGTGGGCCACAGTCGGCCTGCAGATGACGGGATAACAAAATTTGCTTAATGTAGCTTACCCAGCCTTGTCCCCACGAGGTGATAAGCAGTGTTGTTCCTAAAAGGAACCGTTTAGACGTCCCAGGCGGTTGCAGAACTTCACAGATTTATTAATTAGAAGAATGATCCGAGATCGCCTAGTCCGCCTAGGTGACTGTGTGTCGCCATCCCCGTACGACTTTTTGAAGGCAAGTTGGATGGGGGGAGGGGGGGTGGAGAGAAAGCGTTTTGGGGCACCAGAGGGAACGACTAGCTGCAGCTGCCCGCTTAACTCCCTACAGTTCAGTGTTGCGTCTCCTTTTTAAGAACATTGCGGACCACGTGGCTTGCGACATATGACTTATCGTGTCTGCGCTCTTGTACTATTGACTGCTCATCACCATGCGACTGTTTGGAGCTCTAAGCCTAAGCAGAAAGAGCAACTGGCGTCTTGCAACGACATTTATCAATCGTTTCTTCATGTGAGTTTGAGAGTCTGCTGTTATACATTTCAAAGCGAATTTGTGGCAGTCAGCCAACAACGCTGCCCCCCCCCCCCACTGTTCAATGCCCACTGCCCAAATGTCATGCATCTTCGTAGGCAGATGTTTACAATTCGATGACCTGAAGGCCCTTGACCGACATGCCCGCGCACACACACGCACCCGGATAGTCGTGGCTGCGCGGGGCCACTTGAACACGCCACCCATCGGCTTTCTGGTTAGAGGCCACCTTTGCGTGAGAAGAAAATTAAAAAGAGTGTAAAACGAGCTAATGTGTAGATGCAAGTAGGCGTATATTACATTTGGCGAACCCTACAAGGAACCCCTATCGTTTGAACTACCATTCATTTATTCTGTCACCATCCCCTCCACTCTAACCGTTAAATTCGATAGGCATGTGCAATATAAGTCTTGTCTAATTTGATTTAACATGTATTAGCAGTGAAAAATAGCTTTCTGTGTGTTTTCTTGTGGTCTTTGTTAGTTGCATTCCTGCTATTTATTCAGACTTAAAGTATGGCGAGTGCTGCAAGAAACATTCCGCAAATTAAAAAAGACCGGTAATCACTCGCAAACCAACTTTAGGTTTAAAAAATCTAATTTCGAGTTGTTTATGACTGTGTGGTGTTCATTCATAATACGTCAATTTATTAATGCTGCCACTGATCCATACAGCATGGTCCATGTCAATTGCCAGATTCTATCAGAGCTATGCAACCACTCTCTCAAACCGTAGACAAGAACGTACTTTTCCCTAAACAGGAAGAACACAGCATTTAGTTTCTAAAACTTAAATTCAGTTCTAGCAGTTCCTAGGTTTCAAAATTCTTCGGCAATTTAAAAATTTTTTAAAACCGTAGGAACCCCTTCCTTTAAGAATAGGATTTAAAGAAGGCGTGATTTCCTATCAAATAAGTATAAGATAGGATTTGTTCGTGCATGCTTTCCATAAAATATATTTGAATTCGTAAAGGCAGTCAAAATCAATGCTAAAATGCATGCTATTTTATTAGCCATATTTTACAGAATCAACTTTTTCGCAGCGGTCAGAGAGAAGCTCATCACAGAGTCGGCATCCTAGCGTGACTGAAAATACTTGAAATTGGACTGCATGATAAACAGTATCGGAACCCTACTCAATGTTGGCTTGCGAGTAATTACCAGTCTTCTTCAAAGTGCGGAACGGTTCTTGCAGTAATCGCCATACTGTACTTTTTGTGTAATGGGTTTGATATCATTCTCAATTTCGGTGCTATATATAGGCCAAAGAGTATAAATTTGGGGAGATATTTTCATGTTTTCTTGCACACATTCAGCTGCTTGTCAGTAATGAGGCTCCACTGTTAACGCTCCCCGCATCCCCCCTCCCACTTGACTATCATTCCCATTTTACACGGTCCTGGAATTAGTGGTGGCTAACTTTCTGTTGATCGTAACCCCCTAGTTACAGACAATCACAGACCGACTCACACAGGACCTCAAGTGACGACTGTCGAGCAGACCTGACTTCAGATGCCATCCACTGGCTTGCGGTTGTGCGGTCGTCTGGTAGTCAATTTCCTGCCGCCTATTCTCCTATTCATTCTGTACAGAATATACTCTCCTTGACAATCTGGCTTTCCCAAGACTGCTCTAATTTCCTAAGTAACCGCACCTGGAAGATCGCAGCCATTAGGGGTAAGCCTTTTTAGCCTTAACACACCTCGATAGATCTGTCCTCACAACGCTCCATTGTAAAAAATCAAAGTCGAAGAGCTTATCAAACGCCCTTTAAATACCACGACAAACGTGGAAGGGTCGTGTTTGCAATTGCGATTGGGTGCCAAGTTGGCCCGTCGTACACAGGCTTTTTAAGGTTCCAAAGTTAAAACGGCCAAAAGAATAAACCGCAAGCCGGTATGCAGTCCCAAAAAAGCTAAAAATTCATGATGATCTACACCCCCTTCTCCTCTGTATAATCACAATTTTTTCATCTCTTAGCCCGAACATCAGGCGAAATACAGTCCCAATGAAAGAACCTAATGAGCCTAACTAGTTCACCGTGTAAACACTTGTATTTATCAATCGACAGATAATTCGGAACCTAGTCGTCAAGACAGCCGTACTAATTATCTCAAAATAATGCCTCCACCCTCCCCAACTCGACCCAATCCGTTCGCATGCCGGACTGGTGTTTAATGTTGTCTGTCAGCCAATCACAGCCCATGCCTTCTAGGCCCTTTGTCGTGTAACGCGAAAAACGTTGCATGCTTCGGCAACGATATCTGGAAGGCTTTAACATTTACTGGTCTTGTTTAGTCTTACTTATTTCGCAAATTTGGTCTTTTTTACGTTCGTCTCAGTGGGCAGACGACTATATTTTCAGTAATTCTTTGTAAAACCTATCAGTAATAAGGCTGTGCGAGGCTGCCAAGTTATTCTGGCAGGTGCTAACAGTAAGGAGACCTGATTTGCGGTTCCCTCATTATGCATATGCGGATACTGTGTACTCTTTGTGAACAAGTAGAATAAACGGACTCTGTGACTTTTGTTGTCCTGCTAAGATGTTCGACACTTCTGTTTTCGCGAAGCTAGTTCAAAAGATTTCACCTTCCAAACCTACGAAACAGCTGCGGCAATTTGATGGACGAGCAGTTTCAATCAGGTAGTTCAAACACGATGACCAATTGTAGGATGCTACCGAAAAAGCAAGGGTTTCAGTCCAATTTTTGAAGTGTGCCTTGATAGCCGAGGAATATCTTATGCTACTAAACGTTACGGAGCAAAGCTTCTTCTTTATGTGTGTTTTACCATCAAAGAACAGTAATATAAGTCAGAAATGTTTTAATTATACCCTTTAAGGGAACGAAATGTTTTGTTTTACCTTCATGAAAGTCATGTAAATTTAAGTATGAGAAATCGCATTGTTTTCGGAAAAAGAAGATCACAATCAATTTAAAAATTTTCTTTGCAAACCTGGTACTTTTCGTGTTATAAAACAGAGTGATAAACTTGTGCCGTTAAAGTCTGTTTTACCACACCAAAAATAAGGACCGTAAACGAAGGTGCATATGAACACCCGCAACATGCCATTGCGATATGCACCTTACTACTCCATTTAAATGTATAAGTCGCTACGCGTTATGACCAAAGGTGAGCTTACGAAATATCGTATTCCTGTGACATCCCAGCCGACACAATCAAAAGAAAATCGGGTTGTCTTAGTCTAAAGTATCTCAAGCAATGTATCCATGGAACAAAAACTGGCAATTCTCGTGAAGCCATATTAAAATGCATGGTAAAACTTCGGGCTGTTTGGTACCAGCCATATTTTACACTGCGCTTAATATGGAGGTGTATGTGTTGTGACTAGCTCCACATGAAGTGCACTTGTGAACGCCTGTCGTGACTAACTCAAGTCGAAGTGCACTTCTGGAACGCTCGCTGTTTCCGGTTTCTGTAACAGCCAATCACAGAGCAACTAACACTGGACCTCATTTGACAACTGCCGAGCAGACCTGACTTCAGACGCCGTCCGCTGGCTTGCGGTTGTGTGGTCGCCTGCTAATCAATGCCCTAATGCCTATTCTCCCATTTATTCTGTACAGAATATGCTCTTCCTAACACTCTGGCCTTCCCAAGACCTACCTTATCTCCTAAGGAACCGAGACTTTAAGATCGCAGCCGTTAGGGTTAACATTTATAGCCTTAACACCCCTCGATATATGCATTGGAAAATTTCATAAAATACTATTTTCGGCCGTAATTTTACTTGTGCTACTTCATTTACTCTGTTTTTTCCATGAACAGTATTTCTCTACACTCAAAAGTCAAATTTAATTGGTAACCCCGCGTATTCCATTTTTTCGGCATTTTCTGTGTTTTACAAAAAAAAACTGGTATTTCTGAACAACGTAATATAACTTGATAAACCGCAATCTGCCTTATTTTAAGAACTTTCGTTCCTTTGCTGCTGAAAGCTTTTAGAAAGGTGCAGTGTGAGCTGCTTTTATGCAAGAGAATTTTTTGTAAAACAAATCATTAAATTTCAAGAGTTACGGAAATTACTTTATCTACGATGCAAAATGAAACGGCTTGGCTGAGAAAAGACAGAGGGAATTGCATAAACAGAGCTATCGTCGTGTATATGGTTGATTCAGGGCATCGTATGGACACTCAACATAGTCTTCCGGGTAATTTATAAGGTTCCACAAAACTACCTCAAATCCCTGGTCAGCACTGCTAGGAAAAGTAAGAGCGACCGCTATCAGGTTAAAGGAGCCAATCTTGACTGGGCGAGAATATGCGAGGCTCAGGTAACTGAATAAAAGAAGCTAAAACATTCTCTGGGACCAGGACTGTATTTGTCCGATGTTTCGAACTCTTCCGCGAGCTCATTGTCAAGGAATGAAAAAACGTACAGTTCACAGTGTAATTAAGTCGGTTCTGCCGGCATTGACCTCTGCCCTCGATCTGCTCGCGCAACGCGAGGTAGGCACCTGGAAGCTCGATATGCCTGTTAATTGAGCCCTAGCGTGAATGCCGTGCTTCCTGCAGCAGGTGTGAAGTTCGGTCGTCTGACCGGTCCAGTATTCGCACGCGTTCGAAGTCGAAGCTGTGCCCCGGCGTGGATGCGTGGGCGGTCACCAGCGAAAACTTGTCGTTCCGTTGCACGGCGAGTTCATGCTGGTGCATTCTCGTGAGAACCCGTCTGCCGGTTTTACCAAAATAGTTGGCTTGAGCACAATCTTGTACAGACAAAAGCACCTCCTGCAAGCTGCGTGCCTAGCATGGCCCATCTTGCCTTAAACGTATGCACTCTTCCATTTTCTCTCTTCTTTCCCCCCCCCCCCCTGCCCCCTGGAACAATTCCGGTAAATTCTCACTGTCGCGTAGCCAGCTGTTTCTTATCAGATCGCCAAATCTCCCGATTCAGTTGTAAGAAGCGACAAATGTCATTGATCGCGTTTTCTACGTTGAACCCCGATCCCATCTAATTGTACTGTGTCGAGGAGAATGTATGAGAAGGCACGCATATGCTCGCACAGTGGTCTTCTGAATTAAATATGTGATTCAAATGACGCGGCAATGGCTCGCAATTACGGCCCAATAGTCAGCCCACCGTCAAACAACGGCTTGTATCCACTCGCCTGGTTCAAAGATTGATTTATCTCCCTGCCCTTTCAACGGCGGTTGGTCCGCTGGCCGTCCTGTTGAAGTGGCAGGTGGGCGATAGCTTGACAATCACGTCTTCAAGAACGATGATGTCCAACGTGTGTACAACAGCACAGTGGGAGCGAAGGAATTCATTTATCCTGATATTTGCGTTGCATCTGCTTCACGCTCTCTTCCCTATCCAACCTGAGTGCACTCTCATGACACAATGAGGAAGACTGGAAACGAGATCGCGAGCAGGTGGCTGGAAAATGTAAAGGGCCTGACTTCACGCTTCGCATAGGTTTTCACAGAGGCTGAGCCTACCTGCGTGAGAGTATCGTAGAGGCCACAGTGAGGAGCCATTACAGTCTGAATCTCTGATTTCAAAGGACGATCGAGATACCTCGTCAGTTAGCAGCTCTTAAAGCCACAACGTTTGAGGAATCATGGTGGATTATAAGCCAGTCAGACTGTTTGGAGTGAGCAATAGGCGGAATATGAGTGCCGTGAGTCTCCCCCTTCCAAGGGTCCATTCTATGGCCCACGACCGTAATCTGTTTGATTCTGGGCTCCAGAAAAAGTCATTGGCTCGTCGTTAGACTGCGCCTAGGCGCAATACTACACCCCTTCCCTTCATGTGTGGCATTTTTATAGGTTGCTTTAAAGAAGAAGAATAATTCTAACAGTCTTTATGCGGTAGCGTTGGTTAAAATCCCCCTGGGTTTATGCATCTAATTTGGCCGTTGCTCATCAGCGCAGTAGACACCGCGCACACTACAAAAGGAAGTGACACAAAAGTAATCCATGGAATTAAATTTTACGTTGTATGCACTAGCACCAATTTCAATCAGACCGCATTTCAAGCGATAGTTTTAAAAAGGATTACCCGCTGCTATGCATGCTGTGTGGAATTGGCGCTCACTATCCTTTGACCTAGACCGCAGTTCTTTACCCAGAAGCAACAGGCCGGGTCGTCTAGACTTCTAGTCCGTCTATTAACTCACCGCCGGATACCGTCGTCCGCCTCCAGGAGAATATAGTGTGTACGGTATTCCAGGGGAGGGGCACTTTTGGTGACTGGCTGCTGAGAAGGCTGCTGACGGGGCGCAGGCTCTGAGACACAGCCCTGTTGCACGCGAGACCAGTGAACTGGGTGCACAAGCTTCATTAAACGCGGACACACAACAATAAGCCAAGCTCAATAGCCTTTCCGTAACGACAAACACAGTACCGAAAATGCACGGCTTTCTCCCTCCCCTCACCCATTCTCCCAATTGTTTTCATCTCTGCCTCCGGCTTTCCTCTTGCCTTGTGGTAAACCAGTCAGTGCCATTGCTGTCTTTCTCGCAGTGCGACTACTACGCTAGTAATCGCAAATGCGGAGAAAACGCGGGGGACTTTGCAGGAAATTGCCTAGGGAGTAACCGGAGGAAAATGTGATTTGATTAAATGACTTCTGAAGAGTAGTCGACGGGCCCGCCGCGGGATTTTTGGACTGTTTTAAAGTTGCAAAAGGTCCTATCAGAGAATTCACGAGAGTAGTTGATGGCCTACGTAGGCTTTCGATAAATGCTCATCGGGCCACTACATT
>JAYGXS010000003.1:31675701-31698724 GCA_036362985.1 Ligula intestinalis
TGATGATGATGATGATGATGATGATGATGATGATGATGATGATGATGATGATGATGATGATGATGATGATGATGATGATGATGATGATGATAGGGGGTTGCGACTGACTTAATGACGGTCGGCATCTCTTGAGACACCCTAACCAGAGCCACGTCTTGGCGGAGTTCGGTGTGGCAGATGGTTGCCTGTCACGCATATGGAGCTTGTTAGTCAACCCGTGTGCGCTGACCCAGTAGGTGGCTGCTAAGGGCATGTACTCAATGATAGGTAAAGGTCAAGTCTGACCCTACTCTTAGGCACGTTTGCCAATGATTTTCTCCTTGATGAACATTCAGGTGACTGCCATTCTAGTCACCCTTGTCTTTGCCGGCAAAACTATCTGCCTATGCTGTCAGCTGTTACGGCCTTCAGGGCCTCTGGTGAGACCCAAAGCAGAGCTGGGCAGATGAGCATCGTCAGCGATCAAGTGAACGCTCATCAACGAGTGCCAATAGTCCCTGATCTAAACCGGCTAGGCAACGAGCTCGCGGGTCAATGGTTAGAGCGTTTGACTCTGATCAAAAAGGTAGTGAGTTCGAGGTTCGAGTGGGGCACCACTTGGGTCTAGGTATGACTGGTTAACGTTTTTTTCTCGAATTACAAACGAGGATGCAAAAACTCAGAAATAAATCAAAAGCTTAAGTGTCCTTTAGAAATGTCTAGAAAAGTCATTGTCTCGTTCACAGGAACCTGTCTTGATGCCTTAATATAGACAGATTCCCTTCGGACGCACTGCAATAACAAATACCCCTACGGTTGCATGTGACAGACATAATTACCTTTGAAATAAATAACCTTATATAGATTAAATGACGATGTCCTCGAATGAGTCTGAAATCATCCAGTTCAACAGGCACAAACAATCTTGTCCCAGAAGTATTCCTGTCGAACAAATAGTAGACATTCCTGGTATTCACTTTTCCAACATGATATAATTTTGAATCGGAGAGTTATCCTTTTGCGCGGAGAACTTTGCCGAATAGTTTGTGAAAAGGTTCAACAGGACCCCGGAAGTGTGAGGCTTTAAAGAATAAGGACGATGAAAGGCGTGGCGCTATTTATTATGGCTCTAAAATGATATTTTGACACGGTTCATGGCAATGTTCACACCAACAATGGCAAATGCGACTATGCTACATTGCAATGATACAGAAAAGTAAACTCAGCAAACTGACTTTTCTAAAAGAAAACAGAATTGAAAATTGCGCAAAACTTTGGCGGAAGAATAACTTGAGCGAGTGTCACTTTTCAAACCCATTTTCGAGGTGCAAATTGTGGAAGGCTAGATAATGATCTAAACAGTGGGATAAGTGAAGTAAGTTGCATTCCGAAATAATATGATGAAAAGAAAGAAGATCTTCGGAAAATCGAGTTATATTCGTGAATTTTCGAACAAGTATCACGTGTTTGTCACGTGTTCCCCTCACTAGCACAACCTATCGCCACGGGTGTCACGTCACCATAACCCTTCCACCCAATCCCCCCTTCCCTCCCCCGTCCGTTGTAACCTCTGCCTCCAAAACCTCTAGTGTGACATTCCCAGCCTTCACTTTTAATTTAGTCTGACGACGAACACGTGATACTTGTTCGAAAATTCACGAGTACAACTCGATTTTCCGAAGATTTTCTTTCTTTTCATCTAAACAGTGTTTAAAGTATACCGCGTAGGTGCAGAGTACACTCCAATTCAAATCAAATTTATCGAATTCTCAAAGTTCACTCATACACAGGTCGGGTACTCTTTTTTAAACAGCGGTGGTGAAACGGATAGTTAGAGAAATAGTTGGGGCAGAAAATGGGTTGAAGTGAATAAAAAAATTTTAAAGCGACAGCTGTTAGCCTTCTGCTGGCGACAGTTCGATTGTCGATTTCGGTGACGTCCACCATGTGGTTCACAGCCGGATGGGCGCAGGGACGCGTTAATTACTCTATAGTGATAGTCGCAGCATTTACTGCATCCTCTCCTCCCTCGTACGCCTGGGCCCGGTATCCTGGCAGAGTAAATAAGACCAGAGGCGAAATCAGGCGAAGGTGGCTGGCGCAGCGTGATACTGCGTCTAAGCGTGCCATCACACATCCTGTCATGTGCTACGAGTGCGCATTTTAAATAACGTCTACCACGCCCTCATCTAGCCCCGTGTTGGTCCAGCGCCTCTACCGCGTAGACCGCTTCAGGGAGACAGCCCTGGAGATCATATTAGAGGTTGGAAACCAACAGGCGACCAGTCGGATAAGATCTTGGTAATCGGTCTTCTATTCAGTCCTCTCTCAGCCTATAAAGATTGTTTTTAGGAAAGTTATATGAACACAGAGGTTAGCGGCAGACTGCATTTGCAGTCTCTACGATTTCTATGTCCAGAATAATATGCAACGACGGCTCCGGGCCTTGTAGTTCAGAGAGATAGTTATCTGTATTCGATTCTTGCCATTGCTGCAATGGTTCACAGTGGGGGGGGGTCAAGGGAATTAGTAAAATCTACGCATGTGGACATGGTAGTCATCTGGGTGATTCTAGATTGAGTTCTAAAGAATTTCTACTCAGGCAGTCAGCTTACTGTCAGAATTGTTGAGTTTAATATGTAGCAGTGGGCTGGGTGGATAACTAGACCCACGGCTCCCGATCACGATCACGAATATAGAGCTCAGAGGGTAGTTAGAGCACTGGCTGTACTCACCCTTGCCCTTGGTTCGAATCAAACTGAGACGGCCGAATTTTTGTTACAATTTTGTCAACTGAATAGATTACTGCTGTTTTGCAGGTGGTTAAGCCACCTACTTTCTCGCAAAAGGTGCCGGCCAAAACAAGTACCTGCGGGTGGATTCTAGGGGCATGAAATATTGGCAGCTGTTTTGCGTAAATAATTTCCGCGCATCTCACAGACGTCATCCCCCACCGCCCGAATGCCCCCCCTCCCCTCCCCGTTTTCAGCTGGGCATTTTGACAGATTCACTCTGGGAAATGAGAAAAAATCTGCAATGCGTCTCGTCCTCCTTGTCAGTGACAAAACACGTATGATGGCAAGAAGAGCGGCCGATCCTACCTGCGCGATAGCACTAGCCAGAGCAGAGGAATTCAGAAGGGTCTGTGAAAAATTAAAAAAAGTTTCGCCTGTGTCCGTGTGCACTGCAAAAGACCAGCGAAGTGCAATAGCCATCCCAGGGACGGAAAACTGGGCAAAAATTGGGATAACAGATGTGGCTGGACAAGTCAGCAATGGGGAGATCGTGAAGTGGTACCAAACCAGAGATTGTGCCTGCGAGTTTGTAGAGCATGCAAAAGTAGGTGCGATGGTTACTGTTGCGTAGATTTTAAGAGCACTCTCGTGTTTTTAGATGGGATAAGCAGAAAGCAAGTCGAGCATTCTAAGTAGTAAGTAGTAGTAGCAGTTATGCGTGTAAAAAACATTGAAGTGAGTTAAAGCTTCATGTAACAGTCGCCGGATGATGAATGAGACAAGGAATAAAACACGTTCAGGGTAGCGCCCTCCGTTTAGATTTTCAAAACTTGAAAGGCAGAAGCTGGAACTGCGTACAATCGTGATCACTGTAATAAAGGAGCTCGCTGGATCGCAAAATTGCCGATTGCTGTTCAAAGGATGGGTTGTTCGCTGAAAGTGGCGAGGACCGCCAGTGTGACAAGGGTACAACAGTCAAAAGCGCGTGAAGTCATAGCGAGAAAGAAGTACACAGCATTGCTTTTACTCCCTTCGTCAAGTATTTGTGTAGTCCAGGGACAAGACGCGTTGAAAATGCCCGGATTTTTCTGGGAAGGAGCGGATCAATCACATACCGGATGTTTGTGGAAAGCGCGACTGGTGAACGATTGGTTGATAAAAGGGTACCTCTAGACGAGCTGCTAGACCAACATGAGGGCCAGATCAGGCCACGGCAGGCTTTGTTCGGGTTGCGCTCCTACAACAGGTGCCAAACATGAAGGGGATGTTGGCGGTACGCATAGGTGCAGACTCAGGCAAAAGCCACACGTGGCCACACATAGGCAAATGGTATTTTAATCTATCTTCTGCTATAAGAACTAATGGAATAGTTTTCTGTTTACAGAAGAGAGTCGAACGAAGAGCAACTTTTTTAAAACTTATTTATGTATGGCATGAGTTGAAGAGATGCACGCTTGAATACACTTTATGGGCGTTAGGGTGCCCAAGTCCAGGGCCGTTCGCATAACCCGTAGGGTACCCCTTTTATCGTCTATGCAGAAGCAGACCAATTGGCCTAGAAGTGCAATCAAAAGACTTTGGGCATAAAAACCAGGTCAGAGGTAATAACAGCGGGTAACGGGAAAGATGGCTAAACGCCAGCGCGATTATGCATCACAACATGGCGCTATGGCCAATTCCCCCTTCCTCCCCTTGCCCCCGTTCACGGCACTCCCTGCCGACGACGAACGCAGGCAGAAACACAGAGAGGGCAGGCACTGTGGATTGCCATCTCAAATGCGGGGAATGCAACGGCAAGGTAAGTGGGAAGCCCGGCGAACACTGCTTTTCTGCTTGCCAAAATAATAGCAGCAGCAGCAGATCATTGTAACACACTGAGCGATGACTGGGTAGTGTGCACGTTTGCATAATTTAACACGGCGCTCCCGGCAAAAAACGCACGCCAAAAGACAAAAAGGCAGATTGACAAAAACGCCACTAGAGAACAATGAATGCATAGCCACCGAGGATACTCCGGGATTAAATAGGGACATAATTAAATGATAAGGGAATAACCTACAGTCAGGCAACAATGCCAGGCCCTAATTAACGGTGAATTTAATGCTGAAAATGGGATTTTATAGGAACTCACTAGAGAACGGAGCAGCAATTGGCACGACCGGATTTGATTTTTACATGTTCCACCTGATGCAGGGGTTCAACGGTCTCTTCTACATCAGCAGCGGAGATTTGACCAGACTTAACTTCAACAGTTCGCATCTGAGTGTTGTTGCTGCCGGATGCGCAGACTGCACTGGTTTTGGTAGGAGAAATGTGATTTTCAGCGGTGCCACAAATGTCACCCGCTGGGGAGACAGAACCATCGGGGGAGGTTGATAATCCATTGACCGGACGTATAGCTGGGTCGTTTATGATCACCTAATGAAAGAAAAAAGAACTCTTTGCAACGCAGTAGGGATGTATTAATAAATGCGAAAACAAAATTTCCAGCAGAAAACGTTTGAGTAAACGGAAATAAGCAAGTTTTGCCTTGTGTTTTCATGCGCAGATGCTTTTCGATGGCAGAAGTTCATTTCCAAGACATCTGCCTACAGTCCGAATATTAAGTTAGTGAGCTTTACGACCTGCAAAAAATGTGGTACTGGTTGGCGGCAATGGCTTTCGGGACCCGTACTAAGCTGTCATATTCGCCAACGCGCCACACTTTAGCACGGTTGTTGTTTCTAGATGAATTTCTCAGGCCTGATAAGTTTCGGCTACATCAATACATTCACTGATGTATTTTGGGCAGAAAAATAGCAAACTGAGCACATATGAATTTTGTGGTCATTACCTTGTGCGACAGTTGCCGCATTCGAAATTACAGACACAAACTGGACGCTCCAGCGATTAGGCTTTTGGCACCTATTACCTGGAAATGGCCACTTGATAAGTATAGACAGATCAGCCACTCCTTGTGAGGATGGTGTAAAATGACGGAAGGAATATAACCTGGAGCGCTAAAAACCTAGGGGACATATGCTAATGTGTACGTTACGGAGAGTATGAAACATTCACACTAACTCAACGCACTTAAAATGTGCTTTGAAATAAAATAAAGCAGAGCTTATGGACAGCAAAACACGATAGGATAACTTGGCTGAAGTGAACCTGCTTAAGCTGTGCAGATGGAAATTGGCTCACATCGACTGAAAGAAGTCAACCAAAACCTGTACTATTACTATAGTTCTCTAATTTTTATAAATCCTCTCATGTGTTAACTCAAGCGACGGCAAATTAGTAAAGGTTGGTGGTTGGTCCTTTGCTACTCTAACTATTTATTTGACGAGGCCCCCGCCTGTTACCTATACCACTGTCTTTAAACGAGGTAGAAAGTGAAACCAACTACAGCCCTGTAATTATGATAACCTCTGAAGTAGTCTCAGACAGCTTATTTATTTTTGGCAACGAATTTAAACCCCCAAGATCTCAAAGTCGGTGGACAAATATTTAAATTTTGCGACGGTGACCATATTTTAAACCAGAATTTTGACAAGATCATTTCACATGTCGATTTACTATTATCATGTATCACTAATCTAACACTATTGAGGCAGCTACACAGGACATTTTGAACGCTCAGAAATTCACCCTTTTTGCTCGGAGGTAATTTAAAAGTGTCACCAAAAATGCAGTCCATATACAACTTGGAATAGTGCCCAGAGGGGCATTTGGATATCTCGTTCGAAAAAATGAGCACAGGATAATTTCAAGCAAAATTTTCTAGTTTGAAATCGCTATTTGCATTTTTAAAACACGTTACCATGTCAAACTTTGAGAATATCAAGCAGAGACGACTGCACACAGACCTTGGCGATAGATACAAAACATGCAACATAATATAGCGAGCTGACTTTTTCTCCAGCGAAGTCACGTCATGATTTCGCGGAAATGCAACAAGCTTAAGCCTGGTAGACAACGTTCATACAGCGACCTCGCATGGGCTACTTGAAGTGGTAATCGAGAGACAACTTGACGCTATGACAATCCGCTTAACCATTCGAGGTAATTTCTAATGGCCGGACTAAGAAATAAATCAATCAGACAGTATCACGCGCCTATCTGGTGTGTGCGCGGATCCAGGGTGCTTGACATAAGTAAACTTTGTCAAACACCACTCCCGATCGCGTATTTTGCTTTTTTTACTCATTTACCTCAGGTGGGTAAGGAAGGAAAGATACTGGTTCATAAAACGCAAGCCTAATATCACAATAAACAAATTTACGCGGCATTCACTGCCCCTCGCACACCATGCTGTGGGGCACACGGCAGACATCACCGATAAGGACGATCGAACTGCCCAGCACATGAAAATAAATCGGCCGCCTCACTCCCTTACAGTACCACAATATCTGCTTTTACGTATCTTTTAAAAAAAGACTGTCTCGTTATGCTGTTTCTCGTTTCAGTTTTCTTTCAGCTATGTCCTCAAGTAACTTCGAAAAGACTATTTGCTGAGATTTTTCTGCCTTTTTTACGCCTTGTTGCGTAATCAAGCTGAAGGTATTTACTTGTAATAAAATATGTTGGTGGGACTTTTGTAGGGAGACCCTACGAATATGATTAATAAGGATTAGCACACATCGTCTGAAGGTCAGGGTCAACACCTGGCATTCGAGGATTAGAATTAACGTACCTCGTTTCATCTTAAGGGGCTTAGATGACTTTATATGTAGTCCTGTTTCAGTCTTGTGGGTGTTATAAACACTAATCATTAACATAATTCAGTGTCACTCTTCCGTTTCAAAAAACTTTAGTATCTACCAAAGGCATTTGCGCAGAGAGAAATACTTTGAAAGAAGCGTTGGTGATGAGTGGTTTACTTGTATCACAGGTTAAAGAATATTACCACATTCGACTCTGGTTAGTTTTATGGATATGTTACAAAACGGCATCTGAGTTAGGTTATTTAGGTTTTCTTGTTGATCAAAGAAATAATGTAAGACATTCTGTTTACAAAATTAGCAGAATTAACAGTACGCACACACATTAATTAGAATATAAAACGATTGACAATAGCTAATTAGCGAGGTTGAAGCCATGTCAAAGAAGAAAATGAGATGGCTTAAGATATTTGATTTAGCCAAACGAAGATCTAACGCTGTCGTGAACAGAAGCCATACAGTTATAAACATTCGTAAAATGCAACATGAAATCATGACTATGGATTTAGATAAAGGAAAGGCGATTTTTAGGTTGCTTTCACGATGGCTAGCAAATTACATCGAATTTTATCAATACATAACCGGCGCACTATATCTCCTTGTGCTCCGGGCTTTATATTCAAACATAATGGACTTTGACAATGCTATCTCTCTAAATTCAAAAGTTGATCTCCAAGTACAAAAACTAAATAAGATAGCAAACAAGCAAATCTGCTCAAAATCTGAACATAAATGTATCAAATGCTTGTAATACTGTTGTTGGGTGATGGCAGATCCCTGTCCAATAATATTACAGATCAATTTTAAGAAAACGGAAAAGCGTTTACTCGGTTCTATGCTAACGTGTCCGCTACAGGAAGAAGGCTAAGCTTCCTTCCTTCCGGCAGTAAAAAAGCAAAAAACAGACTCGAGAAGTGGACTGAGTCAAAGAGAACAGATCATTTTCTCGCTTTTTATTCTTACCAATATGGTTAAGGAATATGTATGTTCCGTGTTCCCTGATAGCAATTTCCTTGTTCTGCGCAAGGTCCAAATATCCCTGCTGGTTCTAGTACACTAGCCCAATAAGGCCCCCCTCAATCGTGTCCTGATTGGCAGAGATTAAAACCTGTTGAAATGAACTCCAATCACCGTACACAATACAGCCCAGCACTGCATTGACGCAGCACAGGGACCAAATGGTCCTGGGCAGTGCTATCAGGGTTTGCGTTGTGGTTTACTTAAGAACCTTTGCAGGCAGACACATCACGACTTGTATTATATGGTGGCGATCAGAAATATATATTCAAAATGATGGAGAAGTGCTGCCGATCGTTTACGCAACAGAGGGAAACAAAACATTATGAAATTTTACAGCAATTGGTCGATAAAAGTTAAAGAATCTAAGCACCTTGTCTCTTTGGATTGTCGAGTTCTTTAAAAGTAATTCCGCCTCCTTTGAGAGCTCGCCATCAGGACGGAAAGGATTTGAATCCATCTCACTAGTCATCAGGGAAAGAGCAAAGACACCGCACGAGCAAACAGATGGTTCGAATTTTCGCTAAACGTGTGGAGGCCCAAGCAAGTCTGGCTCCTCATTGGCTAGCATACCCTGTTTATAACTTCGAGCTCTTTTACCCATTGGCTAGTTTTTGATTACAGTATTTTTAATATAGGCTAAACCGATTGGCTATTCCCTTTCATAATATTCCTTCACGGGTACGGAAAAACTATGATGAAACCCGAGTTCATTTCACACATGATTGCAGAAAGACGTGCTCTTAGGCATTCAAATGTATTAAAGTCTTAGGCAAAACAGTCAATTAAGCGAAAATTCCCATTGTAAATTTCAGAAGATAAATTAGTGAAGATACATTTCTAGTTAGAACTAGAAACCCAGTTTGACAATCTTTAAAACCAAACTTAGGATTTAAAGACCAGCTCCGCAGAAAGTGTCAAACACTTTAAACCAACACTAATGAACTGCAGTTACCAGGATCTGAACAAGAGACCAGCAAACCCAGGATTATTTACAAAAGTGCACCTAGAAAGGTTAAAAGAACTGCAACGGAACACAGACATCCTGGTCAATAGACCTGTTTAAGGAACCGGTGTCTTTTTAATAAAAAGGTTGGAATACTTAAAGGAGCTGCAAACGATCCTATCAGACCAGACTAAATTCAAGAAATTTGACAAAGAAAAAGATCGCACAGAGGAATTAGAGGCTCAGCTGACTGGCTGCTTACGAAGACTCCACATGCGAGGTCTCATAAGCGAACGGTACTTCGAAAGGCACACATCAGTAGTCACGCGTATCCCCCGATTGTATGGTTTACCAAAGATCCCTAAGGATGGCCTGCTTGTTCGTCCGATTCTGGACATGCGCAATTCAACGTATCATGCGATAGCGAAATGGTTAGCGGCAAAACTCAAACCTTTGCAGCATCAACTGGCACCCCAGAGCTATCGAGACACTTTTGAATTTATCGACTACATCAAAGATGTAAACCATTAGCCACATGATGATGCTCTCCTTGGACGTCTCCTTGCTGTTTACCAACGTTCCGGTTACCAAGGCAATCGAATACATCTACGAATTCCTATTGAGCAATCAACTAGAAATAAGAATATCGACAAATGTACTAGAGGAACTTCTACTGAAGTGCACAGTAAATGTGCAGTTCCTTTTTGGCAGCCAAAACAGATGGCGTTGCCATGGGCTCGCCTCTGGGACGTCTCCTGGCTGACATATGCAAGGGCAAGCTGGAGAAATTTCAACTACGCGATCAGATCCACAAGTTAAAGCAATACTGTTGCAACGTCGATGATAATAGTTTAACCGAAACCGATGGAGACGCCCTTTAAAACGCGGTCAGTCAAGCACGCCCATGCATAGAGTTCACGTTGAAGATGGAAACAGCAGGTTCGCTCCCTTTCCTGGACGTTCTCCTGAGTCGTAGACCTGTTGGTAGCGTCCGAAAGAACGTGTTTGGAAAGAAAACCTGGTCTCGACCATATACGAACTTTAACAGTTTCGTACCCCCCTCCTAAAAACGAAGGAAAAGCGAAATCTAGTTCATTTCTTAACGCAAAGAGCTAGAAATATTTGCTCAAGTGACACTATTGAAGAGAAACTGAAGACAATACAGGATATACTCCGTGAGAACGGATATCCTGAGGTATTTATTACCAAAAATATGGCCGCCAAACAAAAAACCAACAACATATACTGTGGCGAAGAAAACCTTATTTCTCAATGTCCCTATTTGAGGAGACGCGGCAGGTGAACTCCTGAAAAGACGCCTTGACGAGGCCATGTCATGAATGTTCACAGCAGCGAAAGTTCGGGTACTATTCTCGACTAACCCGGCCTTACATGGAAAAGGTTAAGCCAGGTTACCGATTCAGACCACCTCGATGTGAATCTACTCTTTTACGCTCAGTGGTGTTGCACATAGCGCCTCACCCTTTCATGGCACAAATGTTCCGTTATGGTTGTTGGCGACGATCATCAACCGGAATTAAGCATTGACGGCCAAGAATTAAATGTCCCAGGAGTTATCAAGGATTTGGGCATATCCTACTCTAAAAGCCTCAATTTGTCAGAGCACTGTGCCCTGATAGTCTCGAAAGCACGCCGAACAACCGGATTTATCCTTAGAAATTTTAAGACTATCAAGGTTAGAACTAGCCTTTATAATATGTACGTGAGACCTAGTTTTGAATACTGCTCGCCTCTATTCAGTCTTCTGCGCACTAGTGAACGGAAGAAAATAGAATCAGTGCAGCACTTCTTCACTAGAAGAGTTTTCACTACAGAACACCGTAACTTAACCTACCACCAAAGGTGCGAACTTATTAAGCTGGATCCCCAATGGCTTCGTCAATTGCAGAAGGGTTTTTTTTTACTGTTTAAACTTTTGAATGGTCACACCTTTAATCCCCTTAGAACAATAAGGCAGCTTGAGCACTCTCGACGCGCCAGTCATCGAACGTATTTTTATTTCTTCCTATGGCACGTACAGTTAAGTACCGGCAATTCTTTTCAGTAAATGCCATATCAATCTGGAATAAGCTGCCCAAAAGTATTAAAACCCAGCAAAACTACCCTATATTTAAGAGAGCTATAACTAGTTTTCTACATTCAGGGCAACTTTCACGAATTTTGGGTGCTGATTCGGTGGAATCTCTCCTTCACTCTGATCGCGTTCGTGGACTTTGAACCCCGCCAGGCTTCATGCTGAAGATAATGCTGCTGAAGCAGCAGCCCGCAGTCCGCTAACCCTTCAGCCGATAGCGCGCAACTTTTGCCGACAACCATTGAAGGAAGACTGAGAACACTGTGTTCTTGTGCCAACCCTCTCCATCTGGAACTAATGTTTTTAAACGATATGAAACAGGTCCCCTGCTGATGAGTCAACTCAGCTTACAACTGTACATTTATTCCGTTTGTATCATACCTTTGAAGGCAGCTTTTTTTCACTTGAAACAAACTCCCTATCTCGCCCAGTATTGACAAAACAAAAAACCTGAAACAAAACCAATACTGACCGCAACATAGGAAGTTTGTTTTAGGTTTTTTCCGGTCTTCGAGGTGTTGGAGGGCGCCGAAGAGGTGCATTACCAACTCTTTACAATTGCCTGTAAACTGGCATAATAAACATATTATATTATTATTACTTGCTCCTGTAGAACAGGTTATATTGGGCGCGCGAGTCGGCACCTATCGAAAAGAATAAAGGAACGCCTCCCACAATGGTGGCTAAAGAAGGGTGAACTCAATACAACCAGGACCATAAACAGCTCTATTCTAGCGCACATGGTGGATTCCGGACATCAGGTGGACCCCAACGAATCCTTGAGGATGATCAACAAGGTCCCACCAAACTACCCAAAGTCACTGGGTCAGTAGCTGATAGGAACAGCAGAAGCAACTGCTATCCGGTTGAGTAAGCCGAGTTTGTGCGCGGAAAAGAACCTGCTGCAAGCTCGAAGCTTAGCATGGCCAACTACCAACTAGCTGCCAGCATTTTTCCGAGCCTCCCCTCTCCCTTTCCGAACTCCTCTCCCTTATAGCCGCTTAATTAGCCGCTTATTACTAGGCTAACCCCCTTCCCTTTCCCCTGGACTACTTTGTTTATTACGTTGAATATAATTTGCCTACAATTTTACCTTTTACATTTCACCCGTCCTATATGAATGTAACGGCCTGATGAGAATTTATTGAATGCATACGTATGCTCGCCAAGTGCTCTTTGGATTTCTGCAATGGGAATTTTCGCAACCTTAGAAAATACGTTTGTTTTCGATAAATACTCGTCAGGTCTTTACATTTATATGGTAATGGAATGAATAAACTATGCTGTTTGGTGAGCAGATATAGTGATGTTGGCTCCTATTGTATGTCGAGCTCTGAGTAATTTACGGTTAGTCTACCGCTCAATAAAATTGTCGATGTATAAAAACTGCAGTCAACCCAGCAAAATATCTACTCTGAATAATTTACAACAGGATCTGAGCAGAATTAAGCAGTCGCCATCCGCCAATTTCCATACCACTACCTTTTGGGGCCGTAACTCGACAGAACACTAAGATCACTTCAGTTTATTTGAAGGAAATGAAGGAAAATATGTTTCAACTTCCCATTTTTAAAAGCGAACTTATTATATAAAAATAGGAAGAAATTAACATCCTTAAATGCAGGATCAGGCTAAATCTCTGAACAGGTAAATAAACAATCTTTAGTGTTCGCGGAACAAGCAGTTATGCATAGACTATTTCATGGGACGGTTAACAAATTACTTGAGCACAAGGCTGCAAGCATGCTTTAAGATGTGTGCAACTTTAAACGTGAATTTCAGCATGTTCAGTTGATTAATTTGGTGCAGCGAACTTTTTCATACTCAAAAATAGCAAGTTATATTGTAAGATTCAAACGCGGCAAGACTATTGTGCTTGGATGACATATTTTTGGGCACTGTTATACCGATCTAGATTTCTATTAAGGACTTCATTGGAAGCGCACATAACAACATCCAGGGGCAGAGCATTCCAAGCTTCGACAACTGCTGCAAAAGAATGACAGTTTAATGTCTAGCCTGGCCCTAGTCAGAGGCACTTTAGATGGTCAACCTCTCAATTTCCTGGTCGTTGCTACCTTGAAGAAATTGCCAGGTACGAGGCAGCATTCCTGACCATACATCATACGAAATATTTTTATTAAGTCACCTCGTAGCTGCCTTTGACTCAAAAGACATAGATCAAAGTTAGTCAAGCGTGTTTCACAGGAAAATGTGCCATGCCATAAGTTCAGTTGCACGTTAGCAAACCTTTTCGAGGATGGATAATTCCTTCACGGTTAAGGGTCTCCAAGCTTGGATACCAAACGCCAGTTGCGGCCGCACAACATTTCCAAAGATTTTAACGAAGCGGTTTTCATTAAATTCATCGAAAGGTTGCTTGACAAGCTAGATCACAGACCTAACTACGTTTTAAATTTGCAGCGAGTGTTTAAGTGAGGTCGTGATCCACTTTCCCACGTCCACTTCTTGCAGTGGTATTTCCTTCAGGCAGTAAACCATGGGACTCTGAGAGCTGGGTCGGCCAAATGGTAGGATTTAAGTGGCCCTAGCAGCCACTTGGAACCCAAGATCTGACGGATGGCGCCTTTGGCCTGCCTGCGTAATGCCGCCTGCTGTCAGACGCTAATTGCCGGCACCCCCTGTCCGTTCTCGATCAATGGTCCGAGCCACTTACGAACACACACAGTCTCGCCTTGCCAACCTTGCGCTGTGCAACCAATCTACTCCAGTCTACCGAGACAAAGTGAGTATTCGGCGGCCACCCAGGATGACTGCGGTCAGAGGACACTAGGTATTCCGCCCAGGTGCGTCACGGTCGGCAACGCCGCCCTGTCCTATGGGCCTCAAAGTTGGACGCCCCGCAAGATCTATTGGCAACTTCCCCCTTAACCTTTGTGTAAACAGTACTCTGTTCCTTCTACTCTGCCTTCCCAAGACTTCTCCTATCTCCTAAGAAACCAGGGTCTGGAAGATTGCAGGTGTAAGGGTTAACCGTCTTAGCTTTAACCCCTATAGGATACTGCAATGGTTCTCATTAAACGACAAAAAACTAGTCCTTCGACCATTGCTGAAGTCAATTTAGATTTGCTTGCAAATGTTCTTCTTCAGCTGCAGTTCTGATTGTACTCCAAAGCATGTCTCCCTTGGCAACCAAAGCAGCACCAAAATCAAGGTCACGGATACGGTCTTTGACATACATAAAAAACAGGGTAAGAATGATTAGTGAGACCAAGGCCATATTGGGAAACCAAGGTCCTTCTGTCTTATGGGCACCTGGAAATAGGGGGTCATAAGGGTGGGTAGTAAACTGACAAGCTGTAGATGGCGATAAATGAAAAAAAAATAAGAATAAGAGCCAAAAATGAACGTTTGTTTTAATAAAGAGTCAAGGATGGCCGAAGTGTTAAGGAAGAGGAACATATTAGCAAAGATAACGCTAACGTGACAAAAAGTTAACCGGGAAGCATGCTATTGGTGCGAATAATCAGGTAACTGAATATTGAAGTCCAAGGAAGTGGCAAACTGTGCAGGCGTCAGTGGCAACCAATGAGTGGTAGGCAAGATTGCAAATGGGTAGCATTAAATGTGCGCGTAGTGTTAATCGCTTTGGCAGAAAGCGCAAATGACAGAAAATGCTGGCATAGAAATGCAAACAATGGGAGATGCGGAAGCCAAATAAGAGCACATTTTTAAAGCTATATGAGGATTAAACAGGAAAAATATTGACTATTTTTAAATTCAAGATTAAATTTCGGTCAAATGCAAATTGCACTGGCCAAGAAATTATAAAAATTTTCCTTAAATGCAGTTCTTCACAATCGATCTTTCCCACACTTCTCCTAGGACAGTTTTGCATCGATATCCCCCGTAATTTTCAGCCTAGGAAATTGCGGCTGAAACTGTACGTGTACAATTTCTTTCTGCGTCTCTGGAATTATTTTTCTAGCGTGGAAAATCGTTTGAAATTGGAATTTAAGATTTTGTTTTCCAACCAATTTCTTCTGAAACGCAACTTCTTCAAACCAACAAATTCGCAACAAAATCGCGGCCTAGTAAAATACATCGTCCAGATCCGAATATTCTCGAGACCTTCAAAGCCTGAGTCGTTCCCAATATCGAATAAATTTTTGCAAATAAATTTAAAGTGCTTATCAACAAATAGCTACAGTATTTGTTAAGTTAACTCTGATTATTTGTTATAAGTCATAGTCTGAAAATCAAATCAACTGGTTTTTTCTGAACATAATAATTAATACAGTTTGTTTAACAATTTTGAAGGGCTTTTATCAACCAACTGCGGTTAAATCCTATAGGCTGAGTTTTTCTAGACCTTCTCACATTAAATTTATATTTGCATCAAATTATGAGAACAAAAATTACAGCTCATCGTAGGATATCTGCCCCCAGACCCAAGCGGTGCCTAACCACACCTACTAGCCAATGCCTTGATATCAAAATGCCGCCCATTGTCAAGGCTAAGCAAATTGATTTATCTGCATTACAAAACTGTTGTGACTTCATGCTGAAGTTTGGATCTGTTTTGTCAATACTAGGGAACCTCTTTGAAGGTCAGTTATCCGATGTACATTCCCAAGACTGCAAAAAGCTAGACTCCCTCGTCTACTGTACACGCTAATCCTCCAACCCGTATATCTGGTCATACACCCGCTAACGTCAGTACACACGTTAGCCCTGCCCCCGGATGTGTGGTCATAGGCCCATAAACATCAGTGCACCAGTTAGCCCATCCCTCTCGATGTCCAGACCTGCTAGCCCCGCCGCTCCACCAGCTACTGTGATTACAACTAGTCTGCATACATTCTCTGTCCAACGCTCGATCAATTCCGTTGCCTTTAACTCTGCAACAAGCTCATCGATAATGTCGCCAATACCGTCGAAAGCATTTAGGCCAACCGCTTCTACACCACAACCTAGCTTCTCGCTTGACCGTGCGAGTCATATTATTCCCCCGTATAATGCGTTATCGAACACGTTGGGCCTGAACCACGAAAAATTTGATTTGCACGGCAGTAACCCAAACTAGTATAGTTTTAAATCTAATCGGAGTTTCCGTATAGGAGGTTCACTGATGAGAACCACTAGTCCTTATTCAAACGGCACCAACACTTATTTCATATCACCGTTTCCCCTCTCAGTTCCTTAACCCACTCTCATCCACCCAAACCCGCAAACTTCTGCATGCCCTCTAGACTCCCCCATCCCTCGTTAATGGCCCAGAAGCTTATTTTGGTCTATCCTCTCCTCATTTTCCCACATCAGAAAGTGATTTCTCTAGATATATCAGACCTTATTGGACATCCATTATTGGCTTACCATATACAAATAGCTCCATACCCGTCAGTGCTTATTCCCTAAATAACAATGGCCTACAGTTTGCCTATACACCTCCAATTTTTTTTGATGAATAACGACCCTTGAAACATCAGCCCCTCCGGGCCCCGCCATGAGGAGCTAAGAATGTTATTGTTTATGCAGAAATCTGTAATTTTTTGGAAAGTAGTTTTTCAAAGAGTTTAGCAAGAGAGGGCGTTTTATGAACACCACGATAACTGTTAATATTTGATCGGGAACCAGATTTAAATCTGGGAATTATAATAGAAGTTTTCCAGTAGTCCGGGGAAAAGCCATTCTCAAGAAACACTGAAAATAACTTACTCAGTAATGGTGGGAAATCTCTTAATTGTTTGATGAGTGCGTTTGGAATGTTATCAGTTCCAACCGAATGTGAATTTTTAAGATGAATTATTTCTTTTTGAATACAAGCGGGTGAGAAAATAAGGGTACTGAGAATTGAATCACACAGCAAGGGGATTAGAGGAGTGAGGCTAGATTCGATGGTAAAGAACTTAGCGTAAAAGGAATTTAGCAATGCTGCTTTCTTCAAATCCTCTGTAACAAAATGATTGTTGCTATTGAGTAAGGGTGGAATGATTTTCTGAAGCCTAGCCGACGACCGAAGACAGGAGACTTGAGCAACAGATCTGGAAGAATTTGCATCACTTAATGCTGTGGCCTCTCTACACCTATCTCGTGCAAGCTTTATTCTATGCGCTTATACAAAAATTCGCGCTATTCTTAAGCGAACGGATAAAGAGCTATTAGACGTATCCTTGAGTTGTTTTCGCAATTTCTTAAGTCTATTTTGGAGAAAATGTGGCATATTAGAAGAAGCTGAATTTGATTTAAAAAGCTTAAGTAGGATAAGATCCTGAATAGTTTCTGTAAGGTTTTGCAATAGCTTCTGGAAGAAGTAGGTATGGTTTGTTGAAAATATGCTGTGCCAATCTAGGGTAGTTACGAAATAATGTAGTAATTCATGGTTCACGTTACCAAATTCGAGGTTATTGCATTTTACCTTGGGCTTTTTAGAAAGAGAGACTGGTAAACAACAGTGAATTAAGGCGTGGTTACTTGTGAAAATATCACGATGAAAATTCATATAAAGAGGGTGGACATCATTTGTAAAAATCAAATCTAATATGTTGTCATTTCTGGTCACTTAACTAACCAGTTGTGACATGTTTGAAAAGTTAATCGTGTCAACCAATTTCTGATATCTTGGTGGACAGGTATTTACATGCCAGTCAATTTCCGGCAGATTAAAATCACTTACAATTATTCTGACATCAAATTGAGTCTCTGCAACGTTTTCAAAGATTTCGCACAGCTGCATTACATTATCTAATTATTGCTTTTTTATTGTGTGGCAGAATGACTGAAATAAAACAGACATTTCCAGAAAATGATGAAATGCTCAGATGAAACAGACAATGTACAAAGGCAACCACCACCACGCTTTTCAATACGGTCTTGTATTTTTACAAACTATAATTATCTATGGCATGTGTCGAGTCAGAAATAAGAGAGTGCGTCCAAGATTCAGTGAAACAGAGTACGTCTGGATCAAGCTCAAATGCTACTGTTTTTAGTTCTGTCATCTTATTAACAACTGATCTCGCATTGAGTGAGACTATACTGAGCGTATCCTTCAGATGCAGGTTACGCTCGTCAGTATTTATAAAAAAGGAAAACTTGGTGGTAGAAAGGGAAATGGCATGGGAGAAACAAAAGGCGGAAAGCAGACTGGCCCTGGTCTACTGTTTGTCAAGTAATGATCATCAAGTGAACGGTGAATATTGTAGAAAGACATATAAGAGGGGGATCCAAAGAAAGGACGGCTAAAGTGTGGCATGGGAAAACCAGGTGAGGGCATAAAAATAGAATTTTGAGGCATTATATCATAATTTGACGGAAAATTTGGCTTCGAAAATTGCATGACTGGTTTTGAAAAGCGGTAAATTTTATTAGCTGGCTGAATTATTTGGGAATGTTGATGAGTTTTGGGGTTAGGAAAAGCGCTAACTTGAGCGTTTGGATCTTTGTTAGATACTAAGTTGTTATCAGTAATCATATTGGCGAATTTGAAAACTGATGTAGATTACTAGGGGCGTTCGTAGGTTTATCGGAATTCAAAGCTATCACAGACGTGGTTGGCTTAAAGGGAGAACGACTTGACGAGGCTACAATCTCACTCGAATCAGGAGTAAGGTGAATGGGAGAAATATCAGGTGAAATCGACATTGATCCAGAGGGATGTGAGTTTACCTGAGCGGGAGGTCCGGCCCTAGAGACAATTTTTGGCTTTGTTGAAGCAGAGCCAATGTTCGCATTGGCTTCTTTGGATAAAACCCGACGCTCCATTAGCATTTTATCCCTGCATATGTAAAGTTTATTTTCCTTTAAATTTTTGGCTGACAGCTCATGCTGAGAGAATAGAACGCCTACTTCTATCGCCGAACAAAATTTAACGAGAATCGGTGGGTTTTTACTTCGAGGTGAGAGTCTTTTAGTTGTTGCAACTTTAAAATTAAAGCCACAAGAGTGAAGAAACTGAAAACCAAAATCTATAGGTTGTTTATCTTTTGAAGAATTTTTCAAAGGAAAATTATAATTTCTTTTTTGCCGATCACGGGTCTCAGTAGACACCATATTGACAAAAGGCTCTAGTTTCACACATTGCTGAGAAGTGAGCGTAGATACCTTTTTATCAAAGATGGCCCCAAGGACCGTAAACGGACAAGCATATTGATTATAAAACTTACTAAAGTTGTTTAAAGCATCAAGATCAAGTTTCTGCATGCTTTAACCTAATAGCAAGTGGAGTCCTACTGGAGTTCTACGGGAACCCTACAAGTCTACGAAGTAGGACTCTACGGGAACTCCACTTAAAACAACATGTAGGATTCTACGGGAGCTCTACATTGGATCTACAAGTAGACCCAAAATTTTCCGCCGGAAAGGGGTTACCTCCTTCATCGCGAACCCCCTTTTTGAAACCCCGTAGTAGACATGTTATTGAAGACATTTAAAAGTAGGAAACTGTATTATGTAAAAAAGGGGGTAAAAATATTACTGTACAAAAGTAAGAGTTCATTGGCGCTCTAGTAAATGTTATACACATATCACAGGAGTGCTTGTAAACTGTTGTGATTGTCCAGTTACTGCTCCAGATGAGCCGGGGCCGTCATCGCTGGGGCCGTGGTCTTCTGCAAATAAATAAAATTAGTAAGATAGGAAGAACGTATCAGTTCTGCAGATATTACTGTATCCAGTAAGTTGACTAATGTAATTAGAAGTGTTAAAGGAACTTACCGTAAAAGCGTGAAAGTTTCGGGGCGATATATTTGCCCCTGTTCAGCCTTTTGTCGGCCTTCTTGAAAGCCTTTATGAAGGCTCTTCTAATTTCCGCCCGATCTTGGTTGTGTGATAAGCACCGCGTAGTTGCCACTTCTGCGTTGTTAATAGATAAAGCAGACTGCATAAAAATTTACCTGTCACAAGCTTATGCAATTTTGAATTTTCAAAAGCCCTCTTCGGGCTGTCAACATACGCCCCGTTGAAGCTCACCTCGGCGGTAATGCTGCCGGAAAACAGGGCTTTGAAAACCTTGTCCGCAAAGTCTTCTAAGCTGTTACCGTCTACAGAAAGTAGGTGTCTTTTCTGTGAAGGCGGGTCAGAAAAACATCATGACATACCAACTGGCGTTGGAATGCCTCGTCGGACAGGCGAGACAGTAGGCCATCGTATTCTAGCAGGTTCGATACCCGCGAGGAAATGACGGCGTCCGTGTTGGGAGGATTGGTAATGTCTGCGCCCCTTGTTTCCCTCGCCTGCAGCAGAAGCATCGGATTTTCCAGTAACTGCTTCTGACTCTTGACGAAGAAATCAGAGATACTGAGCAAAAAGTTGTTTAGGCGGTCTAAGTACTCTAAGACCCTTTTCTCGAAACCTCGCCTGCTGTGATGGTGGCGTTTAGTTCTCTGGCTGCCTACGAAGCGTAGTCGTTGTAGCGCACATGCTTACCAGGTGCGGCCGAAGGCGTCAGTGACCGACACGGTGGCATTGTAACTGCGCTTGCAGAAGAACTGCTATCGAAATCCTGAAAAAATTTTCATAACATATCGGCAAATGCACTTCTTACCAATGAGGACGATGACGAAATGCGGACCTTTCCACGAAGGTTATCATGTAATTTAGTGGAAGTACGTTTTTTGCGACTTGATTGGCGTCGGGAGATGTTGCCGTCACAAATTACAAGCCTAAAATGAAAAGGTCGCGTTTAGCGCCTATTAAACGACTGGTTGCTGTTAAAGTAAAAACCAGGCTAGGCAAAAGTCGCTTCCAATGAAACTGGAAGCTATGGTAAGGGTTTTATTTGTGAAATGGCATGAAGTACAAAGGCAAGCAAAGCATAGGTGCAAACAGCAAAACACGTTAAACAGGGAAACTTACCTGCTGGCCCACATTTAAATTATTGTGGCTCTTTGTTGACGTCCCAACGGTCGTTAATCTTGATGAGGACATAGTGATTGTCAACGGGGAACGACGTGTTTAAGGATTGGCATTACGGGTTGATTTACGTCTCAGTTGTGGCTTCGGTACCATATTGACTAGGAGGTGAGTGATAGGATATGTTCTATGCAAAGTTATGCACAAAATTTCAACAGGAAATTTTAATTAGCGAAGAGGCTTCGCAGGGTGAAAATTATGTCAAATAGTATACTATTTGATACACATCAAGTAATACAAACTATATCCTGCTGGAAATTGATATATAAACAAATTTTCAGATCTTATTCAGCATTCACGCAATAGATTACTTGCTTTCTACGTGAATCTACAGGAACTAGGATGAGGCTATGTCGGGTGAAACAGTATAAAACTGTATATTTTCACCTATCGGTAAAAAAGACAACTACCAGTATGTGCAGTTGCTAAAGGATTAGGGATACAAATAAATAACAACAATTAAGCTAATAATTTCAGCAAGGAACGATAAAATCTGATAAAATATCTATTTCACTTAGCTTTGAAAGATAAGTTGTGCGCCTTGACCTTGACCTTGTTCGCTGACCTTTGACACGGTCACTGAAGTGCATAAGTCACTTTAAGTCACTTTATTAAGGTAAGAAGGCTTTTGCCCTTGAGCTCCCTATTCATAACCAAAATCGCATAATATGTTCACCATAAAAATAGTGCATAATGCAAGTGCACAAATGTAGGCTTAACATCAGCGATAAGTGTGAGCCAGTTGCAAGGTGCTGCTACTGACACTTTGTTCATTATATCTGCCACAGTTTCTCAGCAAATGAGAATCAAGTCTGTGTTTAAAAATGTCAACAGTATCTGAGAGGACACCATCTTCCGGGAGTCCGTTCCACGCTCCAATGACCCTCTGAGAGAAGGCGTTTCGTCGAACGTCAATACGGGCCGGTTTCCTCTGTAATTTAAAAGGATGACCTTGCAGATGGTCAGTCCGAGCCAATTCGACGAAATCATCAAATTCTAGGGCGCAGTCTTGGCCTCTAACAATACGGTAGGTTTGTATTAGGTCCCCGCGGAGTTGCCTATAATTAAGAGGGAAAAGATCAGTCACTTTAAGTCACTTTATTAAGGGAAGAAGGCTTTCGCCCTTGAGCTCCCTATTCATAACCGAAATCGCATAATAGGTCCACCATAACAATAGTACATAATACAAATGTACAAATGTAGGCTTAACATCAGCGATAAGTATGAGCCAGTTGCAAGGTGCTGCTACTGATACTTTGTTCATTATTTCTACCACAGTTTCTCAGCAAATGAGAATCAAGTTTGTGTTTGAAAATGTCAACAAAATCTGAGAGGACCACATCTTCCGGGAGTCCGTTGCACGCTCCAATGACCCTCTGAGAGAAGGCGTTTCGTCGAACGTCGATACGGGCCGGTTTCCTCCGTAGTTTAAAAGGATGACCTCGCAGATGGTCAGTCCGAGCCAATTCGAAGAAATCATCAAATTCTAGGGCGCAGTCTTGGCCTCTAACAATTCGGTAGGTTTGTATGTGGTCCCCGCGGAGTTGCCTATAACTGAGAGGGAAAATATCAAGTTCGGTCAGTCTGTCTTCATAAGGCAGATGACCAAGGTTCTTGACCATCTTCGCAGCCCTCGCCTGCACTCGTTCCAGGTGCAGGTAATCCTTCTTGAACC
>JAYGXS010000003.1:31721621-31753063 GCA_036362985.1 Ligula intestinalis
AATACACTTCCCGCAGTCTCGAAGATCTTGAAGACCTTGATCAAAGAAAAGATGATGCGTCACTTGACAGAGAGCAACCTGCTCAATACAGCTTAACATGGCTTTCTTGAGAAACGACCTTGTGACACCTGCCAGCTCTCTCTTTGATTATGTGCTGCAATCTAGAGACAGTGGTTTTGCACTTTATGACGTCTATTTTGATTTTACTAAGGCCTTTGATCGTGTCGATCATAACATCCTCCTCCTGAAACTGGTCTCCTTCGGCATAGGAAGCAAGCCGCTGAACTTCATATCTTCCTATTTGGATGCTCGCACACAACGAGTAAAAATTTCCAATGTTATCTCCAACCCCACGCATGTGAGGAGTGGAGTTATTCAGGTAAGTGTACTGGGTCCGCTCCTATTTTGCCTTTTTGTCAATGACATTTGAGATTGTTTTCAGTATGGTAGACCTTTCATGTACGCTGATGATTTAAAAGTCGCTTATCGATGTAAACCGGCAGATCGCAACATCATGCTCGAGCTGATAATAAAAGATATCCAGGCCTTCGCCCAGTGGTGTTGCACATGGTGCCTCATCCTTTCATGGCACAAATGTTCCGTTATGGTTGTTGGTGACGATCATCAACCGGAATTAAGTATTGATGGCCACGAATTGAACGTCCCAGGAGGAATCAAGTATTTGAGCATATCGTACTCTAATAGTCTCAATTTGTCAGAGCACTGTGCCCTGATAGCCTCGAAAGCACGCCGAACCACCGGAATTATCCTTAGAAATTTTAAGGCTATAAAGGTTAGAACTAGTCTTTATAATATGTACGTGAGACCTAGTCTTGAATACTGCTCGCCCCTATGCAGTCTTCTGCGCATTATTGAACGGAAGAAAATAGAATCGGTGTAGCACTTCTTCACTAAAAGAGTTTTCACTACAGATCACCGTAACTAAGCCTACCAACAAAGGTGCGAACTTCTAAATTTGGATCCCCTGTGGCTTCATAGATTACAGAAGGGTCTATTTTTACTGTTCAAATTTTTAAATGGCCAAACCTTTAATCCTCTCAGTACAATAAGGCAGCTCGAGCACTCTCGGCGCGCCAGTCATCGAGATGCATTTTTATTTCGTTCTATGGCACGCACAGTTAAGTACCGACAGTTCTTTTCAGTAAACGCCATATCAATCTGGAATAAGCTGCCCAAAAGTATTGAAACACAGCAAAGCTTCCCTATGTTTAAGAGGGCTATCATTAGTTTTCTACATTCAGGACAACTTTCAGGAATTTTTGGTGCCGACTAGGTGGACTCTCTCTTTCACTCTGATGGCGTTCGTGGACTTTGAACCCTGCCAGGCTTCATGCTGAAGATATTGCTGCTGAAGCTGCAGCCCACAATCTGCTAACCCTTCAGCCGATAGTGCGCATCTTTTTCCAACCACCATCAAAGGAAGACTGAGAACACTGTGTTCTTGTGCCAACCCTCTCCGTCCCAAACTAATGTCCTAAAACGATATGCAACTTTTCTCATGCTGATGTGTCAACTCAGTTTACAACTAAACATATATTCCGTTTGTATCATACCGTTGAAGTCAGTTTTTTTTTTCGCTTGAAACAAACTCCCTATCTCGCCCAGTATTAACAAAACAAAAACTTGAAACAAATCCAATACTAGCTGAAAAATAGGGAGTTTGCTTTAGGTTTTTCCTGTCTTCGAGGTTTTGGAAGGCGCCCAAGAGGTGCTTTAGAAACTCTTTAAAATTGCCTATAAACTAGCATAATAAACATATGTATAAATCTTGTTTCCAATGTATGTGGACGATTGTTTCTGATATTTGGATTTCAGAAAATGAAATGGCAAACAAACGTTTGTTTTTGATTATTCTCATCGGGCCTTTTCATTTATATGGTAATTCAGAAATTGAACTATGCGGTTTGGTAGAAAAATAGAACTGTTGTTAGGACAGGGGGAATGGGGGGAGGAAAGGGGGGTCAAAATCTGCTCAGCATTAGGGGGAACTGGTAGTCGGCTAAGGTTTTAAGCTGCTGGCTGTTGGATTAGCAGCTTCTGACCATGGTAACTGTGGCGCTGCGACGAAGTCCTTTTAAGCGCACAGGAACGTTCGGCATAGCCTGATGGTGGCTGCTTCTGCCGCAGCCAACAGATGCTGTCCAAGAAATTTTGAGTAGCCTGAGGGCACCTTGTAGCTCACTCAAAAGACCTCTTTGGCATCCACCCGACGGTCTGAGTCTACTAGGTGCGCTAGAATGGAACTATTTACACCCTTTAGTTGACCCTTCCCTAAACAGGCTGGGATGTGTTCTCGTACTCTGTTGGACAAACGCCGGCTCGTGCGATCAATATATCCCACCCACAGGAGCACGTAAATGAATATATGCACATAGAGGTGGTCTGGGCTGGCAATTTGTCCTTGATCTCTCCGTATAGGATGGGAGTCGTCGAGAACATTACGTGGGTGTTGGCTCCTGGGAAGGTAGTCACTACAGCTTGAATCAGGCGCCTCTTTAGGATTTTGCTTGGTCCGTCCCCTTGAACTGGGACCCTGAGGAATATTCGCTTTTTCTCTGCAGTTGACACTGCGGGATTTGGTGGCATTTTAGCCATGTCCTTGGTGATAAATCGACAGGGGTATACATTTTGTCGAAACATGCTTTCAATACTCTTTATCTCCTCTTCTATGCTATCATTCGAGCAGATTCTTTTCACCCTTTGCGTCAAGCATCGTATTAAATTAAGTTCCAAGTTTAACGGTACGAAGCTAGCAAAATGGATGCATTGCCCGGACCATGTCTTTTTACGATATACCTTCCGTTGAATACTCCCATCAGCCCTTTTACTCAGTAGTACCTCAAGGAAGGGTAGCGAACAAGATTTTTCCTCTTCTACTGTAAACTTAAGAGACGGGTGCGCCTGATTCACTGTATTCATTAGAGCTGACGGGTTGCTTTGGTCTGATGCAACCGCGAATATATCATCTACGTAACGTTTCAGTACATCAGCTTATTTATCTGGTGGGTAAGTTGCGTAGCCTCTAGCTTGCCCATAAATAGATTTGCTAGAAGCGGACCCAGGGGCGAACCCATAGCTACTCCGTCCAATTGCATGTACACGTTGTTGTCGAAAAGTAACTGTACATTCAAGGTGCATTTTAGTAGCAATTCCTTGAGTGCATTTTCTGGCACTCTTATGCCCTGGTGATTTGAGCCAATGAATTAGCAGATGTAATCTACTGTTTCTGTGACTGGCACGTTTGTGAACAGGGAAGAGACATCCAGTGAGAACATCACTGTACCGTTTAGATTGTAACAAAGTATGTTTGCTGATAAGACTAAGATCTAGAGTGAAATTCGAGGCCTTCCGATGAGGGTAAACTGCAGATAAATTTGAATTGGTCAGAAGATTGGTTGAACCATTGGTTTTCTGTGGGTCAAAGTTTGCAATGGCACAATACTCCACCTAGGCAATCCAGCCAAAACGAACGACACAAGAAGCTGTTCTCTAAAAGGCGCAGCTCTGAAAGACGTGGAAATCCAAAATGACCTCGGTGTGCTGACGAAGAATACATTAAAATTTTCATCTCGTAGCTCGAGACTTGCTTTAAAATTTCCCTTTTGACTCATCACTAACACTCCAACCATAAACACCTTTTAGCACCGGTCACTTAATACCCGATCCTAGGTTTTGGCATAGTCTTAGGCGATGCACATAATCTAACGTCACTGAACATGATGTGGTTTTTGGGCTGTTTCAAGTGTAAGCATTCGTGCAAGCGTCATGGACAAATATTCGTCAAAGTAGTTATATGAATCAAGGGGGTTGAGGGTGACGCTACACAGCAATGAGTTCTTTTATGCTTGTCCGATAGTTCTGAATTGTCAGACTGACGAATTCGCGACAGATGCACGTACATTATTCGGTTTTTTACAGTTTCCGGGTTGAGATATCACTTTTCAATATGCATATGCAATAACTTACGTGATTATTTTGCGCTCATCCAGACGTCCTGTTGTAATTTGTGATAATTCCCATCAAATACGTTCGTTTTGAATTCTTCTGCTTCTATCATTTTGATTAACAGCCGTTATAAATATGTGCACTGGTTCTCTATTGCAATGTGTTAGCCACTCTCATCTATCCATTAGCAGCAGTCCATAACAACCTTGCTTAGATTTTTGACGAACACTGTGCTCAACTCGCATAACCTACATGTTCAGACTTCAGTAGAATGCCAAAGATTTGGTTAGGTTTCAGCAATCACTCATTGAATGATGAATTTCCGGCTGGGGCATTCGGCTCCCGACAATTGTTTTTATGCGTCTTTTCCTGCGCGCTCGATAAGGTTCTGAACGGTGTTCATCGTTAAACTGGCCAAATCTAGGAGGGCTTCGCGCATTATATCATAATAGCTACTTAGCCCTTATTCAATCGGTTCCCAATGGAGTTTCTTATCGCGGATGTTTCCGATTCAGAATTTCTGATAAACTATCAACTAGAACAACAGATTGGATTAGGAAGCTTGCCCTTTCCCAAGATGAACAGTAGTGTCAGGTTTCCATAAAACCAGCTCTTAGAAAGCGGTGCTGGCGTTTGTAACTTTTTTTTGACAAACAGCTGCTCCTTAAGTACCCTTTGTCCATTTCGGCATATTGAGGGTGACAAAACTGTTGTTTGCAAGCACTGGCTGCGTGGTTTGTGTAAAAAAGGCGACGATTGTGATTTTCTCCACGAGTATGATATGACTAAGATGCCAGAGTGCTATTTCTTTTCTAAGTTTGGTGAGGAGAGTTTTCATTGGCGAACTTTTAGGCGAATGTATGAACAAGGAATGCCCATTTTTGCATGTTGATCCAGCTAGCAAAATTCAAGATTGTGCTTGGTACGCACGTGGATTTTGTCGGAACGGTTTGTTCTTACTTTTAATGGCATATTTTCTCAGGCCCTTCTTGTCGTAATCGACACACTCGCCGCGTAGCCTGCCAAAATTTCATTAATGGTTTCTGCCCACTGGGAAAAGAATGCAAATTTGCACAGTAGGTTTTAGATTTCATCCCTTCACTTTGTAGTCCCAAGTGGGCTCCTTTGCCGGGTGCAGACCAAGATACTCATAAACATAAATGGGTGTGTCGATATTGCAGTAAGTAATTTTTATGTGTGTTTATAAGATTTTGCGCTTTCCGAGGATAGGACAGACATAGGTCCTTCTAGGTATCTTTATATGATTGTAAACGGCCTTAAAATATCTGCCTTGTCAAAGCTCTACCCATTTAAGTGTGATTTATTTTTGATTAAACCGATTTTCTTTCCTATGTCTAACCCGTAACTGAACTCGACGTAATCCAATGTCAGTTAATCTGTAGCGGGTTTCAGCATTAGCGGTGTCTAAATACCTTGTTTATAAAAGTTTCTTTGAACCACCAGTGCACATATACTTCTACTTAACCAGAACGGATGCTAAGATAGTCGCAGGCCTCATTGTGAAGGCTTCCTGTCCGGTAGCTGTCAAACTTGTAATTGATAGGTATTCAATCAGGTATGGTGTAGCCTGCCTTCATGATTTCTTGTGTCAGCCTGTCTGTGACGGAGGCTCAACTTATCCTACTAGGCTCTCTTTTCAAGTTATGGAAGCCCAACTTTGCAATTTTGATGCACTATTTCTTATCAGACTTTCAGTTGACCGTGATTTTTCTGCCAGTTACTAGACTGATCGTGTTAATTTTTCCATGAAAACACTGAACTTAATGGTTGAACAGTAGAAAACCGGTCCAATCCCATCAGCTATCCTCCTCTTATGGTTTGAGCCAGCTTAGATTATGCCTACCGAGTATGAACTGTCTTTTATGAATTGCTCATAAGCCGTAGAGGTCAGTAAGTTTTCATTTTTGCTGGTCGTGCCTAGTCCAGTATTGAAAGGGCCTGGTTACTTCTGACCTGCAGCCTCAAAGTCGGGCTTCTGGATAACCACGAGTTTAGTAACTTATAAGCAGCCGTGCTCTGTCTGCATTGCAAGCACCAAGATTGCTTGTTAATTGCATCAACTGTATGGCTATCATAGTTTATTTAAATATGAATCATAGGATTGAGTCAAGTACATGGCTTTTGCTCAGTTTTTCTTCCATTCTGCAATCGCTTTTGTTGAGTTCGCATAATCATTCCTCGTGGAATGACAGTAAACCAGTTATAATAAGCGTGATATGGTACCTTTTATGTTTCTGTGATGTGCATTAGTTGAAAAGTAGCCACCGGCAAGCCGCAAAATTTATTTACGCTGAGATATAATGAACCCTTTCTCCACTGTGCTGCAGTACCTACAACTGTCTAGAAACTAGGATTTTGGTTGAGCAAATTGTTTTTTAGTATTACTACTGCCTATTAGGACACAAGCTTATGCAGATTTATAAACCAGGATCTTCTAGAAAAACGTAATTCAAAGCGATCAAAGTCTGTTTTGGCAAGCATACGTTCCTCTACTTGAGAAACAGACACAAGTATAGTCAATACTAATTATGATCACCGTAAGTCCTGGACATAAAGTAACACGTATTCCCTCCTAAAGAGTATTTTACCTTATTACGACTGACTGAAGACATCTTGGTGATAAAAGGACCTTTTAGCAAACTTCTTAAGTTTTTACTCGAAGTGCACAACGTCAGAGGTACTCTTGTTTAACTTTGGATTTTAGCCATCATGTTTCATCTGCTCAGTCACTCACTAAATTTCGAAGAGGAAGAGGCAATTTTTGTGTCATAAACTATACGTGTATAATTCCTACTCGAATTAATCTTCAACGGCTAATGAAAACATGCAGCCTAGTTGAGATTGAAATTAATCTCCATCAGAATTAGCCTTAAGCCGCGTAGTTGAATTGCCTTTGCAGAATTTGGTTGGCGGGTGGCAGATCGGTATCTTTGTTTGCGGCGTCATCGCTTAAATGTCACACTTGCTGCTGGTTGTACGAAATTGGACTATCTGACTAACCTCAGTCTAGCACGCACTCAAAGGCAAAATTTCGTTCTGGAGAGGTTAAATAAGCGGCTTTCAGAAACACTTTGTCCTTGTTATTTTTGTAGTCCTTCGTCTGGGCTTGCATATCGTTTTCACAGATGTAACAGAATTTTTCCCGATTACATCCAATCTGTATCAGCTGTTGATGAAACTTTAATGTACTGTATCACTCCGATCCACAATTCACTAGTTTAGCATTTTCGTCGTACACACCAGCTCTGTTAGTCACAATGCACCACTATCTCGTCATGAATGCGCCTTTGTTGTCGGCTTTTCGCCGGTATTTCTGAACGTAATTTCCGGCCAAGTTAGTAGGGCATACTTTGACTTCAAAGTATATTTTTTTACCTTACTAACTGTAGGGGCTTTCTTCACGGTCATAGAGCATTTGAGTGTACTGCGGTAGTCAGCGCGGCAGTGTTGGATATTGGCCGTTTTCCTATCCGCGAGTTATGCTTCACTGAATAGCAGATCTAGAGAGGTCAACTAACTATTAATTTCCGTCTAATTTTGAGCTGAAATCTACAAACTTCTATGGATTACCAGTGTAGCATTCACATTCTGTCAAGAAGGGCTGCATAGTCATGGGTGATAGGCAGATGACATGACATGTGTTTTCTCTATGTTTGTGCCAATGCATGACGTAAATGTGAGGACTTTGGGTCATCAATGGACCCTTAATCTGGTTACGGCACAAAATATGTTCGTCCATTGGATCTTAGCTAAAACTTAACTGGACGATGCCATAGCAGCCAGTAACAATGTACGGTTAATGAAATGTTTGCTGACATTCTGACAATCGAACATATTAAGTATGGGTGCAGTATTGATTATCACAGTCTAATTTCAAAATATTTCAGTCGCATCAAGATGCCTGCTTTTGAACGGGCTTTCCTTCAACCACCAGCAAGAAGTATATTCTGCAAAAAAAGCCTTCTTAACTACTCATTCGGTTGAAAATTACGCCTTCTTCAAATTTTGTACTTGAAAAAAAGAGTATCCTTTGGTTTAAAAATTTAATTACGAGAGTTTCTACGACCATGAGATGTGCATTTATAAAGCAACGTCTCCATCAATTTGTTAATGCTGCTTATGAATTATATCAGTTGGTCCACATCCATAGCAAAATTTTATGAGAAGTATACAACTTCTTCCTCATACTTTAGGAGAATATTTATTTATCCTAAGACAGACTGTATGCAGCATATACTTTGGAGAGCTTGAATTCAAGTGTAACGGCTGATAGGGTTTGAAATTATTTGGCAATTTAGAAACTCTTTAAATCGGAAATCTACCCTCTCTTCAAGTATAAAATTTTAACAAGGCGTATTTTGCTACCAAACGAGTACAAGCAAGAATAGTTGTGCATTTTTCCATGACATATTTAAATTGAATAGGGCTGTGAAAATCAATGACAAAACACCATAATACTTAAGTAGTATTTTTTTACAGAATAAACTTCATGCTGGTGGCAAAAAGGAAACTCGTTTAAAAGCTAGCATCCTGCGGTAAATGAAATATATTGAAATTAAGTCGCATTCTAAGCAATACAGCAACCATACTTCATTAATATGTTCAAATCGAAGGCACATTTCAGAATGTCGGCTGATATTTCATGAGATAGACAATTTACTGTAGAGTAGATGTTAACGAACACAAAAACGGCTGACATTACCTCTTCTGGCATATTGGCCGTCGTGAGGCAGCCATACATGCAATGCATGTACATGCCATGCCATACATGCATGGTGTTCAGCATCCCCCGAAAAATACGAATGTAAGTAGTCGATAAGTTCATAGGCCGGAAAGTATTTAGAATTACGTTTCTTTAATTGCCTCGTTTCCATCATCAGATTATTGTACTGGTGGTGGCCATTTCTGTTAGCTTTACCGCCTGTCTCCTTTTATCACTGTGCTTGACGCAAAAACTGTGAACTGCCCATTTACTGCTGATTAGTTCTCTGACGCCTCCGAAATCGACCACTGGTGGGCTCGCACGACCTCCGTCCCCTTTTTCCGTCTGTCGTAGTTGTTGCCAAGTCAGCGTGCTTGTCGAACTGCCCCGCGCTAGCCAGAAAACTGACCGGTCGCTGATGCTTTATTGAGTTGATGTTGACTTTGTGCGGGCGTTTGTGAGGCCGTGTCCGCACGCTGCTCACATGAACATCAGCCGTCTCCTTCCCTACTCCACGGACATCAGCCACATCAGCCACATTGGCCACACAGGACTTTGCTCGACTGTCTTATTCATCTTGTCCGAACTGGCTAGAGTGTTTGCATGGTGTCTCGTAGGGAGATTCAGGTCAACGGCTCGGTTAAGCGTGCTAGTCGAGGATGAACTGTCGATCATCACCAGCCTGGCATCTTATCGGTGGCTCGGCCGGTCACCCTCTTTTTCTCAAAGCTTAAACTGTACTTGTGCCGTTCTACGTGGTAACGCACCACAGTTAACTCGTCTTCGCGGTGGATTACAAGCTGGTGTTTATGCAATTCTGTGCCAAAGCTTTTACCTGTTTCAGCAATATTTCTGTTCTGGCATGACATGCTGTAGACCACTACTGATTATCCTGCCAGTGGTGCAGATCTTTGACCCTATTATTTGTTGTTCGGATTTTGATTCTGGTTCATAAACCACAGCCACCTCGCAAGACTTCAGGATTGTCGCCATCACGAGGTATTTTTAACCAAAACCTCAGTTTTTCTTCTCTCGACTGCTCATAGTTGGGCTTTCTATTGCACTCGCAGGTGATCAGCGGGTTTAAGTAAGGGGAACAAGTACTTACTTTCCCCATCCTTTCGTTGTCATCGCTGCAGTGTTCGAACGCGTTGAAAGAGGGTCCTAGCACGATTACGTTAACGATCAACAGGTTTACGTCTAAAGTGGAGGATGCGCCTAGCGTTTGTTGCCCTAACGCAGACCGTTATCCTTATCTTAATGTCTGCCAGGTTTTTGAATTATTGAGGAAGGACAACTAATTGTTGAGTGCCTCTATTGTGAACTGGATATCGGGAGGAATTGAATCGAACAATCAATGTCATCGTAAAACTGGCGACTGAGTGTGAAGAAAGTCTTAAGACACAGTCAGAGGAGCCCAATTGTACACGCTTGCTTGAGCCGTTGGTCGGTCTTGTCACAGCAAATATCGTCAATTGTTGACTGGGTAGAATAGGGATGAATAACAAGAAAACTTCAAAGAGCAGCATCACATCATCTGCCTCCACTTCCAGATGTTGGATACACGCCAAAAATAATTCAGCCAAATTTACTTTCCATGCTGAATCCTTAGTAGCCAAATAAAGTCCGTAATATAACCACTTTGGCAATCGAAAAGTTGATAGTATTTTTGGCAAAGACAAGGAAGACTTGAATGGCCGTTTCTGGCTTATTAGCCGTCGTCAGCCAGTCATGCCCATACCCAAGTGGTTCTCCGCTCGAGCTTAGAACTCGCGACCTCTTTGATTAGAGTCAAATGCCCTAGCTATTGAGCCGCCAGCTATTATTCTCGCCGGCTCGGGTGGTTCACTACTTGGGTCTGGGTATGACTGGCTGATGACGACTAATAAGCCAGAAATGATCATTCCAGTCTCCCTTATCTTTGCCGGCAATACTATCTGCCTATACTGCCAGCTGCTACGGCTGTAAGGGGCTCTGTCGAGGCCATAGTCAGAGCCTGACAGATAAGTTCCGTTAGTTGTCGGGCGAACGTTCATAAATAATAACCGAAAGATTGTGATACAACGTAGGAAGACGATTGGGCGTCAGGTAACCCCTGGCTTGTACTTCTTTGGCAGGCTGCAACAACGGGCCATCGCAGCGTTAGCGGCTTTTGTAACCAGCGCTTTCCTTCTGATACGGACGTCTGTCTTCCTCAACTCCACTCTGATGACGGAAATGAGACAGTTTCCGAAGCGTCAGTTCAATATGTATATCTGGGGCAATAAAGTCGTCTCTTTTTCATGAGATATTGAACACGATAAGGTATCTGGACCTCGACTTTTCACACATGACCGTCGCTTCTGACGATGTTCACGGTATGCTCCAAACAGGTTGGTGCAAGTGATACTAGAATTTCGCAGCATTTAACGCACGGACTCTTCTTTCACCCATCTGTATTGGGTGTCAAGACACAAGCGAAAATACCGGAGGTGGGGTCGGGCGCAGGTGGCTGGCGCGGCCTAAGCCGCCCGTATGCGTGCCATCACGCCTTCCCCCTGTGTTCCGTATTTGTTTTCGCCCTGCAAGCTCAATAAATTCTGCCATGTTGGTCCAGCGTATCTATCACGCGGCCCATTTAGGAGGCACACACACATATGTGCACGTTGATAAAATGGTATCGGCAGGGACAATGAAAACTGATGGCAATTTCTACCTTACATTACGACATCAATTTGTACTACTGTCTGCCCGTTAGCAGCATGTGTATGTTATGCGGTTGTCCCGGGGTGGCTGACGGAGTTCGGCTCAAATATATGCATCAAATTTCGGGCTATGCCTATAGACTTTGAATATACTAATCTATGCCGAGAAAATCAATCAATTTCTGAGGAAATTAAAGAGCCTAACTTTCAAAAAACCGGTATACTAACCAGATAGCAAACAGGGGAAGCTAGGGAACCCCTCCCAGCCGTGTCAAGTAGCGGCATAATACAGTAGCCGCCGGTTATTAAGCCCATTGTTAATAGACCAAGCCGCGTATTAAGCCGAAATCAGCTTGGGACGGAATTTTACATAGCAAAATCCGCCGGCTAATAAGCCCAGTCGCCGGCTACAAAGCCCAGTTTGCCAACAGGATAGAGTGGGATTCTCATCCCTCTGCGTGCGCAACTGGTTACAGTACGTATGTAATGTATAGTGCCTATCCTGCGTTTGCTAATCAAGCACTAGAACTCCCCGGTTAGTTCGTCCGCCGCTTATTAAGCCCAATTTGGTCTGGGCCCGAGGTGGAATTCATAACCGGCGACTAATGTACCGGCGAAACACGTGTCTCAGCTTTTGGCTAGTACCTGTGCTGCCGGCATGGCAAATGACAAAATGAATTTCTAGCTTATTGGCCATCGTCAGTCAGCCTTTCCATATTCCAGGTTTTTGGGGCACCTGAGGTCCGAAAGCGGGTTCATTTGAGTCACTGAGCGTTGACGAGTCAACCGGGCTCCAACCATTGGTAAAAAGGCATCCTAAGAGGTTTCAATTGATGATGTCTCGCTTTACTGAATTGCCCCCAAGAATTCACGGCCATCTTCATTGGACAGGCAACAGCGGTGCAAGTACTCTCCCTTACAAGCGTGTGCCTCATGTACAGGGTTTGTGTGTGTGGTCACCTGCGTTGGCCGGCCTAGTCTCATCACCGTTAGCTGATGCTCATATATCCGGATGGAGGCAGATTATCAGGTTGGACCAACATAGATTGCACAACAACTGGCACGTAGGATTTTGCAGACAGCGCGGTGCATATCGTAGCAGTCGACCCTGTCCTCAGGGCGTACCAGCTGTGTATTAAGTCGTGGGTTTGTGCGCTGCTTTTATCTCATGCCTTTTTTCATTTGTTGCCGGACAAGTTTGATACATTTTTTTCACGCACGAGGGAGTTTGCCGGCTGATTGCCTTTGATGTCTGGGAGCAGCCTTTGTGCAGACCCGAAATAATATTAAGGCATTTTATCCAATTATATTATAGTCATTTTGTTTAAAACCTGATGCGTTAATTTTGTCGTTCTTTCATGTAAAATTTGTTGTGCGCCTCCGTCCTGTGTTAGTGAATGAGATGTGTGCCAACCGTAACAGCACCCTGCTGCTTTATCTTCGATGACATTTACGAGTTCACCCATAGCTGTGAAGGGCTAGGAAGCTCAACCAGTCGACATTTTCGGCATGTTACTATCTGAGAAGTAGAAGACGACTCAATCGCTGGGACAATGTATTTATTCGCCTGAATTTTCGAAACCCGTCGCGGATTCATCATCAGAGACATACTCACAGAACGGTAGCAGAAACAGTTTGTGTGTGCACAGGGTTCTACCGTAAAATTTAAACGTGCAGAAGAAATCGATAAATGCTTTGACTATGCGCTGATTCGTTGCGTCAGCAATGAACATCTGGTTTTGCGGTGTTGGCATAAGATGACGTGGTGGCCTGTCTGTTCCCCAAGCGGCGATTTGCTCTGTCCCAGCGATCGAGTCGTCTTCTACTTCTCAATTACTTCCTGGGACCCGTATGTTCGCTTGCATTAGCAATTTTACTATCTAGGTCTTATAACCCGGACTAATAGGCAGAAGAAGGATAAAAGCCGGTTCTGATGACAAGGGCTTTTTTCAGGACAACACAGGGATAACGGATCCTTCAGCTTCTCCACTTAAGCGTACTTATAAGGCTCTGGTCCTTCTAGAACAATCATGGTCTTAAGCGTGCGAGGGCTGTTCTGGCCTGCACGCTGATCCGTAATTTGCCACGCCGCCGCCCCGGAAGACGTTTCTAGAATATGTACACTGCACGTATGTGTGAGCGTCACGTGTGCTCGAGGCGATGGCTTGCGTGGCCGGTCTGCGAGCATGACTCAACTGGTGTGCACTTCTGACCATAGGGTCTGAGTGCATCACCGATCGCGTCCACATTAGGCCTCCAGATCTTATTATTACGCCCATACATCGTATCACCTTGACTTGGAAATTTTTTTCCTCCCACTTATCTTTTGCTTTCCCCTTTCTTTCAGACGAGCGTGGACACAAAGTACAGTTTTGTCACAAACTGTCCCTGGAGGAACGACAGCGTTATCAGGAACAATCACAAATGCGCTTCCAGCCGCCTCTGCCAATGGGCGGCGGTCTTCAGGGCCAACCCATGTCAATGGGGGCCCCCGGCTCCACGGCCCATCCACCCTTCTTTTCCCCTGCTGGCATGGGTGTCTCTCCGCTCAACCGCCCTCTCATGAACCCGGCCGGTCTCAATCCGCATCCGTTCGACCGGGTGAAACAACTCGGGGCTGTTGGCCTCCCTCGACAGGTGCCCCAGAAACCGCTGGATGAGGTCACCTGCTTCAAGTGCGGTGATAAAGGTCACTACGCGAACCGCTGCAACAAGGGCTACTTAGCATTCCTCAGCAAGGGCTCGAATCAGGTGGGCGTCGGCGCCCCTGTATCATAGGACCTTTGAACTTTGTACATATTTTGTTTTGAAGACTACTCTTTTACGACCGCTGACCCCAGTTGTTTTTGCCTAGTACTTTTGGAATTTGTCTCCCTGAAAATGAGCTTGCCAATATGAGGGTCGAGGGTGCGTCCTTAACGTGTCTGCTTGATCTCGATTCGTATTAAAGATAGGGAATACGTATGAATCGGATCTATCCATCCGCGTGGGAGTAAAAGACTCCTTGTAAAGCCCTTAGACCAGTATGTATATTTGCCTACTTTATTTATATGAGTAGCAAAAACGTCAAACTTTTGTTTTGTGTCTACTTAGTTCAGTCAACCTACGTGTAAGGTCTAAGCTACGACCGCGAAACCACGGCACAGGTCTATGACCGTCATTCATGCATCAGGCAGTCCAGCTTTCGGACGTCATATAAATGACAGGGGCTTACGCTGAGGTGCGGCACTAGGCTTCCTTACCTATGGGGTTTACCTGGGACTGCCTTTACCGGCAATGCTATCTGCCTAAGTTACTATCCACTGTACGACTGTTGGTGGGGCTCGCGAATGCACTCCGAGGCAGAGTGGGACGAGTGACTTCCGTTATCGGTAGGTGAACGTTCATCAACGAGTGTTAGTATCTCTCGATATAAACCGGCAAGACAAGAAGCCTGTGGCTCAATAGTTAGAGCGTTGGACTTCTAATGAAGAGGTCGCGAGGTTGGCCCTGGGGTGGTGCCCACTTGGGATTGGATATGGCTGGCTGACGACGGCTAATGAGCCAGAAATGGCCATTCGAGTCTTCCTTGTCTTCGGCAACAATGTTATCTGGAACTTGCATGCTTACGGGATTTCTAGACTTTTCATACATTTTTGAGGAATGCAATGGGTAGTGTACTTACAAATTAGTCTTGTGTTTCCATAGGCATGTTTAAGGACAGTTACTAGAGAAGACTGTTACTATCGTCCGCTTGCTTAAATATAGCGTGTCGTGGCATCCAGCGGACCTCTGTCGACGCTATTAGCATCCGATGTTACTACTCCCTTGTGCAGTAACAAGTGTTTTGTGAACTGGCACTATCAAATATATGCCCTGATCATTGTCAGATTGTGCTAAAAAGTCAGCCCGAACCCTCTCATTGGCAGAGTTTTTAGTTAGTTCTTGTTATGTCAGTGTGCTAATTCATTCAGCATATATATTCTCAGCTCTATTTTGAGGAGGAGTCACTGTGATATGTGGGCAAGTATCTAAATGTAATTAGCCAAAACGGGGTATGAGTGAAGTCTTTGTCTTAATCGGTACCTACTGAACAGACATTCTAAGGGAGGATTATTCTTATTGACTTTGGAACTCGTAAAACTGTATAGAAGGTGGAAGAGCGTTCTCTGGGACCAATATTTTATTTGCATGACGTTTCGAACTCTCCCTCGAGATCATTGCCAAGGAATGAAAACGTACAACTGCGTGATTAAATAAGCTCTGCTGGGAGTGACCTTGAGTTCCGTAAAACTGTACTTTCTCAGCGAGAATTCCATCTGCCATGTCAAACTACATTTCGACAGATAAGCGAAATGTGGCAACATGAAAAGAACGTTTGTGGATATCGAATTGCTAATGAAATGTGGTTACTGTGAAAAAGGAAGCTCAGGGGCCTAGAAGTATGCTTGAATTAGGTCATTCGAGATCGGGTGAATCCTAGATTGACCAGTACTATCCAGGACCTGATCGTGTTTAGTGAGATCAAAAAAGTTGGGTCCCTAACATCGGATTCCTAGCACCTCCGGATTTACTAAAAGATTTTGGCGCAACACCTTGTCGAGGGCTTTACTGAAGTCGAAAAAATCTATCACTGCAGGGAGGGTTGCTGAACTTAATAAAGTACGAGGAAGGGTATAGCCAGATCTTTCAGCTAGAAGGCCATGCTAAGTAGATATCCGAAGGTGATTGGTCAAGCGGAAATCAACAATCCTGTTGAATTTCGGTAAATATTCCCACGATTAACTTAAAAAGTCAATTTATTAGGCAAAACATGTTTTCGGCAATTCATCGTCAGGCCCTTAACTTTGCAAAACAATGAACATTTGAACTTGTGCAAAAGTCAATAATTGTCCTAGGTAGGCGCCTATTGGCGCCTATTTGTACAAGTTCAAATGTTCATTGTTTTGCAAAGTTAAGGGCCTAACGAAGAATTGCCGAAAAATATGTTGGCCTAATAAACGGACTTTTCAAATTCTGCTAAAAATGATCGATTGTGTATGTATTAATAATTTTAATAGTCAATTTGTCAAGCAAAACATGCTTTTCAACAACTCTTCTTCAGGGCCTTAACTTGTCAAACAATGAAATTTGAACCTGTACAAAAATCAATAATTTGAGTTGTGCACCAATTGGCCATTGCGGACTTTTTTCAGTCTCCGCAAATGGTCGGTATGTTGTTTGGGCGACCGCCACTCTTGGCTGGGGTGATATTTTATCGTCTTCCGGCATCGGTGTCGGCCACGGGAGGGATAGGGCTTGTGTTAGATTTTTCTGGCAGCACAGAACTGGATTCATTAGGCGTATAGCCACTGTTTCTGCTGTTGCCAGGCCGAGCTGCTGACTTGCGTAGCGTCAATGTCCTGGTTGTACTCGGCTCACCACAAGCATCAGGCCGAGTACAAGGATGAAGATAAAGGGCGGAAGTCACCAGATAAGGGTTGTCTTGTGCACAGAACCCTATGTTGCTGTCTCAGGCAGCAGTGGCCACTGGCAAAGCCAGGGTTTGTGTTGACTGCGTCCAGTCCTGGCCGAGAGTGTGTGAGAGGTGATGATGACAACTGCTTTTACATGAGGATGAAGCGAGTTCAAGTTGTTTGCTATTGGTGTATTGCAATTTTCGGAAGGAGGGTATAGAATGTAAAGGCCCTCTGTTGCGTGGCTGCGGGGTGGCATGCTGAAGTGGCTCTCGAGAAATTGCGACTAGTTGGGCACGCCTGTGTGTGGTTCAACTGAGGTCAAATGTGGGGGTTGCTGTGCTTGGCGGAGCGCCTGTTACTCAACGTGACTCGCTTGGCCGTCAGGTTGCCAAAGGACAGGGGACACTGGCGCAGCTGTTATCGCTTGGCCAGAAGCAGCTGCGAAGTCAAGCCTCGAGTAATGGGCGCTGAACGAGGAAGGGGCCAGCATTTGTTGTAGCCCAAAAGCATTATCGGAGTACTACATATTTTAGGGAGGAATCTACTGCAAAGGCAGAGTACAAATAGGTGACTAAGCAGCCAGGGAAAGTCCGACACCTTTTCATTGCGTGCTTTTGGAAGGCAATTTCCGCCTGCTCTCCATCCCATGGGATGTGGATTGCCTAACCATCCTATTTGTTCTCAAATTATCACGAAGGAACATAACTGGTGTTTGGGAGTTTATCCGAACACCATACGAAAGGAGGGTATTTATTTGCCGTTAGAAGTGATTTTTTTTCAGAGAAGACGATTAATAATCCCGCATTGTCCGAGTCATAAGTTAGAAAGCATTTATCTGCATCTAAAAAGGACAACTTTCACAACTTGGTTTTCGGGAGAACCTAATTGCGAAAGTTTCCTGTGAAGGACTCAGCAAAGTTCAGATCAGGGACGCTTCAACTTTGGTAAATACGATGGGATTACCTCTTGTCGATGAGTGCACCCAATTGGACCGATTGAAATATCTAGCAATAGTTTCGAAAAACCGCAATTTAGGTGGACAAATTTTCAAGTGCTCATCTGTCTCTGGACGGTTGGAATTTCCAGTGATTAATTTGAAGCATTTGTTCCCCGGTATAAGTTTAAAGCAGCCATAAACGGCAGGATTTATTAATATCAATAAATTTCGTGACAGCTTCTCAGCTGCATCTTGTCGCTGCGTGAGGAAGATATCGAAGAGACATAGAACAGTTGGAAATTTCACAGAATTAATGGCATAAAAGCAAGGAATGTGGTTCAGTTTAAAAAGTAATCGATAAAGGGTGGTGCGATAAGGCCAAAAGCGAATCCCGAGAGTGCGTGCGGATTTCGCGCGAGTGAGTATCTTTGTTATCTGTTAAGCAGAGAATAACAAACATGAAGCATAAATTACCGGAGAAAAGAGGGACATTTAAATCGTAAGTAATTTATCTGAACAAAGATGGGCCACACAGAAAAAGAACATCACCAAACCACCACATCACGTCATTTGCAAAGTGGTCAGAGATGGGAGTCAGCGAATGGGCTCAAGATCCTATCATGCATGTAACATTCGATCAGACAAAATTAATAAAAATACGACTCAATGTGGACTTTATCATTTTTAAAAACTTTTATCCGTTAGGATAATAGGCAAGATGTTTCGAAAAGCATGCTCTTGGTCAAAATGGTAGTTAGCTATCATACGGATCAATACGGAGAACAGAACTTCTAAAATTCTGCAGTAGGGGGCCGGTGTTAAGAGGAGTTATGTGGGCGGGGCATTGCGGGAGCGCAGGAGAGAAAATAAAAGACATGATAACGAAAACAGGAAACAGCAAGTGAACTTGGTATAATATGTTGATATTTTAGGCATTTTATGAAGTTGAATATATACAACAAACAAGCCCGTGATAGTTTAAAAATAAGAAACAACTTGCGACGATTCTAGCTCGAATCGAATCCAAATTGACCTCAAGTTTTAGAAAAATATGAACACGACACGAATCCGACGTTGGTGCAGTTTATAGAACGCAAATCGGATCCAAAAATTCGAATCTCATTTTTAATCCGGACTGCGGGCACTTCACTTATTGAAAAAAACTGCTTTAAAAACCGTAGTAATAAAGTAACCTTTTGAAGACAGTTTATAGCATTTGTAATATATTATGCATATGAAAAAGGGATAAAAAGCTATTATAGGATTATATGTGAACGGATAGTATTTACAATCCTGTACTGAAATACTTAATGGACATAATTCTGTTTTAGCGATAGACCGTTGGGGTGTGAATAGGGCGAAGATAATTGTCAGGCAGCATGGAAAGGAAAGATAGAACGAAGTTTGGTTAGGGATTTGACTGGAAGAACGGGTTATGCGGAAGGTTAAAATTAAATTGAAGCGGAGGGATTTGATGCAACCGGTTTTAGCACTATTTAAATGTAGTTTCGGGGGTTTATTGTGTGCCAGGCATGCCAATATAATAAACATAAAAATGTATTGGGATTAAGTACTTGCATGCTCTATTTCACGCCAACGGTTGTCCACAGTCCTTTGTACGCAAGTGTCTTAAGAAGTCCCATCATGAGCGATCGAAAGGAGGGAACCCTAAGTTCTGGCTCGCAATCCCTTATGTGAAGAATGTATTGGAGGCATCTGCAAGAATCCTGAAATCATTCGGGATCGATGTGGCTCATAGGCTGGAGTCAACCATCAGACAGCAGATAATGAGGCCCAAATACCCGCTGCCTTTGACAGAAAAATCAGCTGTGGTCTACAGCATACCATGCCAAGACTGCAATGAAAGGTATGTACAGTTCTGCGAGTGCTGCAAACAAAATTCAGGTCGAAATTTAACCGGGTAATTTAGCGTATAGCTGGACAGGTTATTTTGATCAACTGAGTGGATTTAATAATAAGAATGCTTTTGGTTTGGAAAACTGCCCTCCTATTTAAAGTTATTGGGGGAAATAGGGTCTCACATTTGCTAAATCCTGACTATGTTTATATAAAAGGAATTGCGTATGCTATAAGGGAAGACAGGAAGAAACTTTCGTCTAATATACATTGTGCTGTGAACGAATTTCATAATTAGTAAAAAAAGGTGGAATAAAAATCCTTTCCAGTACTGAGAAATTTTGTGTGAAGTTGATCAAATTGAAGTAAAGCTAAGTTTAAGGAATCGCAATTATTTTCGTAAAGGAGCATCTATACAAGTTTAAAAAAATTACATTAAGCTCTTCTATGAATTTTACGCAAAAAATGCAGCAAAAAAATTCTTGGTAAAAAATTTTCTTTTGCTGCACAGCTGGTCGTATGCGCAAACGAAGTTTCTACATCTGCGCAGACGGCCAATAGAAAGCCTTACTGGATGTAAGTCATGTAGAAAAATAATGTTTTGTCAACAATAGGTTCCGCTCAAGCGTTATTTTGAAACGGAACAGACAGAAGAATGATACGTTTTTCAAAAAATTGTCATATACATGGCCTGTTTTTTGTTGCATTCGGACGTTTATCACAGATTACAGATTTCTGGGACCAAGGTGTATTTTTCAAAAGCGTGCTCGCTTCCATCGTCAGAGCGTGGTGGTGGCTGCAAAAATCCTGAAACCATTTGGGATCGGTGTGGCTCATAGGTCGGAATCAACCATCAGACAGCAGATCATGAGGCCCCAAGACCCGCTACCTTTGACAGAACAATCAGCTGTGGTCTACAGCATACCATGCCAAGACTGCACTGCGAGGTATGTCGGTGAAACGGGCAAACGCCTTGGCACAAGGTTGCATGAGCATCAGCTCGCAATCAACCGCGAGGATAAGCTGTCTTTGGTCCATGACCATGTAAAGCAGAAAAACCACACATTCGCCTTTGAAAAAAGCAAGGGTAATAAGCCAAGCCAATGACAAGATGGTCAGATTGCTGTTAGACGTTTGGTCCTCGACTGGCAAACTAAACAGAGCCATGGACCTTTATCCCGCCTACCAAGCGCACCGCAGAAGGCTTACATCGGCTCGGAACGGAGCAATAGGTCGGACGGAGAGAGATAAGCGGGGCCGACAGCCGGCAGCCGCGAGCAACGAGGGTGGAAACGCTCATGAGACACAAAAACAACTTGGCATGGCTCAAGGAGACGCCAGTGAGGGCACGAGCAATTCAAACAGCCGCAAAAATCGATCGGTGCAATCGATTGGCACATGGGCATTGAGCAAGGCTAATGGTCGGACACATTCATCTGATGTGAACAGGAGTACAGACACCACGCTCTGACGATGGAAGCGAGCACACTTTTGAAACGTCAGCCAAGATACACTTTGGTCCCAGAAATCGTCTCTTCTTTTTCCTCTTCCGGGGATGATGAAAGGAACGTATTGGGATTTTAGACGAGACCAATTTGAGAGGTTTCGTTAAATCAATAAAAGTTAATGATCCTGTAGGACATTTCAAACGTAGGTTTCGCTGCATGCCTCACAGCGAGTTGGAAGCAAGCGCAGTGACTTGTGAGAGTTGACTTGCGCTGTGTCAACCGCACTCTCTCCCACTGTCCCATCTAGGCCTGGTATCATGGCCAAGTCAAGAGGACGAGAGGTGGCAGAGAATGCTAGCAGCTGACACAACTTAAGCTGCCTGTAGTGGTGCTATTTCCGACTGCCACATACCGTCACACCTTGCTCAGACCCCACTGAGTCGGATTGCCATAAAGATCTGTAGCGGTGCTGCAGCCCACCTCCTCCAAACGCGAGACGCCACAGACGTGGTCTCGGGGGGAAAATCTTGGCCGCCCAGTCGCTCGGGCCAGCGCGATGGCCGATGTCCGTATGCGACGCGCATCCTTTACCCTCGCGCGAATGGGGTGCAGACACGCACCTTAGACTGGTCGGGCCAATCAACATCCTTAAACTGACTCACACTATGCTCGCTCTGGGCCTTTGTAACTATTCCCGCACTTAGGACCCGGCTAACCTCCCAGTTAGTCGTGCGCTCGGAAGTCAAACTTCTTCCTGCTTTCCCTCTATTCCTCTGTATGCGCAATAAACTATTCCTTTTTATCTGGCCTCCGCTGACTTCTCATCTCCTAAAGTACCATGATCTATAGATCGCAGTTGCTAGAGTTTACCTTACTTAACCTCCTTCGACAGATCAAGGAACGAAGGACCTGTTGCAGACTGACTCTCAGTTCGCCCCTCAACCGACAGTTTTCCCGTCGTTTTCGACGAGGTCCAGCATGTGCCCTACAGGAGGATGGTGCAGGGACGGAGACTTCTGTTAGGTGACAGTGGGAGTAGGCTTGCGCTGCATCTGCCGCATCCTTTGTTCCATTCTTCCACCCGGAGTTCGCTCTCAAGGTAAAGCCATGAAGACCGAAGGTGGGAAATGATGCAGGCCCATGCACTTTGAGCCAAAATGTGCTGACCAGTGCGAGTTGCCCTAACAGAATTGTGAGCGTTTTATTCTCCCGACAACCACTCCACATAAACACACACACAAGCCGGACTGTCCGGTTTGAGTTTTTCCATCAGATGGCAGCCTTCCTAGCTACGGTTTTTAGTGCACCATCATAGCTTTGTAGCGACCCCCTTTCTTAGCCATGTTTTCCTCGGACGCCGCGCGGACTAGGTCATGTCTGGCTTGACCACCACGCGTCCGCAAGACACCATAGTCAAGGTCTCCGTTCAAGGTCACTCCTGTCTGGCTTTCTCGAGGCGGTCTAGTCTCACTAGCTAGCTAACCACTTCTCAAGGTCAGGCCAGTGCGCGAGATGCGGAACATCTGTTTACGCTCAACCACTTCCAGGGCCGACGACTCAATGTTCGGTTGTAGCTGTCCGGACTCCGGTGATCTACTTGCCGGACTGTGCCTCTGGACTCCGGCCCACTCATGGCTGGACTACACTTGTCTGGGAGTCACTTGTATATTACTCATATTCTACTCCTTCTAACCTCAGTAAATCATTCATAACAATCTGGCCTTCCACGCCTTATTCGATTCAACTAGCTTATACATATTGGGATACGTTCTCTCGTCTATTATCTGGCTGGACCACATCGTATCCCACATTGTTGACCACGACGCTACTGTATCCCACAGCTTCAAGGGCATCAGATCGTCTGCTATTCCCGGTTAACAGGCTACGTCGAAAGATGTGTGCAGTAATGGATCTAGCTGACCGTGGAAAAACTCCTGATCTCGAATGAATGAGAACGTTCGCGTTCCAGATATTTGCATGGTTGAGGAAGAGGGAAGGTCGAGCACCGGATCAAGTTGTTTATTATTCTGAGCTCTGGCTCTTGCGGGAGCCCACCTTCAGAGATAAAAGCCTCTGTCGAAATGAGAAATCGTCGACTACAGAATGTTACCCAAGTCAAGAAGTCAGTAAGACCAAATCGGCATGACAGTATGCTGTGAGAAGGAGCTAGCAAAAGGCTCTGCAGAAACAAGGTGCGCACAATGAATCAGCCAGTTGACGCGTCTCTGGTCTGTGCGCCCGCGCAGATGTTACGGGATCTGAATGCGCTCGCGCCAGCCAATCAGCAAATGGTGCATATCTCGTGAGAGTCCTTTTTCTGCATTGTCTGCGGCCAAGGCCTGATGAGTCACGCTGGGCGCTCCAGAGAGCGCGGGCAGTGGGGAAAGTCATGTGTGGGCTTGCAGCCGGGCATGCGATAAAAATTCCAGCACAAGGCCAATCGCAGAACCGCTATAGTATCCCCCGGCTAGACCGAAGGAAACGTAAAGAAACGGCGCCGAAGGAAATACATAAGTCTAAAAATGATGAGAAACAAGTCGGTCAGGAAAGTGAACGTGGCGACCACTGCGGGTAATGTATGCAGAAGGCGCAGTACTAAAGTGGCTTGTGGCGGGAATGCTGGAGGTTAGGGCGGAAGAAGTAACTGTGGATGGCAATGGATAGGATGAAAGAGGTAACAAACGGGACGGAGGAATAGAGGTTCGGGGAGTAGTAGAAATGGAACCGGAGGGTTCGTCTGGCGGAATGTCCGGGACAGCAGCTGTGAGGCTGTTTATGCTCACGGCCTCATCTCGTGTTCCACGAAGGATGCGGAAGGTCTTCTCACCGTGAGAGACAATTCGAAACGGACCATCATAGGGAGGTTCCAGCGGCCGGCGAACTCTATCATATCGTAAAAAGACACGAGAGCAGGTCACCAAGTCTTTTTTCGAGATAAGACTTGAAGATAGTGGGCCTGGGCGGAACCGGAGAAAGCGTCCGTGCAAACTGCCGGAGGCGGTGCAGGAGGTTGGTAGGATCCTCGACTGCATTTGGGGGGAGAGGGGGGGGGGTTGGTGAGATCAGCTCACCGGGAAGTCGGACAGGGGTGCCAAGGACCAGTTCAGCGGCGGAACAGTCAAGTTACGGCTTGAAGGAGGAACGGATACCCAGCAAGACCAAGGTAAGATAGTCCGTCCAGTTCTCCGGATCGACCGCGGCGCGTAGGGAGGACTTCAACTGACGGTGGAACCGCTCGACCATCCCGTTGGCAGCCGGGTGATAGGCTGTAGTGCGGATGCGAGTACAGTCTTAAAAAGAGAGTAAAGACTGGAAGAGGTTAGACTCGAATTGAGCACCACGGTCAGTCGTGATTGTAGAGGGCACGCCAAAGGTGGCAACCCAACGACTAAGGAAAGCCTTGACGACGGTAAAAGCCTCGATATTTGGGAGAGGGATAGCCTCCGGCCATCGGGTGAATCGATCCACACAAGTGAGGAGATAGGAAAAACCATCGGATAGAGGCAAGGGGCCTACGATATCCAGATGAACGTGACTGCATCTGGTACCAGGACTGGGGAAGGCGCCAATAGGTTCCTTATTGTGCCGGTGGCAAGCGAGGCAAGCCCGATTCCATTTTTTCAGGTCCTTGTGCATCCCAGGCCAGCAAAGGCGGCAGGAAACCAGTTTGTCGGTGGCTCGACTCCCAGGGTGAGAAAGGTTGTGCAGGGAGGAGCAGACATTGCATCGAAAGGACGGCGGCACAAAGGGACAATGGGAGGCGGTAGAAATGTCACAAAGAATTGTACCGTTGCCAGTCATAAGCGGCAACTGCTGGAGTTGGAGTCCGGAAACATCCTCATCACAGTACGAGCCAACACGGTGTTTTTCGGCAGCCATCTCAGCGAGGTCTATCCCAGGGGTAAGTTGCAAATGAGCAATAGAGGGCCTGGACAGTGCGTCAGCCACCTCATTACGTGACCTACCGATATGGCGGATATCTGAGGTGAACTGAAAAATTTAGTCCAATTGGCGAATCTCCCGGGGATTCAACTTGTCTGATTGTGACTTCAAGGCAAAAGAGAGTGGCTTATGGTCAGAGAAAACAGTGAATTCTCTGCCCTCGAGCGAGTGCCGGCGGTATTTCACGGCGAGGTAGATAGCAAGGAGCTCCCATCAAAATGCGCTGTAGCGCGATTCTGCAGGTTTTAACTTCCTAGAGAAGAAAGCCAAAGGTTGAGTCTGACCTGCAAGATGCTGCTGGAGAATCGCGCCGACTGCAACATTGGAAGCATCAACCATGAGTGGGATGGGAGCATCAGGGTCTGGGTGCGTTAAGAGGACGGCGTCGGCTAGGGCAACCTTGATCTTGTCGAAAGCAGCGAGGACGTCGGAAGATAGCTCGAACGAACCTCTTGGACCCGAAAGGAGGTTCGTGAGTGGCAAAATGGCGTCAGCACAGTGCGGAAGAAACCGGCAGTAAAAATCTACCATGCCCAAAAATCGCTGCAGCTGACGCTTTGAAGAAGGAGGGGGAAAATGTCAGATAGCCGCAACCTTGGAAGGGAGATGATAGATGCCATTGGTGTCAACTAGGCGTCCAAGAAACTCAAGAGAGGGAACGCCAAAGACACACTTGGACGGGTTGTGGACAACTCCAAATTGTTGAAGGCGGTCAAACACCGTTGCAAGATGTTCCATGTGGTCTTCGGTGGTGGAGCTGGCAACCAAGAGGTCGTCAATATAGGCCAAGACGAAGGGTAGGCCACAGAGTACCCTGTCAAAAAACCTCTGGAAGGTTTGGGAGGGGTTGCGAAGTCCAAACGGCATTCGCAAGAACTCAAAAAGGCCAAATTGGGTAGTGACGGTTGTCTTGGAAATGTCCTCCGTGGCAATAGGAATCTGATGGAAGGCCCGGACCAAGTCTATCTTCGTAAACACGGATTTGCCAAATAAAGCACTGGCGAAGTCCTGACGATGCGGGACTGGATAGCGGTCTGGGATGGTAACATTGTTCAAGGCCCGGTAGTCACCGCAAGGACGCCAGTCACCAGAATCAGCCTTAGGTACCATGTGAAGGGGTGAGGCCCATGGACTGTCAGATTGGTGGACAATGCCCATCTAGAGCATATGCTCGAACTCGGCCTTGGCAGCAGTAAGTCGAGCAGGCGCGAAACGGTGAGGGCGAGAGAAGGCAGGAGGACCAGTCGTCCGGATATGGTGAACAACATCGTAGGGAAGTGTTGAAACACGGAAGGTGAGACGAGTGAGACCCGGATATCCCGCAAGAAGTTGGCGAAATGGAATACCAGGATCAGGGTCCAAGACGGCGAGTTTGCGGGACACTTCAGATGAAGGAATTCCTGGGAAAGTCAGTTTCATAGTCTCGTCAAGTAAGCGGGAACGACGGCAGTCGACAATCAGACCAAAAGCGGCGAGAAAGTCTGCACCAAGTATAGCACAGGGCACGTCAGCAATTACAAGCACCCACGGGAAAAGACGCTATAAACCGATTTCCAACGAGAGGGAACAGGTACCGAAAGTCGCAATAGGCGAGGTGTTGACGACCTGAAGAAAGAAACCAGGGTGGGAGACCGACGGTCGGCTGCTGAAGGAGTAATAACACTCAATTGAGCGCCGGTATCAATAAAGAAGCGTCTACCAGTTTTGCCGTCGTAGACGTAGAAGGTGCGACCGGATTTAGTAACGTCAGGAAGATTGGTAGAATTAACCTTTGCATAAGCCGGTTTTACCTGTCTGCTCCGAGTGGAAATAAAGGAGCAAGGAGAGATGCACTGACGAGCTTTAACACAAAAACTGGTGTGATAATGGCAGGTGGCGGATGAGGTGGGGCCAGATGAAGTTAGCTGGAAATGCCGGGAAGATAACCTCCGCAGGCTCTCACATGAAAAGGCTTTTTGCTGTTGAAGAGAAGCTACTTGCGTGGTAAGTTGTGCAAACTTAACTTTCACCTCTGAGAATGTAGACACAGAAACAACTGGAGTAATTTGTAGTGCGGCGGGTGATGCTTTGGAGAATCCATACGTCTCCATAAGCTTTTCAACCATTCGAGCAAGAGTTGCGGCACTAGCAGAGTCAGAAATAGACGCTAAAATGCGCTGAACTTCTGCTGGAAAACTGTCCATGGTCAATAGCTGTCTATATCGTAGACTTGAAGAAGAACGTGTAAGGAGGGAGTCACCAATGTCGAAAGGAGAGATCGTCGACTACAGAAGGTTCCTCAAGTCAAGAAGTCAGTAAGACCAAATCGGTAGGACAGTATACTGTGAGAAGGAGCTAACAAAAGGCTCTGCAGAAACAAGGTGCACACCATGAATCAGCCAGTTGACGCGTCTCTGGTCTGTGCTCCCGCGCAGATGTTACGGGATCTGAATGCGCCCGCGCCAGCCAATCAGCAGACGGTGCGTATCTCGTGAGAGTCCACTTCTACATTGTCTGCGGCCAAGGCCTGATGAGTCAAGCGGGCAGTGGGGAAAGTCACGTGTGGGCTTGCAGCCGGGCATGCGATAAAAATGTCAGCGCAAGGTCAATCGCAGAACCGCTACACGTCCACGAAAAGCAAGCGACAGTTATAGGGGGGAGGAGCCAATCAAACGTCATGGAGGAGGGGAGAGGGAGGAAGGAGGGAGGGAGAGGGAGAGTCCACCAACAGGGATAATAGCTTCCGCGAAAACAAGCAACACTTTTGGGAGTAGGAGCTGGTCGAACCTCATACGGGCAGAGAGGGGGGGGGGCGGTTGAGATCGAGGGAGACGGGGATCTGTTAATCAGCAGTGTCCGCCGTCCGGATGTTCGTGTGGAGAGCAATATATGCGGGCGCCAACTCAATACATCTGTTTATTGAGTTGTCATCCGAGGCCCAGGCTTCAATGAGCTACTACTAAAGTGTACTTCAGTAGCCTGTGACTATAGTCACATTTGAACACGGCAAGTGCCAGCAGGCAGTAGTATATGAAACTTTAAAAAATATCTACAGAAGTCTTGAAAATTAAGTAATGTACATGCACGCTCCTTTAGTAGAGCCCTCAAGCAATCCTAAATGTTAGAAGAATTTATGTACTTCCGTAGATCTTACTGAGCACTTTATTTTAACGTCATACTCTTTAGGTAAGTAGCTAGTTAGAAGTTGATTTGAACACAGGCATACCTTTTCCTGGCGGCATTCCCTGTCACACTTCAAGTGGTCGAGGAAATTGTCCAACCTGTTATTTGAGCGAAGTGGCAAGCGACCTACCGATGCCATGGTACAGGTTGCCACTGAACGCCGGCTGTCAACCACAGCAGCACCAATTTGCTAAACTTTGCTGTGCAGCAGACTGTGCTCTCCAGCAATTTTATCAATTTTCTTATCAAGTTTCTCAAGTGCTGCAGTATGATAACCTATGACAAGGGAAGTTACGAATCCTTACCGTACCCAATCAGCGTCTTGCCGATAGACAGCTTCAAAATTATCTAGTCTTTCACTGAGAGAACCGTAATGAGCGATATCGAGCGGTCTTACATCATTTTCTCGTGCCCGTGCCTGTTGACTTCGATGCCTTGCCTTACTAGGGCCTCCAAGGCTTCAAAGCGGGCCTCCATTGACTTTGTCCACGCCTGCATCGTTGCAGGGAGCAATTCAACTGACTGCAACGTGGATGCAGCCGCAGGTGTGGGGAAATTAAATGTGGAGCGCACCCTAAAATAAGCTAAAGCAGCACTGCTTACTCAGACTGTTGTGGCCAACCAGCTACGCGTTTGGCCGGTGGCTTCACAGTCTACAGAGGCTCGTTCTCAATATCACTGACGTCAGACGTCAACCGACGAACACACCTACGAAAGAAACCATTACCTGTACTGCACACTTACCTCCTGCGACAACCCCTGCCCCTGTGCGTTGGCTCGGAACTGAAGGGGTCGGAGGTCTCTTCCACCTGCCTAGCGCGCCGGCGAGCCTCCTCCAGTGTGAAGTAAATTCCTAGTATACTAGCTTGGTGTAAGGGCGTTCCGTAAGGTGGATGCTCCGCACTCTCCAAACAAGGCTTTCGTACTTTTGGTTGGTCTGGCCACATGACTAGCTTCTTGTCCGTCTCATGAAACCACTTCTCTGCAACAACATAAACAGAATTTTCGCCGAGAAAAACAACCACGATATACATCTCAATAAAAATCAGGTGACTTAGGGGCAGTCATTGAGGTACATTTAGCATAAAACGGGAAATATTATTACATTTTTATTGCTGCCAAAATTATGCAAAAGAGGTATAAGATGGCAGTGGTATCTAATTAAAAACGGAATAGATTAATAAAACTATGTCACTAAGGGATACAGAACGTGGAGAGTAATCCAAAGTAGAAGCCTTAAACATTAAAAATGTACAGGAAGGAATTGAGGTGTAAAAGAGGTCCGTGCAGTAACTAAAAGGCGATACTGTATACTGTCTGCCTTCAGCGGTGTTAGTTGACAGGGCTTATTACCAATAAGTACTATATTGTTAGGCGATTCCATAGAAAATATATTTCCGTTATGAAAAATTGCGTTAGATCCGCGGCGCAAATGAATAGACTGTGCAACAACTACGGCATGGTCGAGCACAGCAGAACAGGCTGTCGATGCGAGCTGACGTCTTTCGCAATGGTGCCGGTACACCTTTAGGACTAAATTGGCAGGAACGACTAACGACTAACGTCGTCCAGAAGATGAACAAGGGAATGAACATCGTCAATTACATGGTGGCGGCCGTGCAAAATGGGGTAGTCGTGCACAATATTGTTCAACAAATGTCAATCCTAGTCAACTTTAATTCTGTAGAACTTGGGGTGACAGAAAATGTAATTGGCTACAGAAAACATTAAAAAATGATTATACCGGTCAGAGCCAAGGGAATTGGGTAAAACAACGAGGCTTATGTACAACAGAAACTGGTGATGCTCGGAAGCTTTCGAAAATTTCAGATGTTCGAGTGATCTGCACTTTCTGGAAGAATCCTGAGATTCATCGAAAACAGCAGCGGATGTGGAGGGTACCGTTGTCACCTCATGTGGAAAAGCCTCGCGATATGCCCATTTTCTGCGCTGTATGCGCTTATGAATGGTGCTCCAATGATATCCATCGTAGGAGCTATAGCCACAGCTGAGGCAGTGGCAATTCGTTTAACAAAACCCGCTCTCTGCTGTCAAAAGACGCTGGTACATGCCGTCTCCCTCCCGTGGCCGACCACATACAAGCATCCCGCACCGCCAGAAGCCACTACGTCAGAACTCACGACGTCAGAAGCTACGCAGCCCGGAACCATACTACCCACAGCCGCAGAGAACACGCAGTGCGACCATGCTGCTCGCAGTCACAGAGAGCCCGCTGCGCGTATGACGTAGATCGTGGGAACGTCCCGCCCCCGTTCCACACGCGTGACAACCTAACGTCCTCGGCATGCTGAGTCCGGCTCGCAGGAGACGAGGGAACAATGAGATGACTAATTAGCCCCCTCCCCCCACCTCAAGAACTATATTAGCACTGTACCGAACTGCCTGCTTTAGTCGCCTATATTCAATGTCACTGTAACGGCCTGAAGTGAATGACCGAAACCAGCTGTTTGCCAACACGACTTTACAACAAAATAAATCAGGCATTTCTCTTTTATTGACTACGTAGTCAATGAGTTTGAATTGGCCTTAGCTGAAACAGAATACCGCAACCAGGTGGTAAGTGACCCCGTTCTATAAACCACAGTTACCAAACCTCTTACTTCGCAAGTTTTGCCGCTGCCGATGTTTTGGCATACGTCGAAAGGGTCTTCCAGACCCTTTATGCCGATAACATCTCTGAGGAGATGACACTGTTCGGCAGGCAAAAAGGAAAGAAGGCATTTTGCGGCACTTACGCTTATAGCGTAATAATAAGTGTTATTTCCGGCTGAACAAGTTTGAAATTCTCCACATCTCTTCTCCTATGTGGCTCCTGTCCGAACTACAAAATGATTGTCTACACTTCCGAAGGCTGTCCTCCTTCCCCGCGGAGTGCTGGCCGCCCATGACTCACTCTAATGCACATGACTGAATACTGCCCTCCCCCGGTCTCGGCCCTTTGTTGACACTCACCTTACGACCAGCTTGACGGCGGTGTCGACCCAGACGTCTGTTCCCCCCTTTTTGACCCAGTGCCCGCGGCTGATCCGAGACCCACTCGTCAAGTCACCCCCCCCCCACAACTGTCTGTCAAGCGCTTGCATCGCCCCTTTGGCCAACAAAACATTGTCTCTGTTCCCGTCCGTTCCCCCCTCCCTTTGCCGACAAAACATTGTCTCTGTTCGGGTCTGTCCACCCTCCCCACCATTGGACTAGTGCATTCAGACCAATGGGAGCCCCCAGGAACCGACTCCTGGGATCCTATAAAACCGGACCCATACCCCT
>JAYGXS010000003.1:31753073-31810258 GCA_036362985.1 Ligula intestinalis
CTTAATAGTACCGTACCACCTTGATAGTTGTTATCACTGGTTTGGCGCACGCGTGACTACTGGATACGGTCGAAGAAAGCAGAGGACGAAACAATAAGTAATTTATAATAATTTACCTTTAACATATCATCCTTCAGAGGCCTGCATAATCGCCCGCGGATCCTCTGCAGTGAACCGCAAAAGTCTCGAATAGGTATTAAAAACCACCTTTCGCAAGACCTACGACCACAACCTGAAGCAAGCCTTAAGGGAAGCCGCTGAAAGGTAAGTCAAAGCGAACGATTACGCTGACCGGCGAGGCGTGAGTACGAAACTCGGGTGCGGCGGCAATTTCAGCTGCTACACTAGAGTTGGCTACCCGTGGCTGATGAGGACCAATAGCCCGAAATAGCTATATCACGGTGCCTTGACCGAACCGGAATACTCCTATGACTAAAACATAAAAAATATGTGTTACTGACAGTTGGCTAGTAACATATCAATTATCAGTAGCTTTGCGGAACACAGTTGGTTGATCCGACTCGCAAAAGCACTATCCCAGGATAGGCGCATCCTGAGGAATAGATAGGTGCACAAACAAATAATAAGATTGACTTTTGTATCAATATTTTTGTATTTTGGATTCATAAAGTTTGTCATACGTACAACAGACTTCAAATAAGTTATACGCGGTATATCGAGCGCCCTGACATCAAAACGCTAGCGCCGTCGCGCTATTCTGTCCCTGCGTTACGTGCACACATACATACGCACCCAGGTGCAGCTGCGCATACGAGAAGCGTTCCCGGTCGGCATCACCCTCTGTGACAGGGGATGCCATTCCCCCCATTAGTCGGCCAACACACTTGTCTCCCGTGCACTCATCCTCCCCCCTTCATGTTACGCGTGAGTGCACACCCGGCGTCGCCTAATCAATACGCGCACCCTGTGTCTCAAAGACTGAACCTGTTCCGCCGCGCAAGAGAGTGCATTGCTGTGGGATGTTTTTTTCTTGATTTTTGTCGTAGCTGGCGCAAGCATCCCACGTTCAAAATCCAGGCCAAGTTGTTTCTAGTCTATGCAGACAAGGGCTTGACACCCTGTGACAAGTGCAAGTGGGGGGAGGGGTGGGGTAATCACGTGCACGCAGAGTAGCGCAATGGCGCTAGAGTTTTGCTATGAGGGCGAATGGGAAATATCTAGAAGAATTCTCGTAAAAGTAGGTGTCCCGCTGTCCAAAACAATTTAAAATATGCATTTTCGTACGGGTTCGTGTTTCAAATTCGTACGAAAGTTCGTAGGAAATATTCGTGCATCCGTGATAAATTCGTGGAATTCGTGGCTATTTTGCTATTAACAGTAACCAGTAACAGTAACCAGTCGTTGAATAGGCACTAAACGCGAGCTTTCCATTTTAGATGTTTTATGCCTACAGATAGCAGCCCCCAACGACACTCCAATTGGGAAAAAAGCTTCCCTATCAATTAAAGGATTTCGTGCGTATATCATTGTCATCTTCTTCGGTAAGAAATTTATTTGAAAACATGTTATGCAAAACGGTTCAGGAATCGGACAGCAAGTCATCATCGAGTGAAATATCGATGTCTTCATGTATTTCACCGACATATTTTGAGTCACCAGGTAAACTCTTGCGCTACAACGACTCTGCTTCTAGGCATCATCACGGAGACCACAAAACGTTGACGTTTGGGCAAGCGCTCATTTAAGAAAACGGTCCTTCACCAGTTGTCGCATATGAACAATTTTCTTCGCACATAGCCAAAAACCAGGCAAACACGCATAAGCAGTTGCTGGAGAATCAGCGGGTTATGTTAGATATACTGCAAAAAATGCCAGCAGTGACTCCACCCACAACAACGTCTAACTGCGCTGTTTTCGCTCGGGTCACAAACCTGAAGGAGTTAGAAGACCTCAAGTCAAGGTTGTCTGACGCTGATTTCCGACGCCTCTTGGTATGTCATATTATAATCATAGCACAGCATAGTAGGTTGCCAATTTAATAGCCTTGGGTGGGGTCAGTATTTTTGATTTCGCTGACGGTTTTGAAAGCCCTTTTTTTCTGATGCGATCACAGCAAAAGTAAGTTACACTGGGGCCTACGTCGACACCTCTAAGAAGGCGTTCTACAAATCTGACTTACATGCCGTTGTGATAGAAACGTAATATTGCTTCCCGCTCTAACCTTCCCCAACGCAGAGGCCGGTACCGCTTGGTGCGTTTCGCATAACTGCGACAGAGGATTAATAGCCAAGGCGTTCAAGAAGGCCTTCCAAAAGGCTTACAACAGACTAAACTGGGCAAGATACCTTTTCTCCAAACACTCGAAGTTTCATGGTAAGTACAAAAAACAATTACACTTAGTTTCCCTAATTTCGTGCAGTACTGGAGTACTGCCTGTACACATCATTCATGATTCTTAAATTCCCTATGTACTTTAATTGTTGTAGAACACAAGTGTCGGAAAGATGATAGCCCTGGACCGTAAGGAGTGACCACATTTTATTCCCAAACCCCCATTAAAAGCACTTGTTTGAGTGCTAAAATCTGACTTATAGCGCCCGAACCATCGTTTTTTGTAAAGTAATATTTTAACCATATTTTTTTCAATAATAAATTTTCCTCACATTAAATGCCTTCAAAAAAGGTATTGTATTGCCGCGTTTAAAAATGGAGGGTTTTCGCGATGAAAGAGGTACCCCCTGTCCGGCGAAAAATTAAGCACCTCCATTGTAGACCCCATATAGAACACTCATAGAATTCTTTTCTTCTTACACGTTCAGCTCTAGTAGACGTCGATTTTTTAGAGAGCTCGCATAGACACCTACTTGCTATTAGGGTAGGGACGTAGTTCTCTACAATAAAACATTAGCCAGTTACCGTAGAGTGAACGTAATGCAGGGAAATTACAGAAAATGTATTACGCGATACATCAAAAATATACCGTACGTAGAATTGCTGATTCTTACGCGAAATCAAGTCAGCTACAGTCAATTTGTAATCACGCAGGTCACGAAGCCATAAACTATGGAGTCCTATTGTAGCGAACCGAGACGATCGACGGGCAATTTCGTACGACTATAACCCGAAAAAGAACAACAAACGCGATTACTCGATGAAAACGACCAAACCGAACCCAAAGAAGAACAAGACCGTTTCAACAAAGAATGCTTCTCTTAAACTTTACTGCTAATTGAAGGACTAATTTATTAGTCCTGACCACAACAATCGGAACAATCGGGAAAGTCGTCCTTTGGCGGGGCTGATTGACTGTCCTGGTTCTGGGCCTGGCCGGAGATGACTTCTGGGAGACGTTTGGAGGCATTTGCCGGAGAGATGATTAACCTTCCATAGGACCGTCTATTATATAGGAAAAGACAGTAGGGTTAAGTCCATATTATAGGGGTTAAACCAATGGGAACGCCTAATTTGTACAATAGCCAATAGCATAAACTTGCCGACATGACATAGCCGATCAGTTAGCCAATAGGATTATGTCCGCTTGAAATAACCAAGCATTGACATGGTTCGCCGCCATCTTTAATATAGAGAAAAGTGAACAAAATTGAGGCCACCTTAAAGGTATTTGCTACACTGCATCCTTCCCGAAAAAGGCATCACTGTCCTCAGCGTGCACCTCATCCTCCGCATGATGTGGACTACTTCCTACGGATATGAAAGTCTCATCTATATCTTCAGGTGGTACCTCATCGCCTGGGGGTTCGGGGTAGTGATCTGGTTCGGCGGGGCGGCCGCCCAGTTTGAGACGGTTGAAGTGTACCGTGAACCCTGGGCTGAAAGGCCGTTCGTGTCCCTGGATAACGCACGTAGTGTCCGAGATAACTCGGGTAACGATGTATGGGCCGCACCAATCAACTACAAACTTAGATGGCATTCCCTGGGCAACAAAATAATTCCGAAGTCAAACGACATCACCTACTTCGCAAGGAATTCCGTGGGCAAAACGGTCATAGTGATCCTTTTGACGCCTCTGGGACCCATGCAGATGTAGTCGCGCTTCTTCTGAGGCGATATGCATATTATTGGTTAGACTCGTAAGGTTAGCGCCGATGGGAACTTCGTTACTGTCAAGAGGTACTTGAAGGTCCTCGATAATTTGCATTTCGCGGCCGCATGTGAGGGAAAAAGTTGTTTGATGGGTCGATGCATATACCTTGGAGCGATAGGCTGGCATACAGTCTGGTAAGGCATTGTCCCACGTTCGGGAAGCCTGTCTATCAACGAACACTTTGAGCAAACCGATTAGGGTTCTTTTTGTCCGTTCTACCTGTCCATTACCTTGCGGATGATACGCAGTCGTGCGAGTTTTATTTATTCGCAGGTACTTACATACAGTATCCTAATAGCAATTTGTGGACCTGTGTACCTGTCAGCTCATTCGCACACAATATCTCACATTTCATGGGCTAAAATGTCAGCGAAATTATTTCTCATGACGACTGAATCCGAATGCGTGCAATCTGATTGGTTTCTTCAACTGCTGTCTATGGTGGCAAGTTTGGACGGCATTGTTTCGTTTAGCACGTGAACTGCTAACCGCATAAGTGGGCTCTAAATGTGATGGATTTATTTGGTGCCTAAATTGTAATATTTAGCATTTTTTTTGTAGTATGTGGAAGCCTAACTCAAGGACTGCCCTTTGGAGAAAAACTTAACACGATTATCATGCATTGCTACGTGAAGTTGACGAGGCTGACAAGGAGGCTTGGTCGACCACGTCAGATTTCGATGAATTCTTGTCGTCTACTGAATCATTGAGCGCTTCATCATATAGAGAATCAGATTTCAGCACAGACTTCACGGACGAATCGAGCGGTGGAAATTTTTTATGTTTGATGCTCCAGCTGACGGACCAAGTATGGAACCACTCGCTGAGAAGCCCACTCACAGGAATGACTCCGCTTTCTAGGCTGTTCTAGTAAAAAACGCAGACATCAAAGGCATGATTCCTTCGAAAGATTCGTCATGCGATCCCTTTCCCACTTAAATAACTCCATGACAATAATGTGGGACTACCTCACAAGAACGCAGACGCAACTTGTAGAAAATCAATCTCTTATGTTGCAGGGCCGCGAGAAAACGGCTCTGACACCAGTGCTATCAGCGCCAACAAAGTGTTTATTTTCTCGCGGGTAAACAACCTACATGAATTCGATGGCCTGGTGTCGCGGCTGACGGCAATATCAAACGCCAGCTGGCTTGTCATAATTTAGTGATAACACGCCTTCACAGACAGCCCATCGACTAGACGTAGGCGGCAGTACTATCCAAGAATTCGCGGATAGGGTCTTCAAGACCGGTGCGTACTTCGACATCCCTAAGAAGGCGTTTGAGAAGTCTCAACTGCACGGCATTGTCATTGGTAGGTAATAATTTATTCGCTTTATCCCTTCTTAACGCAGAGGTCGCATGTATTTGGTGTGTGTCGCACAACTGCGACAGATGTGAAATTAAAAGGGCCTTCATTAAGGCCTTCAAGAAAGCCCACAAAAGGTTCACCCGAAGAAAATATATTGTCCCCAAGCAATCTAAATTTTATGGTGAGTACTCTACATACGTTGAAAAACTGTATGATAAAAGTACTCCCTGCAGCAATCATACATCCTTCCTTAATGGTCATCAGTAATTTCCTTTTGCAGAAGACCATGGCCCAAATGACGACGATGGCCCCGGTGCATCGCAACCATCTACGCCGAAACCCCTTGTACATAGACTTTTTAACTCACCCCCCCCCCTATCAATGGTATCCACAGCGCCCAAAGATTACTTTTCTGTACAATATTCTTTTTTTCCATTATTTTGATGCATAATATACTTTTCTTATCTTAAATATCTTTCAAAACCTGTGTATTTGCGCGTTTCGAGAAAAAAAGGGCGGGTTTGCAATGAAGGGGTTACCCCTGTGCGGCTGAACATTGAGGGTCTACATTGTAGACCTAATGTAGAACTCCCTCAGATGTCCACAGTTGTTTCGCGTGGACGTCCCGTGGAAGTCCATTTTGTAGACTTGCGGACGTCCCATAGACCTCCCGTGAACTTCCACTGGCTACTAGGGTAGATTGCGTATCTGATGCAAGGTTGGGGATTGGAGGATTTAATGCACACTTGAGGTTGTTTAGTTAGTTCATTGGGTTAAATTTGGTCGCCAAATGTTGTTTACTTTTAGATCAGAATACTGGGAGAAAATAGAGGCGAAAATGGGCGAAATACAGCGTTTGTTGATATCCAAGGAATTTTGTATGCTATTGAATGCTGCAGAAAAGAACTTTTTGCGTGTGCATGTTGCACTATAAAAGAATATTCATGAAGAGCAGTCATTTTTTAATTTTATCTGTCACAAAACGGAAAATTTTGTTTTGCATCCATTTAATTGAGATTAGTGTAATTATGAGATGGCACATTACTTTGGCGAATAGAAGAGCAAAATAAGTTCGAAAAATTATATTTTGCAAATCTGCCAAGTTTTGTGCGCTGGTAAAGTCGATGCCGCCGTGCCGACATCACCATGTTCACTCTATGGCACATACCGTTTCTGCCGTAGGTTAGTCAGCGTCATTGAAACCGTTACCTCGTGCCACCTTGCTGATTTCCCCATGCCTACTGAATGGTACATGCTATTGCAGCTATATGTCCGTTTGCACCATTCATGCAATCAGGTTACCCTGCCGGACAGATTCCAACATGACTACTCAACGACATATGTCGTTACTGCCATAGGTCAGTCTGCACAATCACCATACAATGACACATGTCCTTACTGCCACATCTCCCTTTGCATTATCCATAGCTTTAGTGAGCACTGCCGCGATGACTTCACCATGTCGACTCAGTGACGGACGTCACTAACACCAAATTTTGCTACGTACACTCAATACCGTCAGTGATCACTGCCATGCCCACTTCACCATGTCTACTCAACGTCACATGTTGTTCTTGCCATAGGTACGTCGGCACCATTGACACCGCCATTTCGTACTGCGGACCTGACTTCACTAACTCTACTCATTGTCGGACCTCAATAACACCATATTGTGCTTGGTACACTCAATACCGTCAGTGACCACTGCCGTGTTGCCTTCAATATATATACACGCAGGCACACATTTGTGATAAAAACAGCATTAATTTGGATGACCGTTTGGTTGGCGAGTTCTACAGGGCACTGGCTATCTAAAGGGTTCGGACTTCCTGCTAACAACAATTTTCCACAAATTTCATCGTTTGCATAAAATAACGGACAGATGCGTTCGTTATTAATGCTTTTATACCAAACGCTCTCGGCAGTCATCGCAAGATTTTCATCCTGCCTACAGGATGCCCAACACGACCATTCATACACAAACAACCCCCAACGAATGCTCGGTCATAATTATAAATTACTTTTTACTAATTCTTTTTTTTGAAAATTTGCTTCTATTTACATGCACTTATTTTTCATTAACATTTGTTTTACTGCGTTCTTTATTGTTTACGTTTTGGTTCTTTTGGTTGCAGATAAAACGCAAACCACAAAAAAGTCGTGGTGTAACGAGCCAACCCAAACCGTGGGTGTTTGAAAGCACCAAGTTCACTTTTGGCGCGGATCCGGATGAGGATGGTGTGAACGTCTGTTGTTGAAGATACCGGTCTTCCCTCTCTCTCTCTCCCTCCGCTGACTTTTTTCCCGCCACCCCGTGTAACCGTTACACACTCTTCCCGCCATCTCGTGTCGCCGTTACACACTCTGCCTGCCGTCAGTACCACCATGGCCCTCACCCGCAATTACCCACAGCACTGCACTCCCACCGGTATCTAACTAATATTCTGTGATCATCCCTCACTCCAAATGGACCATTTGCACAGACCCTTTGTAATCCCCTGCATCATATCTTTCCCGCTCTTTATTGTGTACCATTCCTTTTATATCAACAGACCTTTTTTCTTACTTTCGCGTTATTCTTCTACCTCTTTATTCTCTGATTGTGCGTTCTGGTGCTTGACAAACCCGTTCGGCGTTACTTCCGGAGAATCATATGTGTGAATTACTCCTTTAGGTGTGTGCCAACCTCGACATCCTTGGCCCGGTACAATGTGTTGTGTAGCGTCCGAGTCGGCTGGAGGCGGGAGATTGAAAGTATATTCCGCAGGTAGATTGACTGCTGGAGTTGATTTTATCGCTACAGGGCGAAACGAATAGAAGAACGGATATGTTTGAATAGATCCTATTGAGGAGTAAAGGTCTGACGTAGAGGCTTCTGATCGTGAACTGTCTGAAGGTGGGGTATTCTGAAACAGAGGGGTAGGTTCCTAAGCTTTGTCAAGCAAACGGGCATATTTCTGTCAATCGAGTCCATCAGACAATTCGTTATGATTCATGATAATAAAGTTAAATGGAACAGGAAAATCTGGTTTATTATAAGAATGGCAATAGTATTGAAAATGGATACGTTACGGAAAACGAAAGTAGGCAATCTAAAGGTAACGTGTAAAGTAAATGTTCTGTCAGGGTATGGTAGTAACGCGAAAATGGTCAATATAGAAAAACGTATAAACGTAGGATAGAAAAATTTGGTAGATTGTAACACCAAAACAGATAGATCAGGAAAAGAAGCGAGTTGACCTATCGGGCTCCAAGCAGCGCAGCAACCTCACGCTGAGCTCTGAAAAATCAAATTGAGCGGGGGTTAGCCCAATAAAACACACATGTCTCAGTTAGGGTCGCTACAGTTGTATGATTAGGGCATCTCGGTCACGACACGACAGGTCAAGGCAAAAATAGACCGTGTGCTTGGCTAACTTAAACAAAACCACCTTTATGCATGTGTCCATTGAATCTATGCATTATATAGAAATATACGTGAAATTAATAAAACAATAACATCGTTACATGCAAAATTTAGATTTATTGAATGATACATACGCCTAAAACATTATCACAATTTTCCTCCTCCCCATACCCATCCTATCAGGCATTTGTGCTGACGGGATTATACCATGAAAATGCGCTCGCAGTTGTGTTATACTTTGAATACAAAAGTATTCCTAATGTCTACGACATCAATTAAAAAGTCAGCATTCCGGGATACGAAGAATTCGTTTTCTACTACCCGGAATAAATTTGGGGATTTGCTGACGTTTCAGAAAACTGGGCCTGCTGTCCTTTGTCCAAGCGAATACTGACTTTATCTATTAGCAAGTTTAAAGTTGCGGCAATGTGTGTTGGCCTTGGGCTGATCTATGTTTCTCCGGGCGCTGTTTGGCCATGCGTGTGGATCTTGGCTTGGCGTGAGGGCAGTCGGTTTTCTGCTTCGTCCCCACGGTAGAGGATGCTGATAATCTGTGATTTCATCACGGTGCCGTCTCCGTCTGCAAGTCCACACTTCGGGTTGACCGTATCCTGTCCTTTACTTTCGTAATGGCATAGGACTTTGTAGGCCGCAGTGATGTCCAGATGCCTGTTTACAGAGTAAGCGTCTGAGTACTATGCCTTAAGCGTCAGATTTTCCACTTGTGAGGTTCCTCGGCCTAAGATGTTCGTTCCTTGAATATCGAAGTCGTGACCAGTCTTTCCGATATATGTTGCAAGTTCTACTCAGGGCCGCCGCTTTCTGTTCCTGTAGGCGGGTCTGCATTTTGTGCCCTGTTTCTCCACCGTAATTACAGTCTTTATCATTGAAACATTTTTTTAGACAATTGCGGAGGTTTCAGTAGGGAGCAGTTTGTCTTTAGGTTGCATCACTCGTTGCCGTATTATCCTCTGAAGTCAATGGGCTATGCCTACTCTAACGGGTTGTAACAGTCGAGATACGGCTTCGGCAACCACTTTTTAGATAGGAAATGACCCTTTAGACTTTGGCTTGCTGTTGTGCTGCCCTTCATATGTTAATAAATTATGTCGGGTATCCATTAGCTCGAAAGAGTTCATGTAAGTATTGTTGTTCCACTCTTTTATCAGCTTTGTCCAGCAATGTGTTTTTACTCTTTGGAAAAGAGTATAAACACAGCTACATTCGTAAGACAGAGAGTGATTGCTGATGAAGCGTAATATTTTTTTCATACAAGTGGCTTTTATGAATACTGTGGTTTGCAGTAGTCCAGTTGAATAACGTCACACTAGGACATCGATGAAGGGTAGTTGGTTATTTCTTTCCGCTTCTGCAGTCATGCCAAATCTTAATTCACACGCACGGTCAAACAGCGACCGGAGAAAAATTGATCAGCCCAAGGCCAGCACACAGCCGCAGCTTTAAACTTACTTATCGATAAATTCATGATTCCCTTTGAAAAATGGCTGCAGGCCCAGCTGTCCGGAACGTCAGCAAATCCACTAATTTATTTCGGTGAACAGAAAATGAATTCGTAGTCAACAAATTTATAGTGACTGTAAAAATACAATGGTTACTTTAAATTACTGTGGTCACCATGGACATTTCTTGCCTGTAACGCTTCAACTTTACATATACTAGATATCAGCCCAGCGTATGGTGCAGAAAACACAAAGAGGTCTATGCCTCGGTAAGTCATGGCATTGATCTCCTAGAGGTAAAGAGGTCGATTTAGGGAAACATAATACTGATGTACTTTCTATTCTCAACCCAACCACAGTAAAACTTCCAAATATATTTCAAGTTTCTTCACAAAGGTCAAGTGGACATGGTATCACGTAGGTCTTATAAAATCAGTAATCGAGTCTATTCAAAGGTGAAGATATGTTTCTGTTTGACTAACGGATCTTGGTACGGCAAGCAACATGACGTGATGCTCGTATGTTATTATATGTATTGATAACGGACGGTCTCACGTATCATGTTACGGGATTAACTTTCCCTGAAGTGCTTAATGACCCAATCTAGAGCACTATAGGCAGCCATGCAGTGACTCGTAGTATCTAGTCAAAAAAGGCTACAGACAAAAATTCGATGCATACTGGATTCCACTGACCAGGACGGGCTGAGCAGAGTCAAAAATTTTGTATATTCACAGTGCACTAACAGCATAACATGCATACTAAGAATTAGAGCAAGCATGCATGATATTATCTGATGCCTATTATTTGTGAAGGTCGACAAGTGTTAAACAAGAATGCTTTGGCATAATTCAACAGAAACTTGCTGAATATTTCCTCATCAATCTGTACAAATAACATCTGTCTTGCGTGTTCAGCTGTCTGTGGACACTGGAAAGGATTTAAAGGTATGAGGTTATTGAAATAAAGCGGTCCTTTTTGCCTCAGCCCTTGAACGGAGCTGCAAATTGAAGAGGTATCGGAACAAAGTATCCTCTTACTTGATTCCTTTGAAATGGAAACTTAAGACAATACGCATACAAAGCATCTGCTAAGTCAGACGGAATGCTCTTTAAATTAATGTCTGTCAGCGTCTGATCTGCTAGTTCTCCAGAGTTGAGCATCGTCTACAAACACGATAGAGCTGCAACTCAGGCTATCGAGACAATTAGTGATGTTGACGAGGAGGATAAACGGCACTTGATCTGGCCTTTGGAGGGGGTGTGGTAGAGGGACAGAGAAAAGAACAACGATGCAAATGGTTTGCTCTCCCCTGGTAGTCAATATGCAATGCATATCTGCAGCTTTCGCTGATTCCAATTAAGGTGGTTCGTTGAGTAGATGTGAAAGTGGTAAGCTGATGAATATCTTATTGAAGTCAGTTAAGATAATGTTAAACCTGTATTCATTGTTAAGTGCGTGAGTGCGCTGCTGAGTGGAGAGTAGTACTCTGAAATAACAAGAGCGGCTTTGGCTGACGTAAGTGCTCTCACCAGGAACTTACTTGTCGCTATCTTAAATATATTTTCCATTACTAAACATAGGTTAGGCTGACGAGACGATAACTGTTTACATTAATTTGAACCCAAAACTTGAATATTGCATAGTCCAAATTTTTTAATTTATTCAGAATTTTCAACATCCCTGCCAACACAGGCGATGGGGGAAAACGGGGGTAAACAGAGATGCAATTTTTTAAAAATAAAATGAATATATTGAGAGAACACGTTTTTAGAAATCTATTTTTCAGCAATTTACTATTAATTAATCGTTCTTCGAAAAAAATTCTCCTTACGTGTTGGCTGTGTTTATCGCCCACCTAATGCCAATGTGGATTACGATCTTTGTCTCTCGCAGGCATTTATGCCGCAGCTGACTTAAATCTTAAGTATTGCTTGAATGCAGGCGATTTTAACCTTCCTGACGTGCAATGGCTTCCACATTCCAGTCCTTCAAAGTCCGAGAACTTACTTGAGGCAGTAGATATCGGCATGTGGGATCAGGTAGTCCATTTTCCTACTCGAGGAGCAAACATACTACATCTAATTCTTTGTAGGGGATGCAAACCACTTTCAGTGTCATCCTTAGACGCACTAGGGAGTTCAGACCATCTCACAGTTGTTAGTGAACAAAAACTAGAGGTGGATGAAACATTTTCCAAAAAGTACAGTTCTTATCATGACTTTCGATCAGCAAACACGGCGGACCTACTAGCACATCTAAATGCTCTCGACCGGTCTGAATTTTTTCAATGTTAAGGTGTAAATGTTTGTACCGGTGCACTGTACAAAGTGCTGGATCAACTCATCCTGCATTTTTTCCCCTGTAAGAAAGTAATACATGTCATGGATGAAGTGTACCTTCCTCTGTCTTTCCGTCGTAGGCTGCGTATACTCTCTCGTAGTTTGCATCAACAGAACGACACTTCCGTTCTGCTCTTGGTAACGCTGATCTTTGAGCAGACTAAGAAGCTCTCCAAAGAAAAGTGCATAGCTTATGAGGCCCACTTTGCTCAAAATTCTTCCCAAAAAATGTCACGAAACTCGTTTCGTGCAGAGTCAAAGCGCAGAGGAAAATGCAACATCCTATACTTCAAGACGCCTTAGGCAACCCCATAGCTGACGCTTAGTTGACCGTCGATAGTTCCAATTCGTTCCTATCCAAAACGTTTAGTGAAAGTTCATTCGCTGCACCTCCGGTTATCCGAGCTTGGACGGATGCCGTCCTCGAAAACATAAGTTTTACCCTCTGGGACGTGCCTGTAGCCTTTCGTCGTTATCGTCAATCTTATAGTCCAGGACCAGATGGCGTCCCAGTTAGCCTTCTGAAAGCTGAAGCGAATGATATCTTTCCGTCTTTTCTTTGTAAGATATTTAATCTTGCTCTTGAGAGCGGAACCTTTCCTTCGTTGTGGAAGGAATCGCACAAAATGCCTATTCGCAAGCATGGCCGACCGACGTCATTCGACAACTTAAGTCCAATTAATACACTTCCCGCAGCCTTGAAGTTCTTGGAGACCTTGATCAAAGAAAAGTTGATGCGTCACTTGACAGAGTACAACCTGCTCAATGCGGCGCAGCATGGATTGCTCCAAAAAATCTTGTGAACCTGCCAGATCTCTCTTTGATTATGTGCTGCAATCTAGCGAAAGCGGTTTTGCCATTTATAAAGACTATTTTGATTTTACTTAGGCCTTTGTTCAGGTCGATCATAACATCCTTCTTCTGAAACTGGCGTCCTTCGGCATAGGTAGCAAGCCTCTGAAATTCATATCTTCCAATATAGATGCTCGCACACAACGAGTAAAAAATTCCAATGTTATCTCTATCCCCACTCCTGCAAGGAGTGTAGTTATTCAGGGTATTGTACTGGGTCCGCTCCTATTTTGCCTGCTTATCAACGACGTTTCAGATTGTTTTCAGTATGGTCAACCCTTCATGTACGCTGATGATTTAAAAGTCGCTTATCGATATAAATTAGCAGATCGCACCATCATGCTCGAGCTGACAATAAAGGAGATTCAAGCCTTCACCCAGAGGTGTTGCACATGGCGCCGCACCCTTTCATGGTACAAATGTCTTATTATGGATGTTGGCGACGACCATCAACCGGAATTCAGCATTGACGGCCACGAACTAAATGACCCAGGAGTAATCAAGGATTTGGGCATATCCTTCTCTAAAAGTCTCAATTTGTCAGAGCACTGTGCCCTGATAGTCTCGAAAGCACGCCGAACCACCGGATTTATCCTTCGAAATTTTAAGACCATAAAGGTTAGAACTAGCCTTTATAATATGTACGTGAGACCTAGTCTTGAATACTGCTCGCCCCTATTTAGTCTTCTGCGCATAAGTGAACGGAAGAAAATAGAATCGGTGCAGCACTTCTTCACTAGAAGAGTTTTCACTACAGAACACCGAAACTTAGCCTACGAACAAAGGTGCTTACTTATAATTTTGGTTCGCCTGTGGCTTCGTAGTTTGCAGAAGGGTCTATTTTTACTGTTTAAACTTTTGAATGGTCAAACCTTTAATCCTCTCAATTCTTTTCAGTAAATGCCATATCAATCTGGAAAAAGCTACCCAAAAGTATTAAAACGCAGCAAATATAGCCTATGTTTAAGAGAGCTATAACTAGTTTTCTACATTCAGGACAACTTTCACGAATTTTGGGTGCTGACTCGGTGGAATCTCTCTGTCTTTCTGATGGCGTTCGTGGACTTTTAACCCCGCCAGGCTTCATACTGAAGATAATGCTGCTGAGGCTGCAGCCCGCCGTTTGCTAACCCTTCAGCCGATAGCGCGCAACTTGTGCTGACAACCATTGAAGGAAAACTGAAAACACTGTGTTCTCGCGCCAACCCTTTTCATCTCGACGTTACGTCCTTAATCGATCTGCAGCCTTTCTCCTGCTGATATGTCAACTCAGCTTACAACTGTACATATTTTCCGTTTGTATCATACCTTTGAAGTCAGTTTTTTCACTTGAACCAAAATCCCTATCTCGCCGAGCATTGACAAAAGGAAAAACCTGAACACAACCGATTCTGGCTGCAAAATAAGGAGTTTGTCTTAGTTTTTTTCGGTCTTCGAGGTTTTGGAAGGCGCCGAAGAGGTGCATTGCCAACTCTTTACAGTTGCCTGTAAGCTGGCATAATAAACATATTATAATAACTTTATTCTTTAACATACGTATAAATTTGGAGGCTTAAGAATGAGAAAAAGGTGGCATCTCGCTGCGCAATCGCTTTTCCGGCCAGCGGAGGACGGGTTGAAATCGCCGTTATTAGTTCATCGATGGGAATTTCAACGCGTCCCCCGTCGGCCAGAAAAGCGTTTGCGCAGCGAGGCGCCACCTTTTTCTCATTCTTAAGCCTCCAAATTGATAAGTATGTAAAAGAATAAAGTTATTTAAATTCTATTGATAAAAAGGAGATTTCTTAAAATGCGTTCTCTCGATATATTCATTTTATCAAAAATTTTCATCCCCGTTTACACCCACATATCCCCGTTTTCTTCCATTTTCCCCCATCGCCTGTGCTGGATCTTCTATACCATTATCATCCTCAGTTAATTTGAGAGAACTCCTGTTTTTTTAAGTTGACTTTTGATCAATGGGGTTGTGTGTTAGCCTCCAGAATAATGCTGGGCTCACAGTTTTTTCCCTGCATGAGAGATCCCTTTCTTGACCGCATTTCGTGGGCGATGATATTCCTCGAGGTTAGCTGGTGGCATAATATTGCGGAATAGCTAACAATTTACACATTTTAACTCTCTACTTACCTTTGAAATTATATTTAAAAGCAGATAAAATGACTAGTCTCTTTGCTAACTTCGCTAGACAAAAGCGCCGAGTCAGTTCTAGCGAAATCCTTCAACAATGACGTGTTATTTTTATGTTTATTTTGTTCGAAAGCAGAAATGCATGCAGGGGAAAGTTTACAAGAAGAATTTACAGTTCAGCGAACGAAGAAGTGGCATCTTCGGTTAAGTTTCAAAATATCATTTGGTCAATAATCCCGCACAAGTGTTTAACTTACTTGCTTGCAGTTTTCCGTCGCCTAGATACTAGCGTGCGAACAAAATGGTAAATATTGTTATTTTGCGACTCGAAATGCTTGAAGGCTAAAGCGACAACAATAAAGGAGGCAATTGCAAAATGGGTATGCTGCGTTCATTCTTATTTTATTCAATAGGAGGAAAAACATGGACAAAAGGCGTCAGAGGCAACTGAAGTGAAACTGTACGCACAATATCCCCCCATTGAGAAAATGGATGCAGGACTTTCTGCTCTATCAAATTGCGAGTAAGTTTAGCGTTGCTTAATTTTTAAGAAAGCTTTCGCTTTCAACTAACTGCATTGAAAAGATATCAAATCTAAATGCCCTAAGTAAATGGGAATTTTAATTTCGACGCTCATTTAGAAAAATTGAGAATTCTGTCTTTGGCAAGAAATAATATAAAGCAGTTATCTGGAATTGAAGTTTTGGGAGAAACTTTGGAAGAACTTTGGATATCATATAACAATATCGAAAAATTAAAGGGCATAAATGCGTTGAAGAAACTGACGGTTTTGTATATGGCAAACAACAAAGTCAAAGATTGGGGCGAGTTTTTAAAATTAAACGAGCTTCCTGTGCTTGCAGACCTAGTGTTTACTGGTAAGTATACATTAAGACCTATATTCCAAGTTTAGGTAACCCACTGTCGGAACACAATGCCGAGACATTTCGTGACGAAGCGTGCAGGAAGCTACCAAAAGTCAAAAAACTCGATGGTAAGAAGTAAAATGCATTAATTTCGACGTCCGTCAACTTATGATAGTCTGAAATTTACTGCTTTATTACACACTAATTTTCCGATTTTAATAAATGAACGTCCTCTCTGTAAATATCTCAGACTAGGGAACACCTCAAAGTCTGTGTTACACATGGAATCCATCGACTTATCTTTTAGTACTTGAAGGAGATACCTCCTTTTAAATTATAAAATCGAAGAATTTAAGATATAATTTTCAGTGTCAGGCATGAATTCAAACAAGCTGTTTCGATGTTGTGTAGGTTTATGTATAAAATTCCATACAACTCTAAAATGGCACACTGGCATGATAGGGTTTCAAAGTTTCGGTTTTAAATGTCTAACCACATTGCCTTTATTGATCTTTTCCTCGTTTGAGAGATCTTAGGTATTAATTGATGATGTGATTGTGTGCAGTTAAATAAAGATGAACATATTGCTTCTAATCAGTCATAATTTGTCGTCCATTTAGGTTGAATGTTAGGGATTTTTATGGTGGCTTTTCTCCTTACACGTCATGTTACACATATGTTTGAATCCGTGTTTATACGAAAGCCGCCTTGTCACACTGAGCAATGGAGGTCTGCTTAACATTTTCAATAATATCTGGTCAATCTGTTTAATAGTGAAAGGTTGCTAACCACAACTAATTGGGGGTTGCATTCATTTTCGGTTAAAAATCAGTATGTTAATCAAGGTAGTGATTTAATGTGCATTTATCAGTGAGATAATGTGATATAAGTATCAAGTTTCTATCACAAAGAAGCTAAGTATTGAATGAAAATAGCAACGGGCTCACGTGTTCGACGAAAGCCAACTTCGCACTTAAAAGATGCTCTTATTCGGTCAAAACTTTGAACTTAGGTGAAACGCGAACAGTGAAATAAGAGAAAGGCTCAATAAAATAAATAAAAATGGGATTGAAAAAGATAGCCATGGGTGCGAACCAAAAAAATGTCTGAATCCTTATCGGCATCTCCATCCCTAAGTATTTTCGTTACAAATAAAAATGCTGTCATATTAATCCCAATTCACAGGTCTACTTTGGATGTAAACAAGTTAACAATTGTGACATGACGATTTCTTTGAGAAATTTAATGCACCCGGTTAGTAACTTCGTCATCATAGGACAGTTTCAGAAACGAAGAATAAATACAAATGCTCTTCGCTGTCTTAGGTTAAATTTTCGAATCTTCGGATGGTATGCTCTCAAGCGGTCCGACCGTGCACCCAGTTTTTGCAAGACATGTCACATATATGCTATAGCTTTTTAATATGCAATTATGAAGATTCGTGGTGTTATTAGGTATTTGTCATCCAAGTTGTCACAGTTGGATTAGTGCATCTTGATTCGAATAGTTTAGTTTATAACTTGTTTACTTATGCCACTTGTGAAAGGCATCGGACATAATGCATACGCAGCCGCTGACGATGAATTCTCTCTCAAAGTCAGATATTTTACTAGTTCTATGGAATTGCGCTTATCACGAAGTGTATTGCATGCCATTGGTCGTTTACCTTCGTTTTTATGGCGTAGAACAATTTCTGTGGTCGATAAAGTTTATTGCAAGATAATTGCTTACAGGTCAGATCAACTGAGCCCCGTTGGGTCTAGCATAATGAAATTTGTACTAATGTACCACGCAAGGTCAAAAAATACTTTTCCACAACTAATGTGCATTCATGTTTTCCTGTCTGCTACCGTTCTTTATGACGGGCAATTGCGGTAGTTAATACCACGGAAATCCATATCGAACATTTTATTTTCTCTTACAATAAAGTGGCTGATTTAATTTTTCGATTTTCTTTAGCATAGTCGCGAGTCATGATTTAAAAAGTGCAATATAATTTTAAGGGTCTTTTACTTGGAGTAACATTGGCATGTTTAGATGCTAATTTAACCGAAACAAAAATCTTCACGTAGTTTAAAGGCATAATGCCTAATTTACACTAATCAGGTCTACTCGCATATGATTAGAATTCGTTCTCCCCTTATTTGTCTTAAGATCAGGGCCATACTTTCTCATGACTTCAAACTCTTCCAAAAGTGCTCGATTTAGAATTTGAAAGACTTGCAGTTTTGATAATGAAGCAAAGAGACGTCAGTGTTGAGGTTTACATGCATAGCAACCACAATAAACAGCAGGTGGTTTTTTAAATTTGGCCCTAAACTTGGCATTTTGGTCGCCTCCAACGACGATGTCCACCGTCCCCCCCCCAACAGCTTAATCGATGAAAGGGTGGCAATTTACATGAAATAGTGATACCAGTCTTTGCGGCATCTACTTCACTCGAATGACAAGACAGACTCAGAACGCCCGGAAACGAACTCGGTCGCAGGGACTGAAAAGACTACACGGCCCGTCTATTCATGCTGCCCACGCCTAGTCCACGCACGATTGATCGGGTTTTCCCGAAAACAAAAATTTATCAGCTCGGTTTATATCGGTTTATAGTGGCCATTGTAAACAGGAGCCGTTGCAATCTCGCCTGACTCTGCTTCCCGAGATGCTCACGTCAGGCTGCCAGTTTACAGCCAGCCAAGGCATTGGTTTCATGCATCGAGGAGGAGTCCACAGAACTGGCCACAGTTGCTCATTTTCAGAGGACGTCTGAAGAGCGTCTTTCTGGACATACAGATTACAACGGAAGAGCGAAAAGAGCCAGCTGACCCTTCGTGATGCCTCTGTCTGTTGCAAAGATTGTGTTGTCCTAAAGATCAACATATTAAGGAAAGCAACGAATACGATGAAAGTACTGAACCTCAATAGCAACCACCAAATCCGCCATGAATGCAGTTGCGTAAGGGCGCCGTGTCGGTAAGTAGGAACTCATTAAAGTGAACCGAAAGACAAAGTTATCGAAGAGCAATATCCTCGGCGGGTGTTCAGACAAAATTGCCTCGCACTTACCGTCTTCAAGCAGCGCATGGGCAAACTAGATGGACGAAACAATTTTGGCGAAGAATTCTATATGTCAAAAGCGCCTTTGAGGCCGTCGGTGGCCTTTTTGCACCATTTGGAGTTGAGTCGCATGCAGACCGGAAGCAGCCACTAAAAGTCAGATAAGGAAACAACTACCCTTCATTATCGTAGCAAGAAACCTTGGAAGTAGTTGATCGGAGCTGGCGCAGCTGCAGGCCAAGCAGCTACGTCAGAGAATCTGGAAGACTTATCTGAAGGCGATTTTCGAACACGCGGCAGCAGTGTGGAGAAAGAACGCCAATTTTCAAGTCAAGGCTCATCCAAAAAACTAACCACGCATTCAAGTTCAGTGAAGTTGAAATTATCTCCAGAGGTGACAACCGCGTGAGCCACAGGTTGCTTGTGTCATGGTTTACGGGCCACCAGTATTTAAACAAGTTCAATGGCCTGCCCAATCCATATTCAGCGCTGAGGCATAGTTTAGTCAAAGCAGTCAGCCACTCGGGGAGCGCCCAGGTAAACCATCAATACCGTTGAGCCAGGTGGCCAACGTTCAACACGCGTGACAAAATTTCAGCAGATCACGACTCGCATGTTGACCGTTAAGCAAGTAGCGCACCAAGGAGTAAATGGAAATTATTGGCAATGTATTGATGGTCCGCGGACTCTGAGACAAACCTACAATCCTCACTTTTGGTTTCTGTAGCGGCGATCCGACTGACTTGCTGGCCCAGCCTACAACAGTCTTCTCCAAGCTGAATGATCTTGGGCAAGGTCATCCTTATTCTCCGAGTTGATTTATAGGTCCCCGGAGGAAAGTTTCAGTGTCCTATAATGTTGGAGCTGTCCACCCTGTCGATGAAAAGTCACTACAACGCCGCTGTAGATTAGCCGCTTGGGCAGGTGCTAATAATTCATCTTCATGAGGTAGCCAGCTCATTTTATTTGGAGATTTTGCAACAAAACATTGATAAGGAGGAGTCTAGTTCGTTCCAGGACTTCCATGTCTGGGGCTTTATCTTGCCATACCAGTTTCAGTATTGTCCAGAGGCTGTTTGATTCGCAGTGGTTGAAGTGGACGAACTATCAGTAGAGGTTACTGCTCATTTTATATCACATCCATCAGTGAATGAAAAATAATGCCGATAGATCTAGGAGGTATTCGTACGCATTCGGATAGCAGTGGTCAAATTTATCCAAATGTGTTATCCTGCCAGAAAATTATCTGTTTAAACAGCGTTATTGGAGTGGCTGTTGTTAAATGGAATTTTTGTCTTTTAGGCATTCCATTTGTGCGTGAAGAGGACGAAGAGGGTTAATGAAGCTGCATTCCCCGCTGATGACACAAACTCGGTTGCCTGTTGATAGTTTAATTTTTTTCTAACAGTAACATTTAAAGTATTAGATAACTTTTGCATCCTTTAAAACGTAACAGCGTTTAAGTATATTAACGGTACGAAATACTGCAGTGATTTTACCTTCCTGGACATTATGTATAACCATTTGGAGTGAACTTGGAGATTTATGCTTGTAAAATATTCTGTCAAAATAGTCGAAATGGATTACCTGTAGTAGCAACAGCGTTCGAAAAATTTACACATAGGGCCATTTCAATGTACACCTAAGTCATGCGTTTCTTGAGAATCAAAGTGTTAAACCAAGATATATTTCATGTGCATCGTAAATTTGCGGCAATTTACCAATCCTATGTTCCGACTTCCTGGTGTGAAAATCGGTAATGCCAGGAAGAACAGTAAACGAATTTTACAGATAATACTCGCGCTGGAAAACGTCAAGCTCTGGGCTTCTAGTCAACAGGTGGTGAGTTCAAGCCTCAGGTGGTCAACCAGTTGGGGTTGGATATGGCTAGCCGATGAGGCTAATAAAAGCTAGAAATAGCTTGACTGTTGGCGGCAGTTGAGAGACGAGGAATTCCCATAACCGATCAGTGGGCGTCGATCCACCGAGATTATTCACTCTCAGTATTATGTGAAAGTCCAATAAAACCTAAACCTGAATTCAAGTATAATCGTGTCTTTGTCAGGTTAACGTCCAACTAAACCACCAGCAGCTTGTAACCTACTGCTATATTCGATTCACTTGCAAATTGTCGGATTATGGCCATGCTGGGAATGCAAGATTCGAAAAACAGTAACCTTCCGCTATGTCACGCCTCGAATTTTGGGATTTAACTCCCTCTGGGGGATTTGATAAACAAACCCTTTTAAATATTCAGTGGGCATATTCGCTGGTTTGTAGATTTCCGCGGATAATCGGTATATGCTTCCTCAGTAGGTTTGCCTGGTTGATTTCATACACGAGACGCTGCGAAGCCACCCGATCAGAGCACGCGATTAAGTATCCCGGGAGCTGACTGATACAGTGAAGGAAAGCAGCATTAGATTCCGAAGAAAATGCATCACCTTACAACTGTTAAAGTTTAAGGTGTCACCAGTCAAAAGCAGCTGATAATGTAAGCATTACTAGAATGCAAATGGCGCGTGACCGGAGTTAACCCACTTTAGAAATATGATGCAGGTAGTAAAGAGATAATCATAGTATACCTCCTATAACTGCGTCAATAAAAACGAGTCCATTGATAGATATAGTGCCGTGATTTATAATTTTCCTACAATATGTCTAATAACAAAGTATCTACGAATAAATTACGCCGAAAATAAAGCTCAATGATATATTACACTTATATTTGTGCATTATTTATACCCAATTTATTAGCACATACACATTGAACGAATATCACCTGAAATCTAAGAGAATATAACGAGCTTATGCTGTTTATCTGTGTGAAAAATAAAAATAAATATGGGAGGGCTCCCAACCTTACCTCACACATTCCTATCAGCAGGACGGTCCTATCTCGCGTATATTTTTCTCCCATTAACGACAGTTTTTTCTCTTTAAAAGCCCTCAAATCGCATTCAAAATTCTGCAGTTTACGAAAAACGTCCAAGGAGTGTTGCTTGTCCTTTGTTCTCTGCTTTTGTTCCACGTTCCAGCTCGCGTAATTTTGCACATCCATTAAGCTGAAGTACTGTTCCTGAAATAATAATTAAAAGTGTAGTTATACTTCTCGTAATAAGTGAATAGTAGTGTGTGTTCGAATAACTGGCGGCTACTCGCTCTTCGACTGCAATTGCGTTGCCAACCTCTGTTTTTAATTTTCCACTGTATTTATGCATTCCACAGCCACTATGTCACTCCCTTAATGAAAATAAACCGAACTTTATAGATGGGTTTATCCTGCAGATTTTTATCTTTCGCGGGCGTTCTGGGACACAAGCTCTGCGATCGAGGAGGGAGCACCTTAGTCCGTCTTTGAACTCCGCTTCATGTCAGATAGGGACCACCACACATACAGACACAAACACGACAGCTCGACTGTCGCTCTCGACGAAGGGCACTGAAGCAACGCAGTAACTCCGGCTAGATTGCAGTGAAGGGAAACTCGCCGGATTTACCCACACTCTGTCCACTTCCAGACCTGGACCTGAGGTCAAGACGAAATTCGAGGAGACCGGAGATGCGGGAGGACGCAGGTGGTGTATGGGAAACACACTCAAACACACGCCACAACAACACTGCCTTGCTAGGTAGGCTTACGCCCGGGAGCGTCGTAAAGGCCACATAAACAAGGAGCCATTTCAGTCTGATTATCTGCCCACAGTAAGCTTCTCCACACAAAAAGACTGCGCGGACCGAGTTATCCCGTTAGTTGGCAACCCTCCAACCCACGTGTTCTAGCGCACCGTGGGAGCTTCAAGCATATCAGATTATTTTTTTAGGGAGGAAACAAAATACGCTGAGGGTCGACCACATTCTCTCCCTTCCCCGCCAGCAACAGGCCATCGCCTAGCTGAACGGTCATCTGATGTGGGATTGGCGTAGTGCTAAAAAGGGAAATAGGCCGGATTGTTTTCTGCCGCCTCCAGGTTGCTTTCCTTTTTTAACCACACACACGCACACACAAAGAGCTGCCGCCGCTAGTTTACCGCTTTGCAGTAGCATACACCCACAAACAGACGCGCGCGAGATTGGCCGCCCACCAATGCGCGCTACGGGAGTGTGCGATTAAGACCACATCAAGAAGGAGCCATTGCGGCCCTACTCCAGGTTAATTACATAGAAGTGTGAAGCAAGTCTCGTACAAGCAACTACAAACCAATCCATACGTAAGGATTCTTTGGCAGGACCTGGCTTATGTGTCCTTATAAATCCGCTGTTCCACAAATCGGGGCCAGAAGATCCAAAGCCCGAAGCCATGATCTTGCGTCAGTAAGCAATTAAACAAACTGTCCACTTAACGCGCTGTGCGATCATATCGTATTCGCTGTGATTCATACTATCAAAGCACACATAAGGAGAGATGTTCTCTTCGCCATCCATGTAATATTGATGGCGATCCAGCTACTTCTCCAAAGTCTTTTTTGCCCAGGGAATGTAGGTATGTACCTGTGAACTCCCTATTCGTTTACCTGCACGAAATGTTATAGAAAAAAACATTTTATGTGGCATTTACTAGAAGAGTGTTTGGCAAATCTACTTAGACATACTAATCAAAAAAGTCACACAAACTATTCAGAGATAAGAACCAAACTTGTGCAGTTGTTACTTCAATTATTGCTACCTCAGCTTATAAGCGATGCCATGTAACACGATCCAATTGTGTGAATGAACAGCAAGAAGAGCGGATGGAGAGAACGTTTTGAGGATCCACCAGAAACTATGGGAGTTTGAATGGGATTTGTGGATTTTAAAGAAAAATAATAAAACTGCCACCCATGAAAGGAATATATACACGTAAAAGGACCGCCATGCTTACGAGAAGGTGTAATGGTTCGAAGAGCTCCTTCTGGTCAGAAAAAAAGTACAAAGACCAGGACTAACTTTTACCGCTGTACAACCGTCCGACTGGCTACAGGAGCAACCGTCGGGAATGCGGGACAGAGGGACGATATCTTGGGCATTATCAGAATGTTAAGATGAAAGCGAACGGGGATCGTAGAGGTCGCGAAGACCATTATGGTATTGTCAAAGATGCGGTCGGCTAATTGCAGAGTCCAGCGACAAGGTGGTGGTGTTGATGCACGGAAACTGTTAAAGGACCGCGTAGATTACGGACATAAGCTGTGGTAGACGCGGTCGCTGAGCAGATACTCGAAGTTCGTATAAGGCCAAGTAAGAAAAAACGCAAAGACATTCGACTGAGTATAATAATCGAAAAGCGTGTGTCAGAAAATTGCTATAAAAGTCAGACAATTCCATCATCGGTCTCTGGAACAGTATGTTCTCCGAGAGGCAGAAACAAAATGGCTTTTGTCTTTTCCTAGTTTCGTTTGCCCTGCAAAACCCGAATTTTACACTTGAGGCAAGAGATACAGTAGAGATGAGCAACAACCCCACAAAAGCTTAAGTATTATTCCAAAATATACCTGTATTAAATCGTCCTTTAAACAGACTTTGACCAACTGCAATGAACCTAGGAAATACTTAAACCAATCAACTGAAAGGTCATATTCTTCCTTTACAGCTTTAAGGTTTAACCTACAGCCCATGAAGATGGGCACATACCAAACATGAAAGTAGGCTGAAAGGAGTATTGACAAACACAAGGGCGACTAAAATGGCGATTTCTAGCTAATTAGCTGTTTTTATGCAGCCATAACGATTGTTGGAGCAATGGAATCAATGCTTTTTCTTATTTTCCAATTTCTAGCACCAAAACACAAGTGTAGTATAATCCATATTTATCTCAATGCTTTTTTGGCAGCAGATAACCTTCTTTGTAAAAAGGGGTGATATAGATGTTTGCTCCACTAACTATATAATGCCAAGCTGGGTAAAGCATTTACATGTAGGGGAATTTAATTGCAGGTATGTGAAACTTACCAGGTTTATGAAAAACAAAGATTACTTCCTAAAAGTGTATTTTAAAAGAAGGAGAATTGATCGCTGAGACACGACATTTATTTTACTAATGTTTTGAAATCCGTCGCGCATTCATCATGACAGACATTAGCAAAACGTATAATATATTAACTGGGAGTTGCAGCATTAAGATGACAGTCATTATGCTACTGCGCACGTATGACAATTACCGACCAACCTACCGAGGATAATTGCCCGCTTGTGCGCTAATTACTTGATTGCCGGTGCGCGGGCCGTGAGCTGCCGAACTCTTATCACACATGGTTGACATAAGTCATGCTGATTGTTCGTCCTTCTGCCTCCCAGGTGCTAGCGTTAGACAGCTCATTGGCCCGTGCGTTACCCGAGTGGTGATTTGCTTTGCTCAAACGGAGCCTCAGCACCGAATGTGGATTAGGCAGGTTGTTGCACTTGTTTGGCGACGGGGTTCGTGATAATCGTAACACAATTTACGATGGAGGAGGAAGAGAACAAATAGGTGGCTTTCCCTGATGTCTTCGTCTGCCGCAAAGATTAAGGTGGCATAAAGACTAAAGTATTCAGATAAGCGACAAATACGAGGCAAGTAATTAACATCAACAGCGACCACCCAATCAGCCACAAACGTAGTTGTGTAATGACGCTCCGTTATCGGGGTGAAACGCGCTGCAGTGAACTAGAAGACAAGGTTGTCGAATTATAAAATATTCGGCGGGCGTTCAGAGTAAATGGCTACCCGTACAGCTAAATCTACCGATGCGTGTACAAACGAGACGACCAAGAAAATGGCACTGACCCCAAGCTTTAGCGAGTGATTTCGTACGTCAAAAGCGTCACAAAGGTTGTCCGGCACCTTCTCGCATCACTTGGATTTGGAGTCCACACAAGCCAGAGGCAAGACAAAAGTCGAGAAGACCGGAGATGGAGGAGGAAGCAGGTGGTGTGCGCGAAACACACTCAAACACACGCCACACCAACACCACCTTGCTAGGTAGGCTTCCACCTGAGAGCGCCATAAAGGCTACATTAAGAAGGAACCATTGCAGCGTGAATCGCAGCCCACAGAAAGCCACTCCACACAGCCAGACACAGACCGGACTGACTGCGGTGTTCGAGTCATCCCGCCAGTTGGCAACCCTCCAATCCACGGATTTTTGCGCACCGTGAAAATTTCAAGCTCATCTGATTGTTTTCAGTCACGAAAAAATGCCCTGACAGTTGACTTCACTCTCTCGCCCACCACCAGCAACAGGCCACCGCCTAGCTGATCAGTCGACTGAGGTGGGATGGGCGCAGTTCTAGAACGAAAACACATACACACGCAAAACGATGAAGTGTCGTTTGACGTTAAACTTCCCTCTATACCACGTCGACCTAATTTTGCCTTGCTGTGGGAGTTTCCGAAGGAAAGGGGGGGGGATGGGAGTCAGGGGGCATGTGCATTTTGCGGACGCCCGTGTCGATGCAAAACAGTGCAGGTGCATGTCAATACTGGATCGTCTTCATGAAGGCAACGGTCACTGGCCCTGACGGGCACAAACGTACTTTAATAATATGAACTGCAGATTCGTTATCTCACGAAATGTTAACAAAAATTATAAATATTATTTTAAATTCGAAAAAACTACCTAAGTGAGGTTGTAAGTTTGATTATCATGCAGCCTACGTCACGTCAGGATAGCAAGTAGTGAACGAGGTTCTTTCTGGTGGCCTGCAAGAAGCATAATATGCAAAAAATAGTTATTTACTTAGTCTTCATGTTCTTGTTGCTTTTTACTGCCCATATAATTAAGACTGTACGATAATTAATCCTAAAATCCAATTTGAGTACTTTGCTTGAATCGAAAACGAATTTCTAAAGTTTGGTTAACGTCCCACGAAATAAGGAATCGACTGTACATTCATTTGCTCACATCAAATACACATTGCTTGGTAAGTTGGAAGGCAATTCTTCCTGTAACATGTGTTATCTAGTTAACTCATTTCACAGAATAATGACGGAGAATACGACTAAAATTCACAAAATGGCAGAAAGTTTTTTCGGTAAAGAAGAAGACTGCAAAAGATATGAACCATGAGCCACCAAGCCAGACAGCCTCCCTGCTGATATCTACTCCTGTGTTAAACTGAGCTTTAAATCATGACCTCAAAAAAGTAAAATTGATTTTGCCTTTCGTACTTCAGACGATCCTATTTTTCGGAGGTTGACGCTCTTATAGTTGAAATGTTTTCGTTTTGAGCAGGTTTTAATTAAAATTTGATTCAATCACAAGTACTATTTTTGCGTCCTTTTTCTTAAGAAGGACAAGAATAAACAAAAGTACATTCCAGAATCGCTGAACGTAGAAAACGTAGAATTTTGTATTAGTCCAAGCAACTGATTTACGTAAGGCCTAACATCAAAGGGTGATATAAAGTACAGGTTTCTTGTCCTAAGGGACAATTGGCTAAGGCAGTACGTAAGACGTGTCTCAGCATCCTTTTTTATGGCAGCAGCAATTGGCCGGCTTTTAATTTAGTAATTTTAATGGTCAAACCTTAAATATTATGCTCAAAAACAGCTATTGGAAAAAGTTTAATTTGAACTCCGGTATGACACAATGAATTTAAGCAGCTCGTGATACTTGATTTTGTATTAGCAACTTATTCGGACTTGAACTGCAGTCAATCAATGAAATCTCATAAAACTATTAAAATGAAAGTTTCCCACATTTTGGGGCCTATTCTATGTAACTTATTGTGATTCCAAAAGAAATTAACGAATGTCTCGGAGTATAGCTTAAGAAATCGGGCATGGAAACTAAATAAATCGACTATTTAGATCCAGGATGAAAAGTGAAAATGCGAAAATACTGGGTTAATATTCCTAATCAGTTCCACTAGTCCAATGGATGAGCGGGTCTTGTAACCCGAATGGTGAGTGTCCTGCCGTATATTATGTTATACGTATTATATATTACATATATATATAATGTTAAATGTATGTTGTATTATAAACACCATCTTTTAGACGACATGCTTTGAAGAAGTGACGCTAAGCTTGTCAGCAATCTCTGGTGAACGAAGACACTTAGCTCGATAGAGCCTTATAAAGCCGGCTTCTTACATTATAAGTAACTTTTGCAGTATCGCGATTTACTCAAATTCTTAGTTGCTGCGGTTTAGGCAAAAGACGAGTCAGGTAATCTATCGTTATTATTGCGTGCGTTCTTAATTGCAAGTGTAGATTCTCATCATCCGTGTTCATCGAGGTAAGCGAGGGAAAGGTAGACAAGATTAATGAAAGTGTTAACTCACTCAACATCATATCACAATTAAGCTGCCCAGCCTAGTACGACGCATGGTATCCACCAATTATGATACAGTTCATTACGCGCCAGAATTCGTGCAACATGTTGATACATGCAAAAAATTGATACTCTTTCGTCAATCGGCATTGACTTAGGTCCTGGTACCGTTTATCGTGTAGTCTTGTCTGAAGTTATTACAGCCATGACAGGATGCGAGCTTTTAACGAGCTTCGTTATGACCAGCAACAAAACCTATGCATTGTTAAAAGTAACTACTTGAATAGCATACACTTTTATCGTTGACTTTGAGTGCCTTTTTTAAATGCAACTATATTTCATCAAAAAAAAGAAACGAAAAAATATTTCTTATACTCGTTCGGTAGCAAATTAAGCTTTCTTTAAATTTAATACTTGAAAAAGGTTATCCTTTGGTTTTAAAAATGTCTAATTATGAGCTTTTTTCCGAATGTGAAGTGTTCATTCAAAAATCATCTTATCCGTCAATTTATTAATGCTGCCTTTACTGTATAAAGCATGTTCCACACTTACTGCAACATTTTATGAAAACTACGCGACCTCTTTCTCAAATTGTAGGGGAAAACGTACTTTTCCTTTAACAGGATTACACAGTGCGCAGATGGTAAACCTTGAATTCGAGTGTAGTAGTCAGTCGGGTTCAAAATTATTCGGCAACTTATACACTTTATAACTGACAGATAAGGTTTTTTAGAGCTAAATTTAAAGCTGGCGTAATTTTCTACCAAACGAGTACAGGAAATATTTTTTCGTTTATGTCTTCTATAAAATATATTTGAATTTATAAAGGCAGTCAAAATCAATGATAAAAACGCATACTATTTAAGTGGCCATTTTTTACAGTACATACGGTTTGTAAAAGTGAAATAAATAATGCACATTCATGCCCTAGTACAAGAGAAAATGTAATAAAATTTATGCCAAATGGTTTGATTTTAGCGGGAAAAGAGGAAGTTTTCGATGTCAAAATACACTAAACAGGTTCCTTAATTAGGTTGGTAATTTGCTAGCTCCTACGATCCTATCTCCCTCAAAATGCTCACGTCCTGAAAGCTGACCTCAGAATGCGAGGCTACAGAGAGATTACCGAAATTGCCACCGGCAAGGCAAGGTTAATAGCCCACTTCGCTCGCGTCAGTTCATTAGAGCAGAAGTGCCATATCCCAGGTTAACGGCTAAGAGCAAAAGCGAGAGCTCTGGAGCAGATTCGTCGTTTAAAATTTCGCGCACTTGTCTATCCTGCTCATCATCGAACAAAAGACACTGTTTTTATTAATAATTCCTTACCACTTTCTAGTGTGAATGTTATTGATCGAAGTCCGCGGCAGCTGCTGTAGCGGCGTAGATGAATGGACGGTTGCGCGGAGTGAATATTGTTTTATGATGGTGAGGGGGGGGGAACCGGATGATACACAACATATCTTGCCGACAAAAGCGGATTCCGACCGGTGATTTATTGTTCTCAATAATTAAACTAAATATAGCCGAAGGCAGAATAACTTGTAAGTGGAGGTTGACACGTAAGTTGCCTCTTCTCTGTACATTTAAAGACCTGAGCGCCGGACAGCTGCAGTTAGCATATTTGCGTTTCTTGTGTTTTGATCAAACTTTTCCGAGGAGATTTCGTGATAATAAAACTCCCAAAATTTGACGCACCTTATTCTTACATAAATCACCAAAACGCTAGTCTCCGTTATAGACGCTGCGGAGCTTAAAAATAGCTGCTATTTGAAGACTGTAGTTTTTTTGAATTCTGTACGACAGAAAAATAAGTCAACGAAACCTCCTCTCGAGGATTTTTGCATTTTTCTCAGAATTTTCTCAGTGTTATTTCTTCGCAGCAATATCAAAATTCCTCAACTGTGGTGTCATAGTCTACGCCATTTTCATATGCCCCTTGAATTCCCAAGGAGTTACACAAAAAGAAGGGCAAAAAAGTGGAAGCCACCCGGAGGAGGGTTTATTGCATACAAAACCCGGAGTTGTTGTCCTGGGTGGCAGTTTTGCTGCTGGCGTTAAGCCAGCGCGCTGTATGTCCCGCCCCGGGGCGAAACCCGGAGATAAGGTGGACTGGCGGTGTCCTTGTCAGTGCGTGTTGCACCTTACTAACTGAGATCTGACAGTTGCTCATTAGTGACTGTCAAGCACGTTCGCCTGTAGTATGGTTAGGCGCGTTGGAATAAAGTCACCTGCCGTGGGGGACACCAAAGTGGCCTTTGAAGAACTGCGACCAGTTGGGCACACGCGTGGGCTCGTGTGCGTGTCTGTCCGGTCCAGGTTTAAAGTCATCGCGTGTGCACAGCCACCGCGAAGGCATATGACATCGGAGGCAGTTCGCATTGACAAAGGAACCATTGTGGCAGTTGGCCATCAGCACGATGCCTCAAGAGAGCCTAGAAGGTTGCTAATTCGGTTAGGCCAGACTCCTAACATTTGCTACTGTATGTTCATTCCTTTAAAGTGAATAGTGGTTGGTTTCAGATTGCTTCGGTAGCTTTTGTCCCCATTAGAAGGTTTAAAATCTCACTGGTCGAATCAATACAATGTTAAACAATACATTTTATGCATAAAATAGGCATAGATGATTGAATTGGATTCGACACAGTCAATGCTCAAGCAACTTGATTTGCGATGATCCAACAGACAGGGTTGAGTATTATGTGCACATTTAGGCCATGTTATCAGCCGAAATTGTTCTAACTCTATGCAGTTTATTAGTATAATGCAGTAGGTTGACTGAAAAATAAGACTTTATAAATCAATCTTGAAACCACCAGACGATTGACCGAGTCACTTTTTAATGAGTGACTTTTATCAGAGTCGAATAATGTTACGCATTTGTTAATAAAAAAAAAACAACTTGCAATAGGCCTGGAGAATGATTTGGTTCAAACGTAAAAAACGCGGGACCTCTGGTCAAGACCTCACACTTAAGGAATTTAGAACGCCGTGCGTAGTAAAACCTGTAACTTACTACCACCGATGCTTATCTCATGGAGAAGGCCGCCAAAGCAATCACCAAGAGGTTAGTTAAATAATAAAATTTTTTATCTGAACCTGTTAACCAGCTCATGAATCTATATTGATTGCTGAGAAAAAAATCTGTGTGAGTATTTTTGCTTGGCTAAAGCAGAAGAAGTTCCCAAAAGTACCTGGATAACACACAAAACGGGACACATTTCCTTTTAATGAGTAATAAGAGTTACTTCTATGCTGTTAAGTTAGAAGGGAGTACAGAGATTTAGTGGGTGCTCATATTTAGTGAACCAAATCTTCCAAGTTATTCGGGATTTTTCACTACTATGACCGGTGCGGATCTTTCAGTCTCGGTAACCATCTGATGGAGCTAGATGTTTAGTTTAAGAAAGTTCTGTATAAGCTGTATCCTCTATTCAGTATTTAGGAGTGGTTTAAAGGGAATGTCCCCAGAGGGTACACGGGTTACTTCTAGAAAACACACAAACTGCGCTGGCAACGAAGGTTTACCATCCTTAAGTTCCATTTTTTTATTAGCGATATTTCCGTCCCGAGGGCTAACGCACTTTAACGTCACATCGCCCACTTCCCTTCCCTTCCAGTCATTAGTTTAATTTGAATGCCACAGGCCAAGTCTCGTGTAACAAGAGTCGGTGGAATATTTTGTGCCTGGAAGCCGAAGTTGTTGCCTCAGGCACTGCCGCAGACGAGGCAAGAACATATAACACATTGAAAGTATTGAGAGAGAGAGAGTGAGTTAGTGTGAAATTGGGCTACCAGCAGCTTTTATCTGTGTGCCAGAGGCAAAATGTGAGCTAGCTTCTCTCAAATGCTCTCTGTATGAAGTTTTAACCAAAAAGGGGTGGCGTTTTTATGTGAGGCGTGGGCGGCTGCTACTGTCTGGGCACATATGCGTCTAGCCTGAATTAATTTGGGAGGCTGGAAGTGCGGGTATATAGGCAACAGTAGCAGCAGCATAATAGGTGATGAAGCTGGGAAACATTGAGTCGCTTGAGTTTCGAAAAAAGTAAGGTGACTTGTGTAGTGTCAACCACAGGGCAACAGTCGCTTATGTAGTCCCAACCATTTATCCCTACTTCCAGCATGTTGTCCTATGAAAACTGTGTGTATATGGTTTTGTGGGTGGGGAATTAGGATAGGCAGTGACATATACTTTAATAACTGTTAAATGCATTTTTTATTTGACTATATTTAGAAGTGTTTTTGATTTATATTTATAGATTTTCCTAATCTGTATTATAGTTTAACGCATTGCAGAAAAAAGTCGATTTTAAAGCAGCTTATGTAGTCTCACCCATTCAGTCCTACTTCGAGCATGTTGTCCTACGAAAACTGTGTGCATAAGGTTTTGTGGGTTGGGAATTAGGAAAGGCAGTGAAATGTACTTAAATAACTGTAATATGCATCTTTATTTTACTGTATTTAGAAGTGTTGCTGATTTATATCGGTAGATTTTCCTAATCTGCATTATTGTTTAATGCATTGCGGAATAGGTCAATTATAAAATTGCAAGTTTCTTTAAATTCCCGAAAAATAGAAATGGTGGTTAGGCGCTTTGCGCCGCATACACCTTGAAATTACATGCGGAACAAATTACTCCCAGCGGCCGCGGGAAACAACTTCGTCTACATTCTTTTCACTTTACACTTACTTTCCTTCTCTGCCTGTCCTATATTCCCACCCCCAAAACCCTATAACCACCGTTTTCGCAGGACAAATGTTGGGACTAGGGGTGTATGAGTGGGACTGCATGATATATTTTGCCAACCACAGTTCTCTGAGGGAGTTGTGCAGGACCGATACTCTTAATTCATGTTTAAAAATCCAACAACAGCCTGCTGAATTTTATTTAGCACCAAAGTAACCCACACCTTAAGGCCCTAACTGGGCACTTTCCGCAACTAAGCAATAAGACTTCCCTCCTTGTTCTCAAGTTCTAAAAACGACAGAGATTTTGTAGGTGCTGCGAATTAAGCGATAAATACCTTCCAGGAAATTGGTGATGTTTCGTCAGTTGCCTCAAAAGCATTGCTGCTGGTGAGACCGGAACATATAACATGTTAAATTAACGCGTGTGAGAGAGCGAGGTAGCTTTTTTGTGCGCCAGAGGCAGAGAGTGAGCTAATTTCTCTCAAATGCTCCGTATGACATTTTAACCAAAGGGGCGGCGGTTTTATTCGAGGCGTGGGTGGCTGCTACTCTCTGGACACATGTGCTTCTGACTTGAATTAGTTTGAGATGCTGGAACTGTGGGTACATAAACAACAGCAGCAGCAAAATAGGTGATGATGCTAAGGAAATTTGAGCCGTTTGAACTTAAAAGGAAGTAAGGTGATTGGTGCAGTGTTGGCCACCAGTCTCAGGGAATTGAGTAGGAATGCTATCGTTGTTTCATAAACATTTAATAGCCTGTGGAATTTTATCCAACACAAAAATAGCCAATGCCTTAAGGCCTCAACTGGACAAATTTCCCGCAAATAAGCAATAAGACTTCCTTTCTTGTTGTCAGATTACAAAAAAGCTACATAGATTTGTAGGTGCTGCGAATTAGGAAAAAAATATCCTCTAAGACATTGGTAATTTTTCGTAAGTTCACAAAAATCGAAAATTTGTTTGGAAAACGTGTAGGTGTTGTGGGTCAAAAACCGAATTAATTGCCATGATGGATGGAGAAGGCCCAAATTTTCGAAAAACTGGCAATCACTCGTAAGCTGGTATTAATGCCTGTGCAAAAACTTTGAATTATAATAAAAAACCGTATATGAACTTAAAATTTAAATCTTTATGAGCATCACATCCAATTACAGACCAAAATGATGACCCAAAATGTACGCTAAACTGCCAACTCTAACTTTGATCATTAATTTGCATCCTTGACGTGAGGATACAAAGACTTGCAGATGGCGAACTCGCAACAAGCGTCTACCGAAAGGACTCCACTGCAGAAATCATCCTTAACTATAGGAGTAACCACCTTGCGGCCCATAAAAGAAGTTGTGTTCACACTCTTTTCCAACGCGCCCACCGTTATTGCAGTAACGATGATTTGCTCAAGACAGAACTAACGTACTTGTACAAATTTTTCGGGGCTAATGGATATCCGACAAGCTTTGTCAAAAATTGCCTTAGACGTCGGTGTCAAGCACAAAACCTCCCTCCCAACGATCTTACATTGCCACGGAAATTTTATTCTCTACCCTACATGAATGGAGTATCTGAAACCATCTCTCGGCAGCTAAGTCGCTTTGGCATCTCCGTTGCCCACAAGCCCGCAACCTCACTGCACGCAAGCTTATGTCGAGTAAAGGACGCTCTACCCGTGGGACAATTAAGTAGCGTCGTTTACCGTATACCGTGTGCTGGTTGCCCTTGCGTTTATATTGGCCAAACAGGCCGACGCCTTGAGACTCGCATCAACAAAACAACTCAGCCGTTCGCCTATGGAACCATTTATCACTCGTATTTGCACATTCCATTCAGTGTGATCACCGCTTCAATTGGGATGCCAACGACGTGATCACAATGGCTACAAGCGAGAGAATTCCTTGAAGCTTGGCACTCGAATCCGGCTAGTATAAGCAGGCACGTAGAGCTTGACTCACACTTTACCGGGTTTCGTGCATGGTCTACTTATCTGAACACAGCCTGAAATAAAAACTGGCTCTCTGTGCCCGGTCAAGTGGAATTTCTCTGACTCTTAACCAGCCCCCTCCCTCCCCCGAACACGCGGCCCATAGTCCAAACGCTAACACCCCCCTCACCTCACTAGCACAACCTATCGCCGCGGGTGTCACGTCACCATAACCCTTCCACCCAATCCCCCCCTTCCCTCTCCCGTCCGTTGTAACTTCTGCCTCCAAAACCTCTAGTGTGACATTCCCAGCCCTCACTTTTAATTAAGTCTGACGACGAGCACGTGATACTTGTTCGAAAATTCACGAGTAAAACTCGATTTTTCGAAGATCTTCTTTCTTTTCAATTTGCATAAGTTAAGCCACCTACTGTACATTTTCGTAAGCCTTAGTAGCTGTCGGTTAAGATTGAAACTGGCATGTTGCCATCTGTGCAAATAAAGAGGTTAATAGGTTTGGGACATTGAGATGTTCTACTATAATTTTCGGCCCGAAATTACACTGAATTATTTATTAAAGGGGTCTGGGAGATTTGCTTGATGAAATGAATCTTCTGAAAACTTGCAGTACCCACTTAGGGCTGGAGTGATGATCAAACTAGGATTGTAGCGGCCGAGAACGTTAAGGTTGGCTCACACACACACATGACAGTTCCCCCGTCGATTTCGACGATGGGAACCACGCGCTCCAACAAGCCGCAGCAAACGCTGAAGCAAGCCGCAACATACACAGAGGCAAGCTGGGCAAGCAACACGAAAGCGACAGCAAGCAATAGCAACGCAGAGAACTCGTGCGAGAGAAGAACAGGAGTTTAGGCAGACTCACACAGAATCTACCCACTCGCTCGCCACTCCCACCTCCGTTTCCGGTGTAAAGACAAAGTCAATAAGACCAGGGATGAGGGAGGGTGTAGATGGCTGGCGCGATAAACACTCAGCACGCGCACACTTGACACAGCCATCTCGCTAGGTATGCTCCCGACTGCGCGGGAGCGCCATAAAGGCCACATTGAGAGGGAGCCATTGCAGCCTGACTCACAGTCCTCCTTCTCTTCCCATACGCAACCACAAACACATGCGTACAGTAGGAGCAGCTACGTGGTGGCCGGAGTTTTCCCGCCAGTTGGCAGACCCTCCAAGCCACGGCTTTTAGGGCACCGTGATAGATTCAGACGCATTCAGATTTATTATAGTGAGGGAAGAATCGCGCCGAGGTCGACCTCACTCTCTCCCCCACCGCATAGTGACCGCCTAGCTTCTCGGGCACCCGCAGTGGGGCCTGAAACCCAGTGGGAGCGCGAGCGCAGTCACCAACAGGGAATCAGAAGTGAGCGAAAGTGCCAGCGCCTTCCAGGTCCCAGGGACCGTGGTTGGCTGAAGACTGGCATTGCATGTGCATACAGACCATTGGATCTCAGAAGGGTGAGAGCAGCCCTGCATGAAGCCTGGGCCAACACCCTCCTGAGAGGGGTAACCAGTCAGTCAACGACTGAAAGGCACTACCCATGCTCCGTCGTCGGTTGGCGTCCGTGGGCTTGGCTGAAAGGAGAGCAAGAGACAACTGGTGAACTTTGCAATTGTGGGCGTGCAGAAGAAGAAAAAGTAAAAGAAGAAGAAGAAGTAGAGGAGGAAGATGAAGTAGAAGAAGAAGAGGAAGAAGAAGGAGGGGAAAGGACAAAGGGGAAAAATAAGAAAATGGATAGGAAGAAAAAGAAAGTGAAAGAGGGAGATAGGGAGAGGAGGCGAGGGGGAGGGGAATGCAGACAGGCTGAGAGAGAGGAAAAGAAATCAAGTATGGAGAACAATGGGAGCAAAATCTCAACTTACCTTGCAGCAGAGAATCGTCAGTAACTACTGAGGCTGACGTTTGTGCTAAAGACAGAACTGTAGGTGCCGCTATTTTGAGTATGATTGCGGTAATGGAGCGAGTAATATAACTACAGGAGCTATTATGGGGCAGTAAAGGCAAGACAGTATTCGACAAATTCAGCAAGAACAGCCTCCACTTAACTGAGGGAGGAGGCACTCACCTGGGTTCCCGACAAGCTGGACGACGCAATTGTGACGCGAGGTGACTAGTGAGTGGGGCTGAGGCTGGTCGTGGGGATGTGTGAGGTGCTGCGTGTGCCAACATCATGGTCAGTGCCACTGTCGTGAATGCGCATGTGACCTAGTAGGCCCATGCGATGGGTGAATGATCGGGGGCAGTGTGGGCAGTGAAGGCGGCGGTCTCGTCTGTGTGTTGGTGCTCCAGGCACTAGTTTACCAGTCTCTGTGCGATGGATTCGCAAGTGACCGACTAGACCGATTTGTGAGGTGAATGTGCGATTGCAGTGAGGGCATATCAGGCCCTCAGAGCTGGTGAGGGCTTTAGGTGTGGGGATGCGAGTTGTGGCAGGAAATGATGTGGAAGAAGTTGTGTGTGGGTTGGAGTCGGTGGATGAGGGCAACGAGGCATCTCTCGCGTCAATCATTGCCGTCGAGGTTGAGGCTGGAGTAGGGTCTGGTGGTGTGTTTGGTGTAGTAGACGTGGATGCTGTCGGAGGACGGTTGCATTGCTTCCGGAGGTGACCGACCAAGCCAATGCGTACACGGAAGGTGCGTTGACAACGCAGACTCGTTGGAAGGGCTTGGGTGGTGGCAGCGTGCGTCCGTGGATTGTGAGACTTGCGTGCCGTCCGTTTTTGCCTTGGCGATGGCGATCCGACTAGCTTCGTAGATTGCAGCGCCTGTTTTTACCGCTCTTCGCCACACAGATAGGTCCTGTGCTAGCTCCTCCCAGTTCGTCGTGTTGATTTGGAGACGCTTCAGGGAATTCTTCAGGATATCCTTGTAACGTCTCTTCTGTCCTCCTTTGCGACGAGTGCCTACGGCGACATCGCCATAGAACAGTCGCTTGGGTAGTCGTTCGTCGTTCATACGTACCACGTGACTGCTGCAGCGCAGTTGTATCTGCCTGAGCATGGCCAGGATGCTGAGAATTCCCGTTCTCTCCAGGATCGCCGTGTCCGGAATCCTCTCCTGCCACTTCACACGCAAACACACACACATACACACACACGGACGGATAAGAGAAAGCTAAAGACGTTTCCGTCAGCGGGAGCATTGAACAGAATCGATAAATGCCCTAGCAAGCACACACGTGTAAATGTCAAGGCAAAAGAGAGCAAGCATATGTGGATACTAATCTACTAGTCACGAACGTATATTTACAAAATACCTCAACAATATATGAGAGGAAAGCGTTTTACAGATAAAAATCCCATCTGTAGTGGGGGATGTTCTCGCAGGTCCGTTCGATGACCGGTGGGAACAGAGTGCTGTAGGCAACTGGAGGGGCTGGACGTAGAAGTGCTGACAGAAATCGGGGGAAAATGGTATGACTGTGACGACGGTAGGTTGTGGGATGGGGAGTCAGTGGTTGTGAAGGGAAACGGGCACTGGTATCTTCGAAGATACTTGACCACATCACGACCATCCTGGATTCGTGTCAAATTGAAGAACCATCTCATTGAGCAGTCGGTCGTAGTGTATCACGTACCAAGCCTAAAGTGTCTCCAAAATTACACTGGACAGACTAAAATAATGCTTGGTTCACGCATACACGAACATAAACAGGCTGGCAGACGGGGTAATGCATGGTCCCTAGTTGTGGCCCACACCTAAGAGACGGGCCACGAATTCAAGTTCGCAGCCGCAAAGATAACTGCTCACGTCGGCAGCAAGACAGAACGCGAGCTAATTGAAGTCTGGGCCTCAGATGACAACTGAGTCAAACTGTATACTGAGCTGGCGCCCGAAAATATCGCCCCTCGCAGAAAAATACACACGGCAGACACTGGTGATTAATAAGTTCTCTCCCCCTCTTCTTCGCCCCCACCTCCGCTGCAACAGTTGTTTTTTCTCCGGTCCCCCATAACTGTCGCTCGCTTTTTGTTGACTTTTTATCTCTGAAGATGGACTCCCACAACAGCCCAAAAGCCCAAAAGAATAAAATTACAATTCCGGTGATCGAAACGCCTTTTTCTTCTGTACAAATACCTGGGATGCAAACCTTTGCCTCTATTCGTGATAACCATTCAGTCTCCTGGGTCGTTGCAGAATGTCGCCTTCATTTGGCCCACAAAACATGCAGTACTGTCGTTCGAATAAAAACTGTAAAAATTCACGTGCTTTGATCTTTTTGGCCCAAACTACGCCGTTTTGGCCGATTTATATAGAATGTTTTGAATGGTTGATAAAATTTCATTGCCTTATGTAGGAAAAGGAACAAAGTATTGGGACACTGCGTACAATGTGTAAAAGCCAGATTTACAGTCAGTTGCCTATCTCATGAAATCCACGGATGTGCATAAGATAATCCTCGTTAGGCTTGGGCCTGAGTCGTCATTAAAATTAAACAGCTGATGAGGATGAATCCACTCCAGGTTTGTATATTAATTTCGGAGGACATTTTGAAGTTGATATATGCATCAGAGAGCACATACGGTACATAGGGGATACAGAGATGAGTCTAACCCCTCGCAGCTGCCTCAGCCACCAATAAAAAAACGCTGCTAAAACCGTGTCCGGGTTGTTACCTAGCAGGAGGTTAATCCATCAGAATTTATATGTTACTAATTATCCGCTGAAAGATGTAAATATTATGAGTTTATTCAGCTTTCGGTTCGTTTGAGTTGCAAATAAAATGTCAGAGGGTGCCCTTACTGATTTCACTGAAGCTATCTGTAGTGGCGTGGTGGCTAAGAACGTGGACTTATCCTATGAATTACAGTCAGTTACCCCATTTCAAAGACCCTGCCCTAGTAAAACACCAGTATGGGATGCTCGGGATATGTATATGTATATATTGGAAGGCAGACATCCCGAGAAATATAATTTGAAAGAAATACATTCTAAAAAAATAAATTTTATGAAAAGTAGATGTTACCGGTAGGACAAGGATTTTATTAACCTGATTTTTCGAAATCTGTTGCGGATCCATCATCAGAGACAAGAGAAAAGAAGGAGTTCTTCAACAAAAATCGATGCAAACAGCAAGGTTATAGGAGTTGGCCACGAAGGCTTATCAATAACATAACTAAGTTAAAACAATGTGGGAAGCGAAAGTCGAAAACAACTTTTAGGTAAAACGTTTGGCAGGGCAATGTGTAAATCAGGGAGCCGAATATTACTATGCTGTAGCTGTCGCATTTCCTCGGAGTATTGATAATTTCCCGATATAATAGTCTCCTAGATTTACATTTTCTGCCCGTTCAATGGTGCTTCTTTCGTGCTGCCCATATAAGAGTGAGGATGTGAGTGACAACATTACTTGAAGTATCAATATTGCAGAATTTATTGCCAGTGCTGTAATTAATACCCTAGTTCCGCTTCATGAAAAGCCTGTTTCTCAAGCATGGAAACCATGGAGATTGTTCAGTACGTAAAAAACTACATTCAAGGGAACAAAGCAAAACATTTTCGTTAAGCAATAATAAAATCGAATTGTCGTTGAGTAATGATGAGAGAAAGATTAGAGTTTTTAGAATTTTTTGTGCATTAGACGAGAAGCATATTCAAAGAAGGTAGTAACTTCTCGCGAGTATGATCGGTGTAGGTAATTCAGAAGCTCATAAGTTTAAAATGATGTTGCAGAATGGGAAGACCAACTCGAGGTGAGGTTTCATGCCAAGAATTTGTTGAAACGCAACTTAGATAACCGTTCCTTTTTGAGATCATGCGTAACATTTGCAGACGAAATTTAATCAGTTTCAATTCCGTAGATTGACCACTAAGTGCCACCCCCTATCCTAGTGATTTACTTTAGATTGCATCTTGATTGAAAAGTGTGCGTCATTGAGATGATGTCTCTGTATACAATCGACCTTAAAAAGCATGCTGCCTCAAAAGCGTTATCTAAAAGATGCGCGTCAAATACAGCGGGCGTGGCGACTCCCCTAGCCCAATCTTCCAGCGTCGCCAGAACAATAGTTTGCACCAGCTTGCATGCTGCATTTATTAACTGTTTGCCGCTCCGGAGAAAAAATGGAAGATGTGCACAGATAATATTCAAGATAAGTGATGCTGAACTCGAACCATTCAACCGATGCTCAGGCTTTGGAAAAGAAACTACACAAAAGGCGAGGAAAACGAACCGGATATGTATTAGGAAGTAGAAGATTTTGTCCCGTGAATTACTTTAGGGAGGGAGTGCGTAAGTACCTACACAAAATCTATTAATTTATCCATTTAGAAAGAATTTTTAGCCAAGAAAACCATCACGTCTTTTTTATTCCTGCCTGCAGTAGGATGGACTAAAACTGTTCCTCCAAAGAGACGATGTTTTAGGAACCAAGGAACCTAGGAACTGCTCTGCGAGTTCTATGCATTTATTCGATAAAAGATAAGGAAGTATGTGTTATTGCAACAAATCTCACGTGTTTATTCAGCTGAATCCTTTAAAAGTACAGAAACCAGAGAGAAAGAGATCAGCTGAGGCTTGAAAGGTATTGAAGGAATTTTTTGCCCAGTTCCATGAGTGACTGCCCACGTTTGACAGTTAATCGGCATCTCATTGGGGTGTGAAACGTACAGCTAATCGTGTTTGTTTTCTCTTCAGCTAAATTAACATGAATATTCGAGTAGTAATGCATAAAAGGCAGCAGAATAACCGCATGATATTCCTGTACCACCAACTGGCAGTCAGCACAATATAAATATTGAATAAATAACCTAACTCACAGCATGGGTAACGTCTTCGACAGAAGTCGGTTTAAGTTTAGTTCGGATTTAAATTTGAACTGCCAACGAAAAGGAATTTCCTTCAGGTTTATATATTAATGTAGGATAAAATTATAAAGTTGATGCATACAAAAAGCATATAGTATACGCGAGAGTACGCGAATGAGTCAAAATTTAATGAATTATGACTTGGTAAATTGACCGGTAGGTGCATCCCCCTACCTCAGTGGTCCCATTTCTGTTGCAAGCGTATTCCCACATATATTTAGCTGAGGCAGAAAACTTAAAAGTCTAATTTACTGGCGAAATATTTGAATAAAATAGACCTTTAAAGGCGTGGGGTCTAGGGAGTGGTTTTTGCAAAAGATGAATATCCAATGCAGCGGGCGTGGCTACTCCTCTAACCTATTCATTCAGAGGCGCCACTACGAGAGAAAAGATAAGCTTGCATGCTGAATTTATCAATTTTTCGCCGCTGCTGAAGACGTCTTTTAATAGTACGGGGATAACGGATGATAAAACTGAGTCACTTTACCACTGATTAGGTTTTAAAAACGAAACTTAACAAGAGTGGAGGAAACGAACTTGATATATTTGAAAAGCATACAAGTTATTCCTGTCAATCAATTTAAGTAGGAAGTGCTCGCGTACCAATCAAAACCTATAAGTTTACTCCGTTGGGAAGCATTTTTGACCGAAGAAAGCATTCTGCTAATTGTGCTTCTGACTGACATCAGATGGAGAAGAACGTTTACTCAATAGAGGCAATGACTTAGAAACCTTTACTGATCCGCTAGTTCCCTACAGTCGTTTGATCAAAGACGATTTTATGAAGGTTCTCGCACACCGTACCACGTGCTTATTTATTAGAGTCTCTGTATCCAGTACAGAAATCAAAGCAAAAGCGAATCAGACGAGTCTGGAAGGGAGTTTTAGGAGATTTTAGGACAGTTTTATAGGTGAGTGTACATGGTTTTCTGCGATATCAAGAGAAGCAGTGGCAGTTACTTGAGATGTCGTTGGAGTTTAAAACTTCAAGCAATTCTTAGCCGTTTTATGCGCAGCTTAATTAATATAAACAATTGATACGAAATGCTTAAATGTTAGGAGAATATGTCTGCAGTATTCTCATACAACCAACTGATAGTCAGCAGGATATAAATACCGAATAGTTACCAACCTCACAGCATGAATAGCGTCTTCGACCAAATCAGCTTAGATTAAGTTTGGATTTGAACATAAACATCAAAAGCTCATGAGTTCACTCCAATTTTACAGATTAATTTTGGAGAAAATTGGGAAGCTGATATATGCATCAGAGAGCACATGAGGTACGTGAGAGAGACATTGTTGAGTCTAACCCCTCGCAGCTGTGTTAGGCACCAACAACAAGAAGTTTGTAAATAGGTATCTGGGCTGTTATTTAGCAGGTGGTTAATCAATCTCTTCACGAATGCGAGAGAATACTCGTATTCCAGGAATTTCTATTTTTAAAGGAGATATATGGTCGATCACTGGAACAAAATTTATTTTTCCTGAGCTTTCGAGCTCTTACAAGAGCCCATCATCAGAGGTGGAGAAACAGTAACAAATGTGGAAGCTACTTGGGGCGTGTGTACAATAACTAAAATTTTGAACGTACAGAAAATCAATAATTGTGTGTGTGCCGACTTGCCACTGAGGGCTGTGCTAGCCTGTGCCAGTAGGCAAGATCGACAAGTTGGGTGGAAATATTTACAGAAATAGAATCGTCAACAGAACAAGTAATCGTCATGGTGGGAGGGATGGGCAATTAAAAAGGGCATAGGAGAAGGGAAGGAGAATGAGAAGAGAGGGATTATGTAGGCTTGGGCGCCAAATGGCCACGTCAGCATCGAAAGTGGGATGATTATGAAGGATTTTGGGTTAATTGATTACGGCGGGCGTCTGGATGTGATCGTTTGCAATAGCGTAAGGCCCTGTACGCTGGCGCCAATTCCAAACATCTGTTGACCGAATTCTCATCCGTGGACCAGGCTTCGATAAATTCTCTGCTCGTCTTGTTTCCCGCGTGGGCGAGTACCATGCTCGGATCGCGTATACGTGAACACAAGCAGGCCGTGCGACTAGGCGACGAATCATCACAAGTTGCAACTCACACCTACGAAACAGGTCATGAGTTCAACTTCTCTGCCGTCAAGGTACTCGCCCACGCGGGAAACAAGACGAGCAGAGAATTTATAGAAGCCTGGTCCACAGATGAGAATTCGGTCAACAGATGTGTGGAATTGGCGCCAGCGTACAGGGCCTTACGCTATTGCAAACGATCACATCCAGACGCCCGCCGTAATCAATTAACCCAAAATCCTCCATAATCATCCGGATATCGTTGATATAGCCAGGCACTGTGACCATCGCGTCATTTAACTTCCTGTCCAATTATAATTCAACCATCTCCTTCATCTTCATCAATACCATTGTAAAGATATCCTCAAAGCTCGATTGCTTCTCATCCCCAATCGCTGCCTCAATCACAATCGCCAGAACAAGCAAATATTCGAATCCCAGAAAGTAACTGAGAAGAAGTAGATTTGATTGCGAGTCAAAATCCGTCGCAAATCCATCGTCAGAAATAGCAACAGTTGCTTATGTAGGCCCACTCATTAATTTATACTCCCTACATGTTTTTCTACGAAAACGGTGGTTTTAGAGTTTTATGGGTAGAGAAAGAGGCCACGCAGTGGAATATACATTAATAAATGTAACAGGAAAATTGAAACATTGTTTTTCCGGAAGAAATTTCAACAAGGTGATCTCTAATTTATCTGCAAACGGTCATTGCTTGTTAACATAGTAAATTAACTGTCCAATTAGAAGAGTGAAGCTTAATAGGTAAATAGGGTGGGAAACATAAGTCAATAATGTAGGTGCATAGTGAGGGGTGGACGAGGGGGCAGGTAATTAAAATTTTAAATGTAGTTAAGATGCATTTTAAATGCATTTTTATTATGCTGTATTTAGAAATGTTGTTGATTGATACCTGCAGATTTTCCTAATCTGCATTATCATTTAACGTACTGCAGGAAAAACCCAATTATCAAATTGCAGGTTTCTTGAATTTCTCAAAACATTGAAATAATGGTTAGGAGGTCGTCTACTTCAAATTACCTGAGGCCCAACTTACATTTCTGGAGATAAGTTCGTATAGTTCGTGGCGCGAAGCGTTGCGCACACCTTCAATTTACATGCGGAACAACTTACTTCCAGCGGCCGCGGGAAGCAACTTCGACTACATTTATTCACTTTAAACTTACTTCTAAAAATTTCCGTCTCAGTCTATCCTATTTCGCCACCCACCAGAAATCCTATAACTTCCGTTTTTGCAGGAGAAAATGCTTCGACTATGGGCATATGAGTGGGCCTACACATGCTACTTTTTCTCTCAGAAATATTACCAGAAACGGGTAGTTCATTAATAGGGAGTTGCAGTATTTGTAGGACACAGTGACTATACTACTGCGCACTTATGACGATTAAGGACTCCCCCATCGAGGATAATTTCCCGTTTGTGAGCTAATTGCTTGATGGTCGGTGCGCGGGCCATGACCTGCTGAACACTCATCAAACGTGGTGGACGTGGACGTGATGACTGTTCGGCCACGTGGCCCTCTGGTGCTGGCCTTAAACGGTGCATTGGTCTGTGCCTTCCCCGAGTGTTAATTTGCTTTGGCAAAACTGAGCCTTAGCAACGAAGATGGATTGGGTTGGTCGTTGCAGCTGTCTATAAACAGAGGCTCGTGAACCATGACTCACGTAACTCGCAGGACACACATTTTTCACCTTTTGCGATAATTTTTGACTCAAAATTTGAATATGTGGCCGGGTCTAGTTGAATGAGCCACAAACCTGAGGATTGGCATCGTTTCGCCGCGCTGCTGCCACGTGTTCGGTAATTTGCGCCTTGAGAATTCTGCTAGTTTCTCCGACGTAGTTGCTTTGTCTGCAGCTGCACCATGTCATATAGACGCATCTATAAGTTTTTTGGCCGTGAAAGTGGGGCTTTTGGTTTCATTTTCTAACGCCTTATGTTTGCCTCCGGCATGTGTGCGGGAGTTCAAAGGCGTTTGCCTATATTTCCTTTAATAAATTTGACTTGACTTGACTCCAAATCCAAGTAGTGCGAGAAGGCGCCGGACAGCCTTTGTGACGATTTTGACGTACGAAATCACTCACTAAAGCTTGAGGTTAGTGCCATTTTCTTGCTCGTCTCGTTTGTACACGCATCGGTAGATTTAGCTGTACGGGTAGCCAGTTACTCTGAACGCCCGCCGAAGATTTTATAATTCGACAACCTTGTCTTCTAGTTCACTGCAGCGCGTTTCACCCCGATAGCGGAGCGTCATTACACAACTACGTTTGTGGCTGATTGGGTGGTCGCTGTTGATGTTCATTACGTACCTCGTATTTGTCGCTTATCTGAATACTTTAGTCTTTATGCCACCTTAATCTTTGAGGCAGACGAAGACATCAGGGAAGGCCAGCTAATTGTTCTCCTCCTCTTCCATCGTAAATTGTGTTACGATTATCACGGCCCCGTCGCCAAACAAGTGCAACGACCTGCCTAATCCACATTCGGTGCTGTGGCTCAGTTTGAGCAAAGCAAATCACCACTTGGGTAACGCACTGGCCAATGAGCTGTCTAACGCTAGCACCTGGGAGCCAGACGGACGAACAATCAGCATGACTTATGTCAACCATGTGTGATGAGAGTTCGGCAGCTCACGGCCCGCGCACCGGCAATCAAGTAATTAGCGCACAAGTGGGCAATTATCCTCGGTAGGTTGGTCGGTAATTGTCATACGTGCGCAGTAGCATAATGACTGTGTCATCTAAATACCGCAACTCCCAGTTAATATATGTTATCCGTTTTGATAATGTCTGTGATGATGGATGCGCGACAGATTTCGAATTATTAGAATAATAAATGTCGTGTCTCAGCGATCAATTCTCCTTCTTTCAAAATACACTTTGAGGAAGTAATTTTTGTTTTTCATAAACCTGGTAAGTTTCACATACCTGTAACTTAATTCCCATACATGTAAATGTTTTACCCAGCTTGGCATTATATAGTTAGTGGAGCAGACATCTATATCACCCCTTTTTTACAAAGAAAGTTACCTGTTGCTAAAAAGCATTGATATAAATATGGATGTACTACATTTGTGGCTTGGTGCTAGAAATTTGAAAATAAAAAGGCGCATTGATCCCATTGCTCCAACAATCGTTATGGCTGCATAAAAGCAGCTAATTAGCTAGAAATCGCCATTTTATTCGCCCTTGTGTTTGTCAATACTCCTTTCAGCCTACCTTGATGCTCGCTATGTGCTTATCTTCATGGGCTGTAGGTTGAACCTTAAAGCTCGAAAGGAAGAACATGACCTTTCAATTGATCGGTTAAAGTATTTCCTAGGTTCATTGCAGTTGGTCAAAGTCTGTTTAAACGACGATTTAATGCAGGTATATTTTGGAATAATACTTAAGCTTTTGTGGGGTTGTTGCTAATGTCTACTGTATCTCTTGCCTTAAGTGTAAAATTCGGGTTCTGCAGGGCAAACGAAACTAGGAAAAGACAAAAGCCATTTTGTTTCTGCCTCTCGGAGAACATACTGTTTCAGAGACTGATGATGGAATTGTCTGATTTTCATAGCAATTTTCTGACACGCTTTTCCACCATTATACTCAGGCAAAGGTCTTTGCGGTTTTTCTTACTTGGCCTTATACGAACTTCGAGGATCTGCTCAGCGACCGCGTCTACCACAGCTTATGCCCATAGTCTACGCGGTCCCTTAACCGTTTTCCGTGCGTCCTTATCACCACCTGGTCGCTGGACTCTGCAATTAGCTGGCCGCATTTTTGACAATACCATAATGGTCTTCGCGACCTATACGATCCCCGTTCGCTTTCATCTTAACATTCTGATGATGCCCAAGATATCGTCCCTCTGTCCCGCATTCCCGACGGTTGCTCCTGTAGCCAGTCGGACGGTTGTACAGCGGTAAAAGTGAGTCCTGGTCGTTGTACTTTTTGTCTCATCAGGAGGAGCTCTTCGAACCCTTGCACCTTCTCGTAAGCATGGTGGTCCTTTTACGTGTATATATTACTTTCATGGGTGGCAGTCTAATTATTTTTCTTAAAAATCCATAAATCCCATTCAAATTCCTATAGTTTTTGGGGGATCCTCAAAAAGTTTTCACCATCTGCTCTTCTCACTTTTCATCCACATCATTGGATCGTGTTACATGGCGTGGCTTATTAGCTGAGGTAGCAATAATTGAAGTAACAACTGCACAAGTTTGGTCCTTATCCCTAAATAGTTTGTTTGAGTTTTTGATTTGTATGTCTAAGTAGATTTGCCAAACACTCTTCTAGTAAATGCCACATAAAATGTTTTTTTCTATAACACTACGCGCAAGTAAACGAAAAGGGAGTTCACAGGTACATACCTACGTTCCCTCGGCAAAAAAGACTTTGGAGAAGTAGCTGGATCGCCATCAATGTTACATAGATGGCGAAGAGAACATCTCTCATAATGTGTGCTTTGATAGTATGAATCACAGCGAATACTATATGATCGCAGAGCGCGTTTAGTGGACCGTTTGTTGAATTGCTTACTGATGCAAGATCATGGCTTCGGGCTTTGGACCTTCTGGCCCCGATTTGTGATACAGCGGATTTATAAGGACACATAAGCCAGGTCCTGCCAAAGAACCCTTACGTATGGATTGGTTTGCAGTTGCTTGTACGAGACTTGCTTCACACTTCTATGTAATTAACCTGGTGTAAGGCTGCAATGGCTCCTTCTTGATGTGGTCTTAATCACACACTCCCGTAGTGCGCATTGGTGGGCGGCCAATCTCGCGCGCGTCTGTTTGTGGGTGTATGCTGCTCATACAGTCCTGGAAGGATGCAAAGCGGTAAACTAGCGGTGGCAGCTCTTTGTGTGTGCGTGTGTGTGGTTAAAAAGGAAAGCAACCTTGTGGCGGCAGAAAACCATCCGGCTTATTTCCCCTTTTAGCACTGTGCCCATCCCACATCAGACGACCGTTCAGCTAGGCGGTGGCCTGTTGTTGGCGGGGAAGGGAGAGAATGAGGTCGACCCTCAGCGCATTTTGTTTCCTCCCTAAAAAAATAATCTGATATGCTTGAAGCTCCTACGGTGCGCTAGAACACGTGGGTTGGAGGGTTGCCAACTAACGGGATAACTCGGTCCGCGCAGTCAGTTTAGCGTCTTTTAATATCTCTTTATGTCTGTCTTCAGCATGCTGAAGCGGACATGGTGGACAAAGTCGAAATCGACGGTTGAACCGAATACACTGTCACTTGGATAGGGCTATTATATCGTTTCCTATTTAACGCAGACGTAAGAGTAAATATAGGCGTTTTACAAAGACACCCACCGGCAACAGTATCTTACGTAGGCCCACTCATTTATCCCCACTCCCTGCATGTTTTCCTACGAAAACGGTGGTTATAGGGTTTTATGGGTGGGGCAGTAGGACACGCAGTGGAATATGCTTGAATAAATGCCCAATGCATTTGATTTAATTGTATTTAGAAGTGTTTTTGTTTTCTATCTGTAGCTTTTCCTAATCTGTATTATCGTTTAACATATAAAGGAAAAAGCCAATTAGCAACTTGCAAGTTTCTGGAATTTCCCAAAAAATTTAAATGATGGTTAGGAGGTCATCTACTTCAACTTAAATGAGGTCAAACTTACCGTGCTGGAGTAAGATTAGTATAGTCCGTGGCACGAAGTGCCGCGTACACTGATATTTTAAATGCGGAACAACTTGCACTCAACGGCTGCGGGAAGCAACTTCGACTACATTTTTGCACTGTTCACTTACTTATAAAAATTTCTTTCACTGCCTTTCTTATTTTCCCACCCGCCAAAACTCTTTCACCACCGATTTTACAGGACAAAATACTGGAAATGCATAAGCCGCTCTGCCCACCCGTCTGCTGGCATGTCTAACTGCAAGATATTGGTGTATAACCTGATAAAGCGGTCCTTATTGACGGAGATATGCTAGAGGGACCAAAGCCTACATTTTTCCGTTTCAATAATCAAAACTACGCACCAATCTTTGGAGATTAGGGCGCCATATACTCAGATCGAATTCGAATGCTGGCAGTTTGCACTTCAAGGAAGCTAACTAGCTTAGATCATGGCAATGGATATCATCTGTACACAATGTTTTAAAGCGACCGCAATTAACTGCCCGCCAGATAGAAGCAGAAGTCTCTTTCAGACCCTAACCACCCCTTTCGCAACAAGGATAGGCCGGCAACGAACGCATTCACACATCGACTGTCAAAGTGGGTGAATTTCTTGGAGTAACCGATTATGCTTACACGTGCACCGTATGGAAATACCAATCTGTGCTATCTTAGCGGGCGTATCCTCACTGTTTACTGGGACTCAAGGTGAGATTAAAAGCGCATTTGAAAAGGTGCGTTCAGTTGACTGCAACAATGAATTATCTGCGGTCTATGTTCACTAGATATGCAATGTCATGGTACTTAAACCGGAGTTTTGAAAGGTATTTTTGATTCCAGATGGTAACTTAAATAGACTTTTAATAGTAAGTAGCGAGCAACATGATCCTAATATATTTCAGTCATAGCAGGATGCCAGCTTTAGAAGGACATTCTTCCCGACTGCATACAAAGACTTAGAGGCTGTAAAATATAAAAACTTTTGTAATACGCATCTTGCTAGTTGATTTTCCACACGCCCTTTAAATTCAAATAAGAGTTATGGATTAATATACCAGAATATTAGTTCTTGCGGTTATTGATGCTAAATTATATCTTATCATTTCAACCAGGTGTCTTTTTATTTATTTTTTCGAATTTTTGAATATCCGTTGCATTCAAAGTTTCCAAAACATACCTTATATACGGTTCTGCAAATTATGCAAACAAATGTCAGGACAAAATTTAACTCGGTTGTTTAGCATTTATCTGGACATGTTATTTTGATCAACTGAGTAGATTTAAAAATAAGAATGGCTTTGGTTCGGAAAACTGCCCTCTTATTTAAGGTCACTGGGAAAAAAGGCTCTCATTTTTGCTAAACCATGAGTATTTTTCTATAAAATAAATTCCATACGCTATAAGGAATGATAGGAGGAAACTTTCTTCTCACATACTTTGTGCTGTGGAAGAATTGCACAATTAGTAAAAAAAGGTGGAATAATAATTTCTTCCGGTACTGGAAAATTTTGTGCAAATTGGATCAAATGGAACAAAAGCGAAGTTGAAGGAATCGCATTTATTTTCAGAAACAAACAGCGATAGAAGTTTAAAAATTATATTGAACTCTTCTGTGAAGTTTTTTTGCAAAAAATGCAGAAAAAAAGTTCTTTGTAGAAAATTTTCTTCTACCGCACAGCTGGTCATGCGCGTTAACAAAGTTTCTACATGTAACTACGGAGACAGCCAAAGAAAACCTTATTGAATGTAAGTCATGTAAAAACATAATTATTTGTATACAATAGGTTTCCATCAAGCGTTATTTAGAAACGGAACAGACAGAAAAATAATGAGTATTTAAAAAAATGGTCATTTACATGGCCTGTTTTTTGAATTCGCACGTTTTATACGGATCTTGCAATAAATCTCCTTAAGCGAAAAATAATCCGTTTTAAAGAGGAAGGTATGTTATTTCATCTTCAATCAAATTCAATCGTTTTCACTAAGTTAATTTAAAGAAACTTTTAAACGTCACCAAATGTTTTGTGAGATTTTCTTGGAAAAAGTTAATATACGCAGAAGTTTGTCAGCTTAATACGCAATAAAAGCACTTTCTAACGATGTAACCTATTATGGAAACTTTTTTATAAATCTTAGAAATAAAAATATCGTGGTATCTAGCAGATATGTTGTTTGCTCGAAAATGTGATTTGCTGTTTTGAAGCATGTCCACATTTGACCGACGAGGCTATATGCATAGTAAGTAATATCCAAAAGCTCGTTTTATCGGTAAATGCTGTTTAGTTATATCTTATTTTAAAGGGTTTACTGTAAAAGTCGAACAAACGGACAAATAATACACTATTCAATGAATACAAGGAAAACTAACGAAATGAAGAGAGTATTTTTTCAACGATATTCATTAAATATGCATCTAATCATTTTAACAAACGCAAAATATTTTGACTAAAGGCAAAGTTTTTTTATAAAAAAGTGGTTGCTTTAAGTTTAATACGTAACAAACTTTTTAAATTTATTGTTTTTTTATATTTTTAGTCATTTTTGCCGTCTCCACAAGCTGGGAATTATCGAGAAAATTTTATTTTTCTTAACAAAAACTCAGTACTTCTTACAGATCTTTTAAGTACTTAATATGCCCACTGCTGCTTATTATTATTGATAAGTTTTTGTTAATGCTTTCCCGCTGGTCTGGGAGAAATAATCAAACATTTAAAAATTTAAAAAATTTGCTTGCAGGACTAGTAGAACTGTTCGCTTTATCAAAGGAAAAGTACACACTTCTTTTGTGCTACAGGAAGGATGTTGGATCGCTCAAGTACTTAATAAGCAGCACCTCTAAACGAACGAATAAAATGTAAAATAAATAAAAAAGTAGATCTGTCTTATAAATCTCCTAATTAACAAACTTTGAAAACAGAAAAATGCCTTTTCTTTAAGTATTAAATTTGAAAAGATGTAATTATGATACCGGATGTCTGTAAGAAAAAACATATTTGCATTTTTTCGGAGAAATTTATCTGATTATATGAATTTGTTGAAAAAAAAATGAGAAAAAATACAAATTATTTAGGCTGCATTTTTTAAAGTATGTGCGTTCCAAGGGCCATCCATTAGCAGACAATAGAAAGGTCAGTAGCTTTATGTGACTGATTTGGTTTTTGATAAGTCTTAACAGTAGTTTATATTACCATCTAACTTTAGTGGATTTTTCAAATGGAAAACCACACTGTTCAGAATTTTGGGTGATATTTCACGAGACAGCAAGTCTAATGTATGCCTTTGGAGGCTCATGAACTGTTATCCAACATTCTTATTTGATGTTAAAAATTCTTCAGTGCAGTTGATATATATTTATTATCATGTAACATAATCCCACGCTATTCAAGCCAACTCAGAATGCTGTCTTTTGAAGGCAATTTTTCGACTTGAAAATTTGTGCAATTGTTGAAAACGATGAAACCCAACCCGCCAGTTGACCTTTATTTAGGCTTTGCAACCTGCTTGTTGTATATCTTGTTTTCAGCTGTAGGCTGTGAGGATGAGGTCACATATTGGTCGGAACATTTTGTATTGTATACGGACCATGTTGTACGCCTAACAAGATGCGTTAGCAAACAAACAGACACGATGCTTTATTTATGGAGATTTCATCGTCTTAAAAATCGAACTATTACAAAGCATCTTTAAACCGCCAGAAACATTCCACTAAAGTATATCAAGTTTAAAAAAATAATTTTCAATCGAACTTCAAAAGAATTAATATTTGAATGCAAACCTTCTCTTAAATATAATCGAAGTTATGAGGGCAGCGAAAAGCAATGCAAAAAACGCGCAAAACCTGAATAGCCACGGTTTTGTGGACTGTATGCAATTTTCAAAGAGACATGCTCAAAAGCCGGTACTATGAGCTGACTCAGAGAACTTGAATTAGCCTGCAGGATTACCATAATGTTGTTTCTAAGCGAAAAAACGATTCAGGATTTTGTCTGAAAATTGATGCATAGGAAATCTACTGCAGTTTAGCCGATACCTATCAAGAGCATGCCACTTGAAAGTTGCAAATATGCCAATGATCACGGTCTACCTCATTTTACGGAGCATCCGTCAACGGCTAATGGTTTTGCGCACTAGCTGGGATCGTATCAGTCACATTAGGGGGAAGTTGCTACCTCAAACATGTTAATTCAGCAAACTGAAACGTGTTTTGATTCGAAAAAAATTCGTTCAGTTGTAGTTGTCGAATGAAATATCGTATAGCCTAGACTCAAACTGTTCCATACACATCAGCATGCTAGCTGTTGAGGGTCATTTTTTGGATTAAAATAAAATGTCGGTTTTTTAAAACTAAGATTAAGCCCAACCAGGTATTAGACTTATAATACGGCTTTGTTAACACCTTGTATGCAAGGAAAATCGCACAGAAAGTTGTAAGCTATGATGAATACGTTACATAGTGGTCAAAACATTTTACATTGCATGCACACTGTGTTTTACAGATTAAAAATACGTTAGTCAATGGACAGGTACGATGCCTCATTAATGAAAATTTAATAATTCAAAAAGTAATAATTTGAAGTTCTTTACATCACCGAATAGACATCTTGAAACATAAGAACGAAGAAAACATTGCAAAAAGCTCAAGATGCTATTCTAAAAGGGCTTCTGTATTTGTCTGTGCTTTTAACATCGTACAGTAGGCTTCATGCAAGAAGTCGAAACCTCAGAGAAGTAAAAATGCTCTCCCAGTATCACGCCTTCGTCTTCTTTGTAACAAGTCTTTAGGGCTCTTATACGCGCTGTAATTCTTGCCGAACATATATTTGTCAATCAGACCTGTTCAAAATGAATACTTGCATTCGCGCTATCTCTAAAAATGCGGTTGAATTTATAGGAACGCCGAAAAACAATGCGTAAAACTCGAGTAGTCATATTTTGCAAATTGTAATGTTCGAAGGCAGCCCGAAAGAGATTTTTAAAAAAACCGGTTCGTTGCCATGACTGCGAGATCTCGAATGATGCTGCATAAAAATGTATCTGACGATAGCCTTCTGTAAGAAACAGATAACTCAGACTTGTTCCAGGAATCGCGCCTTTGTCTTCCTGAAACTTCATTTATTTCTGTTTCCAGTCGCAAACACGTATCTCAGAATTTAAGTTGACGTTTTTATATGATGACAAATCTGTAGAAGCTGTGCTCTTTTATGTGGCCGCAGGCTGTCCATGTATGCCACCACCTGACAACAGTGATGGATGCCAAAAATGGATTTCAATTGGATTCTGATCGAGCAGATTATGGCTTCGTCCCGGCACACAAAGAGAGGCCTTGGGCTAAGGTTATTTTACATACGTCACCCACGGTAAAGCCGAGCGTGGGAAGGAAGCGGTGTAGAGGCAGTGAGGTTGTCTCTGGCTTAGTAGGCAGTGCTAGAGCGTACGTGGATCGCTGAGAATGCGTGTTACGTACGTAAATGGCTGGCGTAAACAAATCATCCGAGTCGACAGAAGGCACCTCAAGAGCTTCCTGAAACGTCCTCACACGAGAAAACACGCTCTCCGCCCTCTCCGCGTGCCCTTGGTGAACGCCCTCTTCATTCTGGCAAACAATTTAGCTCTTTAGATGCACAGGGTTGTCGCAAGTAAGCGTATCCCTTTTCTGCCGTCTTTCCCTGTGATAAGCGTGTTCACCATGTTTCCGGTAGGAGGTTTTAGAAGAGGCATAACGCACGGCGGAGTATTTAATAGTTCGCGATTGCTTTGCTGGCGAGAATAATTGACATGTGAGCGCTTTTTAAAGGAAGTAGTATCTTAGGGACGAAAATTGTTTGAAAAATATAAAATGAAATGAAAGTTTTTCGCCTGAAAAAGAACACAAAATGCTTACTCGCGCTTATATGTTTACTTTAGCTTAGTGTTCATATTAATTTGTACTAAAACTTAAAACTAAGTAAGCTCTTGTGTGTAAGGATTTTTTAACACTATGGACCCATTTTATAAGCCTGGATGCTTTTTAGTAGAATAGCCGTTGTAAAAAGAAGGGAGCTTTTGCGGAGCCATGATGAAAAAATATATTCAAACTCACTTTCGCTGTGAATAAAGACGATCACAGGCTAAATACCGGTTAAGTAATGCAGCCTTGCTATCATCACTGGAGATAGAGAACTCGGTAGGATTGTCCGTATGTTTTTACGCATTGCCACGTACAAATCAATGACAAATTTTTGCTTTACATAAAATGAGGATGAGCAGCCGAATCAGACAAAAGATGACGGGACTGATTCTCACAGTTTGGTCTTCGACTGACACGCCTAGCCCAGTTATTGACCTGAGTCCCGTCGACCAGGTGCTGGACACCAATCTCGAGTCCATTCGGACGAATGCAGCAGGAAAATTGAATTAAAGCATCCTAGCCCGGTAGATTCAGCCTCAGGACGCAACAGAGCGAGCGTTTCCCGTGAATTGATCTGTAAATATCTCTCTTAACCGACAGGGGAACGACTATCTGACAGAAGGATAAGGTGTTCTTGTTATAAAAACTCAATTATCGGGATGCTTGTGTACTAGTGTCGAGATATCCAAACACGGTTCTTGGGTGTTACTAGATGATTATGGCTAATAGGATAAACATCGCCATTTTGATTTTTTGTCGTTGTCAGAACGCCACCTCCTATACAACTGAGGTTCGTTTTAAAACTGCCTGAAAAATCTAAAGCCTTCAAGGCGTCGCGCAGGTCTTTGTCTTGACAATTTTCAAGCCTTGTGTACTTACATCCTTTGTCATTAGTAATATCCAGAATTACACTGGTTTTCTCGTTTTAATTCGCGAGTATCAATTGTCAGTGAAGCACCGAGATCTTCTGTTGAAAATAGCAACACATAGCGACAGTAGTAAAAATTTGATTCCCAGGTTCAAGTCAGGGGGTGCAAGAGCATTCATCCGAGAAGGTTTATTGGGTGTTGGGCACTACGGCATTTAGTGAAAACCGAGAGCCAGAGTATTCACTCTCTGAAGATGAAGAGACGAGAGAACTAACCGAAACGTCAGATTTCAAATGAACCATACATAGGCTAGGTAAGAATAATCCCGCTTCTTTGAAAAAGGCCGTTAGGTCGGAGAGCGCATAGAGGATGTCAGTATTTAAATAAAGTTAACTGGTAAAAAGCCAAAAAAGTATGGGTTCTCGGCAAATGGAAGACATTGATTGTTTTGAAAATTAACTCTAATTCAGAGGATGACTTATTGTCAGAGATTGATGGAATAAGGATTTATACTTGCCCCCTTTTTAAATGTTTACGTTTGTATATACTATAATATGCTAATGATGT
>JAYGXS010000003.1:31810658-31829205 GCA_036362985.1 Ligula intestinalis
AGCTATTATCTATGTTGGTAGAACAGTATGACATCATTATCATACAAAATTTACACTACTTTAAGTGCTATTTGTTTGTAGAATGGACATTCCGTAGTTTTTCTATGATAGTTGATTGTCTTCGACTGACATTATCATTAAAATCTTGGGTCTGACCATTAAAAGTCCCGGTCATGTACTGTCATGCATGCACTTAATAATTTTCAAAATTTTTGCCCTTGAATATTATAGCTATATATATTTTGGAAGCAGATATGTTCTTTGGAAAAACAGCAGGCAACTTTATTGGATATATTTTTTGACGCTGGTTTCCTAAGTGGTCGTCAGACTTGAAAAAATATGCCGTTAACAAGCATTACAGGGAAAAATTAAAAAGATGATAGCTGATGAATACAGACTGATGCAAATGGCAACCGCTTAATGTTGCAAAACTACATAACTATCAACTTATTAGTCAGGTTTGAAGGGTTAGCAGCTTTTGTGCTTTAGTTCAACGCCAAAAACGACAGGGAAACCAGCGTCAAAAACGCACACAATAAGTTTTCTTAGATTTTTAATTTCATTTTTCAGATGCCTCTTCTCCACCTAGGATGGCTATTTCTTTCGTATTAGCCGTCATCAGCCAGTCATCTCAAATTCCAAGTGGTGCTCTAGAAATAGGTGCCCACCAGCGCACAATCTTGTCAGTTAGAAGTCCAACGCTCTAACCACTGCACTACGAGCTCGCTGTCTGGTCGGTTTTTGGCAGGGAATATACAGTGGCAGATATGCACGCGCACACACCGATCGGTTAGATGACGCACTTGTCCGCCATTGGTGCCTTCGGAGCTCCCTCTCAAGCAACGCAGCAAGACGGCTAATGATAAAGGCAAAACGGCATTACTGAAAAAGACAAGGAAGACTAGATGGACCATTTCTGACAAACTAGCCATCAGCAGGCAGTTGTACCCAATCCCAGGTGTGGTTACCCAAACATTCGCACCTGAAACCTCTGGTCATTAAATTTAACAGTATAATTGCATCACGAACTCCTCGTTTGTGTCAGCGGCGAACGGACATATGATGACCGAAGGGGGCCTATCAATTTAGTTGTTGGTTTCAAATCATCGTGTCTTTAAAGTCGCTGTCCTACTGTCTGCGAGGGGTCTATAATGGGTTGGTGGAACATAAAATATTCCTTAACCGGTATGGTGAGTCCTCTTATATAAGCACAAGTATAGATGAAGAAAAAAGGCTCTTTTAAAAATCGAGTATTGCTCGTGAATTTTCAAGTACGTAACAGTTATCCGTCGTCAGACTAATAGAGACATGGGGGCTAGGATTATTGCGCTAGAGGGTTTTGGGGCAGCGGTTACCTCAAGCAGGAGTGGGGGTTAGGGGATATAAGAGTGACGCCAATCGTGCTGCGATAGGTGTTGTAAGTGAGATGGGGGAGGTTTAGGTTACGGGCCACATGTAAGGAGGATGCAACACTAGTGAATTTCTACATGTATCTCTTTATTGGTGAAAATGAAAGAAAACGTTTGCGTTCCAGGTATTTGCATGGAAGAGGGAGAAGAGTTGTCGAGCACAGGATCAATTTGTTTATTGTTCTGAAATTTCGGGCTCTTGTGGGAGTCCATCGTCAGAGCCAAAAGCATCGCACAGCTCGCAGCTGGGAGGTATTTTCCACAAGAGAAGCGGCAACATTCGAACAAGTCCGTTTTCCCCATAAATGCCTTGATTGGCTCCTACCCTCCATATACCTGTTGTCTGTTTTTCGTGGACGCATTTGTCTCTGACGATGGGCTCCCACAAGAGCTCGAAAGCTCAGAGTAATAAATAAATTAATACAGTGTTCGATTAGTCTTCTTTCTCTTCCATCTTTATTGGTTATTCGATCCTGAAAATGTCAGTTGTAACAAGCGGAGACGTCTGATAAGTCTCCAGTGCTTTTATTTAGATGTACTTTTCAAAATCAAGGGTAAGGTTTTTTCAATGGCAGACATACCGATACTGCGTTCCTATATTTTTTATTGTAGTTAGTATGCCCTATAAATAAGTACGTCTTAAAATATCCGTTTACCTCATTCCTTTTCTCTCAAACATCAATAAATATAGTGCCAATTGCAAGCATTTTATTTTAAATATTTGTCCACGCACGCGCAATTTGGGTGGCTGATAGCTACCGTCACCAAAGTACCGGTTTGATATTACTATGAGAACTCCACTTCCATTTATCATTGAAAAAAATAGGCCAAGCCCGGAATTTACGGCAGTGTCGCAAGCAGTACTGACGTAAGAAGTCGAAGGAACGGCCGTTGTTAAGAACGTCATTCCCGGTATGATTTACTCTTCACTCGAAAACGTTTCTTACTTTTTGCACAGCAGCCATGAAGTATCATTTTTTGCAACCAGCCAAACGGAATACATAAATTATCAACCAAGGGTTGGACCTGAAAAGTGTAGTCATTTTGGGACGGAAGGATGACTGCCCCAGAAAACTGAAAAAAAAACAAAAATTATCGTTTTTGCTGATGCAGGGAGGAAAAATAGAGAATACTGAGTTTCCAGGAATAATTGTATAAAATATGTATGCGCGAGCGTGGTACGAATACATAACTCGAATTCGCTACCAGTTCGGTTATAAATCGCTGAATGTAATGAAGTTGATGATTGAATATTACATATTAGGCCATTTTCAAATAATAAAAAAATTTCAAATATAGAAGAAGAAGAAGACTCAATCGCTGGAGCAATTTATTAATTCGCCTGACGTTTTTAGACATCCATCGCGGATTCATCATCAAATATTGTCAAATATAGTTCAAATATGGTCATTTTTTCCTATTGCATGTTTTTTTGAAAAAAGATGAGATTATGAGTACTAGAAGGTCACAGTAAAAATGGCATATCAATTTTGGGCTGGCGAATTAGGAAAAAATTGTAGACTTTGAATGGTTTTGGTATTTGCATATTTCTGTCGAGTTTATAAAGCTCGCAGGGGCACCTAAAGCTACGATCTTTCCTAAAAATATAATTTATTGCTTTATCGTAGACTGAAAATAATGAAGGTAATTACCCAATCACAAATTTTAGTTGCGAGAGATGTGATCGCTTTCCTTTTGATTTTAACAATTGTGCTTGAACGGGGGGTTCAGGCTTTACCGCAGTGATCAGGAGTGGCGTTTAAATTCTCGAATATGTGTATAACTTATAATGAGAGGACTCTGATGCTTAGATCAAAAATTCAAACTGATAACAAGAATTTGAATCCCAAATGCGTAAGTCATCTCGTTTATCTTACGCTGGTAATTTTCTGAATGTCACGTAATGTCGGCTTGTGGCTGAACCTCTCATTTTCAAATTATCCTCGCTTTTACGGTGAACCACATGAGCTGCAATAGGAACTAAATTTCGCCAAAACTGGCAGAAACCTGGCACAAATCGCAAATACGTCGGCTTCCTCACGCATCATGCTTTAGTGTATACACTGAATCTTCCGGAATTACCCGGCTTAATTTCGGTTTATTCTGCAGATGAGTTGCCACATTTTGACCGGTAGCTACTCGCTTAATGTTTGAGTTCGATTGAGTGTCCAAGTGCGAGCTTGCAAGAACTGACCAATCAACCTTGCTTCGGAAGTCCGTCGTTGCCTGATTCGCCGAAGTGGCTGACCAATAGGGCCTTTTACGGGCGTGATAGAACTGCTCACCGGCTTGGGCCAGGAGCCTGCCGTAAAATGAGCATTGCTCAATCATTATCCCATAAGGCCAGCATCGTCACTGATGTCGTAGGGCTTCACATCTCCTAACAAATCCTTTTCTAAACGCAGAGTAAACAACGCACTGCTTACACTGAATGCAATATTGCATGAATAATACCTATGGGCGAGGGTGAACTGAAGGAACCGATTAAACGCCAACCATCGGGCATCAGTCAACTCTTCTCCCGAATTCGACGCAAGTACTGTTCGGGAGCATGCCTTAAAGTTGTCTACCTCGCCTGTGCCACTCTAGTTTCGGCCAGTCTCATCATTGAATGCATTCTGGCCAACCTGGTGATTAAGCCCTACATGTCAGAGTCGGCATTTGAATCCGGCGTATGCTTCCTCTACCTGACTCAGACAGGTCGGCGGGTCAAGTGTGAAAACAAGTGTTCAAAAGATCGTTCCGCTTTCCCCTGCGCCGTGGTCCAGGTGCTCTTTCTACCCGTAAAAACGGAGGAATCGCAAATTCCGCGCGTGATAACTGCGCTGAAAAACCGCTGGCCACATGTAGTGCATATGCTCAGACTGGAGGAGGCAAGAATCCTCTTTCTCTACGATTACATCAGCACGTACACGTCCTACAGAGGAGATCGGGTATGTTTTCAGCAACAAAGCCTAGTGAGCTTTTTGTTATTTGTGTTTGCCCTTATCATACATAAAAAATGTAAGGCAGTGCAGAAAAAAAGGACGAAAAATATCAATCCTGAAAAGCAATAAGAGTATAAATGGGAGAATCAGAGATATCTCAAAGTTATTAACTTCCCCCGATAAATTAGGTTATTTTAGACTAAGCACGCTGTGAAAAACCAAGTTTATCACCTGGTTATAGACGTCACTCGCATAACGTAAAAGAAGAAATGCCCATATAGATTAAGAAGATTAGAATTGCCCAGTCTAACTCCTTTTAAATTAACACCCGGTTATTTAAAAACCATTGACAGGAATGAGCTGTGCTCTAAACCTAGAGCAGGTTGGCAATGGCTATTTAATTTCTCATGCATCCAATCCAGAATGGTTAAATTTGAAGCTCCGACCAGAACTCATCAATTACACCCTTTCGTCTAATGTACAATGGAATTCCTTTCTTGTAAATGGTCAATCAAAGTTCTTAAATGTGTCTTTTATCCGATCGATCCGTTCGTAGGTTCGTATTATTTACTATCGTACAGCCTCATGGCAAAGTACTGGCTTTTGAACGAGAATTTTTCCTGTGAACTGCAAAATAATACCACATAAATATTGGTCACTCGGTTAGTATGTATGTTTTCTTTGAATTTTGACGCTTTTATAAATTTTGATGCATTTTTTAGGAAATCCGCAAAAAATATTCCTTCTTGTATTCATTAAGGTAGATGATTATGCCGTCCTCAAGTGTTACACCTAGGCAAAGGATATCTTTCGGTTTTAAAGATATTTGCTAATTATGAGATCTACTTAAGACCATGGAATGTTCTTTCGTAATAAATTGTATCATAAATTTAATACTTTTGCCTATAAGCTATACAATGTGATCCGCATCCATTAAAAAATCTTATGACAAGTATAGGACCTCTCCCTCAAAGCCTAGCGAAATGTTTGATTACCCTTAAACAGAAGGTGCACACCATGCATTTTAGAAACCTTGTAAGTATATGTGATAGAGGGTAGGTTCAATACTACTCATTAATTCATGAAGGTTTTAAAAAACAAAAAATATCCCTTGTTTAAACATAACATTTCAAATAAAATGTGATTTGGTATCAAAAGCATACAATTAAAACAAGTTTTGTATGTTCTTCTGTAAAAAACTTCTTACTTAAATGACAGGGAAAATCAATATGGGGGCATGCATGCTACTTCCGGTATCCATTTTTACAGAGTGTACATTTTTTAGACGGCCTAAGAGAAGCAAGTTCAAAATTTGGCATCTTGACGGGACTGAAGTATCAGATTGCACGATAATTAAACGTAAAAACCCTACTCATGTAATTTTTTCAAATGGAGAAAAAATTTCATAAACGCTCCATAAACGTGAGGAATTTGCATGGTCGTGTTGGGTTAGCGTTAAGTGATCTGTCTTTTTCATGGAGCAAAATACAAAGCGTTTATGTCAAATTCATTGGCTAAGCATCAGGAGAGTTTACCTAGCAAGACAGTGTTGTTGCGGCGCAAATGTTATTTCTAATGAAAAGCAAAACTAAAAGTTTCTTCTGTCTTATTTGCTGGTCAAATCACCGAATGCGATTGCCCACGTAACCGCCTTTTCTAGCAATTTATACTGAACCGTCCTACCCGATATATTTTACGAACCCGATGGTCTAGGCGTAAAGACTTGGGTCAGATTATAATGCGCGGTAATATGAACTAAAATACTTCCCAAACACGCCTTTAAGCAAAAACGTGTGTTTTATTCGGGGGAAAGCTTGGAAGAACCAAACCAAATAAATAAGTAATGGATTATATGTACTACGTTGACTACTACGGTAGACAATGCGGATGGCTTTGGCTGCCCTTTTAGGACAACTTTGAATGGCCTGTTTGCCAATAAATACAATTTACTGTTTCTGATGACGAAAGCATATTGGTTCCATTTTAAATGGACAGTCAAATCGAACACCTGACAGTCCTAGTGTGTCCTAGTTACATTTCGACATTTCCCAGTGCGTGAAGCAAAATTTGACAGATAAGCCTGATTATAGGTTACGCATTTATGCTCTTTAACGTTAGTGTACAGGGATAACTATCGCAGAGGTTAAAGTGAGTTAAACGCAGTAACTGCGATCTTCAGACCATGGTTACTTAGTAAAAGAGAAGTCATTAAGAGCCAGAGTAGAAGGCAGATTATATTGTGTACACAAGGGAACGGAGAAGAGATGAACAGAGATTTGGCTTGGCGAGCCTACGACCAGCAGAAGAGCCAGCCGCGGTCCAAGTGTGGTTATAGCAGCAGACGTGCAAGCGGCAGCGAGAATGGGCATTGTCTGGTTAGCCTGCGTCCTTTTAGCCGGCGGGAGAGACCAGCCTTTTCGGATCTGTGATTGGCTGTTGCAGAGGCCACCGTCAGTGTGGAAGTACGCGTTAGCAGCAGTGGGCATTCGGACATGCTCGCCTATGTGGAGTGAGTTACCACAAAACCATAATGACATTCTGTGTTTCTTCAGATGAAATGCGTACAATTGAACACGTTGCGATTACCTATTTACAAATTATGATTAACGTAACGACTCTACTCACCATTTAATCGTGAGTTCATTAGCGCTAGCTTCACAATACTTGTTAATATTCAGCCACACCGATTTAATTTTTATTCATTTAGTATATTCACAGTTAAGTCCGCAATAATTTTATTGAAAAACGAACGCTTTATATTAAAGTGATTACACTTCCTCAAGCAATAATTGGAAAGCTGAACTAAGATACAAAAGGTGCCCTTACTCATGAACTCCAACGATTTCTGCAAGTTAATCCCTGTTACGCAAAATCTGTCCAAGCTGTTTTCCCAAAAGTCTTACAACAGTAAAGGAACCATCCATATTAAAAGAGGACATATCACGGTTCATCTTGTAATATTAAGCTGATTAGAAATACTGACTTTTTGGAATAGCGGAAGGTTTCGGTCAAGTGAAAATTCTGCGTTAATATGTAGACTAAAGTTTAAAATGTACACATAACATATTCATGCAAAACACGGTGTGCATATAGCAGAATAAGCAAAAAAAGGTTTGCCAAAAATTTTTTTTTGAATTTTCGGATGCGTAAGTTTCAATTTATTATGGACAATATAACGTACGACAGATACTTGACAGTCCAACTGTCAAATATTTAGTTCAACATGGTATCACGAGAATTGACAGTTGTCTCTTCCGTTCGCACATTGCCAGAAATACGCTGGACTAAAGCAATCAAATTTTATTTTGACTTCAACGATTGAGACGCCACAAGAATGAAATGTTTCTTAAGCTCCTGGTTGAAGGTGCTGGTCATGGACTAATAGATTTTAATAAAATTGTTAGGTACAATCCTAAAAGTATAGTTTTGTGTGCATTAAGATCAATTTCTTACCATCTCACTCTTTAGTAATCACTTATGACGCTTTATCACGACGAGATTAAAGTCAATTTTGAAATAATTGTAAACACTTTGTGATTTTCAATGTTTTCAGTTGATTGTTTATCTGCAAACCTTCAAAATAAGATATTTTTTCGTAGCCTGTGCATGCCGTATGGCGAGTGCTGCATGGAACTTTCCGCAATTCAAAAAAGACCGGTAATCACTCGCAACCCAACATTGAATAGGGTTGCAATACCGCTTATAATGCAGTAAAACTTCAATTATTTTTTATTATAGCAGTGTCCATTAAACAACCTAGTTTCTGGCAAATCCATTTTTGGATATTTTTACAGAGTTTGAAGCTTCGTTCAAGCACAGGCAAATATCTACGAAATATTTGGCTTCGACGGATAGTCAATGTTTTTTAAATAATAACCAGTTATCTTGACGGAATGATAGATGTAGGAATGCAAGCATTTACTCAGATGATATATAAAGTGCTGCGCACAGTTTAATTGGCGTTAGATATTGTGCTTCTGTGCTTACGTTGCAAATAATTTCCAACAGGTAATCGAATAACGACTTGTAGTAAACTCAAATATGTATACTTGATATGAATTTTCTTATTCGGAATCTTGCAATGAAAGCAACTTTTAGGCATACTTTCCACGTGGCCCACTTACCAGTCGCTTTTCCTTAAACGCTAAGCCGTAGGATGAAACCGTTCCCACACAAATCTATCGAATATAACTTGGCAGATTAGCTTAATTATGGCTACACAATTGTAAAAAATTTGCGGCCTCAGTTTAATTCAAAGCTACATGGCTTTTGTGCAGCTACTGCTCTAACATTAAACTACGAGGCTACGGCAAGGCGTTTGCTGCGAAAAAGTCTTCCCTCCTATGTGGGTTCGACTCCAACCGAGGCCAGGAATTTTTCACTTTCAAATAGTGTTGAATTTATATGAAAAACTTAAAGTGAATGGGTTGTTAAAAGTTTATTTGCTTCCATTTTTTTCCGAAATTTCCTCATTACGTACGTGACCAAACCTTTAACTCCGTGCCCGTACAATTACTTACTTGACAGGGTACTATTTTAGATTTTATACTTTTGTGCCAGAAGAGTGCATAGCACAGTTTTCAGTCCATTCTTTTTGTTCGTTCCAAAAACTAAAAAGCGCTAAAAAAACTCTGGTCCTACAGAAAATGGGTAAAATGTACGTTTACCAGCAGAGTAAAGTTTTTAAAAGCGGTCTCTCCGTCAGTAAAAGGAAATCCCATCATTCCTGTCAGTTCTTTTGGCCATTAACTACTGTAACTTTCAAATGCTTTTTCGTTAATCACCCAAACTACTAACCTAAATTAAATTCTCTCTATAGGGAAAATCTGCGACTGTGCAACACCTGTTACTTACCAATAGGAGCAATCTCATCTAATTAATTTTGTTTCTAAGATCCTTAAATTAAATCTGCTTTTTAATCTTAAGCATGAAATAACCATCCAAGTTTCGCAACAACAGTTACATCTAGGTTTCTTTGGTTTTCATAAAAGGCGAAACATACGCAAAGCTAGCTTTTTGTTTGAAGTTCAACATTTACGTTACTTCAAAATCAACACCTTTGATCCTCCTTAGCCCTAACCTAAAAGCTGACATTTTTTTAACAGGTCATTGTTTCATTGCAAGGTTCAATTCCATTTGGGGATAAGTGTGATCGGCATCTGCACACACACACACTATTTTACGGGCTTGCAAACTTATATAGAAAGCATGAGCCTGTTAACTGATTAACAGTTATAGATCATGTTCGACTCTTATAAGAAAACTAGGATTTAAGGATAGTCATTCAACAAATTAGGCAAACTTATAGGTAGCAAAGACTATTGTTTGAATGTCTATGGCCTGTTTTTCATATTTCATGTTTTTATTTTTTATTTTGAGTTTGATCTAGCAAATAACATATTATTTGAATCTCGTCCCGAAGAATATTCATTCAAATATTCCTTCATCTGTCTTTAGTCCTTTCAAATTGCCCCGTCCTTTAAAGGTAAAATCAACATATTTTTGTGAAATATGTTCTTATTGCCGCAGTGGAAAGAAGATGGGATAAGTCGGCAACCAATTTGTAGAGGAATTGAATTTCTAATGGCCTACAAATACGAAAATTTTAACATAGAACTTCTGCTTGGGTAATGCGAACTAAGGAGGAATAAGATGTACGAACCAGTTCTTGAGAAAGTTTCGGAGGATGCGCATAGTTCGACGATTGCAGGTCTGCCGCAGACTGACGCCGACTAGAATGAAGTATAAAAAACTAGCGGAAAGCAGCGCGAAGAGGATAATCTGAAAAAGGCATATAGATGGCTTATGGTGGAAATTCCTTTTTTGTGCATGCGGAAAAGGTACTTGGACTCATTCGGCGTCATCGGCGGATCTGACAGGCAGATAATGCTCCGGTGACCTTAAGTTCCTAGCCTTAGGCACGGCAGCTCTTTGCAGTTTGCCAGTTTGCAGTTTACATTTTTCGAGAAACGTACAAGTGAACTCACAAGGCATGACAGCCTGAGTCTAAAGCATTTAAAAGTCAGGAGCATCTTTGGTCGGAGCGGCCGCTCCTCAACGTTTTCGCGCGCGCTCTGCAGGATTCACTGGTTAAAGGGACTTTTACAGAGACGTAAGCGCGACAATAAACGCTAAAGCCTTTGTAAGGAAGCAATGCCATCTAAATAATAGGTGGTCAGCAAAACTGGGGGATATTTAAGATAAAGAAAGGAGAAGAATGAATGATAAGTGGAAAATTTTTTCTATTATACTGAGCCTCCGAAACCCGTGCAAGAGCCCATCGTTAGAGATAGCAGCTGCAGCAAAAGAGTGACGCATCTAGGGAGAACGAGTCAATCCCTTATGTAGGAAACAAGTCTGGCGATGACCACGCAGAAGCCTGACCGCTGGCGCCAAATTTAGTCATCAACTGATTGAGTTCCCATCAGGCTGCAGTAAATTCTTGGCTCGTCTTGTTTCCAGCGTGAGTGACTATCTTCATGTTTGTAAAGTTAAAGTCATGGTTTGTTTCGTAGACATGGAGAGAAACTTCCGATAATTTGTCTTCCCATCACACAGCTAGCTTGTGTTCATGTACGCGAAGTCCAAGTATGCATTCAGTTTGTTCTGCGTAGTTACAGGAACCGCTGAGACATGGCTGGCGGCATTCATGCAAACAGCGGAAACGCAAAACTTCTTTGGCCTCCGTATAACTCGTTAACAGTCGGAAAGATGAGAGTACGCCAAGTCTCATGCATCATGGTTCCAACTAGTGAAGACTTAGATTGATAACTCAAAGAATGTTTGGGTCTGGAATAATATGAATTGATGATGGGCATCGCCACTGAATTACAAGCTTCTTATAAAGTGTGGCATAGTGTATGTTTATTGATTGTGTATGTTTGATTTACGTAAAGTAAATAGGACAGTAAATGGAGAGTTTTATGGACCAGTCTTAATAAAATATAACTGAAATATATTAAGATAGGAGATTTCAATTTCAGATAAGTCGGTTGTTACCATTCGTCACCTTATAGCAAGGTGAGCACAGGGACGGTGATTTGCGAGCGAAGAGGATTAAAGTGATAGTAGACTTGCGCTGCTTCTACCGCACTATATCTTCCCTCACCCGCTCAAACCTAGTGTCAAACTAGAGTCAGACCGCCAAAAGATGGCAGTGGATTCGGCAGCTACCTGGACAAAACAGCCCATCTGCGCGTGCCAAATATATCTAGTCGACGCACCCTACACTTTCTTCTCACAAAACAAAGAAACGATGGCCCAGAATTCATAAGAGTGTTAGTATCATAGATGTCTTATTCATGTGAGCTGCTCGGTGGTGGCCATTTGAGCCATTGCCTTCTGCACCTCATCCTAGGTCAAAAGTGCGCCACATTATTTAACTTAAGGTAATACACTGAATTGCATTCATGACGGACTCCCAAAAGTTGTCTTTGCTCCATCCTCCCTCTCTAAAGCCCTATTGCATTACCTAATTCAATAAGCATTTAAATGTGGAATTTGGGCGTGAATGGGTGGCGCAGTGTAAACCTACAGTAGGTTATATGACTGATGCGATCCCATAATTTTAGCAGACAATTTCTGGTAAATAAAAATAGTACAAGCTAGATTTCAAAAAGTCTTTTTTTTAAAGTAAACATCCAAATAAACAGAAGACATGTTATTGTTCACTAAGAAAACTTAACTTTGAAATCTATAGGTAATGTGTTCATGCAAAAAGCCGAGTAAATTAAGCAGCACAAGTAGAGGTTAGTTTCAAAAGAATTCTATTTTGAAAAATTGCGACACATATGCGCATGCACTACGTGCAATTTATAGAAGGGTTGCAACAAAAAAGCTAAAAGTTATTTTTCGCAGTAGAAGAGGATTTCCCGGCACCTCCTAGGTATTTTTTCTTTCATCATCTTTTGGGATACGCTGGACCAAGACGGTGAGATTTTACTTGGTTGCGTATATTGGGTTTTCACATTAGTAAGGTATTCCTTAAGTTCGACTTTGAGCATTCCCTACTGAGGCTAGTAAAATTGAATCAATTTGTTATGTGCAATCGTAAACATATCATCTTTTATTCATCAATAGAAGGTATCCTCCGTACCCCCCCTCCGTAATTATTTCGAGCGTTCGTATGCAACGAGCTTTAGAATTTTCTTGAAATTCTCCCAAACACTTTTGAAATTACAATATTTTTCTCTTTTGCCCATGAATACCGATTTTGTTCTACCTGTTTACCAACAACTTCCAAAGAACATATTTCTTAAACTAATGTACCTTAGTCATGAGTTTTTTAATATTCCTTCTTATGCAGCTGTCTGTTCGGGTCATGGTTTAAGATTTAACCAAACATGTCAACTCATTGCGGAGACAAATGAACATCCGCACAAAAGTCGCAAATGAATACACCTAAATTTAATTTAAATAAAACTTCCTATAACACGTTTACTATTAAAAAAGAACTTAAATTTGCTACTTCGGTGTCGAATATATGTGCACTTTATCATTTTTGGAGCCAAGATAAAGATTAAAAATGAAAATTTTGACCAGTTTTTTGACATCTTTTAAAATAAGGGATAACTTTGCTGCTAAAAATGGAAGATTAATGCGTGAGCTCCGACGCACACTTACCTCAATTTCATTGTAGCAAAAAAACCGTCTTTTCTCTGAACATATATAAAAAAAAGTTTCTGCTTTTAAATAATAAGTTTTTAAAGTACATCACAAGTAACAAGGTGGGTTTTTCCGCAGCTTAAAGTACAGTAGTAAATCCCTTATATATCAACAGACGATGGATTTGGCCAAGTTTTTCTCATCGTTGCCCCAGTTTACTGATCTGAAGTAAAGTGTTTCCAAGGGAACAGCATTTTGTGTCTCAAGTAACCTAAGCTTACCAAATTCAAAAACTCCAATATGTGTTTAATTCCCTACTCAAATTTTACCCTCGTATTTCATCAGATATACAATCTACTGTACGCATAGGCGTGTATTTTTTTTCGTGGGTGAGCAGCTGGGCTAATCCGACTCTCTTTTTGATCCAGTGGCCTGATATGAGAGCAGCAATGATCTCGCATAGACGATCACGCAAGCATAGCCTATGAACGAGTTAGTTCTGCACGGAAGGCTTGCCTTGCAGCGGTGAGGTGTTTTTTTTTTATCCGATAGCACTCGTGTTCGGGGACAAAATAGCTTGAAAAGTACGTTTAACAACGTTGGCAAATAGGGCGTACGTGGAGGTGTGCACAGGAGAAGTTCTTCTGAGTTATAATATTTACGAACTCAACATGAAATTGCTCTTAGAAACTATCTTGGCAGACTCGTTTGAGTTTAGACTTCATATCTCCGACAAAATAGTGTTTCAGGTGGCTTTAAAACCAAACCATGCTAACTGAGACAGTTTGCTAATTGAAGAATGCACTTAATCAGTCATTTTCCATCTGAAAAATACAATAATTCATACGGCAGATCAGTAGAGGTGTTCGGTTTTTGAAGATTGCTTATGTAGTCTTCACATAAAAAAACTAATTTACTGCATTCTTATGATCAGCATTTGTTAATCAACAACGTTGTTATGGTTGTAACTGAATAAGCGTCTGAAAAAGTTAGGGTGCATACTCGGAAGCTAATAGATCGGTAGATCAGAGTGTTAGTTTTCTAGAGCAGTGCTCTTTCTGTCATAATTGTGATCTTCACCGAGGCCGTTACATTATAGCTTAAGTATTTAGACCACGGTCAGAGAAGTTAACGCTAATATCCGCCACTCAAAAATGTATTCTCAGCTACCTGATGTCGAATTCAAAGAAACCTACCGCAATTTTGAGGCCTGAAAGGAATTTCTGTGCTACTTACGTTCCACAAGAAATTGTTTCAAGCAGGTTGGATCATATATACAGTAGACTTGCCAAATCATTAACTGTGATAAAGTCAACAAGAAAATGCGCGTTAGGTAAGATCAGACGACGCTGCGTTCCTCCAATTCATACAACAATAAGCAATTTTCCTTAAATAAAGGCAAAATATGGTTCAGGAATTGGTAAATGAATTAGTTTTTACTGAAAATTCGGCAAAAATTCCCATTTCGTTTACGATTGAAAAGTCGTGTTGGCAAACAGCTGTTTTCGGTCATTCACTTCAGGCCGTTACAGTGACATGGAAAAATAGGGGACTTAAGCAGGCAGTTCGATACAGTGCTAATATAGTTCTTGAGGTGGGGGTGGGGGAGGGGGCTAATTAGTCATATCGATGTTCCCTCGTCTCCTGCGAGCCGGACTCAGCATGCCGAGGATGTTGGGTTGTCACGCGTGTGGAACGGGGGAGGGACGTTCCCACGATCTACGTCCTACGTGCAGCGGGCTCTCTGTGACTGTGAGCAGCATGGTCGCACTTCGTGTTCTCTGCGGCTAGGGGTAGTATGGTTTCGGGCTGCGTAGCTTCTGACGTCGTGAGTTCTGACGTAGTGGCTTCTGGCGGTGCGGGATCCTTGTATGTGGTCGGCCACGGGAGGGAGACGGCATGTACCAGCGTCTTTTGACAGCAGAGAGCGGGTTTTGTTAAACGAATTGCCGCTGCCTCAGCTGTGGCTAGCACCCGTTTACGCAGGCCTTTAGAGTAGAGCGTGGGTGCCTGGTCTATGACCTGAAAGGCCTTTCTCGCGCCAACTTAGTGTAAACTTAAAAAGCCGATAGTTGTTGTAGGATAATTTACTAAAATAAGACTTCTTGTCAAAATGCGTTAGTAAAGGTTGGCATGAAAAGGAAAAACGAGTAAAAATAATAGATGCAAAATATAAAAAAACAATTATTTGTTGGCGGATACTTTGTGCCAAAACAGCATAAATTCTGCCAGATACACTAGTCGCCAGCAATTAAGCCCACAGTTAATAAGCCCGCCACTGATTAAGCCCAATTTGGTCTGGGCCCGAAGTGGGCCTAATAGCCGGCGACTACTGTATAGCAAGGGCAGGTTGTTTGTAGGTGTTTGTTTCGCGTGATTATATAACACACAATCAAGCTCCATTTGCATGCAACAACTCTTCTATGCCTTGTGAGACTTTCTTTTGATAACGTCAAAAGAAATTTCGGAAGAGTACAGATCTTCTATGCTTACAAGAATAGAACTAGATGGAAAACTGCATTGAAAAAGCTATATTAGGGTTGCAAGCATTGTCAGATTCCTACATCTTTAGAGTACTGAACAGGGACTTTGTCGTACAAAATGATGGCATCACTTAGGTGTATATGCGCGCAGTTTCAGCTGAAGATATCAGACACAATATCGATGAAACGTATGCCTATTGTTGGCCGCAAGATCAGACGCTCTTCAGAATGAATAGCCATCCAAATAATCACTGATTAACAGTCTTAAATGGTTGCGATCGGTGCAGTATGCTCGCTGGGAAAGCCCTTTATTCAGCTGGCCACTTGGCTGACTTTGCTGGCCAATTTACGACTAAGAGCTCATAGCTGATGTAAATTCTCTACCAGCATTAAAAGCTGCTAATAAATGATATTCATTGCAGGCAAAACAAACGTCCCCTAATAGATTATCTGCGTAAACAAAGGCTTGATTGTGACCATTTTTGGATGCCATTCAAACTACCTTTATCCTCCTTCTAATTATCTTTAGAGCAAACATCGACAGAATGGATTCAGTGAGCCTATAATTACAATGGCTAACGTACGGAAGAACATCTGTCATCGTGCTTACTCTTGGAATGTTCTGGCCGACCCGGTTTATTGCTGGACGAGGTTAAAAAATTAATCATGCGCCACAGAGTGGCCGTCCTAGTGTTGAGTATGCTTGCTAGTGACTCGTGCGCGGCAGTCCTTCCGCTGCTGATTACCATATCCGTTCGCAATTCACTAAAGACAACAAAAACAGTTGAGGTGTCTTTAGCAAACGGCGAAACACAGAAAAGTGACAGTATCTTACGGATACTCAATACGAATAGGCACAGTAAGGAGTATATCTGATGAAATTTCGGATTTCACAAGCATTGGATGTTGTTTATATCGTTCATTGAGTTGACCTCAGCTGCTAAATGCTGTTTACTCAAAATCAGTTCTTGTTTACCTTCATTTTCCCCAGAAGAGGAAGAAGAAGTGGAGGCAATTCCTGGGACCTGTTTATAATTAAGCTGACGTTTCGGAAACTCTCTCGTCTCCATCGTCAGAGCCATGTCCATTTCCTGCCGTTTGTCTTGCGAGAATGCGTCCTGTCTTAAGTCGGGTTTCATAACGGTGCCTCTTACGCGCGTGTAAATCGATTGGACCGATCGATTGGAGGTGGTTGTTTGAATTTCCCTCTTCCTCGCGGGTGCCTTCACGGGAATGAGTGCCACCTTTTTTACACGACTCTTGATAATTGAGACTTTCCTCCTTCGTGGGTTTATAGTCGTTTGCGTCTTTTCCGCCTTTGCGGGCGCACCCACGAGCGATTGTGCCATATCGTTTAGGAGATCCTTGTTCGTTGACACGTTCCTCCTTTGTGGGCGTCGGCCGTCTGTCCTGTTTGCCTTCTTTTGCCTGGCCTGTTGCCCCGTTTCGGGCGGAGGTGAGCCCTGCTCGGAGCGCTTGGTAGGCCGGATGAAGGTCCATGGCTCTGTTAAGTGTGCCATTGGAGGACCAACTTTCCAATAGTAATCTGACCATCTTGTCATTGGCTCGGCCTACTAATCTTGCTTTTTCAAAGGCGAAGGTGTGGTTCTCCTGCTGTACATGCTCATAGACCATAGACAGTTCATTCTTGTATTTGATTGCGAGCTGATGCTCATGTAATCTTGTGCCCAGGCGCCTGCCCGTTTCACCAACATACCTTGCATTGCAATTTTGGCATGGTAAGCTGTAGACCACTGACGATTGTTCTGTCAATGGAAGCGGGTCTTTGGGCTTCATCACTTGCTGTCTGATAGTGGATTCAGGTCTATGGGCCACACCAATCCCAAAAGGTTTAAGGATTCGCGCAGTCGCCTCTGAAACGTTTTTGATGTAGGGGATTGCGAGCCAAAATTTGGGGTCTTCTCCTTTTGACCGCTCAGGGTGCGGCTTCTTGAGGCATCTGCGTATGAAGGACTTCGGATAACCGTTGGCTTGAAATAGTGTATACAAGTACGCAATCTCCTCCTTCCTCCCTTTGTCGTCGCTGCAGTGTGTCTGAACGCGTTGGAAGAGGGTCCTAACACAACTGCGTTTATGACCAACGGGGTGATTGCTTCTGAAGTGGAGAATGCGCATCGTGTTAGTTGCCTTGCGGTAGACCGTTGTCCTTATCTTCCCGTTTTCCAACCTTGTCACTTGTACGTCGAGGAAGGGTAACTGATTGTTGGCCTCTTCTTCCATAGTGAACTGGATGTCGGGAAAGATAGAATTCAACAGCTCCTTAAAAGCCTGCACTTTGCTCCTTTCGATGATAACAAACGTGTCGTCCACGTATCTGGCCCAGAATTTCGGGGGAGAAGAGTTGAAGACCAGTTGCTCGAGCCGCTGTAAAACTGCCTCGGCAACAAGGCCGGACAGGGGCGAGCCCATTGGTGTCCCCTTCTTTTGTTCGTAGATCTGGCTATTAAACGTGAAGAAAGTTTTTAGACACAGTTCCAGGAGCTCGATTATATGAACTCGCTTGAGCTTTTGGTCTGTTTCATCGTATTTCTCTTGGAGAAGACTGTCAATCGTGTCGATAGCCAGAGCGGGTGGAATAGAGGTGAACAAGGAGGTCACGTCAAATGACACCATCACTTCGTCTGCCTCCACTTCCAGGTGTTGGATGCGGGTTAAAAATTCTTTAGCAGACTTTACGGTCCATTGTGAATCCTTGGTAAGGAAGCACAGTCGCTGGTACAGCCACTTCGATAGCCCAAAAGTTGGGGTGCCACATAAGGATACGATAGGGCGTAAGGGTACTCCAGGTTTGTGCACCTTTGGTAGGCCGTAGAAACATGCCATTGCAGCATCGGTCGCCTTTGCAGCTAGCGCTTCCCTTCTTGTCAGAGCACCCGACTTCTTCAGCTTGTCGATCGCCTTGTTAATGTTGTTCACGAGCCTTTTGAACTCGGTGGCAGTCGACGGTGTATAGGATTCCTTGTCCATCAAAAGGTTGTTAACTTTTGTTTTATAATGCACCTTATCCATGACGACCGTTGAGCGTCCTTTATCGGCGGGTAGGATGACGATATTCCTCCATTTTTCGTATTGTTAGGAGTTCTCGTTCTTCAGCTCTAGAAAG
>JAYGXS010000003.1:31829305-31874955 GCA_036362985.1 Ligula intestinalis
ATATCCTCCATTTTTCGTATTTTTAGGAGTTCTCGTTCTTCAGCTCTAGAAAGCGTGGTTTGGTGTTTGTGTTGAAGGAGTAAAGTTGTCACTTGTTGCCGCATGGCGTTTTTACACTCCTCACTTGCCTCACATTTCTGGAGCGCCGATTCGTAGGATGCGATGAAGTTTTCTGGTCGAGCATCTTTCGTGTTGAATTTTGCGTCATAAGATAACACTGCAGATGCCTCAAGAAGCCGCACCCTGAGCGGTCAAAAGGAGAAGACCCCAAATTTTGGCTCGCAATCCCCTACATCAAAAACGTTTCAGAGGCACCTGCGCGAATCCTTAAACCTTTTGGGATTGGTGTGGCCCATAGACCTGAATCCACTATCAGACAGCAAGTGATGAAGCCCAAAGACCCGCTTCCATTGACAGAACAATCGTCAGTGGTCTACAGCTTACCATGCCAAAATTGCAATGCAAGGTATGTTGGTGAAACGGGCAGGCGCCTGGGCACAAGATTACATGAGCATCAGCTCGCAATCAAATACAAGAATGAACTGTCTATGGTCTATGAGCATGTACAGCAGGAGAACCACACCTTCGCCTTTGAAAAAGCAAGATTAGTAGGCCGAGCCAATGACAAGATGGTCAGATTACTATTGGAAAGTTGGTCCTCCAATGGCACACTTAACAGAGCCATGGACCTTCATCCGGCCTACCAAGCGCTCCGAGCAGGGCTCACCTCCGCCCGAAACGGGGCAACAGGCCAGGCAAAAGAAGGCAAACAGGACAGACGGCCGACGCCCACAAAGGAGGAACGTGTCAACGAACAAGGATCTCCTAAACGATATGGCACAATCGCTCGTGGGTGCGCCCGCAAAGGCGGAAAAGACGCAAACGACTATAAACCCACGAAGGAGGAAAGTCTCAATTATCAAGAGTCGTGTAAAAAAGGTGGCACTCATTCCCGTGAAGGCACCCGCGAGGAAGAGGGAAATTCAAACAACCACCTCCAATCGATCGGTCCCATCGATTTACACGCGCGTAAGAGGCACCGTTATGAAACCCGACTTAAGACAGGACGCATTCTCGCAAGACAAACGGCAGGAAATGGACATGGCTCTGACGATGGAGACGAGAGAGTTTCCGAAACGTCAGCTTAATTATAAACAGGTCCCAGGAATTGCCTCCACTTCTTCTTCCTCTTCTGGGGAAAATGAAGGTAAAATTATCTCTGGTCCGCGAATATTTTCGCATATTTAAATCATTTCTATTCAGATCAGTAAACTGGAGACAAAAGGAAGCGGATTGGGGCCAAATTCGACGTTTGTTGATATCCATGAAATACCGTACGCTATTAAATGTTCCGGAAAAAAGCTTCGTGCTTCTGTGTGTTGTGCTATGTAAGAACATTAGTAAAAATCAGAAAGGTAATAATGCTATGTGTTCAGAAAAAGTACAATTTTGTTTTGCATTCATGAAATTGAGATAGTTGCAATTATGAGATAATGTATTATTGTCGAGAAAAAAAGACCAAATTATGTTTAAAAAATTCTATTACGGAAATATGCTAAGATTTGTGCTACAAAATCAGATAATAAACTTATAACGCTGTTATTTAATTAATCCCACCGAAAATAACGATTAAAGCATGCATAGATACAAACAAGCAATACATGTCGTCAATTAGCTCTGTCAAACCGTAGGCAAAATATGTCCAAAGATTTTCTGTCTATAGAGCAGAGCCAATGCATAAAAACACTTGAAACTTAACTAGCAGAAAATTATTTTTTTCAAATCATCTTTGATATTACGTCACTGTGTTCTGCAGTTGCTATCGTAGAACTGGATATAGAAGTAAAATAATCTAATCTGCTCAGTTGTAAATTGAAAAGTAAATACTTTCATTTTTAGCAGAAGATAAATGCTTAATTTTTGGAGAAGTCAAAAAAATGGATCAAAATATACCCTTTTGATCATGAATTAATCTTCAAAAAAATTTGTGTTCACAGACATTTGACGTCAAAATATATAAATAAGGCATTTTTTACAAGAGTTAAGCTGTGATTGAAAGCTTTTGGAGTAATCTTAGGCATATTCTTTCACGAATCTTGTTGTGGACGTTTATTTTTCTAGACAATATGTCAGTATCCTTCGGTGATTCTAAAATCACAAAACATAATAGTTAGCTGCACAAGAAAGAATGTTTAAAATTTCTTTATTTAGATAACTGCCTTTAAGAACTATCTTATTTTTGATGTTTTGGTAAGCATGTAGAATATTATATTTGTATATGGCTTATCGACTGAAGTCAATGAAAACGCAGAGTCTTCATCACCATTTCAAGAATGACCTCAGCCTCGTTTTAAGCGAAATACCGAAATAATTACAAAGTTATGTGGCAGATGAAAATTTCTCAAGTTATCTATAAACGGTAGTAAAACAACAGATTTTTGAAACCATGTTCGAATATAAACTCGAATTTTTGGCTGTTCGGTACCAGCCGTCCATAACATTGCATGAATACATGGAAGAACATGTATCAGAAAATTATAAAAACGATTATTTTCTAACGTAATTATAATTATGCGTCTTTATTTATTTGGTTTTCTGGCGGAATGGTGTCCCTCAAAATTTAAAATTAAGGTTAACCGAGAAAGGCCAAATTTCAGTTTATGCGGTGTTTCGGTTTTGCCAATAAAGCTGGTGTTTCTCAACAATGTAATATAACTGGGTAAATCAGAATAGGCCCTTTTTTGAAGGATGAAAATTACTTCGCTGCTCTAAGACTTTGAGGGCCGCAGCTTGGGCCGCGTTTGCGTAACAGGGATTTTCCCGTAAAAAGCCTTGGATTGAATGAGTGAAAGCACCTACTGTACCATGTAGCACCATACTCATCAAAGAAGAACCTGTTTGGTCTTTCGGGTAGTATCTATGTTGGTAGTAGAGTATCACAGTTTTTCCATAGGCACATATATTTGAAAATTCTTATTTTCTGTACGGTAAAACAAACAACCAACAAGCAAGCAAGTTTATGATATAACATGCCACAACCAGAACTTTGAAAATTAGTCTTTTTTTCTTAAAACATTGCAATTTCTCATTTTTGCCTTCGTTTGATTTCCATCTACCTTAACCCAAATTTTCCGTTTCTGAAAGTATTTTACTAAAACTGTATCCTTCTTATATTAATGGTTAGTATAATATACAGGAACAAGATTCGCGGACAAGTATGGTTTAGTAGCATAGAAACGTATTGGAATATCAAAAAAAAGTTAGATTAAGTGCAAATCGAGCCTGTCTACCTTTTATGAAACAGGCTGGAGCTTAACTATTCCTTAATAAACAGTTTTTTGAGTTTTAACACAATATAATAAAATCAAAGAAAGATCCCAACTTTATGTCATGCTACCCATTCAAATTATCATTTCTTCGTTCCCAGAGTCAGACCAGCAAATTTTCATGCCAAGCTTTGAACCGGTTTTCTGTGTTCAGATAATGGCCAGTGTCATAGCTTGATGTTCTGGCGTAGTGCCGTCTTCTCAAGCAAACATGTGTAGTTGCAGTCTTGTAGAAGTAAAGGCCTGTTTTTAGGTTTCAAGACTAGGTCTTGAAGAACGTAATTTTGGATGCCTCTTAAGAACAAGACAATGCTTAGTGGCATCTTTGCAGAAGAAAGAACTTCACTTACCCGACTGCAAACTTCGTTAGAGAAACTTCGTTTGTGGACGCAGGATAAAGTCATCAGATTTTGGAACAAGCAACAAATGATTGTTTTTTGACCAGTGGACGTAGAGCTGTACGCGATTAATGGGAAAAAGCATCAAACCTTAGCTAATCCAGGTCAAGCAGTACAAAATAATTATTTTTATTGGGCTATCCACTATAGTTCTGAACTTGAGTACGTATTTTTCCACGAAAATCATACATTTCCAGTTTCCAAATCATCGGATATCTGTTAACCGGCCTCTGCCTATCACATTCAGATTTCCAAGAAATTTTTACTTTACTTTATAACTTGCACTTTAACACATATTCTATTTAATTCAAAGCGTTTGCCATTGCTTTTAAGGTTTTTATTGACCGTATAATTTCGATGTTTCTGCCCTAGTCTCAAGCGAGGTAAAATTATTATTTAAGAGTTATTTTCATGTGTTATTTTTGCATGCAAAAAGTCACCAAATTGCGTTCGAGCTTTAGCTACCACAAAACCTGACAGTAGTTAACAAGCCCCTTATAAAACACATGAAAAGGCATACTGCAGGAAAAGCTACCTTCTCCAGGATGTTCACCCAATTTTAGAGAACGCCTACACAATAGCCTGGATAACTGATCACAGCGGAATGAAAGCCAGTATGCACGATAGGAAGTAAGGGAAAGGAAAAAAAGAAAGGAAAAAAGAAAAAAACCAGAAAATGTATAGGGCTTGAAAAATATCCTACGGATAAAATGAAAATAGAACACAGCCTCAACTACATTTAAAAGGAAACGCTTATCTAAACCATGCAATGGGCGTCACTGCTAATGTCGATACAAGCAAATTCTTATTCGTAGTTGCTTGGGAGTCTCTTTAGTGTACTTTTACTGTGTGCAGCTCTGAGGTATTTCATATGCGAGGCTGGATATTTGACCCTTGGGAATAAAAATTTATAGACTTGGCAACTGGTAAGTTAAAGTAACGGTACCGGCTGCCTTCTGGCATAGGTAATGCTTCCTGATGCCCTATGCAGGATTGCCGATACTTCCATGGAAACGTTTTTGCGAACTTGGCTGACCGTCAATGACCTACAGGATGTTCGACTCGGTCTCAGCATTTCGCATCACTCAGAAAGTGAGCCATGCAAATTTTCAGGTGCTAAGACGGATCGTAGAGTTACAAATGATGTGGTAACTTACAATACCAACAGTCCACATACTGGGACAATATTTTTATTCGCCTGAAATTTCGATATCCGTCGTGGATTCATCATCAGATGATGAATCCGCGACGGATATCGAAACTCCAGGCGAATAAACATATTGTCCCAGCGATTGAGTCTTCTTCTCAATTGCTTCCAGGGCCACGGATATTCGCTTGTTTTGGCAGTCCGCATACTAGATAACAGGCCCAGACACGTGTTTCACCGGTACTCCGTCGCTTTTTGAAACAACTGCGAGGTGTCCAACTCATCAGTGGGTCCCCCTGATTTCCTTGTTTAATTTGTGGTTGATATAGCGTTTCTGAAAGTTCCGCTTTTTAATTTCCTTAGAAATTAAATTTTCTTGCCGGTATGGATTAGTATATCCAGGGTCCATAGGCAGAACCCGACATTTGGTATATATACATCAGCCACTGCTGAATAACTTCGTAATATGCACATGCTGCCAACACGGGTCTCGTATTTTAGCTAGTACATGTGCTGCTAGCATGGCAAATTACAAAATCAATTTATACTACCGTCTGTCCATTGGCGGCATGTCTATATGATGCGGTCATCTTTCAGTGGTTAATTACGTGCATGGACACAAATGTTTGGTTTATGTCTATAGACCTTAAATATACTAACCTACAGGTAAATAAATATGTAATGTAATTCAAAACCCTCATGTTATTATCGGCAGATCAATTTGTTTAGCAACCTAACCTTATTTACCTTGAGGACCTCATTTTGTTCGGCTCTTCAGTGAAAATATATATGCCAGTCGTTTAAGTTCCCTCAGGTGAAGCTAGTCAAATCCCTATTCCCATGTCTCCTCTCAGTGTTCAACAAGCCCTTGCAATCGCCGAGAGGCCGACAACGACGAAACAGTGGAACAGTATCTGCGAGAACTACGCACCCAACACCTACTTCGCTGCTACGCTCGGCCGCTGCGCCTGGAGCTCAGCCCCGAACAACTGCTCGAGCGCAGCGCTCGAGTGAACCAGAGCAGTCTGCTTGAGAAAATGAGCCAATACGAGGATGGCCACCATTGGCCAGCGCCTTTTCTGCCTGTCAAGGTCATCGAGTGGTTGGCGCAGATGCAGCACCAGCAGCACAATTTGCCAGTTGCTCATTCGCGACGAAACGCCGATCTCATGGCGGCCGCACTCATGCATCGACTCTACCCAGCCAGTCTCCTCTTTCACAGCCTGTTCTGGCCGACCCTGGTGCTGGTTAGTGGCCTCCTACTGACCATTATCGCTTACGCTATTGATGGGTGCAAGGTCTGGGTTACCGACATGACTGTTATTGCGTAGCGCCTTCTAATCATTTTCAACACTTTCCTTCTCTCTTTCTGTGTGTGTGTGTATACAACCATATTTTTTCCTCCTCCAATAATTGCAGTAAAACCAGGTGCGGCATGCATTTAAGGGTGCTTTCGAAAGCAGATGAATTGCATTTACTACGAACCGGATGTCTCTTTAAGTAAACTGACTTTATTAATCATCTTAAGTGTCTTTTGTTAACTAAAAAGATGATTAGGAGGCATTATGACTGACAGCTAGAAGCAGGTATTGATTGAAGAAAGAGAAAGAGTGTAAGGTAAATATGCTTTATTTAAAAGGTAGCATCCAAGCTTTTCAGCAAAACATGGCCCCATTCATGGAGACCACATGGTACATTAACAAAATACGCAAAGATGCTACAATTTCCAAACGAGAAATCGGAGGAGAAGTTGAAGAGCATACGTACGCCTTCGATAAAGACTCATCGGGCCATTACATTTATATCGGAAGGGGGTAAAATATACGAGGTAAACATGCGGGCAATTATGTTCATCCTTGCAGGCAACCCCAACCTATTCTCTACTCCCATGACTAATTTGCCTGATATAATGAACGTAAGTTTTCACATATTAACCATGTACCTTTTACCCCCTACCAGATAAATGTAATGGCCGGATGAAAATTAACCGCGAGCTGAAGTATGCTTGCAAACCGCTTTTCAAAAAACGTACACTATTGAGGTTTATGTAAAATGTTTATATTTTATGCAGGCATTTCCAATCTCAGCTGTTGGATTTCAGTTTCTTAACACGTGAAGCGGCGTGCTAAAAATGGCATTAAAAGATGCTTATATGCCAAAGTACGGCAGGAAATATGTCGGAAACCGCACCGCACAGTACGAAAAGATATTGCAGCCATTAATTCAGAGTGCTGGAAATGGCCAACCCCATTAAGGATTCGAGAAGAGGATTACTTGACCTTTTTAAGTGCTGCTGTCTTATGCTAGCAACTAAAAATGCACAAAATAACTGGAAGCTAAAGAAAGAATTTGGAGGATACGTTTTAAAACCAGCAAGTCTCAAAATAAAAGTATAATGTGTGTAATAGAAACGTAATTAAGCTATATAATATCCAGCTTTCAGTATTTTAGTGAAAAAAGGTTTCAATATTATGAGAAAAAGAGGGATTATACGTCCGAGTGACACCAAGATACCGGGGACACGGCATTTCTTCGGGCAGAATGTCTGAGGATTCCGAATCAAGAGAAGGTCGCACTAGGTGAAGACGCTGGCCTGAATGCTGATTATTTGTTAAAAGACCATTTGTCAATGACCAAGCTGACACTTAGTCCATCAGAACGTGAAAATGTATCTGATTTTAAGCAAATGATTAACAGCTATATAATCAGCATATTTGCATGCAAAATGTCATTCTACCATCTCAGGTTATCAGGGTAGGAGTAGAAGATGTGTGGTGATGGAACCTTAAAAGCCCCGCAGTTAATGGGGAGGACTGTAGATTTTTGCTTGACGGATTGCAAGTAAAATACTCTCCAAAACGCCAAGAAGCTTAGGCGTATGCCGACGTTTTGATAAGGAGGAGGTGGCATAAGATAGTAATGGAGATTTATTAGTAGTCAGGGAATGCATACACGTAGGCACGAAAATTCTTATCGAAATCTCTTGGTACAGAAAGAGCCAAAGAAGCGAAAATATGTATAGACTATCATGCCTGGTCGAACAAAGTGGAAAATTGCATTATTACATCGAAGGCAAATTTTTTCAGCAAACTTTCATTGTGCTGGTAAATAGATGAAAAGCGTGAGCACCAAAATTAGTGAGTGACGCAGTATTGTGTGATCCGCGCCAACAACGGGCCTCCAGTGGGCATATGGTAAATCGATCAATACGTATATTCTACTGACTACCTCCTGGTCGAATGGGAGTATTACGCGGCGATCCCATTGAAACTCATAGAGTTCAGTGTTACCATTAATAATCGTACAGGACCTTAAAGTTATGGTATCAGTTCATTAAACTTGATTAATTTAGGAGGCTGGTGAGTTATGCCCTATTGTAGTTTTAATGGAAATTTAAATTTGTTACTCAAGTTAAAAACGCTGAAAAAATACGTAGGGAACTTATAAGCTGCAGTACATGTGTCATCACCTATCTACATCTCTTAGAACAGAATGGGCCACACGAGTAACAATGCCTAAAGTTCTTCGCCTGGCCTTATATGCAAATTGTAGGGGATCAGAAAAATTGGAGGAAAATGGCTTGATCATTTTGTTCCGCATGTTTCAGTAGGTCGGCAACGAAGGCGATTGGATAAAAGGATTTAGTACCTAACTTAGTGCGATTTTATGTGTGGGAGTGATTTTCAGTGAACGTTCATCATCAGGAGTCTTGGACTCAATAAAGAACAAGATGATAAAATTTGTTAAGCCAAGGGCTAGCTGAAAACAGCAGGATTTGAGGAGGAATGATAAGACACCATCTGGTCTGGCAGCCTTTGAACCTACAAGTGTTTTAAGGCCTTCCTCACCGCTACCAAAGATGCAGGAGAAACGACAGTTGAAAATAACGAAACTGCGTTTGGCGCAGGATAGGAATTAGTGGAAGTGTGGATAAAATGTGCACTCAAACACATTGAATTAGCGTCGGCATATGGAAGTTTGTGCCAATACTCAGGGAGATTTTTAAGATAACCCCAAAGTTCGGACAAAGAGAGGGAGAGCGAAAATGAAGAGAATCGAAAAACTAAATGCTGACAAAGAAACAGCCCATTAAGTCTGGAAATCTCCCTTTTTATTAAAAGGCTAACGTCCTTTATACTGCTACGTAGGCCTAGTTTGTTAAGTTTCTTTTTGCGTCTTAAAAGCTGACTAACAAACGGGTGTTTCAGTCTGGGAATCTCTTTTTGATTAGAAAGGAAACTATTTCGACGTAGACTGCCAACATTTGTCTTATTTGGGGCGATGACGTTAGTGGTTACCTACGCGATGCAATCGCCGAGCTGCATAACATAAAGCGGCGTTTTACCCTGGAGGTCATCGATCGACGGAATTGGCGTAGAAGTGAATGATAATGGCACAGTCCTTGACTTTGATGTGCTATAAATGCTTTTTGTGTGAACTTTAAATGTGACCAGTAAAAAAGGTAGAACAGTGTGCATTATTTCCGACAAGAGAAAAGCGACTAATATTGGAGGATAATAGAAAGCACTTAGTAGCAATCTGGTCAGACAACGGTTTTCACTGTAGAGGTAGAGAGAGCTGCCAAAAGTTGTGTTACAGGGCGATTGCATACACTTGCCAGAGCAACTGCAGTTTGGTCGCGGCAGTTGTAACTCTGCAGCTCTGAGCATAAGACTGCTTTGCGTAATCGAAGTGCGGCCGTATCAGCTGTTGCTCCCAAGCGCTGTCTCAGTATTTCTAATAGTTTTGTCGAGGCCACAATATACAGTGCGGTCAGTACTTTGTGCAAAAGGCCGACATTTGCATAATGTTTATAATCACTCGCAAACCAGCATTAACGCATATAAAACATTTTGAAATAATAACAAACAACGTAAGAGAAATTCGAATTTTCAAAAAATACAGAAAGTACTAATCGTTCGTTAAGAAAAATTTCGTAATCATACTCATGTTTAGCAGACGTGGAGATTAGCTTAAAGTTCTACCAATAACTGTAAATAACCTTACTGTAGTCGACAGGTGCCTGAAAAGCCATATCTTTTCCTTAAGTTATATTTCTTTGTACACATTTGAAATATTTTGGGTTGCATTTAGTTTAAGATCGTCCTTTCAATTCAGGCAAGTGTTTGGCCATTTTCATGGTTTTCAAGTGCTCATCCATTAATCCAAATTTATTTCGACGCTTATGTCAAAACATTCAAATAAAATATTTCATGAAAGAATTTACCAAAACCTGACACTGAATATTATTTTTTATGAAGTTGACAAAGTGGGTCGTATTTTCAAAATGCTACAGAAAATCAAAACACACTGTTGGGCAAAAATAACGTCTGCAACAGAAGTATGATATTGTTATGCATAAGATGAAGTAAAAAACTTTCCTTAGTAGGTATCTTCTTTAAAAAGCACTTCAGTGAGATACATAACTGAAGAATCTCTGTGCTTGTTACCGTCTTCCAAACTTATATCGAAGTAGAAATGGAGACTTTTGATCAATTTTTTTAAATTTATCTGAAAATGAATTATGTAACTTTGCCTGAAAATGGATAAACTAAATTTTTTCTTTATATATGAGAATATCTATCACCATATTTGATGACTTTCTGGCCCAACTGTACGTCTGCAAATGAAAAAAGAGCGGCCAAACATATACTATATTTTTGCGGAAGTTGTAAGCCGTCTGTGTGTTCAGTTTCTAAATTACGCACTTACGGAACATATACTCTACAAAAATTTCTTTCCGGATGTTTAAGATCTAACAACATTACTTTTTACCTTCAGTTGCACAATACTTTAAACGCAATTTTGGTTACCGTTCTAAATCGTAAATGCGCTAAACCAAAAATGCAGTCAAACCATTTTTACTCCATTTTGTGATAAAATATTTTTAAATTGAACTCTACTCGTTTCTGAAATATAATACGATTCGTCAAATTTGTCTTCGCCTGCTTTTTATTAAATAAAGACTAAATTTTCCGGTTCTATTAGAATATACATTGTACAATTTTCTAACTAATGGTGATGCTTTTCCAAACAGCAATGCCATACTTACTAGCATAGGAGAAGTTTTTCGGTACCCGCCCACCTCCAATTGCGTCACAATTTAGTTCATTATCCTGAAATATAATGAATGTAACAGACAAATATTTTTACTAAACGGATTTCTCATGACTACATCCGCTCATTAAACTAACATAAACTGAACAACTGTATGCTTATCTATCAAGTTCAACTTCAGTCATGACTTTATCATGAATTCTTCACCACAGTGTACATCAACTTAACCACACATTCGAAAATGCCACTGACCTCGCCAGACCAAAAGTTTTCAACGCCAAACGCATACTCACCAAATAGTCTGTCGAATTGCCACACTGCAGATAAATTACGGCAAATTTAAAGTCCCGGCTTTTCCAGCGAGAGGCGGCCAAACAATCTAGTTAGACGAAATTTAATTTCCGATGTGCTTGATAATTCTATGAGCTTTCAGTCGCTTTAATCCTGATGCAGGCGCCCTAGTCTACTAACAAGTTTAACTTGACTTCCACCTTAAATATAGAGACTAAGGCTGGACAAAAACTGTTCCTTAGCTGATAATGGCATAGAGAGCAGACGTTAATGGAATCATAAATTTCGTAAGTGCTCTTCTGAACGATCTCTCGCTGCATAAAACGGAAAATTTATGAGAAACTAGACAAATTGAATTTGAATAGAAATGTCAGTGCTACAAAAACGGGAAAAATAGAATTCAGCGATTATATATTTCTGAAAATTGTTTGAAAAGGGTTATTCTGTTGACCCCAAAACATCCTTCCGAGTACTTGCTCGAGCACGGTGAATTCATACCCTGCGCTACCACGAGGAAGCTTATATACGGTGCTTTAAACGCGAGGTGGTGAACCTAAATTTGACGTGGAAACATCCGGCTCCCTGATTTACACATTTTTTTGGCTAACTTTTTGTCGTTAACATTTTCCCTACTTTTGCTTCCCACAGTCTCTGTGGCCATTATGACATGGCTGTTTGCACCGAGGTTTCTGTATGAATTCACTTTTTCTATTCTATCATAAGTAAATCATATTATACAGCGAGGGGTCGTAGCTGAAGAGTCCTGGCAAACTTAATTTTTCTATTTAATTCTGCAAACTTCAAACTTTTACCAAGAAAAAGATGTTTTAAACCGTTTCCAACACCGGTGTCGGTAAGCCGCCATCCCACAAACGCTCGCTATGGTTGATGGGATTTCAGTGATAAATGGCTAAAATGGCAACTATTAATTAATTATCGCATTAGGAGAAACTACACTCAACGATTGGAGAGCCATTACTTTTCCTAGGTAGGTATTAGTAGTAATATGGTGACTGGATCCTCTATATACTGCTACCCCTGTGAATAATAATTCCTCATCCGATGCTTGCTCGAACGTTAACTCAAAACGTCGAGTTCTTAAAGCTGCTGATTTAGCGATTTCGTCTAATATTTCAGACCCTTTAGCATTAATTATCGTGAATACGACTAAAATTCAAATTCGATCATCCTCCTCTTACCGTTGGTTCAGCGATGGACATGGTAGGCGAACAGGATCAGAACGAGAACTAAATCAGATCACAGAAGATTTACTCGGAATGTGCATCAATAATAAATACGGAGAAGGATTTTGTTAGAGGCTGCTACGCCAGCCACCGGCAGACTCTTATGCCTTTAATAGTCACGTCTCTGTCATGAAATTGGTCTGACGTGGGCGAGGGGATGGAGTGCGGTAGGTACAGTGCAAGCCCACTATCTTTGCATACTATTCCTAGCGCAGGATACTCTCCTTGCACACATTAACTGTGTCAGAAACGGCGACCGTCATTGAAAACGAAGTTCAAAAATAGTAAAAAAAACACAGAAACACGTATTTAGTACTTACCATAAAATCGGAAGACATCAGCATGGTGCCGAACTGTTTTACGCAAATTTAATTGAACCCTGAACAGAAGGATTAGCTTGAAAATAAAATATGTAAACATAATCCCATACTACAAATGACAATATGCCCTTGCACTGACTGCACACGGTTCCGTAGAAATAAATCATCCCATACAGTCTCATAATCACCGTAGGTATCCATTTGGAACTCTTGCAGATTTTACTGCAATGCCCTATTGAATAAGTAAGAATTCAGCTAAACAACTATCTACGACCGAATTTTGCCAGATAATGTATTCTAAAACCACCTGTCATGAAAAACGTCGCATTTTTTCAGTGTGCCGGTTATAAATGACAGGAGAGGTAAACGTATTCTTTGTGGTAAGAATTTTACAAAACCATAGGAATAAAAAGAAACCATAATAGGTTACGCGTAGAAAAGTTTTGGCATTCAGTATTCGCCGGTAAAAATGAAAAAGTAGATTCAAGAAACGACCTCATAAAATTTCAACTAATATTTTAAAATGCATGCTTGATTAGAAATCATTACCAAAATGGAAGTGCAAATACTTTTCTCGAGAATATTTTTAAGATACTTACGAAATAAAAAAGATGCCAGCTTTCAAAGGTATGTACTTTCAGCTTTCTAAAACGTACGTACCTGATATAAAAATTACTTCTTATTGAGCGTCCCTTTTTTATAAATCCTCGACATGTTTCCTACTTGAAATATATTTTATTGAAGACATAGGTAAACACTTTATTCCTAATGAACTCTTGTCATTGTAAATTACTTCTTAAAATTGTACAATGAAATAAAATAGGTAATAAGTTGTCACAACGTTGTCAACTAGCAGAATGATTTTAATTCTGAGCCAATTCTGTCCTTGCAGTTTCGTTTTGGGTTTTTTTGCATAACGTATTGATGCTGTGTAAGACAAAATAATTTCTAATTATCCATAAGACGAAAACATACACATGGTACTGCTCTAAAACATTTCACAGTAGAAAAAGTTAATAAAACCAAAAGATGTCCTTCTGTTTGAGTAAGTTATTTAGATAAGGTTTCATTTTGTATCAAATAATTTCAAGAAAGGCAACGTTTGCTTATATTTTTTAATCCTCTTTTTGACATTGTAGGGGCAAAGACACATCCACGGAAAAATTACCCACTAAATAAGAAGCCATTTTTTCTTCAGTAAGATTTCGCAGTGGGTCGGAAAGCCTTTACTCCAAGTCGGCATCCTGATTAATATACATTATGCTGAAAGCTAACGAATATTAGAATTCTAATGAGAAACATTCCCTGATGTAGAACCCAATCTGCAATTCTGGTTACCATTGCATAAGCCCAGTCACTGACTGTGCATAGTGACATGCGGCTTTGTTGTTGGGCTTGTAATTACGATCATGCCGGTGATAAAACAGTTTTCTCAAACTAATGTACCATACGGCTTGTGTTACCTCATCAAATGCGACGCACCTATTATTTAATGGGAAAATCTCAGGATCTATATCTTAGCTGATAAACACACAACGTGACAGTTGTTTCAATGTATTTCACTTAGGTAAACGCAAAGCGTGACCACCTATTGCCTTTAGATAAAAATGCATTTTCGCACACCTGTCCTCTTCTCCTACAGATTTGTAAATTTTTACGCGTCCGAAGAAAAAAAATCAGAATGCAGCTTTCGCGAAATTCCTGAAAAAAGTGAAATGGTGTTGATGTTGTCGTCTACTTGAAATTACTTGAGTTTTAACACCGTTTTGGAGGTTGATGAGTATAGCCCACGGCGCGAAATCCGCCCACACCTTCAATTTATACGCGGAACGACTTATTCCTAGCAGCCGCGGGAAAAAAGTCAGCTATATTTTTCCACTTTCCACTCACTTCTTAGAATCTCCACCACGGTCCATCCTATAGCCCCACAGAATAATCTCTATAACCGCCGTTTTCGTAGGACAAAGTCTAGGAATAGGGTTAAATGAGGTGTACTACTAAAAGTATCTTTGCTCTAGTTAGTCCAAGTTTGGTCCACGGCTTCCTCCGTCCTGACTTTTGAGGAGCAAAATACATTAGCTGAACAACGAAGCGCCTGAAAAAAAGAGAGTGCGTGAACACGTTTTTGCCTGAATAAGCAAAGGTGAAACTAAATCGAGCTTGAGCTCTATTCTCGAACACTTTGTTGAAAGGAATCATCGAATCGATACCAAAAAGGTCTTTCAGGTTTTCTCTCGGACACCATTTAACTTTTCCACAGGCCTACGCCAATGGATGCTCGAAACAGCTAAAGCAGTAGCTATACGGTGAGCAAATCCAGTGCTGTGCTGTTAGAAGACACTGGCACAAGCCCTTACACTTCCGTGGCCTACACCGACACCAGGTGGCGATAGCATTTCGCCCCTTCAAACTAGTGGCAGTCTCTCAACCAACACGATGATCTCACCTACTTGCGCTAACTGAAATAGTCTGAACTGGCGAATTAATGCCCATGTTAGATAGTTATTGATTTTCTGCATATTAAAACCTTAGTTGTTATTACAGCTTTCATTTTTTCCCTGTAAATGTTTGCCTAATGACGAATTGCTGAAAACATAGGTTTGCCAGAAACTGATATTTCAAAAATATGCCTAAAATCTTAGAACTTTATATCCTAATCCAACTTAACTAATAAATCTTGCTTCGCCAAACATCTTTTTTTGAATTTTAGAACTTCGAGTCACTCTCAATGGGCTGCGTTTAAAAGTGTTTGAGGGAAAAAATATATATGAGCTGCGACAACTGACGTCAGCATCAACGCGTGATTCTCGTTATCTGGTGGTCTTATGCTTATGATAGATAAGGCCTGCGCACTTTAATACTTACGTCAGTTGCATCCGTTGTAATCGTTTACAGCTCCAGAGCCCCTCTGGACACAACAATGTGACCGAATACTCTACTTAGTAAATGTCAGTCCAAAAACGATGCACATTCCGGTATATTAATTATACCCCTAGCACAGATAGCAAGCAAGACCCGAAAGTGCGTATAGCTGACTGCTTTTAAAAGAGGAAAAGAGGGGAAATGTGGTGATTGACTAAACTGAAAGCAGAGGTACCAACTAAATGCCCCACACTGTTTTAAGAAATAAAACAGCTGAAAGGTAGAGAGGACAATGCTTTGTTTTGAAAGAACCCTTAAACATTTTCAGCAAAAGAAGGTACCGTTCACTGCAAACACAGTATAAATTATCCTATTACGCAGAGATCAAACTTTTGACGTAAAAACGCTCACCTATTAGAAAGTTCCAGTATCACTTTCCATACTTCCTTCATTTTATGTGTGAGGCAGCGTGCTAGAGGTGGCACTATAAAACGTTGATACGCGGATGTCTGAGAAGAGATATGTCGGAGGCTTCAGAGCATGCGAGGGGAGTGTTTGTAGCCACTAGGTCGGAATTGAAGGAATTCGAGCACCGAACTGCTTGATTCTCTAAACTGTTGTTGTATTAAAATGTCCACTAAAAGCATAATAAACTTCGGCAGCAGGAAAGAGCATTCGCAATAAACATTTAAAAATTGATCACTTTGGTTTGAGCAAAGCTATAGAAAGTAACAACGAATAAAAGAAAATCAGGGAGGAGAAAGCAGGCATTGATAAAATTTCGACCAACGTAATAAAACCCTTTGACGAATTTGAATAAAAAGCGTCTTAATGTGAAAGGGAAAACAAAACGTGATGTCAGATTGACGCCAAGTTAATAGAAGGAGGATATTTCCTTGGGCAGAATGTCTAGGGATTCAGGAATGAGGAATGGTTGCAGTCGGAGAACAAGCTTGATTGAATTTTGATTATTCAGTAGACGACCATTATTTAATGACCGTTCTAAAGCTTGCCCATTATATGATGGACGAACAACTACTATATCATCAGCCTATTTATATAAAAACAGTATAAGTGTAGACGAATGTAGGGGAAGAAAGTGTGCAGTGATATTAAAGGCTAGGGAGTTGTCAATAAATTTATATGCGCGCGCACGACAATCCATTATGTAAACGTCTTAGAGCAGAATGGACCACAGGAGTAACAGCATGCAGACTAGTACGCCTGACCTTATATACAAATTGGAGAATGCAGAACAATATATAAAGCAACTTCTTTTAGCACACTATTATCGTGCTGGTAAATGGAAGAAAAGATTAAGGACTAAAATTCATTTATGACGCAGTTTCGTGTGGTACACATCAATAACGATTCTCAAGCAGGTGTACGATATGTTAATCGATATGTATGCACCACTGATTATCATGGCGATCCCATTGGGACTGATGGACTCTATTTAAAATATTTGGCAAACTGATATGTAGAGCTCTCTAAATATCTATTCCTACCACCCAATTGCCTAACGTATTGTGTGGCGAAGCATTTAATTCTTGGGTAGAGAGCGTAAATAAATATTTAATTGTGGCGGAAGTGACCAAAATATATTAAAAAATAAGATTATATGTGTTTCAATATACTTAATAGAATAGAATTCCGTCAACATAAACTCTTGTTACGCAGGGTACGGATTCCAATTGAGGGACAATCAATCTTATGCAAGCTGAAATTTAAAAAAATGAAAATTCGACCTGCTTTTGTTGGAATTTTACGAAAAAAAGCGATAGTTGGGTTACTGAAAATGTAGCAGTAGGTTATTGTTATAAGTCAAAGACAAACAAGACCTCTTTTGTCAGTCTTGCCAAATATTCATATAAGCTAACGTACAGGACCTAAAATGTATTGTACGAGAGATATCAGTCTGTTAAAATTACGAGGCTAGCGAGTTTTGTCGTGGAAGTAGTTCTTACTGGAAAGTACAATGTGGAATTGAAGGTGAAACTGGAGGGAAAAACTTTGGGAGCGTATATGTCACAAGAGGTGAATAGGTACAGTGCACAACTGCATTTCGAAGGGCGAATATTAGGATCTCCACAAGTAATACGGGTAACTCTGAGAGACTTTTCTGCAGAGGTGTCTATTCTCGTGTTCGAATTTGAAAACACCCTAAAATTGACCTTTTTAATCTAGAATATAAACATAAAATAAGTTCTAGCCCTTAATTAGCCCACTGTTAAAACGAGGAGTATTTATCATAAGACATTTATTAACCCTATCCATTTCTACTTGTTTTCATGATTACTTAAATTCTACAAGCTCAATGCTGAATTAACGATAGCATGTTTTTGCCAAAAATAGACCTTTTACGTAAATTATGTAGATAGTTGCAGAATAGGGAAATTTGTAAGGACAGATGGGAGTTCACCGATCTGTAACGGATCTCACTCGTCCCGCTGTGACTTGGGGCTTGCTTTTAAGTCCTACCAACAGTCCTTCAAAGACTTGTATTTTATCGGCAGAAAACCATTATTGACAATGACTAGTGTGTTGAAATTCTACCCAAAAACGTCGCGGGTTTGAGCCTCGGGCGTCGCCAGCTTTTGAGTTGGGTATGGCTGACTGATGATGGTTAACAAGCTGGAAATGGCCATCCCAGTCTCCCTTATCTTCATTGGTAATATAATAATTTTCGTATTCGCAAAGAAACAAGTTTTTGCTTCGTTTGTACTTACACATATACCAGCATGCCTCCATTTAATTCTCTCGTATACTTGCCTAATTGTTACTAAATTATAACTCCACGTTACTTGTAGAAAGACAGAAACACATTTAAGTGTCGGCGCTCGTTTTCGCCTCTTTGCAGAAATGGCATTGGTTACTTGGCAGGAGGTTCCTTGGTAGTGTTCATGGATGTAACAAACCGTAGGTTGTATTCATGCGGTAACCGTGAGAAGGCGTTTTTTTTAAGTTGATAAAACTGATAATACAAAAAAGCATTTTGTGAAAATACGAAAAAAGTCGTAACATTTTGTTGAAATAATTTAACACAGTGGCTAAAGGGCGATGGCATTGGGCTCGTTAATCAAAAAAGGCGCAAAAAACAAATCAAGCTTGAATTGAGCTCGAATCGAACACGAATCGCTGTCGACAAACTTGGAAATGTGGAGTTTTATTTCGAAAACTTAACTTTGCCCAAAACCCAGTAATAATGGATTTTTTAAGCCATTTTGTAATATTAAGCAGAAACTTCGGGCTTTTTACATGAAATATCACCATCTCACACTGAACCTTACCCTAACCCTTACCCTAACCTTCACCCTCACCTTTACCATAACCATAACCCTAAACCTAACTCTTATCCTAAAAGTTACCCTTACCCTAACCATTACCCTAACACTGACCATCACCCTTATTCTAACCCCTAACACTAACCCTTACCCTAACCCTAACACTTACCGTAACCCTTACCCTAACCCTAACCTCTGACCCTAACCATAACCATAATCCTAACCCCTTACTCTTACCCTAATCGTGCTCAAATCGAGTTGAAAGCGCTGTCGACAAACCTGGAAATGTGGAGCTTTGTTCTACCACTATCAAGGAAACTCCTGCCGGTTACTTAACTTCGGTTTTATCTGCCCTTGTAGCAATTCATTGATGATTGGTGACTTGAAAATTTTTAAATACGTCAGAAAACATGTTACTGTCCACCATTTTGTTGCTTAGTACTAGACTGCCTTTTGCTGAAATATCCACTGATTGAATGAGCGCATGTAAAATGTTTATTTTATTAGCTGTCTTTCAACACATAAATGTGCAATTTTTGTAGGCAAACATAAGCCAATTTTCCAGATGAATTGCATAAAATATTTAAGCTTCAGTAAAACAGGTATAATGCGGAGCCTGTGCGCGTCACTCCAACAAAATAGCTCTCTTGGGTGGCAGCGCTCATCGGATAGATGTAAACCAAGCGTTACGAATCATGTTTAAATTTCCGGCGAAAAGTTCTAAGGTCCTGCATCAGCGAATATTTACGACGGCAGAGGCAGTCACCATCTGGCCCAGTAACCCGATCTCATGTGCGCGTAAGGTATTTGTAGCGGCGCTAGAGCCCCGTGGCCGAAAATTAACCCAACCTCTGTCCACACGCTTCCTAAAACGCCGCAAAATGATGATAAGGCATCAATAGGTAGCATCCCTATAACTCCCACGACGTTACGAGACGATGACACCTTGCGTCCTCATGCCTCCCAAAAACCGCAAGACAAGGACAACGGGAGGACATTAAGTAAGTGCCTAACCTCTTCCTTTCTTCCCCCATTCCCTCCTCAGGTCTGTAATTTTGACTAGAATGTTACCCGTTTTTTCATTTAACACCTCTCCTAATTACTATTGATTGGCTGCTGAAATTTTTTAAACTCTACCTTCCCTTATTTTATTGTAGTTGCCTGATTATTAATTAATCTTAAACGTCCGTTCGCCTAACTTAATTTCATAAATGCCTCCTTCGGTAGCATCGCGGAAAATTGGATTCGATTTGTAAACATATAGACAATGCAATAAACAACAGATGCGTAAATGTGCTGGCTCCTTATTTTTGAAGTTTATTGTGCGCAGGTTCCTCAGATAAGGCCTAATACGTAGTCTGATGAGGCCAAAATTCTCGCAAGAGGTGACAATCGGGTGAGCCGAGAACTACTTGAGTCATGGTTCACGGGCCCCTAATCCATCAACAAGTGCAACGATTTGCCCAATCCATATTCAATCCTGAGATTCAATGCGGCCAAAGCAAGCCGTCACTTGAGGAATGGGCAGGCCACCGCCTCATCGTACGCCAACACCGGGGAGCCAGACGGCCGAGCAATCATCATGCCCGAGCTCACCGCCCGTGACAAAAGTTCAACAGATCAGAGCCCGCGTGCCGTCCAACAAGCAGTCCACGCACAAGAAGGCAGTTAACGTTAATTGTCGCTGTATGCTTGCAGTAATGACTGTGTCCTATAAATACTGCAAACGTCTGTGCATACTTAACCTTTCTGCTACTCATGTCTCTGATGCCGAATCCACGACGGAAATCGAAGCGTCAGACGAATAAACATATTGTCCAAGCGATCGAGTCTTCTTCTTCTTCTCAATTGCTTCCTGGGACACGGATGTTCGCTTTGATTGGCAAGAAGTCTTATTCAAGCGAATTTTCCTACAACAACTATCAGCTTTTAAAGTTTTCACCAAGTTGACGCAAGAGATGCCTTTCAGGTCATATACCAGGCACCAACGCACAGCTCTAAAGGCCTGCGTAAATGGGTGCTAGCCACAGCTGAGGCAGTGGCAATTCATTTAGCAAAACCCGCTCTCTGCTGTCAAAAGACGCTGGTACATGCCGTCTCCCTCCCGTGGCCGACCGCATACAAGGATCCCGCACTGCCAGAAGCCACTACGTCAGAACTCACGACGTCAGAAGCTACGCAGCCCGAAACCGTACTATCACAGCCCCAGAGAACACGCAGTGCGACCATGCTGCTCAGTTACAGAGAGCCCACTGCGCGTATGACGTAGATCGTGGGAACGTCCCTCCCTCGTTCCACACGGGTGACAACCCAACGTCCTCGGCACACTGGGTCCGGCTCGCAGGAGACGAGGGAACCACATGATGAATAATTAGCCCCCTCCCCCACTCCCACCTCAAGAACAATATAAGCACTGTACCGAACTGCCTGCTTAAGTCGCCTACTTTTCCATGTCACTGTAACGGCCTGAAGTGAATGACCGAAAACAGCTGTTCGACAACACGACTTTTCAATTGAAAACAAAATGGAAATTTTGCCGAATTTTCAGTAAAAACTAATTCATTTACCAATTCTTGAATCATATTTTGCCTTTATTTAAGGAAGATTGCTTACTGTTGTATATATTGGAGGAACGCAACGTCTGATCTTATTGACTTTATCACAGTTAATGATTTGGCAAGTCTACTGTATATATGATCGAACCTGCTTGAAACAATTTCTTGTGGAACGTAAGAAGCACAGAAATTCCCTTCAGGCCGCAAAATTGCGGCAAATATCTTTGAATTTGACATCAGGCAGCTGAGAATACATTTCTGAGTGGCGGATATTAGCTTTAACTTCTCTAACCGTGGTCTAAATACTTTAGCTAAAAAGTAACGGCCTCGGTGAAGATCACAATTATGACAGAAAGAGCACTGCTCTAGAAAACTAACACTCTGATCTTCTGATCTATTAGCTTCCGAGTATGCACCCTAACTTTTTCAGACGCTTATTCAGTTACCACCATAAAAACATTGTTGATTAACGAATGCTGATCATAAGTATGCAGTAAATTAGTTTTTTTATGTGTAGACTACATAAGCAATCTTCAAAAACGGAACACCTCTACAGATCTGCTGTATGAATTATTGTATTGCTCAGATGGAAAAGGACTGACTAAGTGCATTCTTCATTTAGCAAACTGTCTTGGTTAGCATGGTTTATTTTTAAAGCCACCTGAAACACTATTTTGTCGGAGATATGAAGTCTAAACTCAAACGCGTTCGCCAAGGCAGTTTCTAAGAGCAATTTCATGTTGAGTTAGTAAATATCATAACTGAGGAGAACTTCTCCTGTGTACTTTAAACCATATGGCACACCTCCGCGTAAGCTCTATTTGCCAACATGGCTAAACGTACTTTTTTAGCTATCTTTTCCCTGAACACGAGTGCCATCGGATCAAAAAAACACCTCACCGCTGCAAGGCAAGCCTTCCGTACAGAAAGAACTCGTTCATAGATTATGCTTGCGTGATTGTCTCTGTGAGATAATTGCTGTCCTCATATCAGGCCACTGGATCAAAAAGAGAGTCGGATTAGCCCAGCTGCTCACCCACGAAATAAAATACGCGCCTATGCGTACAGTAGATTGTATATCTGATGAAATACGAACGTAAAAAATTTGAGTGGGAATTAAACACATATTGGAGTTTTTGAATTTGTTAAGCTTAGGTTACTTGAGCCACAAAATGATGTTCCCTTGGAAACACTTTACTTCAGATCAGTAAACTGGGGCAACGAGGGAAAAACTTGGCCAAATCCAACGTCTGTTGATATCTAAGGGATTTACCACTTTACTTAAAGCTGCGAAAAAACACACCTTGTTACTTGTGTTGTGCTATAAAAACTTATTATTTGCAAGCAGAAACTTTTTATTATATATGTTCAGAAAAAAGACGGTTTGTTTTGCTATTTTGAAATTAAGGTAAGTGTACGTAGGAGCTTACGCATTAATCTTCCATTTTTAGCAGCAAAGTTATCCCTTATTTTAAGAGAAGTCAAAAAACTGGTCAAAATTTTCATTTTTAATCTTGACCTTGGCTCCAAAAATGATAAAGTGCACATATATTCGACACCAAAGTAGCAAATTTAAGTTCTTTTTTAAGAGGTAACGTGTTAAAGGAAGTTTTCATAAAATCAAATTTAGGTTTATTCATTTGCGACTTTTGTGCGGACGTTCATCTGTCTCGGCAATGAGTTGACACCGGTGGAGACAATCACGTCATTCTTGCTTTTGTCAGTGCTGCTCTCGGAAACCTTATCATCGCAAATGGGAGCAAATTATTGTGAGAACCATGATTTACGCCGACGCTAATAAATTATCCTGTTTTTGTGCGGAAATGGGTCATCTGAACTCCCCAGCCATTGCGAGCACGGCACCTCCAATTGCCTTGACTGTATCTTTTCATCGAAAGAAAGTGGGTGGGTGGGGAGAGGAAGTGTGGTAGGCGCAGCTCAAGTCTATCTCACGATAAGCACATGTTTTGGCTGCTGACGTCTCCTCGTGCTGCAATACTGGACGTTGTCGCTTGTGGCGGTTAAACTATCGGCCGATTAGTCCACCGTCGCCAGATGGTGCCATTTACACGACCAGTTAGACACAGGTGCAAGATAATCTGCTATCGATTTTTGACTTTTGATCGCGGGCAGACACCTGGCAGTAAGGGACTTTCATATCCCATTAGCTGGTGGATAACGCGTCCCGTTTGTTAGCACAACGTTTGAAGACGTTTGCGCAAGATAACATTTAAAATTGGGATTTTACGCCTTTCCTTTTAACGAGGCTGTTCTGCGCTATTATCACTTGTTGTGAGTCTATTTGTACTCCCAGCAATTTCATTACTCAAGAAGAAGAGAATCGTTTACTGAAATCAGTAAGACTAAGTTCCGATATTCCTACTTAACTCTGATGAAATTCAAGTGGAATCAACGCGATAAACAATGTGTAAATGCAGATTGGTTTACCACTTCATAAACAACAGCCCAGACACTGCTGAACCAACTTTTTGTTGTCGGTGTCTGACGCACCTGCGCGGAATCAGAATCATCAATGTATCCTCCTGCGTAATCTATATGCTGCCTGATGTCTACATCAACTTTCGAACATCCTCCAAAAAATAACAATAAAACCTCTAGTCAGCGGTTCAAGGTAAAATCCAAATTAAACGTAAGCTAACTTTTGCCGAAGACTTTGCCCATGCTGTGGAATCGGTAAGTCAGTAAGTTTAGTTGAGCCAATTGTAAAAAACCTCATGGCATTCGGCGGGATTCGAACCCGCGTAGAAGAGAGGCCGTTGAGCCAAGCCAACTCTCTACCTACTTGATCTACAAATGTCGCCTTCACACCATGAGTTTAATCACACTTGGATCGATAGTACCCGCTCAACTTTGCCGCTCACATAGAATCTACCAATGCAGGACAGCAAGTTGACTGCCCAAGCAGGATTTCCTAAGCAATTATCTAGAATCCACCAAATTAATTACTACTAGGCTGACGTAATTATTAAGTTGGTTTGACAGATTTAGTTAATTTAGTTGAGCCAATTGTGAAAAACCTCGCGGCATTTGGCGGGATTTGATCCAAGTGTGATAAAACTCACGGTGTGAAGCGCGACATTCGTTGCTCAAGTGGGTAGAGCGTTGGCTTGGCTAAAACGCCTCTCTCCTATGCGGGTTCGAATCCCGCCGAATGCCGCGAAATTTTTCACAATTGGCTCAACTTAATTAACTAAATCTGCCAAACCAACTTCATAAAGTCAGTTAGTGTTAATTTTATGCTTACTGCCAGTTGAGCCGAGGATAACACATCCACGAGCTGCTGTAACTCTAACAAGATATCAAGTTACTGTAAATGCTCCTCCCAATGTTACAGGAGAACGTGTGAATTCACCTATAAAACGGACCTAAAATGTCCTAACATATCCTTCAAGCCTCGTCTGACCTGTGTTATTATTGATACTTGCCGAATCCATAGACCGTAATAAGAAGCACGCGATTCGACGCGCAAGGAGCTCCATCCAATCATTTAAAGTCGAGCGAGTGTTAGAAACTTGCAGATCAGCATAGGCTCTTAAACCGCTACTTTTATGAAGAAAAAATTTACTTTATCCTACTGCAGACAAAAACGGAAATGGCGGGTTCCTCTTCCTGGCCAAAAATGCTTCCTGGAAGAATAAATGTATAGGTATCCGTAGGTACTCACGAATTTCCTCCTTAAGTGATTTACAGGACAACAAAATCTACTCCCTAAAACATATCCAGTTAAGTTTCCTCGCTTATTCTTGAGTTCCTTTTCTAGAGCCTGCGTATCGGTTGTATGGTTCAGTTTCATAATACATTATTTTCCATCCTATCAAAAGACGACTTCGGCGTTTTATTTCCAGCAGCAGCAAACAGTTGATGCATTCAGCAGGTGGGCTTATGTTCAATATTTTAATGGCGGCTCTGGAAAATCGGGTTAAAGGGGTCGCCATGCCCGTTGTATTGGATGCGAATTTTTTGATAACGCTCCCAAGCTTACACGCTTTTGAGGGTATCTTTTATTCGAAGACATCGTCCGTTGATGAAACTGTCCAGAGTTTCCTCAAAGCAGCTTACTTTGCAATCAGGATGCACCAGAAAAAAGACCTCTGAGGGAGGCGGACGTTCTTGTCAGCCAAGCAATTGAACCAAAATTCATGAAAGATTGAACCCTAAATTTGGCGAATGATCTCAAGTAAAAAAAACGACTAAGTTGCGTTAAAGCAAGGCGGGGAACATCATTCCTGTCGGTTATGTTCCTCTATTTAGAGAATTAGCCTCTGTGCGTCTGCGAACCAGGCTCGAGAGTAAGTCCCCATGCAGAAGGTGAGGAAGGGATCCCTTAACAGATCGGTGAGTGTCAATTCACTAAAGTCATCTTTTTCCAGTTTGGAGTATTGGTTTGGGATGGGGAAATCCCTATCAGCTATTGCATGTGTACTGATATTATATTCGAGTGCAGATTAAGGTCTGTTTTTTAGTTTATGACCAGAATTAGAGTTAGGTTCTCGCAAAAATATAAGTAAGCAGTTAAAAAGCAGGAGTCGCAATTTTGTGACATCTCAAGTTAGATTTACGAACGGTAACGGTTGATGTGAAGGCTAATTATGGGCTACAGTTATATATCATGACATACAATTTAACACAGGGCTGCCTGTTTTGCTATCGGATACTTTTTTTACCGCGTTTGACTAGATATTGTTCCAGAGAAGTCAGTTCTCAAATACTTTTCGGTATTTTTTTTCATTTGAATGCGAATTAAAAGGATTGGAAGGTGTTCCCTGATGCAAGTGTGCTTCTACTTTTTAGGGAGCAGCTTATGGAAATTCAGCACGACAAACTTGGAAAGAAAGACATGTTTTTACTGGACCATAAGATTATTGGTCTGACTTTCTGGATTCTCATCTTAATTTCTCATTATGAATTTCTGATAAATTCTTAAATAATCAAGTAGGGTCTCTTCTGCGTCTCATAAATGTAAGGTGATCAATGCAATATAGCATATTTTATGTGACTATCGAAAAATATATATAATTGGAATACTGTACTGGAGGAAAATTTGTTTATGCTTCTTTCGCGGAAATCACTTAAAAACCTTAAATCTATGGATTTTTTGCACAAGATACTACATACGAAACGCACTTTTGGTAGTCCTTCTTAACGATATCTGGCCTCAAATGTGATTAAAAATACAGTTTCCCAGAACAGTACGCAAAAGTGCTGCTTAAATATTGTTTTTGTAGCATACATCTCTACTCAAATCAATTTAGTACTGATTCAATTATTCGTGGGACCTATGTTTGGTGCGCTTACCTCATAAAAACTCCTCCGTCCAACGAAAATGCTGTTTTACTCCATTTTTGATGAAGCTGAACTAGGAAAATCTAGCCTTGACGTCAGAGCACAATTCCTTCCTGGCGCCTATAATGATAACGATTCCGGAGCAATAAACTTATTCTTCTTCAAGCAACCGTCGCATTAAATTTAGTTGTTCAAATTTGAAGTAATGTTTTTTTTAAAAATTAATGCTTAGTTCACTTCATTAACTTCTGTTCCTGACTTTTTTGAAGAAGGCAACAGATTTACGTGTAACAGGGTGTGACAAGTGCCTTCTAAAATTAGGATAAATCATGAGATTTCCTTCGTATTCTTTTCTAAAAGGGTTGCTTTCGGCTTGGTGTTGAGCCTTACCTGCTGGCAATGTTATACTGCCCTTATAATTCACGGCTTTGTGGCTGTTGGTGGGGGTCTAGTTGAAGCCACAAGGCCAATGAGAGGAATTTATGGCATAATGAGATAGGTGAGCTTCCTTCTGCCATTATATCATATTGTAGTCATACTAAGGTTTCAGAAACTCCCTCGCTGTTCTCTCGGCGTGACTATTGAGGCTGCCCTTCTCCGACAAAAGCATCATGAAACCTAACAAGAGCTCAAGCGAGTGTGGTGTCTAAGCAATACAAATACTCAGAGCGTTATAATCATCCGGGCAAATTCCAAATTTAGCGATGATAACTTTGTAAGCACTCGCGAACTCACGTTAGGTAAACGAACGTTTTCGATTAAGTTATCATCAGGCAAATGCAATAAAATAAGGGAATGTAGACTTAATCCAAATTTGAACAACCACTTGGTAGTTATAAGTGGGATAGGGGATACGTGTTAAGTAATCAAAGAAGTCAGATTATGGTCACGATAAGGGACCAGGGAGGGGACATGGGGGAAGTGTCCGACAATAAGTTAACGTCGCCCCATCACCCTTGTCTCGCGGTTTGTTAGGAGGCCTGGGGACGCAAAGTGTCATCGTCACGTGACAGCGTGGGTGGCCTAGGGATGCTTACTGTCGCTGTCTCGTCGTAAACTCGCGGCATAGGGACACCTGCTGTCGCTGTCTTGTCACAGTCTCTAAGTTTGACTAGAATCTGCCCCTTTTGATCTCCTAACACCTCTCCACCTAATAACTACTGCTTGGTTGCTTAAACTTCGATCAACTGTCCCCTCCCTTATGTTATTGAGCTAGTTTGATGATGAATTAATAGAAAACGTTTGTTCGCCCAACTTAAAATCCCAAGTTGTAAGAAAATACGGAAGGCAACTGTAGGTAGAATTAGTTGTGCACAGAAAACTCCTAGTGGCTCTCTCAGGCAGTAGTGGTGCGTGGCAAAGCCAGTGTTAGTGTCGACTGCGTTCGGTCATGCCTGAGTGGAGTCGAGACATCATCTAGCGCTTGGGACTGTGTTGTACAACCTTATTGACATTCAGCGGCCATGTTCACGATCACAAGACGGATGCTGATGGGCTGACCTTTGTCTGGACTTACTGTAGAAGCTCGAGCATTTTGGTCTTCAGAATGTTTTAACGAGACATTTGTCATAAGCCAACGGAGTAATGTGCAGCCACGCTTACTTCCATCCTTCCGGACAGTAAGTTAACCATAGCAGATTTCAAAAATTACCTGGCATTTCTGGACGTGCAAGTTAAAAAACTAGCAGAATAGAAAATAAGGACGACGGTCTCGAGTAAGGTGGCTATTAATACGTATTACTTCTTTTTTCGTTGTAGCCCCACCGTTGGTTAAAGAGGCAATTTGACCTTGACCCTGTTCAGGTGATTACCGTAGAAAGAAGGGTGGAATTAAGTTCTTGCATGTCCTACTTAATGCCAACGTTTATGTGAGGCCCATCACCCGCAAGTGGCGTAGAAAGCCTCACCTTAAGCGGTCAAAATTAAAAGGCTTAACTAAAGGAGGAAATCAGAAATGAAGTATTTAAATGCCCTGCTTGAAGCCGACGGTAAATAGATGTTCTCAGTAAAAAAGTAGCCCGAGAAGGCACATTATGGCCAATCAGGCGACGAAACTGCTTAGTTCTGACTTTCGATTCCCTGTGTGAAGAATGGTTCATAGGCGACTGCAAGGATTTTGAAACCGTTCGATATTTGCATGGTCAGACGAATGTGGGACTGTTGATTCCCACCTGCGGTACTTAACAGAACCACAGACCTACCAGGTACTCAGTACCGGGCTTAAGCCAATTCAGGCAGGGTGAATAAGAGGAATGGCTCCACAAGTCAAAAATTCCAGAGTAAAGGAGGCACCGAACGAAAGTTACGTGACTGGCGTGACACTTTTTTGCACCAACGCGTGGGCGGGATGGCAGTGCGGCCACGAATGATCAGTACTCCGTTTGAGGTGACTGGCTTAGCAACAACGGCTAGTTGGATACATAATATTGCCAATGTTCGACATCAGAGATGCCAGAGACAACGAGCGGCCAAAGTATGTCGAGAATGGCTTTAATACGAGACAGATGGCAAGGCAGAAAACCGTAGGCTGACAATAAAAGCTAGCGCACTATTTCGATGATGGAAATAAGAGAGTTGCTGAAAGGGCGGTCTTAATACACGTCAGTCCACGTCGATGTTTTCGTCCTTTCTTCTTCGTATTCTTTTTGGGCGATGATAAAAGCAATAAATGAATTCATATATTTTGTTTGAAAAATTGGAATTTGTGTGGTTATTCGACGAAAGTTGATTGTCTTCGACTTAAATGTTTACAGAAATTTTCGTATGGACTCTAACATGTCATATTCTAGTCACCCACTACCATGACATTCATTAAATAATGTCCACAATAAGTTTCCCAATTATTATCTCAAAGTCATATACCAGAAACCGAGAAGGGAACGCTGGGTGACTCATTGAGCACCCGACACACTCGTCGCTGTATCATGTAGCAGCTGAAATATCTGGGCTTTGCGTTATTACCTATGTTGGTAGTATGGTATAAAATATTTTTAAACAGTACGCACCAGAATTTGTGCAACATGCTGACAGGTGCGAAAGATTGATACTCTTTCGTTAATCGGCATTGACTCACGTTACGATACTGATTATCGTGTAGTCTACTCTGAAGTTATTACAGCCATGACAGGAAGCGGGCTTTTAACGAGCTTCGTTATGACCAGCAACAAAACCTATGTACTGTTAAAAGTAAATACTTAAATAGTACGTTTTTTATCATTGATTATCATTGATATAAATGCAAATATATATTGAATGTAAAAAATGTACAAGAATATTTTTGTGCTTGTTTGGTAGTAAATTATGCCTTCTTTGAAATTTTACCTAAAAATCGGGTAGTTTTCTGTTTTATAAAAGTTTCCAATAATGAGGTTCTTTACGATTCTGATGTGTTCGTTCATAATACATCGTATCCGTCAGTTTATTAAGGCTGCCTATACTGTATTAAACATGCTTCACGTCTATTGCCGCATTAAGCGAGAACTTAGTGACTTGTTCCTCAAACTGTAGGCGAAACATTCTTTTCCTTAAGCAATATAAATATTGTGCGCAGATTGTAAGCCTTGAATTCCAGTGTACGAGTCAGAAGGTTTCAAAATTGTTCCGCAATTTAGAAAAGTTTTTTTAAACCGAAAACTTCATTTTCATTAACTATAAAAATGGAAAGAATGCATAATTTTCTAACAAACGAGTACATGAAATAATTTTTGGGCATGTTTTACATGAAATATATTTGGAGGTGGTCAAAATCAATGACAAAACCCACACTATTTAAGTAGTTACTTTTTACAGTCCATACGTTTTACTGCTGGTCATAACGAAGCTCGTTAAAAAGCCACGCATTCTATCATGACTGTAATGACTTCAGAATAGACTACACAATAATCAGTATCACAACTTGAGTCAATGCCAATTAACGAAAGATTATTAATCTTTCGCATATGTTGGCATGTTGCACGAATTTTTGCGCGTAATGTATATTAACATGGGTGGAAATGCAAGGTTCAGACGCAGCATCCCGTTCGTTGTCCTAAAAAAACGAGGGATAAAAAGGGTCGTCTTCATGGACCTCAGCTTATTTGTGCCAATGTTTTAGAATTTTCCGTGCCATCAAGTAACAATACCTGTAACATCTGTGAACCGTAAGTTCATGTTTTTGATATGAATGAAAAATATGTCCTTGGTTAAGTGCAATTTACCCAGCTTGGTTTCTTGAAAAGGCCAAAGAAAATTAAGATCATTTAGTAAACACTTGTGTTTGTTATTTGGCTTTACCATTGTTTAAATATAAATTTCGATTCCAGTCAATTAATGTCTCTAATGAAGTTTGTCCTATCGTTTCTGCTAGTGCTTCCGATGAAGGATCGATGACGGATTTCAAAATGTCCGGCAAATAAGCCTCGTCCCATCGATCAAATCTTCTTTTTTTCCTTAAAATACGTGTTTCTTACTGTAACAGCGCTGGTGCAACAATCACCCATTAGATGATACTGTGCTCGATTTTTAAGGCCATTATTAATTTCTTAAGCCTCATAAAGCATGCTTACTTTTTTTGAAAATGAATGTGCTTTGTAAGCAGTATATGGAGCAAATTTAAAAGGTCGAACTTTAGAAATAAGCTTATCAGCAACCCGAGCCATGTATTTGCAATTCTGCTTACAGACGGGGTATTTCTAGATGTGATACATCCGTATGCAACTATGTGGTTGATTATTTATTTCTGCTATGAGTGCTCAATTTTTAGTATTTCAAGCAAAGGTAGTAAAAATTCAACTAATAGCCGTTTCAAACATAACGAGAAAAAAACTATTAGCCATCCAGTAGTCGTAAATCGAAGCGAATCCTACAGGCAAATTTGTTTTTTTAAGCAAAATAGGTTCGCAGGAGAGTTAGAAACTTGAGTGGAGCTGCAGACAATTTTGGCGATCCTAAGTGAATTAATTTGCTTTCACGTTCGAGATGTCAACGTCTTATCCTCTGCCCCGTAACCCAGGACACTGTCAGGAATTTTCCATCGCGTGCATGCAGGTCCTTGATAAATATTTTAAATAATATATATGGTGTAATGGGCATTGCAAATTTACTTTCCAGTCGTGAGTCTGAAATTTTTGGAAAAACATTATGTGGTTGTCCTACTTACAAATAAAGGAGACAGTTTTGCGTTGATTTATGCCGTGACCGAGACTATTAGTTCTAGGGGAAATTTCTGCTAGGACTTGTTTAAAATATTTAAAAAGTTCATTTCGAATGTTTATTTTTCAGGCCCTACCTTGATATTAATTAATATGTCAACACTGAGTACTAAAATTTAAACAATTCCCGCGCAAAAAAGTATTTTGGAATTTCGCCAAGAGTTTGTTTTTATTAATCTTCAGATCAGAATATAATTGTGCGCAATTATCACTGAGTAGGAAAATTGGCTGCTTGCCGTTATTCAGTGAACTGTTATAAGTATTTAAACGTAGATCTTCCGTTTGGAACTGCATGAAAAATAGTTAAGGAACAAAGACTTGGTTGATACTACAACTGCCCGATTTCTAAAATCTAGAAATATATGGTCTGCCTGCAACAAATAAGAAAGACGTATCTCTACGGCCAATGTTTTCTATTACTAGTTCATATCAACACAAAATAGCAGAACGACTTATCGGGGAATTAAAACCCACTCCGCAACGCTTCTCTTCACATGCGACAAAGGACGTTTTTCAATTGATTAAGGATATAAAGCTTCAAAATATTGCAAATAAACTTATGTGTTCTTTAGATGTAAAGTCATTATTCAAAAATATGCCTTTAGACGAATATTGATGTCCTATGCACGCACGCAGAAAAAAACGCGTTTGCCACCTGAAATATTACGGAAAATGATGCCACTTTGTACGAAGAATGTTCAACTTCTCTTAACTGGGCGACTATACAGACAAATTGATTGACTTGCAAAGAGGAGTCTACTTGGGCCTATCTTTGCCTTCATTTTACTGGTCTTTTAGAAAAAAAGATGTCATCAAAAGTTAATAAGACAAAAATGCAGACAATGAGCAGATGACATATTCAGTATTATTGCTACCACAAAAGACGCCGAAATTTGTCTTAATTTTATGAATAACTTGCATCTGATGATTATGTTTACGATAGAGATGGATACAAACATGCTGTTTTTCCTAGACCTCCTCCTGTTCAGAGTGGACTTTGATTCAATAAGGTGCACCTTTTCCATAAAACTACCTGCAAAAGGCTAGTACCTACATTGTGCCAGCTTCATTCCAACACTGAGGATACTAAATCTGGTACTTAGACTTCTCCCTAGATCTAAGAATATTTGCTCCAGTGAGACTCTACCAGTAGCAATTGCCTGCATCAGATAGGCCTTACTTAAACGTGACTATGCTTTAGGTTTCTTGCCAACATACAATAGCCCTTTACGACCGAAATCGACAGAATAGTCAGTCCCAAAAAAACCTGTTTGGTAGCTTTACTCTGTAGTGTTCACAATAATTTAAAAACGGTTAAGAGCCGGCTACGTTGCACCGTAGCGTAACTGGTTAATGCAGCTGAACTATTGTTTCTCGCTTCGACTAAAAGCCTTCCAGTTTATCGGACAAATGAAGCCTTGCCTATGCACGTAACTCCAAACTGCGTCTATGAACTAACTTGCAAATACACGTACACTGGCCGTACACAAAAGCAATTGGTGACCAGAGCCGCTAAAAATTTTCCTAATTATCCTTTCAAACAAGAAAACGAAGTACAACGGTCCTCCATTACAAAGCATCTGCTAAAAATCACTCTGTTGACCTCAAACCATCTTCCCGAGTTCTTGTTCGACCAGGAACAAATCGGACCTTGCGCTACATGTAAGCAGCCTATATACGGTGCGAGAAACCCGATCTATGTAAGCAGTAAGCTCATGTGGCTGACCTGGCCTGGGAATCGCATGCCTACTGTTAATCAAGCTTTGATTCTTGCTAATTTCCATCTCCAACTTTTCCTCCCTAAATCCCAAGTTTAGAGTCGACAACATTATTGACTATTTGCTGCCTTGAAAAATAACGTTTATATATTGTATTTACATATTGCGTTTATATAATGCTTCTGTGCAAATTCGAACTGCCTTGTTCGCTGTTTGTTATCTAATTTATTCAAAGCCAGGAAGTAGCGAAAAAGCTGTCCCGAAATAAGTTGCTAGAAAAAAATCCTATTGTGTACGCTTGCTTCAAATATTTTAATCTTTATTGCCAAGTCATCTGAAGACACGGGCTATTAGTCCATACAAGTTGCTTATTCATTTTGTGTATAAGAGATTGATTTTTCTTGACAAACTAACTTTAATGACCAACTGACGGGAATCATCGAAATTTTTCCAGTAAAGCCTTTTGCAAAAAGTCATACAAAGTCATTTTTGTTTACCTAAGCTTGCCCGGGGGCGTCGTAAAAAGCACTACACAGTTCTATTTTCAGAACGCTGTTAAAGTTTGCCACCAACGAAGTGCCAACTGCTGGAAAAGGGTCTTTTCAACGAAAGTTGTGCAATCTGTGATTTTCATCTACTCAGCTGAGGCCTGATTGGTGCGCCTGTAAACAAAGGCGGCAAAGCGCTTGCCTAACTCCCTACGAAACCGTCATTTTTCGCACAAAAGCCTGCATACTTTTAAAACAATCTCCTTTCAGTGTTCCCAACTTCTTCGTGGACACAGTCTTTGTCAACCCTACGAGCATACACTGTATTTTTTGACAATGCCTTTTCAATTGAGTGCCCCATCAACGGAAAGCCGAACCGTTTTTGTGGTATAGGTGCACAGCACACGTAAGTTATGAGCATGGTAGATGATACATGTTTTTCCTAGAAGACTTATCTTCCGAGTAGGTAATTGTGTCTGGAAAGTAAGTAATGAGCGTGGTAGATAAGATTCTTTTCTAAAAGAGTTATCTTCCGAGAATATAGTTGTGGCCGGAAAGAAGAAAATAAAGTCCATGGGCAAAAAAAGCATACTCTATTTATTCCTCAAAATCGGCCATGCAGTTACATCTACCTATTTCATCCAATCAGAAACGCCGTTTCGAATAATTAACCGTGAAAATTGCATTTTAGGTCTCATCTCTTCAAAAAACTGTTCCGCATAACAGCTTCTTGTAATTTCTGGAATGAAATCAGATTTCTCACCTCGCATCTAGCATTAGCACTCATTTACATAATGAATGTCATTTCTACTACCTGACCATCTGATTGAATGTCTGCAATTCTGTGTGCCTAACATGCCAATTTAGCTTGTGACCCGTTATGAGCGATTATTTTGTATTTTAATGCACTGATGACGAATTAATCACTTTTCTTCGGCACTTTATTCCAGTACAAGTGCTTGCACCCCTTCTTCTGCTTTTTTTAGTGCAAGTCTGAGAAGGAGAGGATATCCCTGCCCCGTGGTTTTGTCTAGCCTCACGCCTCCTCAAGCCAAGTGAACTCAAACTTTTATGCAGAACTCTTGTCTTGTCTAATTTAGTTAACCAGCGTTCTTGCAATACCGTTAAATATAATACTCCTCTCTCACTACCCATCGTCTCATTAGTCTGCTGGAATTGTGCGTTACATCCTCACAGAATTACGGAAGATCTGTCAGGAAGTGGTGAGGATGAATTTACTGATAAGGTCAAACCCGGGCGAAGCCCCTCAAATACGAGAGTAGTATGCTAATATGCGATCCCACCAGCTTCTGTGACAGTATTGAAACTGCCTGAAGCAAGCAATCCCCTGTAAAGAAGTGGAAATTAGTGGAGTTTTTGGCAGATTTAACTAATTTATTTGACATATTTGTTAAAAGTCTCAGCAGGAGTCGAACCTACGCCCGCAAGGGGAAGGTCTTAATACAGCCTACGTTCCAGCAAACTGACCTACGAGGCTCCCACTGGGCGCAGTGGGTTTATTTACATTTGGGTTGATTAACGCGTTCATCCTATTGCAACGCACAAAAGCCACGAATTCTGATACAGTGAGGTGACTGCTCAAGTCAGCGTTTCTAAGCGGTCAATCAAGAATCCACCTGATGACTACCAGCTGACGTGACTAGTAGGGGGATTGTGGCAGAATTGAATAATTCATATGACCCATTGGCGATTTCCTGACACGTCGGTCCTTTCAAATCCCCAGGAGATAAGAGGCATGGTGGAGGAGTATTTGCCATTTCTGGCTTGGGGAAAAGAGTGGACACGTTTGAAAGGTGTTTCAGATTATGAGTTGAAATAGACAGACTGGCATTTCGGAATGCCTTTTCGATTCGAATAAACTACTTTAGAAGGATTGTAAGGATAAGTATCATGCGGCCTCATCTCAATATAATGAAACCCTGTTTGGATTAGGGCTTTTGAGCAGGCTTCGTTTGGAACTGACTCGTCCATCGTCATCAGTCAGTCATATCCTCGCGCCAGGCAAAAGGCCACCTGATTGCGGTTAACGGCCTGTCTAAAAGCCAAAAAAGACACACAGACTGCTGGCTACCTGCAAAACCATACGCTGTAGTAATAGCTACGTCGTTTGCATGCATTTTTCTCATGGATTTTAAATGCCTTTATGAATTCGAATGTGTTTTGCAGATAAAAACATGGACAAATTATTCTCTCCTCTATTCCCTCTGTAGTAAATCACGTCCTATTTGGATTTTATACTTGAACAAAGGCAATATTTCGGTGTTTCAAAACTTAACGAATCACCGATTAAGTTTGAACCTCACAAGCTGCTACATTTGCATTCGAGGGTTCCAAACTATATGGTGTTTACGTTCTCTCTAAAGTAAATAAAGCAGTTCTATGCGCAACGCGCCAGGGGTCATATACGCTTCATGAAAGTTGCAAAAATTACCACCAGAGAATTCAGAAGAGTATTTGGCGAGTATACGTAGGCTTTTGATAAATTCTCATCGGGCCACTACATTTATAGAAGAAGGGAACAAAATGCGGATGGCAAACATGATGGCAACTCAGTTCATCGTTTCAGGCAAATAAGTCAGGAAAATAGATGTTGGGGGTTGATAATATGCGGCTGGTTACGCATCAATGAGGGTTTGTTGAGGCCGGAAAGAGGGGAGGGGACAAAGAGAAGGGAGAAATCTCGGAGAAATGCAGGCAGTAATGTGACCTTTGGCCAAACCAAGCTCGGAGCTTGCAGGAGGTTGTTTTGCCGCGTAACTAGCAGAATATGATTAACTTTCTTTCCTAGTCTCATGACTAATTTACCTGTAATGATGAACATAATCACCCGCATGTTTCCTTTGTACCTTTTACCCCTTTCCATGTACACATAATGGCCCGATAGGAATTTTTCATGCAAATTCGCATTGGATGTGGATCATGTTTATTATTGTATAGAAAGCATCAATAAACCGACAGATATTAAGAATATAATTTTACGATACTACAACTCTTATAACTGGAGACGCTTATGAGTTACAAAATTTTGAAAAGGCTTAATTTTCTAGCACAAAAGGAAGTTGAGTCTAGGTATATTTTAACCTGATAAATTAAAACATGTTCATTTGACCATATTACTTCTCCTCCTCCTGGGAGTACGGAGTTAAAACAATCAGTAGGAAGAAAATGTGGGAGTGATAAGCAGCTAAACGTTGGTAACAAGCAGGGAACTGGACATGACGGTCGCTGTCTGTAAAGGGAGGAGATGTTGACAACCGACAATACAACATAGCACTTTCTTCTCTGATTCAAAGTCGTATCAAGTTTATAATGAGGCATATTGTAACCCGATAAATCAAAAGATGTGCATGTCACTACAATATTTCTCCTCCCTCTAGGCGAACGGTGTTCAAAAATGTCAATGGGAGGAAATTGTGGGAGTGGAAAGCATAATGTACAATTTGGTAACGATCAGAAAAATGGGCATGATGGCCACTCTATGCAAGGAAAGGAGGTTTTGACAAGCGATAAAACAACGTTGTATCTTCATTTTTATTATTGAAAGTTGTGGCAAGTGAACAACAAGATACATTTGACTCAAAATGGAAAAAGGATACATATTTTACTACAGATCCCTCAGACTTCCATTAAGCGCTTTTTGCGGACTGTCGGAAGATGATTTCAAGGGTAACCACGCCTAGTTAACTGGTCCAATATTGCCTGAGGTATAATTATTTTTTCCTCAGTTCAGCTTCTTTCATGGAAGTTCTGTTTAAAACTTCATGGATTTTTTTCGCGAAATTTTTTAAAAATAAATAAACGTTTAAGTTTGGTTTTTGTCCAAACAATTTTAGATTAAACTGATTAAGGCCATGTCAAATGCTAACTTCAAAGGAACTTAAAAACTTTTTCGGGTTCTTTGATCTCAGCTTCTGGTGTAGATTGTATATGTATATCGGTAACTTCCTAGATTACTGTCCACCTCCTGTTATTATTTGTTTATCTTTTAAAAGCGACGGTAACGTTGCGGACCCTGGTCCTCACTTATATAGGGATTTGTTTTTCAGATAATTTGTGCAAAGGACCGCAAATTAGATGAAGGACTGGCGGAAGAAATAAAAAAACATAATATCCGGCTAAACTTTACTGCTCAGCGCGTAAGAAAAATGAGACTTTGCAAAGCAAGAGATTAAAACAACCGATAGAAACATTTTCAAATTCGGTTGCCGCTATCAAACGCCTATTGCTGCCGGTAATCTTCAGGTGATCTGCACGTGCATTGCTCAGAAAATCCTCCTTGTACAGTCAGCGTACTTTGTAGAAATTGGTAAATTCTATATCTTGCAGTAGGCTGAGCGGCTAACTCGACTCAAGTGTGATTAAACGCAAGGCTTCCGGTGGGTTTCGTAGCTCAGGCTGCTCTAACGTTGGCTGAACTAGAGCCTTTACCGGGCTGACTTGAGTTTGAATTCCATCGACAGTGCCCAGTCATAGACAAGTGAAAAAAAAGATTCTCCGTTAAACTTAAAGCACCTTTTAAGGAGAGTAAATATCAGACCCTATTCTGTGCATTTATCAAACGCTTCTTTGGTTTCTTCTGATAAAGTGATCTCGACAGAATCCGAAACGTTGGTAAAATAAAATTCTTGTTTCAGGGATCTCGTTTTCTATTTCAGAATTCGTTCTTAACATCTTCATCGCCATTTCCACTGAAAGAATTTTAATGTCAATAAAATACGTCGTAGGCGGCCATTACCAATGGACACGTGGGCAGCGCTGAGTCTTCGCGTGATAATCGTCTACGCGAAGTGAGTCATCATAATCCCACTCCGCGTGATCCGAATCAGGTGTAGCGACACACTTAGCAGCGGCTCTGGTCACGCTAACAACTCGTACCCTCTTCGCTTCCAGCCTTCTTGGTAATTACAGCAGGTCCAGATTAGAGAGCGGGCAGAGAGTGCTATACTCAAATTCAGTCACAATGCACCGCGTCCGCCTTCAGCCTCCTGAAGCACGCGGAGGACATTTCTGGAAAAGACGGTAGAACTGTTATGTGTGTATGTGAAGAAGAAAAAGAAGAAGAAGAAGAAGAAGAAGAAGAAGAAGAGGAAGAGTCTTCGCCCACTAGAGTCATATATTTATTTTATATCCTGCAGTCCATCTCCACAGATAAAAGCGGCAACTAAATAAGTAACAGTTATAGCTAGTAGGATCCGATCGAAAAACACTGAAGCCAGTCCAGAGGTGACACCGCAGGTCTCTGTTTGCCGGCAGCAAATAAATTAATCGATAACCTGTGCTATGCTCAGAGGCCCAGGCTTTCATCGATTCCCGGCTTGCCTTGCTTCCGGTGTGGGCAACGAGCGTAGCATCCCTGAGGATGAACTCCAGTAAGAGTTCGGAAGCTCAGCTTAATGGAGATAAGATCGCAGCGAGCAAAGAGCCTTCTTCTTTTTACGTATTGGTAATTTTGTCAATAATTTTGCTGTCTTCTTTCCTAAAACTCGTCATTTTCTTTGAACTAATATGTGCTTTTTGTTGCCTACCTTCCTACATCTCCCGACTTTCTCCTTCTTCTAATCGTCCACTCAATATTCTTCATCAATGAGAAGCTGTGGCCTCATATCTTTGACTCTTTCTACTAAGCAAATAAAAGAGGGTCTTTACATCTTTCGATACGCCAACTGTGCATCGGTGCATCTGACAGTTACACATATGAATGCCTAATTGCGTCTGTTACTCGTTAACATCAGAGGGTCTCAAAATGAGTAGCCTTTGGGCTTGACTTCAGAGAATCGCATGCACGCGTTTTCCATGTCTTAAACACTCATCACCATTTTATTAAAATTAATTCGATCTTTGCGAGGTCTACATTTGTCTCTGCCCTTCCCCAAGCTGTCTGCACTAAGTTCTTATTTGTCTTCGTCCTTCTTTCCTCCTCATTTTTCTTTTATTTCTATTTTGGATTGAGGATTCCACGCACTCGATCCCAATTGAGATGATTAAAACTAAATTAAGGTGAATCTTTGCATTCCGAGTGTTTATGTGCGTAAGGAGGGAAAAAAGGAAGTTGTTCACTCCCCGGAATTATGCCTACATTTGACGGAGCTTTCAAACGCCTATTGAAGTTTGTCGTTAGGGACGAAAGTGGCAACAAAAATACGGTATCATAAATTTCCTCTACACACGTCCTCATATTCAAACTAAAATAAAATTAAATCCAAGAGAAAAGCGTTCGAACAAATATTTTGTAAGCATTTCAATAACCAACTTAAGCAAACAATTTTACATGTACAAATGTAAATTTTTCCAATTAACTACTATTAATAATAAATTGGATCACAGCAACCACATTGTTGGCAAAATGTTCACTTGCGCTCTACACTGTCGCTGCCAAATGATACTGAAGATTGGAAGTGGTTACCATGTTGAGTGTTTGTTTTTTTCGTTCAATAGGTGACAATCTATTTTTAAACGACGTAAGCTATGCGGATAGCTGATTGATGCCCAAACTAGGTATAAGAGAACAGACCTGTTTATAAAATCCTGTCCCCTATTTTAAGAGCCCGGCTGATGCATGTTTTTTAGACGTTTTTGCGCAAGCATCAGTTGGCTCGATCGGTGTGACTTGCTCTGTAGAGGATTAAATGCCCTCTTAGATGAAGAAAACCGGTGGCGGTTGTTTTGAGTGGTTTTAATTAGCTGCATGAAAACGAGGCTGCATCCTTAAAGATCACAGTAAAGCCGCAACCTTCTCACTGCGTCTACCTCCCTTTTCTGTTGAACACGAAATTATTTTCTTTAAGTCCCTGAAACAATCGAGATCCCACAATTCAGAACTGCAAGGATGGTCAAATATGGGTTGAACTGCATTTCCACGAAGATTAAAATGCAATGATCGTTTATAGCTTAAGGAACATGAATGTCTTATCCCGACAGGAAGTACACTGTTTACAGTTGATGATTTAAATCATAGCATTTCACGGTCGTAAATCTACAGTGTTGTAGGGGAAAATTGGATGTTGATATTGACAAAGATGAAAAAGACTGTAAGGACTATTTATGGATTATTCGTCGTCGTCAGACAAACTTTGTGGTGCATTCCCCAAAGCCCGAACCTGTGACCTACGGATTAGAATTATAACACTAACCCGTCAGCCACAGGGTTGTTGTCTTGCCGAGTTCAATCGGGTATATAAAAATTGGTGGAGGGACGCTCTTCTATTCGTTAAGGGATTCTCTCATCCCGTCCTGCATTGGGACTCCCTTTTGAGCCCCACCAACAGCCGCGCGGTAGCTAGTACTACAGTTATTTTTGCTTTTTCACTGGATTTGAAGGTTAGGAAACTTTTTTCTAAAGTAGACTTCCTTTCAATTTTCTTATCGTGGCAAAAAAGGCCAGGTTTATGCAAAATTCGTCATTTTCTGATACCAAAGTTATTTCGTGCACAAATAAATGTCGAAAATCAAGGCCTCTCGTTTGAATACATTGACCATTGAACTTAAATTAATACAAGAAATAAAATATCAAGCACACCCTTCACTTTGAACTCGAGGTTAAGGTAAGTATGGGAAAGCAAATGATGTTCAAGGAACGAGAGGCGGATTAAAATTTTCAAGGTAGGCTTTGTGAATTTCGAAAGATTGTGCCATAAAACATCCAAATACACTTTGTTACAAGAATTTTCACTTTAATGAACATTAGGATATGTAACCAAACGTATATTAAATAAATCTGAGATTTTGTCTCACTTCTCCATCACGATACGCGATAGATATATCAACGAACTTCCTGACCGACACTGCTTCTGCACATCTACTGAAATTGGCAGCCAAGGGGCTGCCACGTGAGCCACCTTCGGCTATTTTTTTATAGTTTCGTCGGTGCAGAATTATAAAATTGCAGGTCTCTTAGGAATTTTCACAGGAAACGTCTGTCAGTGCTGTCTCTCTCTCGATGTATAATTATAAAAAGGGTAAAGAAATTTGGCTTCCATTAACACACTGCTAGGACAAAGCCATTTTTAAGTAGTAGAGAACATTCTTCGTTGTCAAGATTATACTTATCACATTTTTTTATTCTGCAAAAGCAGTAACTTCTGTGAAAAAGTCCTATTTCGAAATAAATCTCCAAAGTCGTTTGAAATAATCCTAGACTGTAACTTGTGTGACGCAGGATGACCAAGTTTAGGAAAGACTTCTATAAACACACGCATAAACCGGTGATAACGAATGTTCCAATGCATTTCGATATAAATGAACACGCCGAACATAAAAGAGATAGCAAAAGTGATGCTAAGTTGTTAAGAAAAAGAAATAGCTAAGAAATTGGGAAAAATACGAAAACGTCAAAAAGCACTTAAACTGAGGGTAAGGGTATGTTGTATCACTATATTAAGCCTAAATCCTAAAGATATGTTTTACGGGATTGCTCGTAAAATGAAATATTATTTTTTCGCATGCAGAGATATTTTGTGCATCAAACAAAATATAACATCAGCAAATGAGGCTGCTGAAGAAAGCTAAGTCAAAAATTTTTTTATTTAAGCATTGTCAGTTTGACAGTAGGAGTTCATAAGCTGGATCAGTGAGAGGTCCAGATCCGCAGATACTGACCTAATACCCGAATTACTGTTTTCTGCTTGTTGTTGGCAGTAGCGTTTATCTACTGTCATACAAGCCTTCATCTAAGGAATTTTATTTATTATGGGAATCACCCAGCGTGCCTCAAATATGGTCTGCCATCCAGCGACTCGAACCTGGTCATCTGCTCATCAATTGTAGCTAACTGACGGTGGGCGATAAAAGAGAAAAGGTCATCCTAGTTTCCCCCTGCTTTACCTGCATATATCATTGGTCGTTGCGCAAACATCTTCCTTTAAATGCGAAGACTAGACGGAAAAAAGGTCTTGTTAAAAAAATCTGACAAACGCACCTTCATTTCTTGTATAAGCTTTTCATTTTTCTTGACAAACTAACCTCCATTACCAACCAACGGAGATCACGGAAAACTTCTACAAATAACCCTTTTTCGAAAAGTTATTCAAAGTCAGTTTTTCTAGATTAGCTTTCCCGCGGGAGTCGTAAAGAGGAGTGGACAGTTATTTTTTCTGAACGTGATTCAAGTTTAACACCAACGAAGTGCCAACTACTGGAAAAGGTTTTTCTTAAAGAAAGTTGTAAAATCTCTTATTTTGGCTAACTTAGCCGAGGCCTGATTAGTGCGTCTGTAAAGAAACGCGGCAAAGCACTGTCTAACTCTCAGGAAAACCGTCGTTTTTTTGCACAAAACTTTTACAAAAGTCTCCAATCAGTGTCTCTTAGTATTTCCTGGACACAGTCTTTGTCAACCCTACAAGTATGTTCATGCTTTAGAAAATATCTATTCAATTAAGTGGGCCATCAACGGAAAGCCAAACAGTTTTTGTCGGATAAGTGCAAAGCGCATGTATGTAATGAGCGTGGTAGTTAAGATGTTTTTTTCTTAAAAGAGTTATCTTCTAAAAATTTAGTTGTGTATAGAAAGAAGTAATAAATTCCGTGGGCAAAAAACATGCTATATTTATTCCTCAAAAGTGGCTATGCAGCTACATCAACTTATTTCCTCCGATCAGAAACGCCGTTTCATATAATTTCATTTGTAAATTGCATTTTGGATCTCAACTCTTCAAGAAACTGTTCCGCATTACTGCTTCTTGTAACCTCTGGAACAGACTGAGATTTCTTACCTCGCCTCTGGCATTAGCACTTAGTAATGTAAGGAATATCGTGTCTTCTACCTTACTCTCTGATTGAATGTATGCGGTTCGGTGTGACTTTAAACTCCAATGTAGCGTGTGATCCGATAGGAAGGATTTTATTTAGTGAGCCACTGTTACCGGCGCTCAGTTCCAGTACACGTCCTTGCTTCTTTTAGTCCAAGTCTGCGAAGAAGAGGATATCCCTGCCTTCCTGGTCAGCTCGATCGTCACGCCTCCTCAAGACGAGTGATCTTAAATTTTTGTGCAGAGCTCTTGTCTCGTCTAACGTAGTTAACCAGCGTCCTTGTACTTCCCTTATAGCATTGCGCGCGTAAGCGGTTTACGCAAGCACGCGCTTTACGCGTGCTTGGTTGTCATTGGCTAGGATAATTACGTAATTGATGATTGATTGGCTGATTGATTTTCGTCAGCGCGCGCGCACTGTGGGTGCCCACGTCAGAATATTGCGACGTGGCGAAATCTGCTGATAAGACGCAAAAGCGTGTTCTTGTTACTGTTACTGCAAATCGGTATAGTGATAAATATAATACTACTCTCTCACCACCCATCGTCTCATTCGTCTGCTTCAGTTGCGCGATGCGGCCTCCCAGCATTAAAATGCTGAAGGCAAGTAGTCCTCTGTAAGGAAATGGAAATAGGTCGAGGGAGTTTGACGGATTGGAATTATTTATTTGGCCTAGTTGAGAAACAACCCAGTGTTATTCGAACACCCAATGTTAATCGCAGCTGAGCAACGAGGCCCATATTCCTACTGCAACCTACGTAATCCACCAATTCTGATACAGTAAGCTGACTCCCCAAGTAGTGTTTCCTAAGCAGCCAATCAGGAATCCACCCGTTGAATATCAGCTCACGTGACTTATTGGCCTTCTCTGACAGATTGATCTTCTCGAATTCACAGGTAATGAGATACTCAGTTGAGAAATGTTTCCTTTTCCTAGCTCAGGGAGAAGGGCAGACGTGGTCAAAGCGGTTTTAGATTACGAGATAGGTTATCAGCCGATGTGTCACCTTCGAAAGTTTTGACTGACATTTGGAAATGCTTTTTCGATTCAAACAAACTGCTTAAGTAGGATTTTAAGATGGATTACCGTGAAGCTGAAGCTGACGATATTTCAACCGACCATGCTGACGACTTTTAAAAAGGCGTTTTTCTAACTGTCTGCAAAATCATACTCTGTATAAATGACTATTAACATAGTATGCATTTTTCTTATTGATGTTCAATGCCTTCATAAATTGAATTATTTTTGCAGAAAGAACACATAAAAAGATTAGATTCTGTATTAATTCGGTAGAAAATCACGTCTTCTATAGACTTTATGCTTGAACAAAGGCTATATTTCGGCTTTTAAAAAACTTTATAAATCACCGAATAAGTTTGAACGTTTCGACCTGTTACACTAATATAAGGGGCTCCGGAGGCGCATGCTGTTTACGTTCTCTCTTAAGTAACTAACACAGTTTTCTGTAGAATGTGCTAGAGATCATATATTTTTCGTGAAATTTTGCACTGGATATGGAGCGTATTTGTTACTGGACAGGCAATATGAGTAAACTGACCGATAGGATGTTCTTTAAGTGAATGTTTTACTGTATTTAAATGCTGATATTTGAGAATGTTTCTTAAGATTTAAAACTTGAAGATGGGTTCATTTGCTTTCAGAAAGAAAAGAATAATTTAAAGGTATTTTTTATAAAATATA
>JAYGXS010000003.1:31874965-31931216 GCA_036362985.1 Ligula intestinalis
GTCATTCTTTACCAGCTAGCCTTAATTTGGACTAAGGATTCCGTCTTGACAAAGCAGAAGACTCGACGAACTCAAATTCCGGAGATGATGAGTCCTCTAGAAATTAATAAATCCAATACAATCGGATGTTAACGCAATCTTTAAATTTGAAGCTGGAGAAAATGGTTTAAACTAATTGACTATGTCTTAAAACTGGGCTCAGATGGGTGATAAAAGAGACCAAATTAGGTAAATGCTTCGCAAGTCTGTATTCACTATAATCTAACGCACGGCACCGTCTCAGAACCATCCTGTTTTGGAGCAGACGATGGAGGGTTGAACAATCATATTTTTCACTTCGTCAGTGAACTGGCACCAGCAACCCTGATGCATGGTCATCTGTAGTCGGAAACGGGTGAAAACTGAACACTTAAATTCAACGAGGTAGGTCGGAAGAAGGATTCTTGCTTTCCGGTTGGAAGCTATAAAAGTATCGAACCGGGCTGAACCTTAAGACGACTTTTCAAGGTTATTAGCACAACAACGATGGACAGTAGCCAGGAATGTAATTTCCCTGCGGTCCAGGTGACCGCATCCAGAGGTGAACAAGCGAGTTCCCTTGAGTACTTAAGAAGGAGAAGTTATCTTCTGTTGAATGTTTAGTTTACTGGCCTGATGTTTCGGATTCTCGCTCGAACCCATCATCATGGGCAATGACCGCAGATGTTCATTTCCAAAAGTCTCTCTCTCATCTCAACCTCTTTGTTGGCATATACTCTATTTGTTATAATAAACCGTCAGGAAAGAAGCATATTCTCAATCTCCAAAAAGGACAGGACGTGCTAGGCTGGCTTCGTCAGCCGGTTATAGACTGCATCCAGTCCCGATTTTATTTGCCTTACTTATTCAGGATTTGGAAACCTTTGGCAAAGAAGATCTGCAGATCTTGAAATAACTATAAAGACACGTTGTGGCGGTCAAAAATTCAGCCTCTCTGCTGATACATTTTCTCCGCTGCCAAGCTGCAGGCCCGCATATAACTGTCCATCGCGCATGAATTATCGCCCGCCCGCAAACCATGCCGAGCCACCCGCATTGTGGCCGTCCGGTCGGGAAATGCCGTTTTGGCTTAACGAGCCTAACACAAATCGCAAGGGTCCGGTTCCTGATTAGCTGGAGGACGTCCGCCGATCCTGCATTCCAGCGCAGAGGCACAGAGCTCACACATAAACTGGCTTGTTTACTTTAAGCAGCTTTTTTCAGCAAAGCCTTGTGTGAGCTCTTTGCTTACAAAGTACTGTCGAACCAAATCGGTCTGAACTGACTTCTGATTAGGGTGGAACGTTTTGAGCCGACGATAACCTCCTTTCGACAAAATTTACACCTCAGTAATGCTCGAAGAAGTACCCGCCGGTTGATTTTCAGTAAGAACACATCTAGGCTTTGCAATGTGGACTCGAATCGCGTTTGGGGGTCTGTTCTGTCGAAGTCGATTTAACAATACCAATGGCTTTTCGGTTAATAGTTTGCAAGGTCAAGTAAGGTGCTGTCCTCAACTAGGCAGGTGGACGTGCCAAACAACAGGTGTGGCATACTTGATACATAATTTTAAAATGCCCCTTCAGACTGATGAAGGTGCGATATCAAACACCGCATCTCTCCATTCAAAAGAGATTTCAGATTTCCAGAAATAAGAGAACCAACAAAGCATTATTTACTGATTAGGTTTCACAGGCCTCATTTCTGTTATTTCCCTATGCTAACAAAGTTAATGTGATATAATCAGGCATTTCAACTTGTCCTAAGAACACAAAACGATTATTTTCTCGTATTCTTTGACAATATAAAATCAGCATGACCAAGTGTAGTCTTCTTAGTGGTTCATCCTAGACAGAGTGTCGTACAAAAGAAAATGCAACTGCACTTAATTCTTTGTCCAGATTTTAGGATACTAATCTGCCCATTCTTCCCTAAAAGATGTAAGCATTCGTACGCTCTAGGCCAGCAAATTAAGAAGTTTGTTGACCACTGATAAAAAAACGCGATTTCTTTTGTTATTCGAGGTTTTGCCAAGTTAATATTAAGGCATATTTTGCCTCGATAGAACAAATGATGTTTATGTCACTACAATGCACGTTCTTCTCCTACGGAATTCAAAAACGTCAATAGGAGAAAGCTATGGAAGTGTTAAACATAATCTATAGTTTCGTTTTTATTATTAATAATTGTGTCTGTCAAGTTAATAATAACGTATATTTTGACTCAATAAAGCAAAAGGATCTATTTTACTACAGTTCCCTCAGATGCCCGAGTAAGGGCCTTTTAAGGACTTTCGGAAGATGTTTCCAAGGTCAACCACGCCCAGCTTGCTGGCCCAATATTGCCAGAAATCTAATAACTTTTTTCATCAGCTCAGCTTCTTGCCTGGAAGTTTTGATAAAAACTTTGCGGATATTTTTCGCGAAACTTTGTTTGGCGAACAACGGTTTGATTTTGGTTTAAGTCCAAACTTAGTGAGACTGATTTTAGCCGTCTTAGTAATTAACTTCTAAGAAAATTTAAAAAAAGCTTCTTCGGATTATTTGGTATCAGCTTCCGGTGTATCTACCGGTAACTTCTAGAAAACTATTCACCTACTGTTGTCTTTTTAATACACTGGTAAATTTGCGTATACTTGTATTCACTTGTAAAAGGATTTGTTTTTAAGATAATTTGCGCAAAGGACCGTGAACTGGATTACGGACTGACGGAGGGAATCCAGAAGAGTATACCTGGCTAAACTTTACTCTATAGCACGCGAGAAACGCAAAGCTTTGCCAAGAACTAGAATAAGAAATGAAGAAATTGTTTAAAAATTCTAAAATTTCTATTAGAACCACCTACTTCTTTTTCACAATAATTAAGCTATTGTGCGCGTTAATCCGATAAATTCGATAAAATATCCTCAGGCCAAAACATTTAAATGGTAGGGTTAAGTTTAAATAATCGATCGAAACCACTGATAGGTTTTTCTCGCGACAGAATCTGAAGCGCCAGGCAGATAAACTTCTGGTTCCAATGATTGCATCTTCTACTCAAGAACTCGTTTTTTGCATAAAAAGCGGACAGCATCGCCACAATTTACAATGATAGAATTCCCATACTACTTAAATATAAAGCAGTAGCTCCTAGTATCTCCGTCTTTAAGCCGAAGAAAATGGAAATTTGAGTCAATTGCAGCCAAGTGCTCAAGTGCTTCATCTTCTGCAGATTAATGATTTCGAGCACAAAAACGCGTTTCTAAGAATATTTGCATCATCTAAACATTTAATGTAGTACATTTAACACTCCGGCCACGAAAGATTAAAAGATTTGAGTGGTGTGATTTTTGGAGGGAAACCTATCGATTACATATAGGTAAACCCTATCGAAAATCACTTTTTCTTAACAGAAAGGTTTGTGAAGATACGCTCGGGAGCTCTAAGACAATTAACTTCGGTGATCGATTGGTACCTTCTCTCATTGTTAGCCAGGGCTAACTGCCTGCCTGCTCTCCAGGTACCTCAAACTCTGTAAAGAATCTGCAACGAATCATTCCAAAGTGAATTAAATAGGGCACGCATCATACATAACCCCGGAAGATCACAAACAGTGCAGAGTGGCGGAAGATTGCATTTGGCCGCATCACAAACAGTCTTCACTGAACGGATCATAACATTTTCTTGTGGCTTTTTTCCTTTTTAGCAACACTAGAAGATGACCGTATTTGTAGTCCAAATAAAAAAGGTAGTACAAAAGCCTTTATGATGAACACAATAGAGCAACCAATAGCCAATTACCAAAATTACATACAAATGTAAATAAAAAAACAGTAGCTTAATTTTAAATGTACTTCCGAGAATTCGGGAAGAGTGTAACAAAAGTGGCCACCTTTACGACATGGCACTCTCAAGTGGAGGGCTGTCGTTTACAGGTGTGAGACTCGATCGAATGAGGAAGTGTCCCATAGTTTTATTTGGCAAGCACACGCGTGCTGAAATCTGATTGGATTGGACGCTGCTGAATTAAAATAGAACAGCTACCTTCAGACCGTTCCGTCTTAATGGCATATTTTACAGGCACAGAAGCATACTTAATGTTGTTATGTGGAACAGTAGATAAGCGTATGGAAGTATAAATTTGGAATGCTTATTTCAAAACCGCTCCTATAGTGGTTTCCTCACTTTAACTAATTGGACACGTTGAAGGCTATCGCAGTGCTTTAAAGGCCGTGTTTGAAAGGCATGTAGCAAATCGATAAAAAGAAGATAATTTTGTCATTACAATACTCCTTTTCCTATGAGGACGGAGTTAAAAAAACCACCACTTAAGCAACTTACCAAGGTCTACTCAGAGACCCAGGTTTTATCAATTCCCAGCTTGTCTAACTACCAGTGTGGTCAAAAATCTACGTATCACTGCCGCCGGATTCCACTAAGCTTTCGAAATTTCCGGTGAATAAAGGTACGTTTCCTTGTACGTTTTGCCTATAAGTAATTTTGTCACTGATTTTGCAGTCTTCATTCCTATAACGAGACCTTGTCTCTTAATTAGGACAGTTAATTTATTGTCTGCCTTCTCAAATCACCGGACTTTCTCCTTTGTCTCATCATCAGCTCAAGATTTTTCATCATGGAAAAGCTTTGGCCTAACATCTTAAGCAGATGAAAGAGGTAATTTGCATCTGCAGATGCGTGAAGTGCGCACCTGCAACATGGTCTCGCGTCCTTCCTCTCAAGTTTAGCTGCTGATTAGCAGTTTGCCCTATAAACGTCTGTTTTTTCGTGTTAGCGCTCTTTGACATCAGTGGGTCTCATTAGAGTAGCCTATGCGTTTGCCTTCGTCAGCCTTGGTTTCGGTGAATAACACGGACGCTTCTCCCATGTCCTGAACATTAATCGAAATTTTATAAAAATTATTTTTGTTCTTTGCGAGGCCTACATTTTTCTCTGCCCTTCCAAAAGCTATCTATTTGAAATTCTAATTTGTCTTTGTCTTTCTTCCTTCGCCATTCTGCTTTAACTTCCATGTTGGATTGAGAATTCTACGTATTCGAGCCAATGTCGATGGTTAAAGATTTAATTAATTAAGGCAAGTGTTCACACTACAGGCGTGTTTATGTACGAGGGAAGAAATTTGTTCAATCGCCAGAATTATGGCTTTATTTGTCAAAGCTTTTGAAGTATTATTGAAGTCCATCGTCAAAGATGAAAGCGGCAATACAAATGAACAACTGTATTCAGTAAAGCCGGTCAGGAGGTGACAGCTCAGGGTTCTGTATGTCGGCGCCAGCTCGATAGATTGATTAAATGAGTTCTCCGCGAAGGCTCAGGCTTCAAGCACTCCCGGAAATTATTGTTCCCGACGTAGTTGCGAAGTTGAAAAAGAGACCCGTTTTGTAGCTGTCTGCAACCGAAAAGGCAAAGCAGCTTTTCCACACGCTCGATCTGAAGGTCTGATATGTCAGCGAAGAAATTTCCAGGTCAAACCGTATTATAAATGTCCCTTACATACGTCCTCATATTCCAACTAAGGTAGGATTGACCAAAGATTAAAAATATATCGAAATGATATTCTGTAGAAATTTCAATGACAAAGATAACCAAACAATTTCACAAAAACAAGTGCAATGGTTTTATAATAAGCTAGTTGACCAGTATAATAATTAGAATAGTTATTATTAATTTCTTATTTAGGTGCAGTCCAACCGTTCATTCTTGTTCACGGCAACTGCATAGTTGACAAAACATCACCTGTACTCGCCACTGATGTGTTAAAAGGGCACTGGGAATAGGAGGTGTTCAGCATTTTTAGTGGGTTTTTTCGTCCAATAGGCCATGGTCTGGTTGGGACGCAGTAGACTATGCGGTAAGATTACTGATGCCCAAACTAGGTAGTACAGAACAGACCTGTTTTCAAAATCCTGTCCTCTCTTCAACAGCCCTGCTGGTGTGTATGATTTTTAAGTTTTTGCCCAAGCATCAACTCGCTCGACCGGTGTGACTTGCTCTGCAGAGAAGTAAAGCCCTCTGAGGTGAACGACACTGGCAGCGCATTTTTTGACTGGTTTAAATTAGTGGCGTGAAAACAAAGCTGTATCCTCAAAAACCCCAGTTTATCCGCGACCTTCCGACCCCGCTTATATGCATCTGTTGTTAAACAGGAAATGCTTTTCATTTAAGTCCTTTAAATAATCGAGGTCCCACCATTATGTACTATCATGTCGGTAAATTGTAGGTTGAACTGATTCTCACTGAAGCTAAAATGGAATGATTGTTTAGTGCTTAAGGCACACAACCTTGTTATTCCAATCCTTATTACACTATGCACAGTAGATGGTCTCAGTCAAGACATTTGATATTGATGCTGATATTGACAAATAAATCAAGGACTGAAAAGACTATTAATGGCTTATTCGTCGTCCTCAGACAAGCTGTGTGGTACATTATCCAAAGCTCGAACCTGCGACCTATGGATTAGAAGTCTAAAACTCTTTCCATTGATCCACGGGGTTGTTGCCTTGCCAATTTCAATCAAGAATTTTAAAATCGGTAGGAGGAGGGACTTTCATCTATTCGTTAAGTGATTCTCTCATCCCGTCCTGCGATAGGTCTCCCTTTTCAGCCCCTCCAACAGCAGCGAGGTAGCCAGTTCTACTAGTATTTCTACTTTTTGACTGGATTTGAAGGTTAGAAAGCCCTTTTCTTAATTAAACTTCCTTCAAGTTTTATTCCCGTGGAAAGAAACCAAACTAGGTTTATGCAAACTTTGCCATTTCCTGATACCCGAGTAGCTTCCTACACGAAAAAACATCGCAAATCAAGGTCTTTTGTCTGAAAACGTTGATCTGTTGAAAAAAAATTAAAAGACGAAAGAAAATTCCAAATACACCCTTGTTGATACAGGCATATTGGGTTTTTTCTTCCTGAAATCCAGGTAAATGCAGAAATCGAAAAGCAAATGCTGTTCAAGAAACGAGAGGCGGATTGAACTTTCGAAAGTAAACCTTAGGAAATTGAAGATATTGGGCTATAAAACGTTGTAATTAACGATTTTGACAGGCGTTTTTATTGCAATGAGCGCTATAATATGTTACTAAATATACAGTGAGTAAAAGTCAGATTTTTCTCCATTCTCCGTCGGGATACGCAATAAATATATCAAAACACTCTCCGACGGATACTGCTTTTGAAAATCTAGCTAAATTGGCAACAGAGGAACTTCTAGGTTAGCCACTAGCGAGTATTTGTATTTGTATTCCCGTCTATGAATATTTTATAACATAATAAGTCCCTTAGGACTATGCCCACGAAACGTCTGTCAATGTTCTGTCTCTGTGTATAATTAGAAAAGGGATGAAGGTATTCAGCTTCCATTCGCAAACTGCTACGACAAACCTATTGTTTGGTGGTAGAGGATATTTTTATGTGTTCAAGATTATATTTAGCACAGTCTTTCAATCTGGTACGGCATTTCCATCCGTGATTAAGTCTTATTTTGAGATAACTCCCCGAAGTCCACCGAGATGATCAGTAAGAATGTGACCTTTGTGATGCTAAATGCTGTAATCTAGGAAAGGCTCTTATTAATACACAGACCGATGCTCACGAATTTTTCAGAGCTTTCATATATTATTGAACTTGTAGAACGCGAAGGAGATAGCAATAGCGATAATAGTTTTTTTAAGAAATAGAAATTGCTTTAGTTAAATGAAAATTTCCAAAAACGTCATAATTTAATATAATTGAATGTAAGCGTATGCTGGTAGTAAATTGACAGTTAGCCTTATCTCCAGAGGTGTTTTTTTGGGATCGGTAATAAAATTAAAGCTTTTCCTTCCACATGCAGATAAACTATGAGCATTAAACAGCATATTTCAACAGGAACCGAACGATCCAACTAATGGAACCCTTTTCTACTAATTTTATTTTGCGGTTGCATGAGGGTATATATATATATATCGAATTTGTGCATAATTTAATTTAACTTGCGTTTTAATAATTGTAACGAATTGACCACGGTAGAATAAACGTTCATTGTCATGTGCTATCACTACACGAACAACTAAATATTTTCCTTATTACTATCGCTTACGTATTACATGTTTTCAGGCTTATGTGATACGATGGTGATACTTGTAAGATCTCCCTACCTAACTGACTAAACAGAAGTCTTTAATGTGCAGAAAAATCTTTCCGTATAAAAGCCAAGGAGAAATTCGTTTGGAATTAGTCCTTTAGTGGAATGTGCACTTTAATATTCTCGAAGAATAAGCCAAATTTGAAGAATGACCGTAATGAAACGTCCTCTAGTTCAAGCATAGATGGGAATGTCGTTGTATGAGAACTCGCTGTTTATTCTTCTAGTGCTACATTGTTTGAGATGCGCTTGATTAAGACAAACGAGTCTTCGCTTGACTGCGCCGATTTAGACGTCACATAAATCAAAACGTTTACAAGATGACATTTATGAATACTAGTTGATGACTTATGCATTTAGGCAGAATCGCCTGGTGTTTTCATAAATGTTTAATTTTGTGTACATTTAAAGATGTTTCGTTCGCATGTGAGAGCAACGTCCTCCGAAAACGCACTGGGTCGACAGCAGCTTTGAAGATTTGTTGATCTCTGATGGTTTGGATGTCAATCACATTAAGAGGGTGACAGATCTGAGGGTCAACCGCGAAGATAGCAAGGTTTTAATGGACATCTTAAAGAACGCCTTCAGTTATAATGGTTTTCGCCGACGACAAATGGACGCTATAATGTTTTCGTTCACTGTTTCCCTTAACCTTTCACAGGAAAAAAACATGAAATATACCGAAAGTATGCCAATTTCTGCGGTATTTTATTTTCTCTAATGATGTACGGAACGCAAAGATCAAACCAATACAAGTGTTGTCCGTGATTGAGCATTCGGTCTCCTTTGCAAGTATATCATAAATTAACTGACAATTATTTTTAATTTAATTTAACTATTGGCGCCTCCCCGTTTGCGAAGCGACTTCATTTATAAAATAAGAAACTAAATTGCAATATAATAGAAGCTATATGTTATGCCTAACAATATGAGAGACCGATCCACTATATGAAACTTGGTGGCCACTAGATCAAACCAACGTACAGCTCTTTACACTTACAAGACAATCAACAAAGTGTTAATAGGTTTTGGTTGTAATTACTGCTCATTATTTTTTGATGGAACTCTACAATTTTTTTTTCAAATTTGGGTAGATCTCGCAATAAAGCGCAGTAATGTTCCTTGTTATGGTTCTGGTTCGGCAAAAGTTGCCCTTTGTGCAACTATTCCATTGAGCTAAAGTATAATAATAATAGAAAAAGTGACTTGACAGGGAGAGTGTATTTGTGAAGTTACTTATACAAATTGACTTGTGCTATAGTGCAGAGACTTACTGCTCTTTTTTTTCTAAATCTAATGCAAACCTTAGCCCTGATATTTACTTCGAAACTACTACTCCTAGATATAACCGTAATCCTACTATCAAGTTATATAAGTATAACCCGACCGCTAGTTCCATAATCACAACATTAGCTCGCACTTTAACTCTAACGCCACTCCTTAAATTGAGAACAAAGTCGCTTGAAAGATAAGGGGCCCATATTACCGTTCTTAAAAGAAAAGAACAGTAACGTCATGAGAGTTTCTACGAAGAAGGATGGAAAAATGCAATCATTTTTACCTAAAGTTCCCATTTCAGAACCTATTTGAGTAGTCCTACAAAGACCAAGAGATAGAATTTATATCATGGTTTAAATAAGACAGGTTTGCAGTGAAAAGCATCGGCTCTCAAACGATTTGGTGTTAAATCTGTTAAGTCTTGATTTGCTTAAGGCTTGCTTACCTGATCTTGTCAAGCAAGCACAAATGCTCACTTTTCGTATGCTGCGCAAATACTTCGGATCCTTTCAACATATATTATTCCATTCGTTGTTGTCTCTGTCCGTTATGCTAGACCGAGAAGCTTATGAAAGAATCATAATTGCATTCTCAAAGCCTTGCGAGCTGCTTGAGTCAAGCTTACTCGACGGGACCCGTCCATATTTTCAAGTTTGACGAGGCCAAAATCCTCGCAAGAGGTGACAAGCACGTGAGCCGCGAGCTGCTCGAGTCATGGTTCTCAGTCCCCCAGTCCATCAACAAGCGCAACGATTTGGCGTTCCCAAACGGTGCAGTGAGAAATTTTCTGAGCAAGAGAATCAGTCACGTGGGAAGGACTGGGCGCAACAACAACTCTGATGATAGCGGGCATAATTGTCGCGCAATTATCAAACCCGCATCTGAAGCGGACAAAAACGCCGTGATAATTAATGAGCCATCACTGCACCAATTAAGACATCAAGCGGTGTCTATAGGAACTGAAAATTATAGTACTCATGAGGGTGACCGCTACGAACTATAAATACCGTGTAATCTGTACATGTATCACCCTATCTGCGCATAACTCCGACTGTTCTTCTATTACCTATGATTAAGAATTCCCGAGGGAATCCGAAACGTCAGGACAATAAACCTCTTATTCCAGTGATCGCTTTTTCTGCCAAACTGCTTCCTGGAACTGGGATATTCTCCTCTATAGACATCATAATGTTGTCCTTCGAGAAACTATTAATGACAAACTGTTTGAAGGACACTTAAGGTTTGGTACATGTAGAACACTTAAAACGCCCACTTAGCGCGCATCACTGTGGCATTTATCGTCTGTCCTAGATTCTCTTAGGTTTGATTTTTAACGTAAGTGGTTTTAGCTTACCATTGATTTTGGTTTAAGTTAGTTATTATTAAATTTACTTATTTCTTAATATTTGCATAATTGGGCCACTTTTCCGTTGACAAGCATTATATTATTTGAATAATTATTCCTGCTTTTTCTACTTTCATAACGTTTATTTCTTATTTATATTCCCTTTCGCTCATATTGTCCTGGCTCTATACCGTTAATTACATCTGGTCTTGTGTTACAGAAGGATGGGACTTTCGCGTGCTGACCTGGGACACAAAATAAGATTCTATTGCATTTTGTTTGGCTGAGGATGATGAAAACGGGGAAAGGTTGAAAGTTCTTAGTTAAATGATTACTTTTTAGGCACTCTCCATTTGACAGTAGGAGTTCACAAGCCAGATCAACAGGAAATCCAGATCCGAAAACGTTATACTAACACCCAAGTTAATGGTTTCTACTTTTTATTGGAGTAGCGTTTATTTACTGTCGCACAGGTCTTAATCTAAAAAATTGCATTCATAATGGTAATTATTTGAAGAACGTCAAATGTGCTTCGCCATCGAAGATCTCTGATGACTCGGATCCGAGTTATTTGATCGTTGATTTTAGCTGAGTGACGACTACCAATAAGACAGGAATGGTCATCCTTGTTCCCCCTGCCCTTGTTAATATTACTTGTCTGCATGCATCAATGGTCGTAACGCAATTATCTCCTATTAAGCCTCAAGCCAAGACGGAACAAAAAGGTCCTGATAACCAATCTGACAAACAAACTTTCATTTTCTCTATAAGGGACTTACTTTGCTTTACAAAAAAACTTCCATGACCAACTGGCCGGGATCATAGAAATGCTTTACAGTAAATCATTTTGTGAAAAGTCATACAAAGTCAGTTTTTTTACCTGAACTTCCCCGAGGGAGTCGTAAAAAGGACTCGTCAGTTTCCCACCAACGAAGTGCCAACTGCTGGAAAAAGTTCTTTTAAAAAAACATTGTGCAATCTGTGATTTTCTTTAACTTAGGCGAAGCCTGATTGGTGCGTCTGTTGACAAACGTGGCAAAGTGATGTATAACTCTCTGCAAAACCGTCGTTTTTCGCACAAAAGCTTGCAACCTTTCACAACAGTCTCCTTTCAGTGTCTCCAAATACTTCGTGGACAGAGTCTTCGTCAACTCTAGGAGCATGCTCTTGCTTAAGAAAATGTCTATTCAATTAAGTGGGTCACCAATGGAAAGCCAAACAGTTTTTTTGGGATAAGTGCAAAGCGCATGTAAGTAACGAGCGTGGTAGATAAAAAATGTTCACCTTAAAAGGTTTATCTTCCGAGAATGCAGTTGTGTCTGGAAAGAAGAATTAATAGTCCGTGAGAAAAAAGCATGGTATATTTATTCCTCAAAACTGGCCATCCCTCACACCATCAGAAACGCCGTTTCAAATAATTAAATTTTAAAAGCCAAGTTCCGTGACCTAGCACACTGTCCCAAATTTCCCGCTCGCTAAATATTTTAATTTATTTGTAGAGGAAGTCTGCGAATTTCTGGTGAAAATGCGATTGTTGTCGTTCTACAGAATGGCTGAACTTATTTATGTCATGACCGATATTATTACTCCCAGGGGTATTTATGTCAGTGTTTGTTTAAAATATTGAAGAATTTTATTTCGTATGAATATTTTCTAGGCCCTTACCTTTGTAATTATTACTATGTCAGCATTGGGTACTAAAATATCAAATAATTCACACTCAACAAAAGTATGAGGGAATTTGACGAGAGTCCATTTCGATAAATATTCAGTTTAGAATACAATTGTGTGCAATTCTCACTGACTCTGCAAATTAGGTGACATTAATGTCTTCATTCTTGACAAAATACCGTTATTATTCAGTAAACTGCTATAAATGTTTAAAATTAGATCTCGTGTTTGTAACTGCATGTTAAAAGGTTGATGAAGAAAACTTGATTGATACTACAACTGCGCTATTCCGTTAACCTATAGTCTGTTTAAAACACATTAGAGAGAGACTTACGTCTACGGTAAATTTTGTCGATGACTACTTTACCTCAACGCAAACTACCACAATGTCTTGTCAAGGAGTTCAAATCATTCAGCAAATATTCTCCACTTATGCGACAAAGGACTATTTTAATTGATTGAAGACATTCAGCTCCAAAATATTGCAAACAAATTTATGTTTTCTTTATATGTGGAGTCCTTATTTACAAATATGACATTGGACGAAAAACTTGATTTCATATGCACGCATGCGTCAAAAGCTCGTCTGCCGCCTGAAACATTACAGTTCATTAGGAAATTTTGAACGAACAATGTTCAACTTCTCTTTAATGGGCTACTGTACAGACAAATCGATTGACTTGCAATCGGAATCCATTGGGTCTATCTTCACAGGCATCTTTATGGACCTCTAAGAAGAAAAGGACTCATTGCAGCTTAATATAACAACAATATATCGATGATATGTGGAGCATATATTCACTATTGTTGATCCCAAAACAGACGTCGAAAATATTCTTAATTTTATAAATAAATTGCATCGTTTTAGCCGCCTGTTCGAGCTCAAAACGGGCTCAAAAAAACGAGCTCCAAGCGAGCTCGCATTTTCGCGCTTCAAGCTCGAAAAATCGAATTTCATTTTTCATCCGGACAGGGGTTACATACTTTCCAGCGAAAACCCCCCATTTTTTCGAAACGCAGTAAAATATTACTTTTTGAAGACTGTTTGATTAGGAATATGTTGATTATGTAAAAAGTGGGATCAAAAATAGTATTTTACAAAAAATAAAGAAATAGGTTTCTTTGGCGCGTTTTCAGAATTCTGGGCTACCCGAACGCAACACTATGGATGTCATGGTAGCTGGCCCATCATCGTCATCATTGTTGCGTCGTACATCTGAAAGGAGGAAATTAGGAAATTTAGACGCAGGGAAACGTATCATAACAGAAAAGGGCGGGGAATGTCAGGGAACAAATGATATCACAATATTTCTGTAAAATGCAGAAGTTACGGGACAAGTTGGGTCGCGTACTCAAACCATAGGAGAAATCATTGAAATGGGCTTTAATATCATCGCTTACCATACCAACGCCGTGGCAGTGTTCCCTAACCTCGGGCGAGGTCTAGTGGAAACACCAACACCAACTGAAAAGAAGGTAAACGCAGTACAAAAGTGGGAAGATTGTGGAAATCACCCTACTTGAAATTTGTAAGTAAGCAGTTATTCCAATGGGTAATTTAAAAAGCAAATTTCGCGTAGTTTACTGACTTAAGCGGTTCTGGTATGTGGTGACCTTCGGAGGACCACTTTGCAGTTCAATGCCATCAACAAATCCCTGCTGGACCGACAGATGACGTGTATAAAATTGGAAGATTATGGGTAATTCAACCTACATTTACGTAGGTGGCTGTAATACATAAGGATCTCTGGAAGACCCTACTTGGAAACCCTACCCAAATGGAAACGAAATCTGGTACTTACATATTTCCAGAGGGCTAAGATTATTTGCTCCATTGAGACCCGAACCCGCAGCAACTGTCTGCATAAAATAAACTCTAATTTAACTTTGCTATCCCTCACGTTTCATTCAGAATTACAGCAGCTTTTTACGGCCAAAATCTACGGACCAGTTGTTTCCGAAAAATCCCGTTTTTATATCTTTATCCTTTAAGGGAGATAATATCTCAAAAACAATTAAGCGACGGCTCCGTTGCTCCATAGAGAGAACGTATTATGCAGCTGAACTAATATTCCTTACTCCAACTAAATCCCTTCCAGTAAACTAGGCACAGGATGCCTTGCCTTTACACGCCACTCCCAATCATGTCTACGAATTCACGTGCACTTGCGGATGCAAGAACATTGACCGTATGCAAAGGCAATTGGCGACCAGGGCCGCTGAACATTTGGCTAATTGTCTTTCAGAACAAGAAAACAAGGTGCCACGCTCCTCTTCCTTTAAAAAAATTGCATTCGGATATTGCATTTTGGTCCTTATCTCTTCAAAATAAACTGTTCCGCATTACTGCTTCTCGTAATTTCTCCACCAAGTTAAGATTTTTTGCATTGCATCCAGCAATAGAACTTAGTCCCGTATGGAATAGCATTTCTCCTTCCTTACCGTCTGATTGAGTATATGTAACTCGGTTTGCCTTTAAACTCCAATGTAGCGTATGACCCGGTAGGAATGATTTTATTTTGTTTTCAGGCATTGTTTATGAGTAAGTCACTTTCCCGGCACTTCTTTCCAGTACACGGGCTTACTCGAGTTCTTCTCCTTCTTTAAGTGCAAGTTTGCGAGGAAGAGGATATCACGGCCCCGTGATCATCTCTAAACATCCGCCTCTTCAAGCCAGGTGAACTCAAACTTTTTGTGTAGAACTCTTATCTCGTCCAACTTAGTTAATCAGCGTCTTTGGACCACCATTAAATTACATCCTCCTCTCTCACTACACATCGTCTCATTAGTCTGCTGAAATTGCGCGATGCATCCTCCCAGTATTGAAAATGCCGGAGACATGATGTCTCCTGCAAGGAAATGGAAATAAGAAGGGGAAGTTTGGCAGCTTTTACTTATATATTTGTCCCAATTGGGTAGCAAGTCGGCTGGATTCGAACTTAAGCCAGCAAGGGGAAGGTTTTAGTACAGCCAGCGCTCTAGCCAACTGAGTTATCGAGGCCCACGTCGGGAGTCGGGCATTTTTATCATACTTGGGTCAATTTACCCGCCCAGATTACAACACCACGTGGAATCCACGAATTTTGATGCAGTAACCTGACTGCCCAAGTAGGGTTTCCTAAGCAGCCAATCTAGAATCCACCCGATGACTACCAGCTTACATGATTAGTGGGGAATTGTGGCATATTTGAAAATTCACTTGACTATTTGGCTATTTTTATGACAGATTTGTCTTTTCAAGTCCTCAGAGAAAGAGTGACTCGGTCGAAAAAATTTGCTGTTCCTGGCTCAAGGAGAACGGCAGACGTGGTCAAAAGTAATTTCAGATTATGAGTGGATTTTCTATCTCAGGAAATTTTGACTGACATTTTGAAATGCTTTTTCGACTCAAATAAACTGCTTAAGTAGGATTGTCAGATTGACTATCGTGCAGCTTAATCTCAAGATATTTAAGGCACCTAAAGATGACGACTCTTGAACAGGCCTTTTTCTAACTGTCTGCAATGTCACACCCTGTAGAAACTTCTACTTTAATATCATGCATTTTTCGTATGGATTGTAAAAGCCTTAAAAATTGGAATATATTTTGCAGAAAGCACACATAAAAAGATTATGTCTTGTATTCATGCTTAAACAAAGGCTATATTTCGGCTTTTAAACACATTTTAAATGACCGAATAAGTTTGAAATCTGCCAGCTGTTCCACTTAAATTTGGGGTTTCCAAAGTGCATTCTATTAACATTCACTCTCAAGTAACTAAAATTCCCTGTGAAATGCGCCAGTGGTCATATGGTTTTCATGAAATATTGCACCGGATGTTCGTAACTGACAGATACGATGTATTTTTAATGAAAATTTTACCGTCTTTAAACCCTCATGAGTGAAAGTGCTTTTTGAGTTTCAAAATTTGAAGAAAGCTTAATTTGCTTCCACAAAAGAAAGAATAATTTATATGTATTTTTATAAAATATATTTGAATGGAGGAGGGCGTGCAAATGTAATGAAAGCATGCACAACAATTAGGCAACTTTTTTTATAGAATATGATTTTGCAGGCGCTCAAACGCCGGCATCCTGACGGGCGGACGCAACTGGAATTGGCAGCCCAAGCCAAGGATTACTTACCTTGTTCATCGATAAGTGAGCACCTGCTAGATACGGGTCTTTCTGTGGACCCAAAAACTTCTTTCCGAGTACTCGTTCGGGTACAAACAACTCGTATCTGTCTATCCTTCCATATAAGATGTAAGCTTTCGTAAGCTGTAGACCAGTGAATTAAGAAGAAGGTTGTTGACTACCGATAAAAAAGTGTTAATTTTGCTTGTTATTAAAATTTGTGTCAAGGTAATAAAAAGGCATATTCTAACCCGATAAAACAAAAATGTCTTTTTGCCACTGCAATACTCCTCCTGTTGGGAGAATGGAGTTAAAAAATGTTAATATGAAGAAACTGTGGGAGTGCTAAGTCAATAAAGATGGTTATGATCAGGAAAACGGAGATTACGGCCACTGAATGCAAGGAAAGGAGGTATTGACAATTGAGAGAACAACGCTTTATTTTCGTTTTTATTATTAATGAACGTATCAAGTTAATAACAGGGTATATTTTGACTAAATAAAGCAAAGGGATATATAGTTAACTCCAGTTTTTTTCAGATGCCCGAGTAAGCGCTTTTGGTAGATTTTTGGAAGAGGTTTTCAGGAACGATAACGCCCAGCTTGCTGGTCCAGTATAGCCAGAGATCTCATTATTTTTTCATCAGCTCAGCTTCTTTCCTGGAAGTTTTGTTAAAAAGATTTCGATGTTTTTTGCGAAACTTATTTTAACGAATAAAGGTTTCATTTTAATTTGAAACCAAACAAATTTAGATAAGAGTGGTTAAAGCCCTGTTATTGATTAATTTCAAAGGAAATCGAAAAGCATTTCGGATTATTTAGCATCAGCCTACGGTGCGGATTGCACACATCGATAACTCCTAGAATGCTGTTCACTTACTGTTGTTTTTTGTTTTAATGCGCTGGTAAATTTGCGGACAATTACATTCACTTAAAAGGATTTTTTAAGATAATTTGCGCAAGGGACCGTGAACTGGATAAGGAACCGACAGAAGAAATACAAAACAGAGTATCCGGCTTAACTTCACTGTCCAGCGCGTGATAATTCGCCAAAAGATAGTAGACAACCGACAATATTGTTTGCAAATTCAGTTGCCGCTGCCAAAAATGCCTACTTTTCTCTCTTATATTTATTAGATAATTATGCCGGGTACTTTTTCAGATGAAGTGTGCGTGGATTGCTTAGGAGGATTGCTTAGGCGTATTGTGTCAGCATTTGTGGACGCCATACGTTGCAGTATGCTTGGCAGTTAACTTGACCCAAAAGTGATCCAACACACGGCTCCCGAGGGGCTTCATAGCTCACACGGCTAGAGCGTTGACTAAAGTAAAGCCTTCCCCTTGCTGTCGTAAGTTTTAGACTGCTGAGTTATGAACAACTGACACAAAGGACTTTTCCCTTAAACTTAAAGCACTTTTTTTGAGAAACTTAAATTTCAGACCCTAATCTGCGCCCGTATCACACTATTCTTTGGTCACGCCTGAGCAAGTTTTCTCGACAGAAACGTCGGAAACGTCAGATAAATAAACTTCTTGTTCCACCAATTGCAGATTCTAGTTCGGAACTCGTTTTTTTGCGAAAAAAACTGATAACTTCTCCGGTATTCCCACCGATACCATTTTAATGTTCATAAAATACATAGTATTAGCTGTTAGTATTGCCGAATATTAGTGAAAGGGCGTGTAGACTCAAATGGGCTAAGTGGGAGTTTCTTTTGGAGGTCCAGACTAGCCTATGGCTTGACTACTCCACTTAATCACCATCCACAAACATATGATTTAGAACACAAAACGCGTTCATAAAAAAAGTTGTCCGCTCTCAATATCTAATTCAGTAAACTCAAAATTCCGGCCGTGAAGCGTTAGTAAACTTTCAGTTGCGGGATTTTTTGAAGGGAGGGTATAAGGCAAATACAGGTTAACCCTATCGAAAGAAGCGATTCCAGAACGAAGAATTCGTGAAGGTAGGGCCGTGAGCTCTGGGTCAATGGCCTTCAGTGTTTGATTTTGAGCTTTTCTCACTGTTACCTAGGGATAGCTGGCTCCCTGCATTCCAGACATATAAAATTCTCCTACAAACGAGGCAGTCAAGTTGGAAAAAATCATTCCAAAATGTTCAGCAAAAATGTCCTTAATTCACATTAAATAAAATTCTTTACGCAGACCACATAACAGCGGGCCATAAAAAACAATGCATAATGGCCAAATACTGCAGTTGTCGACTTGATAACCAGTCGTCGTTGAATGAGCCACATTTTCTTGTGACTTGTCTGTCTTTTAAGCAGCGCTAGCGTAGTGGGCACGTGATCTCACTCTTAAAGTCTTAATAAACACAGGTGCTAAAACCACCCCAATATAATAACCTAAATAGACCAACTGATATCCAAGTAACAAAATTGAAATACGACTGCAAAGCAAACAATGGTGGCCGAATTTAAAAGGACCATGAGAAAATAAAGCAAGAATGTAACAAAAGCGGCCGTATTTGCGAAATGTTACTCACAATAAAGGGGTTGTCGCTTACAGGTGAAATACTCGGTGGAATAAGAAGGTGTCCCGTGGTTATATTTCTAAAACAAGAAAGCACACGTGTGCTGACATCTAATTGGACTGGACGCTGCTGGATTAAAATAAAACATTTGTCCCAAGACTGATGCCCCTTTGTGGGGAATCTTGCCAAAGTCTTTATGTTTCTTGGATGATCCTTTTTATATTACTAAAGTTTTGTAAGAAGCACAAGAAGGCTTATTTTTTAGAAACAGTAGCACACTCACTCTTTTTGTTTGAAACAGTAAGTATGCCTATGAGAATATAAATTCATAATATGCATTTCAAATACCGTCCTTTAGTTTTTTTTTCGCTAATACATAGGCGGACGCGCGGAAGGCTATCACAGAGCCCTAAAAGTTGTGGTTTGAAAGGTTGCCAATGGATGCAATCATTAGCCAAACGTAGTCGGCCCAGTGTGTGTGTGTGCGTTTGGATGGAGTGGTTGACTGGCAGATTGAAAGTTAGGCTGCAGTGGCTCGGTCCTACTTTGCTGTCCGTGGAGTTCCTATCGAAGAATGTTACGTTAGTTAAACGCTAGCAACTATGACTTTCGAGCCCGGTCTCTTAGGAGAAGAGAAGTCATGGAAGGATACAGTGGCAGAAACGGTTTATTCTGAACTAAAGTGATGGAGAATAGATAAGAAGAATTTGACTATTAGACGAGCATGCAACCGCTGGCCACAGCATCAAGTCTTTAGTGAGGTGATTGCAGGTATACAGGGACGTTAAGCAGTGGCTCCAGTCACGCTAACAATGTGTGCCTTCTTTGAGTCCAACCAGCTTCGTCACGACACCAGGCCCAGGTTAGGGAGGTGGAGAGGGAAAGTAGATAAAACGCAGCTCTACTCTCGCTATAATCGAATACAGCCTTAAGTTAGCGCGTAAGCCTTCAGCTTTCCGAATGATGTGCAGGACATCGTCGTAAAAGACGATCAAACTGCCGTGAGTATGTAAGGGAAGAAGATTCTTCATCCGCTGGAATCACATCTTTATTATTATGTGCTTTGGAAATCTTTCTGAAGCCCATCGTCAAAGATAAAAGCGGCAACAAAAACAAGCAACAGTTAAAGATGGTAAGATCTAATCGGACACCACTTAAACCAGTCCAGAGTTGACAACGTAGGGCTCTGTATGCCGGCAGCAGCTCGATTAATCGTAACTAAGTTCTTCTCAGAGGGCCAGGCTTTCGTCAATTCATGGCTTGTCTTGCTTCCAGTGTGGACGACAAGCATCGTACATCTGATATTGGACTCCGGTTGGAGTTCGAAACCTCTGGTGAATTAAAATATGATCCCAGCGAGAAGAAACCTTGAATTGTTTGCCTATAAGTAATTTTGTCACTGATTTTGCAGTCTGCCTTTCTAAAACTTGAGTGTATCTCTTAACTAGGATAGTTCCTTTGCTGTTTACCTTCCAGAATCTTCTGACTTTCTCATTCCTGGAATCGTCGGCTTAATATTTTTCATCATTTAAAAGCTTTGGCCTAACATCTTGGGCTCTCCAGGAGCAAATGAAAGAGGTTACTTTCATCTTTTGATGGGCACAATGTGCATCTGCGAAAGGTTTGCGCGCTCCTGCTCCCAAGTTTAGCTGCTGATTGGCAGTTTGACCTATGAACGACTGTTTTGCGTATTAGTGCTCGCTGACCTCAGTGGGTCTCATTAGAATAGCCATTGTGTTTGATTTATCCAGCCTCGGCTTCAGAGGACCACACGCACGCTTCTCCCGTGTATTAAACAATACTCTATTTTTTTAAAATTAATTTGCTCTTTGCAAGGTCTGCATATGTCTTTGCCCTTCCACAAGCTGTCTTCTTTAAGTTCTCGTTTGTCTTCGTCTTCCTTCCTCATTCTCCTTATTCAACTTCGATGTTGGACTGAGAATTGCACGCACTCGAGCCAATTTCGATGATTAAAAATTTTAATGAATTGAGGCGAATGTTCGCATAAGGAGGGAAGTATGAGGTTGTTCACTCGCCTGAATTATGGCTTTATTTGACGGAGCATTCGAATTCTTACTTGAGTCCATCGGCAGAGATGAAAGTGGCAACAAAAGATAAGCAACAGTTTTATCGGGCAGGAGCCAATCAAACACCAGTAAAGCCAGTTCAGATGTGACAGCGCAGGGTTCAGTATGTCGGCGCAGGGTCGATATATCGATTGAATAAGTTCTCTTAGAAGGCCCAGACTTCAAGCAAGTCCCGACTTCGTTTGTTCCTGGCGTGGCTGCGAAGTTCAACTAGCGACCCTTTTTGTAGCTGTCGGCAGCCATAAAAAGTAAGCCTTTCCCTATACCGTCAATCTGAAGGTCTGGTATGTCTGCGAAAATATTTTCAGGTCCAACCATATTAAAAAAATTTCCTTACTTACGTCCTCGTATACCAACTAAGGTAAAATTTATCGAAGAGAAAATAATGTCAAGTTGATATTCTGTAAAAAATTTTCAATGACAAAGTTAGTCAAACAATTTCACACAAGCAACTGCTATTTTTTACAATAAGCTAATTGACCATTATGATCATTATAATATCTGATACATATTTATTATTATTTGTATTCAGCTGGATAATCGATTACGAAACAGTCCGACAATTTGCTATGGATCACGGCAACTGCATGGTTGGCAAATAACTGTCTGCGCTCGCTGCTAACGTTCCCAAATTGCACTGGGGATAGATGTTTAGCATTTTGAGTGTTTGTTTTTCGCCCAATAGGCCATGGTCTGTTTGGGACGCAGTAGGCTATGTGCATAGCTGATTGATGCCCGAACTAGGTTTAAGAGAACAGACTTATTTACAAAACCCTTTCCCTTTTCAAGAGCCCTGTTGATGTGTGTGTTTGTTTTTCATACGTTTTTGTGCAACTATCAACTCGTTTGAGTGGTGTGATCTGCTCTGCAGACGCGCAAACGCCCTCTAAGGTGGACAAAAACAGGCAGCGCGTTTTTCTGACTGGTTTTAATTAGCTGCGTGAAAACGAACCTGAATCCTCTTAAAGTCTAATTTAGCTGCGACCTCCCGACTGCGCGTATCACCCTCCATTATTGAGCAGGAAATAGTTTTCATTTTAGTCCTTTAAGTAATCGAAATTCAACCATTCCTAACTGCAAGAACAGTTAAATGCAGGTTGAACTGCTCTTCCATTGAGATTAAAAGGCAATAATCACTTGGTAAATAATTGTATTATCCCAACTTGAAGTATACTATCTACAGTAGATGGAATAATCACGATAGGTCATGGTCGCATATCTCATGGTTGTCTTGCCAATTTCAATCGGGGATATTAACCTATTCGTTACAGACTCACTCGCTGCGGCCTGCCTTGGGGTCTCCTTTTGAGCCCTGCCAACAGCCGCACAGTAGCTAGTGCTATAGATATTGTTACTTTTTGACTGAATTTGAGAATCAGAAAGTCCTTTGCTAAAGAAGACTTCATTTAAATTTTCTTCCTGTAGAAGAAAAACAAGTCAAGTTTTTTTATGATATCCAAATAACATTCCACACAAATCAACATCGCAAATCCAGATCTTGTGTTTGAATACATTAATACGTAAAAGAAAATTGCTATAAGAAAGAAATTTTCAACAACACCTCCGTTGAAACCACAAGTTTTGATTCTTTATCCCTGAAATCTAGGCGAAGGTAGTTATGGAAAAGCAAATGCTGTTCAAGAAACGAGAGGTGAATTAAAGTTTAAAACATTTGCCTTGTGGTTTTGGGGGATTTTGCCATAAAACGCAGAAGTAAAATGTTTTTCGACATAAATTTTCTACTACAGTGAGCATGAGACTGTGTTATTAAATGTATATTGAGTAAAAGTCAGACTTTATCCCCATTCTCTGTCAATATAAGTCAAAGCACTCCCAGACGGAAATTGCTTCTGAAAATCTACCGAAATTGGCAGCCGAAGGGCTGCCGCGTAAGTCACTAGCGGATACTTTTGCAGTTCCGTCTGTAGATAATTATAACATTATACGTCCCTCAGGATGTTACACAGGAAACATCTGTCAATGCTCTCTCTGTGTATAATTATAAAAAGCATAAAGGAATCCGGCTTTCATTTGCAAAGTGCTAGTAAAAGCCATTGTTGCGTAGGAGAGGAAATTTTTTGTTTAAGATTATATTTATCTCAGTCGTTCTGTTTGTAACAGCCTTTACTCTGGTTATTATGTTATTATTTTGAGATGAATCGCCGAAGTCGGCCGAGATAATCATTAAGAATGGGACTTGTGTGATAAAAGATGCTGACATGTGAAAACGGCTGCTATTCATACACAAACAGGCGCTACTGAATATTTCATATTTCACATTTCATATTTCATATTTCATAATATTACATATATTAGTGAACATGAAAGAGATATTCAAAGTAATAATAAGTTATTTCAAAAAAGATCTTGCTTGAGAAAAATTAAAAACTCCAAAAACGTCAATAAGCACCGTAACTGAGGGTAAGCGTGGATGGTAGATATCACCGAAATAAGCCTAAATCACAGAGGTAGCTTTTACGGGATTGGTGGTAAAATGAAAGCATACCCTTCCGCATGCATATGTAGCATGTGCATAAAACAACATATTTCAGCAGGAATTAAACGATCCAACTAATGAAAACCTACTCTATTAATGTTATTTTTCGGTTGCATTTAAGTATCTATATATCAACTTTGTGGATAGTTTCATTGAAATTGCGTTTCAATAGTTGTAACGAATCGATGACAATAGACTAAATGCCTATCTTCATGTGCTATCGCTACACGAAACGGAAGTATTTTCCTTATTACTATCTTTTACGTATAACATGTTGTCGGGGTTATGTAAAACGATGGTGATACTCATAAGCTCTCCTTACCTAACTGAGTAAACACAAGTCTTTAAGGTGCTGGAAGTCTGCCCCTATAAAAAACAAGTAGAATTGCGTTTGAACATAGGCCCTTAGTGGAGTTTGTACTTAAATATCCTTGAACAATAAGTGTAACCCTGATAGCAAAAGTCTGGAGTCCTCGCTCTAAAGGAGCAGGCGTAGAGTGCTTGTAGTACGTAGTACGCTGATTGGTGTTCGTTCAGTGCGCCTCTCCATAGACGAACGTGTAGGCGCGCATTCACGCAGTGCATGCTTGCCGCCCCCTCCCCCCTCGACCTCACGACCATGGAGGGCCCCCCATCGCAAGCAGAAAATGTATGCTCCCAGCGTGGCCCAGATTTTGACCATGGAATGTCTTCGTCGACGGAAGAAATCGAATAAAAAAAATGGATTTTAGTGAATTTGTCTGCGCGGCCGTTCGCGTTCAAAATTTGATGCCGAGCGAGGGGCACCAACAAGCAGTATGATAGGTGTGACATGAGAGCAAGACATGAAGGGGGTGAGGGTACGGGGAGACTAGGGGTCACGCTGCCGGCACCAGCAGTGGGAAGGCCCCTTACGAATCTACAGAAATCTAGACGAATCTAGACTTTTGCTATCAGGGAAGTTGAAGCTTGGTCGTCAAAAGATACGCTCCAGTTCAAGTATACAGATTCCAATGCAATTACACAAGGACTTGCTGTTTATTCTTCCGTTGCTACATTAATTGAGAGGCGCTTGACTTAGACAAACAGGTTTCTTTCCTGACTGCGCCGATCGGGATGCCACAGGAATCAACACTTTCATAAACCGACATGTTTACATGCCAGTAGATGACCAATACATTTAATTGCCAGGTGTTGTCGTTAGCATACAATATTGTGTAACTTAAGAGATATTTCTTGTGTATTTTGGAGAAAGTTTCTCCAGAAACGAACTCGTACGTTTTGGCTGTAAATACTTTTTTCTTATTTTTGTTGTGGAATTGTAAAAATTGTTTTTTTACAAATTTAGGCAGATTTCGCTATTAAACTCAGTAATTAACCTTTTTATGCTTACGTTTTGAGCTATGCTTAGCGCTAAGGTGAGGGCTGTGACTCAATAAGGGTTACCCTTCGTGCAACAACTCCTATTCCATAGAAGAAGTAACTGGAAAGAGAGATTGTATTTTTGAGCAAGGGGGGTGGTTAGTAATAAAAATTAACTCTTACTTTATTCAAGGGATTCTTGCGGTTGTTTCCTAACTTTCATTCAAACCTCAGCCCTGATATTTACCCCGAACCTATTACTCGTAGCTCTAACCATGATCCTACTATTAAATCACATAAACATCACTCAACCCTAGTTCCATAATCACAACAATAGCCTTTACTCCTCAAATTGAGGGCAAAGTCACTTGTTAGATGAGGGGTTCATATTTCCGAGCTCAAAAGATAACGATAGGTACCATATGAGAGTTTCTACGATGGATAAATCTCGACAGAAAATGCAATTATTTTTTCATCTAGAGCTCCCGTGTCAAAACCCATGCGAGTAATCCTACAAAGACCAGGCGATAGGACTTACGTTATAACTTAGGTAAGAAAGGTTTTAACTGAAAAGCATCGACACTCAACCCACTTTGTTTTAAATCTGTCAAGTCCGGATTAAAGTAACGCTTGCTTATTGGATCGTGTCAACTGAGCACAAATGCTCATTTCGTTTTCTCTCATCCTTTCCTATGCTGTGCTTGTACATATTTAGTTTATATATCATTCCATTCATCGTTGCCTCTGTTCAGTATGGTTATAAATGACCTACATTCGTATGCCAAAGGCCTTACTTAAGACATCTTACCAGTTTTGCTTCGATGAAATGCAGAACTACTAAGAACATTTTTTTCTAGGAAAGTTAGGGTTTCACACTTATAGATTACTTAAAACATACAGTTCACGCGCATAATCGTGACATTTATCGTCTGTCTTGGTCCCATATTCCATTCAAACCCCCCACATAATCTCTTACCGTACATTTTGCTAAGCTTCATTTCAAGGCACAGTATAAGGACTTTTTGCTTGCATTTTCGTTTGGCTAAGGATGGTGAAAATGGTTAAGTCAAAAGATTCTTAATTAAATAATTGTTTTTTTAGCATTCCCAGTTTGACAGTGAGAGTTAACAAGCTAGATCACTGAGCCGTCCAGATCTGCAGGCGTTGCGCTATCACTCTAGTTAATGGTTTCTACTTTTTGTTGGCAGTAGCATTTAGTTCATAGTGGTAATCACCCGGAGTACGTCCAATATGGTCTACTATCGAAGAAATCCGGCGACCCGAGTCCGAGTTATTTGATCATTTATTGTAGCTGACTGATGATGGATGATAAAACAGGAATTGTCATCCTCTTTTCCTCTGCCTTTGTTCGTATCACTTATCTGTATTTGTCACTGGTCGTTACGCGATCATCTTCTATTAAGCTCCAAGACAAGATGCGACGAAAAGGTCTTCTTAACATATCGGACAAGCACACTTTTCTAGGATAGATTATATTCTGACTCACAACTGATAGGACCACGAACCTAAGCCCCAGGGGTAGAGCATGGGTCTTTTTTACTCGCAATGACTAAAATTCGGCCTCGAATGCCAGCTCATCCAGACCTGCGCTCTTTCCTGCATCGTTTCCCTGACGTCCTGGCTAGCTTTGCAGATGTGGTCCTAAAGCTGTGACATACATAGGGCTTAGCGGCAGCATTTCTCCAAACTCGAATCCCGGGTCAGAAGTTGTGGAATAGCAAAATCCTGCAGCGTCTTCAGGTAATATTTGTTGTAACGGTGAATTCAGTGTTGTCACCGTCTAGTCACGCCCTTAAGAATCCCCAATGAAGAACACAATAAGAAGCGCGTAACTTTGGAATCCACCTGGAGGAGGGTTTATTGTGTACAAAACCCGGAGTTGCTTTCTCGGGCGGCAGGTGCCGCTGGTTGATCTCCAGCGCGATGTTGTCAGGTCTCGGGGCTAGCCCGGCCATCGGGAGCTGAACTAGCGGTGTCTTCGTAGTCCGTGTTGTAACTCGCTGTCTGATAGGAGACAGTGGCTTTTAAGTGATTGTCAAGCGCGTTCGCTTGTGGCATCATTGGCCGCACTCTGATAAAGTCACGCAACCACTTGGCTCTTTAAAGAGTGTGACTGCTTCGGCGCGCGCTGTGACGTGCGTGCGCGTGGACAATCATCGCGTGGGTGTTACCACTGCGAAGGCATATGACCTTGCATGCCGTCCTCTGCTAACAAATGAATCATTGTGGCAGTTGGCGATGAGTACGATGCCTCAGGAGAGCCTGCACTGTTGATGGCATTTGGTCAGGCTAGACTCCTAACACTATTCCTTTCTACTGGTGGTCGTTTTGCCGGATGCGTGGTGAAATAAAATTGGTTCTATCAGTCCAGCAGGCTAAACAATAACATGCCAAACCCCAGAGTCACATTTATGCAACAGATTTGCTTTCGGATTTTACTTCTCCAGATTCGAGAAGTGAGTGAGTTTACCTAACTAGGGAGACGAAAGATCGACTCGACACTGTACCATAACTGTCCGAAGAGTTGAGCCTAGGTTTCATCGTAGTACAGTGCTGATACCCATATTTTCTAACGAACCTCCAAAACTAATGCTTGAGATGTTTTAAGAACCTAGAGGTGATGAAAATATACTTTCCTATCCCCGTCTGGCCAATCAACTTCAAGGCTGACTCGCAAAAGATCTCCCTGTAATGCCTTTCTCGTTCTTACACTTCGGACGCCGGACCTCGCGGCAGCGGACGCGTTCTCATCCAATATTCAACTTCCTGTAGCCTACTTTCCGCCACTTCTGAGCAAAATATATTGCAGGGGGTTAAGTGAGTCAAACCCTAGCAACCGCGATCTTCAGACCATGGTTCCTTATGGATGAAGAAGTTGGTGGTGGCCAGAGTAATGGGAATAGTTTATTCGATATACATAGGAACGGAGAATAAGCAGGAAGAAGTTTGACTATGGAGTGCACGACCAGCCAGGAGGCTAGCCGGATCCGAAGTGCGGGAATAGTTACAAGGGCCCAGAGCGAGCATTATGTGAGTCAGCTTCAAGGTGCTGATCGGCCTGACCAGTCTGGGGTACGTTTGTGTGCCCCCTTCGCGCGAAAGCAAAGGTTGCGTGTCGCATGCGGACATCGGCCATTGCGCTGGGTCGAGCGAATGGGGGACCAAGTTTTCTACCGCGAAACCACGTCTGTGGCTTCTCGCGTTTGGGGGAAGTGGGCTGCAGGACCCTACAATTATACTATTTCTGCCGCCTGGCGTACTATTTCTTCTCCTCTCCTATGACGAAACCTCTCAGCGACTGAAGATCACAGTGGCAAGAATTTTACCTATTAACTTTAGCCACTGCGATGGACTCTCTTGGGCTTTGTACGAGTTCGGTGCTTGTATTACTGTTGTTGTTAACAGCCCTTCTCTTGTGTGGTTTCTGTAAACTTCTCAGAAACAACGTGAACGCCATAAAACTTCTTAAACTCGCACTGAATTGCAGCCGAGAACTGAAAACCCCCTCAGCAAGCGACACTTGGGTTTCACTGCTCCAAACTTAAATATCGAGTAATGAGCAAGAAAATTATAAACTTACCAAAGTGCACAGCCTTAATTGTCCCTCGGGTACGACTTCGCGTTTGCTCGAATTATATCTAAAAAAGCATATAAGAAAGGGGTATGCGTAAAGATTCGAGGTCCAGATTGACGTGGTGGAGACCGAAAGGCGCATTGACTTGCCCACAACTACGCTAACCCCAAAGGGTCCAAATGTCTCGCAAGCCGGCCAGCGGTCAACCTTGGGACCTCTAGGGTAGTCGGCAGCAAACGGGAAAGTAAGAGCTTGTGTGTCCAGCACGGCTTTAATACAAGACCACCAGTAAGACTGACTAACTCAAGATCACCAAGTGCAGCGAGATGTTTTCCGAAACGTCAGTACAAACACAATTCAGTCCAAAAACTCACTCCTTCTTCTTTATCTTCTGCGAGAGGGGAGGAACCTGGCAATTAAACCAATATATCAGCAACTATGAGGACGACCTGTTTATTCCGCAATCAATCAAACATGAGCAATAGTCCAACGACTTAAAGCAAACACGTGATGCAGGGGAAGAGTGAGTTTATAGCATGAACGATGCCAAGCATTTTTAGTCATCACACACGCAAAATTTGACAGTAACCTGCATAAAACTATCCTTCTTCCAGACAAAAACTCATAGCACAGCCCTGCCAGAAAAATGCAGTATCTAAACATTAGGCAGTACAAGTGCACTAACTAACACCATTTAGAAGACCAACTGACAAACGGAGCTAGGTATGCAAGGCACCAGGGCAATGCGAAGTACTGCTGAGGTATCAACTGCTTCGCCAAGAATGCATTTTCCTTTCTTCGTCTTCTTAGTCGGTATTGGGTAATCTATGAACCTTTTGGCAGATGAAAAAATAACGCTCTGCTACTCTTTCCGCTAATGTCTCTGATGAAAGACCCGCGGCCGATTTCGAAACGTCAGGTGACTAAAAGTCTTGTCCCAGCGATCACATTTTCTTCTTCTCAACTCTTATGATCTCTGGTTTATGACTACTTGTCAACCAAAGAACATTCGGGGTTATTTTGTTTTCACCTTCCTCTCATCGTTTAGCACTTTAATCAGGCTCTAGGTCTTTTTTGTACAATACCTGTATGTGGTGACTTCAACCGTGTGAATCAACGTCCCCTCACATTGTTAGGTTTTGACGACCTAGTTTCTTTCAACACTCGTGCTGACGCCCCTCGTGATCACATTTTGACCAATTATCCTAAACCTTTTGCTGTCAAAAAAGAGCCCCGTTGCCAGGCTCAGATCACAGTGTTTTATTGGGCCTGCCAATCATCTATTGTGGTTCTAAGAAAGGGCTGTTAGGAAATCCGAGAAGAAATTTAATATATTTTTTCTACAGACCTACATATCTGAAAACCTTCCTGCACTTCTTGAACACTGGAACGTCGAGTCGTGCTCCAATTTTCTCACAACATTTTTAAATGAAATGTTTACTGTCTGCTGTCCCCTTGACACTGTCATGGTTAGACCTGACAGAATCTCTTCTACCCATCTAAAGACTTTGAGATTCCAAAAGGAATTGTTCTACAAACTAGGTCTGCGAGATAGACTAAAGGATTTGAACGTCCAAATAAAGCGTGAGTTTTCCAGGCTGAATGACCTTTTTGTTAGTCAGCTTTTTACTTCTTCTACATCTTCTTCTCCTCTCTCCTCGGATGAAATTTGGAAAAGTCTCAAGCGTCTTACTGGTCAACGCAACACACTAGCACATATAGATGCTGACTTACACTAAGGTCCTTTAAATGAACACTTCATCCACACTCCAACTGCCTCCCATCTTCCGACAGACGCCAGTTCCTTATTACCAAGTGTCTTTGCTCCTGTGTCTGTGGAAACAGTGGTGAATCATGTTAAAAAGGTTTGAGTTTCAACAGCTGCAGGACCAGGTGGGATCTCACCATTTCTTCTGAGATCCTGCTCTTTTCAGTTAGCACCTGCATTGACACACCTCATCAACTTGTCCTTCAAGGAGTCTATGATTGCTGATGAGTGGCGATCAGTGAGAATCACTCCAATCCCGAAAAAACGCTCCTCTTTTGGTCAAAAATCTTTTCACCAATTGCCTGCTCTTCTGCACTATTTAAACTTGCAGAACAAGTCGCCTTAGACATCATCACGCCTTTTTCTTCCGACTATTCCGATCCCTTGCAATTTGCATATAAGGCTAGGCGTAGTACACTAGATGCTGTTGCTCTGGTCGTTCATTCTGCTCTGAGAGATTTAGATAAGGGCTGCCGTGCATATGGCTGTGCTTTCCTCGACTAATTCTCAGCCTTTAATACGATCTCGCGCCATCTTCTTCTTAATAAAACCTCTGCATGCGGTTCTCCCGGCTGGGCTGTGTCTTACCTTGGGGACTATTTCACTTCCCGCACTCAATTCGTTCAGTGCGGAAAGCGAAAATCTGTGGTCCTTCCCGACAACTGTGGAGTTCTTCAAGGGGCTGTATTAGCCCCTCATCTCTTCTCTCTCCACACTAAGGACCTACGGTCGCCGAACGAATGCTTGTTTGTCAAATATACTGATGATATGGTTGTTGGCCATCCCCTGAAAAGTCAATCATGCCTCCAAATCCTGAAAGATGACCTAGACCATGTCTCAACATGGTCGTCAGCAAATGGCCTTCTACTTAACGAGCAAAAGTCAGTCCAGTGTATTTTTCGACTGCGACCCTCTCCCAGTCCCGAAATTATCGACATTCTGCCCACCGAAGTATCCTCTCTCCGATGCCTTGGTATTACACTAGCATCGAACCTTACATTTCCTCTTCATCTAGAAGGCTTTTTTATCAAAATCTGTTAATTTTTATATTATATCTGCCGCTTGCACGCCCTAATCTGGCGTTTTGTAGATGCCTGTATTCTCCCCCTCATTCTTTACTGCTCTCCGGTTATTTTTCCAGCTTTACTTAAAAAATACCTAGTCATTTTGAAACGTAGCCTCTGAATGCTCTCTTTAGCTGCCGGTATTTTCTATGTTTTTTGAGCTGACATTATAATACAGCGCCACTTTAAAACGGTCAAGCAATTTGCTGATCGCATACTTAATGAGGTCGCTCACCCTTTCCCCTCTGAACTAATGAATGCGGAGTCTTCCCATCCCATGCGTCGAGGTTTCCGTCATATGTCTTGCCGCACACCAGCATATCAGTACTCGGTACTCCCATTCCTAGCATGCTACCTCACCTGTAAAGAAGCGGAAATTGAGAAGTTGAAAGCCGATCTGTCTCCATAGTTGATGTGGATATCGTGTAAAACTTGACTTGTGAGTATTATGTGATCTTCGACATTTTTAACATGACCCCTTATTTACCTTATCATTTGCCCTCCGTGAATGGAGCCATTTTTGCTGAAAGTTCAGGATTTTATAATCGTCAATATAGCATTCTTCTTCTTCAATTTCACTTTTGATTCCATTGCATAACCGAATGAAAGAGGTCCAAGAAAGCTGTAGGGTGAGGCCTCAAAACTTTTCTAACTACGGAAAAATCCACGGGGACGCGTTTTCATAACCTAGCTGGTGGACTCGATATCACTATTAACTTAGTAGAAGCTCCTAGGCAATTAATTTTTATTAGTTGCTACTGGTTTTCGTTTGTAGGTCTAGTACTCTTCTTGCCGTATCTTTAATCGCACCTTCAGTCCAGCCTTAGGATATTCTCGCTAAAATCAGCAACTTAGTACAAGATCCTAGGCAATCTCAGTCTTGATCTTTGCTACCTGGTGTCCTTTGCAATGCTATTGCTCTATTGGTTACTGTTTAATTGAATCTGCCTATCAATCACCTACGTTGCTGTTTGTTGTGCGCTCTGTCGCTGGCGTGAGACCTGACAGATATGTGGTGCAGGCCGATTTCCATGCCACACCGCGTGGCCCGGACCAACTTGATGATCGATATCGTGACTGTTCCACGCTCCTTGCCTAGCATACACTCTTAGTGCGAGATAGGTGGTATTCAACCCACACGGGGATGAACTGATGCCGTAAGAGTGGCCATGCACGGAACCCTAGCCTGCTGACCTGAATCAGCTTCTCTTAGCGACTTATAGCAACCTAAAGACCAGCTTTGCTCGGCTGTCACCAATGGAGAATCGGCGTTGAAATACTCAGTCTAACTCTTCACCTACATTATCGTGCTTTACCATGACGATTTCTGTACTAGCACTACCAAGTATGACTACTAGCACTAGCATCAGTAGTGTTAGACTATTATTTCTATCAACAGTAACTTTGTACTAGCTTTAATGCAACATCAGTCTTTTTCTTTGCTAGTTATTGTCGTTTTTAGTTCTATTGCCTTTCTTTTCATAGTGTTACTAGTACTATAACTCGCAGTCATGAGCACAATAGTCACACCTTCAGTTTAGACCTTTAGCGCCAACATAGGCTTCTTATTTGAAAGCCTTTATTCCTCCCTGAAGACCCTCCACTGAAAGGTAATCGTCTTTTTTCCTCTACTTTCCTTTGCTCTATCTCTTTCTCTTTTACTTTCTCTTTCTTCTTCCTTTGCACAAACTGCTCTGCAATGCTTACCTCCGGCTTGTCTTCCTTTTTAGCACTGCGCCCATCCCACTTTAGGCAAGCGATCAGCTAGGCGGCGGCCTGTTTCTGGCGGTGGGGGAGAGGGTGAGGTCGACCCTCGGCGCGTTTCTTTCCTCGCTAAAAACAATCTGGTGCGCTTGAAGCTATCGCAGTGCGCGAGAAGTCGTGACTTGGAGGGTTGCCAACTGACGGGACAATTTGGACTCCGCAGTCGGCCCAGTGTGTGTTGTCGTGTGGAGTGGCTTACTGGCGGGCTGAGAGTCAGGCTCACTGGTTCTTTCTCAATATGGCCTTTATAGCGCTCCTAGATGGGTGCCTACGCATCAAGGTGGTGTTTTTGTGGTGCGTGTTGGAGTGTGTTTCACGCACACCGCCTGCGCCCTTCCCCATTTCCGGTCTTCTCGACTTTTGTCCTGACATCGGGCTCAGGTGTGGTGGTGGTCAGAAAGTGGCGTAGATTCTCCGCAAGTCTACTTTCATCATAATACCCCGAGAGTTACCGCGCTGCTTCAGCATGCTGAGGCTCGTGATTGACATCATCAAGAGCGGCAGTCAAACTGTCGGTAGACGTGAAACCTTCAGTCACATGAAGTACTGTATTCGGTAGGAATCCCTTAAAAAATTTAATTTTTTTTCACCACCCCTGCATATGCCGGCAGTAAACTTGGATAAGTTGTATCGTGTCCCTGGAGGACAACTATTCAGCAACGAGGCCTTCTGCCTCAACTTTCTTCCCTCAACTGCGCGACGTTTTCTCCCTTCACCTATTTTCCTTTCGTTTAATCCACTGCAAATTAATAATAATCGTATAGAGGAGAATATCCGAGTTCCAGGAAGCATTTCAGAAGAAGAAGAAGAAGAAGCGATCACTGGAACAAGAGATTTATTGTCCTGACGTTTCGGATTCCCTCGGGAATCGATAATCATACGTAATAGTAGAACAGTCTGAGACACGCGCAGAAAGAGTGATACATGCACAGATTACACGGTATTTATAGTTCATAGTAATTATCAAACCCGCATCTGAAGCGGACAAGAACGCTGTGGCAAGTAATGAGCCATCACAGCACCAATTAAGACTTCAAGCGGTGGTTAAAGGAACCGGCAATTATAGTACGCATGGGGGTGACCGCTACGAACTATAAATACCGTGTAATATGTGCATGTATCAACCTATCTGCGCATGTCTCAGACTGTTCTACTATTACCTATGATTAAGGATTCCCGAGGGAATCCGAAATGTCAGGACAATAAACCTCTTGTTCCAGTGATCGCTTCTTCTTCTGAATAATCCTATATTTGTTCGGGTAAAAACCAACCCGTTGTCTTTTTCATTTCACAGTCTTTAACAACTACTCCTTACGAATTTTGTAAGTAGTGTCTTTTTAGCCAGTAGTGCAGGCCCAATTGCGCGCCAATCTGAATCTGCTCACTATATGACCAATCAGCGTCGCCTGTTTCGGCGTTAGCGTTGGCTCGCGCGCGCGTGCGCTGCGTCCGCCAAAAGGAACACTGCGGCGTGATGACTCTTCACGGCGGCTGTAGGTGCACCGGCAAGTGCAGGAGATCAGGCAGCAAGCTGCGCGCGGCTGTTGCTGCTTGGCTCAACGCTCGTGCAACTGTCCTCGAAACAGTCAGCCTCGCGTACACCCTGAACAGGTACACTGACAGCGTACACCTGTGCAGAGGACAGAGCCGGAGTGCTGCGAGAAGAATTAGAATATGTTTATTGTGCCAGTTTACAGGCAATCGCTCCTTCTTCTTGTGAATTTTGTGAAAATAGTTTCCTCAGGAGGTTCAAAACACACAGCAACCTAGTACTAAGCTGAACCCTTAGCCAAGAGCAAATTGCTGTGCAATTATCTGGCTTGATTTGCAAACAGAATGTAAGTACCCATTGAGAGAGCCTATAGCATCGCGGGATCGTTGTATTGTTTTAAAGTTCCCGTCAGAGAACATGCGGCGAACACGCGTAAGCTTTCGATAAATGCTTATCGGGTCATTTCATTCGTATGGGAACGGGGTACGCGTTAAACAAGCGGTCAATAATGTTCGTCTTATCGTAGTAGTTCGTGGGAATGGGGGGCGTTAGGACTCGATGAGAGGTGGCTGTTTACGCGGCCGTGAGGGTTCGCTGAAGGCGAACCAGGTGAAGGGGTGGAGTCGCGAGAGAAAGCGCGGAAAAGTGCATGCAGCTAAAATATCGTTGGTCGTATCAGGCTAGCGCTTGTTATGCTGTTGCTAGTAGACGCTGACCTAGGGACTTTGGGTAGTGCACTAGGACCTTTTATTGGTCGTATACTGATCATACTAGTCGACGCCTATACAAGCGAATAAGAGAACACCTTGCGGCGGGGCTGAGAAAAGGTAAAGTCAGGAGTATAAACAGCGTTATTCTCGCACACATTGGCGATTCTAGACATCGTGTGGGCTCCAACAAAGCCTACCGGTGAATTTATAAGATCTTCTCCTTCCGGTAGCTCGGTGCTACTCAGACATGCAATATTTCATTTTTCCCTCATAGTAAAAGTCTTTTCATGAAAATTCATAAACTCCTCTGTTGTATCCGTCGATTACGTTCCCATAACACACTTAGAATCCTAACCTTGCGATTTATATATGCCTGCCTTCTTCCCTTCATTCTCTTTTATTATCCTGTTATTTTTCCAGTTTTTCCTACAAATGATTTCCTAATTTGAACACGAATCATTCGAAAGATCTTGTTTCGTCATTATTGGCTTCTCTGAATCTGTATCCAGCAGTCACGCGAAGGTCAAAACCAATGATAACAAGTATCAAGGCAGTAAAGTACTATTAAGCAAAGCAGTAAAGGATAAGCAATTTACAAACCTCAATTGATGCACTAAGTCAAGAGTGAAGGGAGTCGGCCAACTCGCCTGACTCTGTACAAGAGAACAACAAAAGTTCAATAACAACGCAACGCAGGGCGAAACTAGTCTTGGAAAAGCGTGGGTGTGTTAGTGGGAGTGTGGGCGTGGCTCTGTTTTTATATGATTTCAAGAGGCAATACATGCGGCACCTGGATTGGTCTGAAGTACCAGCACGAAAGGAGGGGGTGTTTGTGAACAGAGGCAGTATGAATGTGTCAGCCACGGGGGGCGGCTGGACGAGTGGTTTTTAGAGTAGCCGCGACAACTGGGTCAAGGTGGGAGGGGACGGACAGCTAGCTCTCCGTCACAAATTTACTTCGCGGGATTTCATCTCCGGAAGTCGAAACGACTGTCTCTGACGTCAGCGGGAAGCCGACAGCGACAAGCGAGGGAGTCGAACCGGGGGGCTGGGGGCAGTATTCAGTTATGTGCAATCGAGTGAAAAGGGTAAACATGGGGGCAGCCAGCATTCGAGGGAGGAAGGGAACACGAGCGCGCAGTTCAGAGAAAGGGGAACAGCCTTCGTATGAGGGAGACAATTATATGTATGTCTAACAGGATTTTCACTGGAGAAGGAACGTGGAGAATTTTAAGCTTCTTTAGTCGGAAATAACAGATTCCTTTTGTGGCCGGAGTTTCATAGGTATTTTAGTTGAAATATCATAATCTAACGATCTTTTACAACGATCAAGCATTTTTTAGTTGACCCAATTGTAAAAACTCGCGGCATTTGGCGGGATTTTAACCCACATAGAAGCTAGGCCTTCTACGCAAGCCAACCTCCAACTTCTTGAGCTACGAATGTCGCGCTTCACATTGTGAGATTAATCACTGGGATCGATATTATTCGCCCAACTTTACCGCCCTTATGGAATCCACCAATACGGGACAGCAAGTTGACTGCCCAAGCAGGATTTCCTAAGCAATCATCTAGAATCCACCAGAATGACTACTAGGCTGACTTACTTATTAAGTTGGTTTGGCAGATTTGGTTAATTTAGTTGAATCAATTGTGATAAATTAAATTTTTGATGTTGTCCATCCTCTCCACTCTAACCTGATAACTATAAAGTCATCCAGTCCCATGCGCCGAGACTTCCGACATATGTCTTGCTGTAAATCGGCATCTCAGCATTCTGTATTGTCATTGCTAGCATCCTACCTCACGTGTAAAGAGAGTCAAATACAGAAATTGATATTGGGACGGCCTCCATAGTAGATGTGCGTTATTTGTAAACCCTTAGCTTCTCGTGTGGTTGTTAATTTATCCTTTGGTTTCAACTAAAAAACCCATTTTGCTGAAGATTCTCGATGCTACTTTCAAGATAAGGCCTATGTGTCTCTCTCTCTCTCGCATCAGTTGCGTACTGAGATTGCCATACCCCGTATCGAACTTCCATACGAGGTTTCAATGCGGTCTTCATTTAGTGCTTTTGGCGAATTCGCTATCCACGTTACAGTCGATAGAAGAAAGTGCGATCAGCCTGTCGCGGAAGACGTGAAGGACTCCGAATAAAACACGTAAACTTGACATTTTCTAACCTTTTACAACAGCCACTATGTCACACAGGAATTGAAAATATGCACGACTTCTCCTTCATTGACTTGAACCCACATGACTGTGAGCCTAAACGTAATCGCCCACTGCGTGACAAGGCGTTAATTATTGTAAAATATTTGTAGCCATCCCCAGGTAGCTATAGTGGTTACTCAGTCATACCGCCTTCCTGTTCATCTCGCGTTCCCTGCCAATTCGCCAATGGGGCTTCGCGAGAGCTCCAGGCTAATCGGCGCTGCCTCCTTCACTGATTGGCCCGATGCGACAGTTTGCCAGTCGTATCCGACGAGGTCCACCGGGTGCTCTATGGGGTTGTGGTGTAGGGATGGTGATTTTTTCGTGGATTGCTTTGAAATGCTAGTAGACTTGCACTGCATTTATCTCACTCTCTTTTCCGTCACACACCTGTGTCCTGTGTCATGACAGAGGCAAGAAAACCGGAGGACGAGTTGGGCGCATGTTGCGGCCACAAATGAATCCGCGCCTTAGCGTACAATGACGCTCCTTGGTCCACAACAAGTACCTCACGAGGATGGAAGTGTTGGCATGGATCCTATCTCCCATAACCTGGGTCTCCGTTCCACGTATCTCATTATATACCACTTGGTCACAGCCTAAACTTGACCAGAATTTTAATACCGCAAGACGACAGGAGGCAGCATTCCGGATCCCAGTTTACAGAGCCTAGGACGTCGTGCTAAACAGGACAGCTCGACCGGCAATTTCGACGAGATCAACTCTGTGCTCCACAGAAGGGTGGTGCAAGGACTTACGTAGCATCTACCGCACTATTTCTTCCCTCATCCACCTGTGCCCAGTGTCAAGACAGATTCAAAGAGCTTGGATCCGACGCACGTGATTATTGGGACGTGAGCCTGCAGCTACGCGTGCTACCACGCTCCCCTCACATGTTCGGCATTTGTTATGGGAGCGCAACCCAAATAACACCTGCAATGCCCTTATCTAGCCCCCGTGTTGGTCCAGCGCACATACTATACGGCCCGTTTAAGGGAAGGACGGTTATTTAGGACTGCTTACTAAGTTGCCTTTATACTAGTTCGCCACAGTAAACGTTTGTCCAATAATTCTGTCTTACGGAATTGTTATTTGAAAACCTTCCAGATGTCGACCGATCTCCACCTTAGACATAGCTATCCAATCAATGCTTATGACCATGTTGTACCACAGCCCGAATGTGTTATAGTGTGCTAAATTCCTGTTAACGTTGGCGCAAATTTTAGTAAGGATTCTACCCACGTCACCATTTCGTGGCCCACTTGTTCCTTCCCATTGGACTAATATCAGTAGCCCGGGAATAGTAACTGTACTTGTTTGGGCATAGGTCAGTGTATATTCTACTCCCCCCCCCCCCCATAAACGGGCCGTGTGCTAGATATATCGCACTGGCTTAAGTAACTAGGTAAAGCCCTTATCGCTGCGACCTACAGGCCCGGTTCAGTGTGAAACGAGTAAAAATGAGACGCCGGGTACAGTATATTCTATACAGAGGTTAGGAAGAATATGTTGGAGGAAGTTGACAGTCATACTAGCGTGCTTCCGGCCGCGAGGGCCAGCATCCGAAGTGTGTCACCATGGCAGTCGTCATAGTGAGGTCCTCTGTGTATCAGCCCTAAGGGTGAGTGGACAGAGTAGGCTGGCAGCCACTACACATACGCTAAACCCAAACGGGGGGGGCTAAATCACAACACGACAGGTGTTATTTTGGTTGAACTTGGAGGCGTTAGTGGGACGCGAAGGTGCAGGTTCACGCCCCGCCAGCTGTCCGTCACCTTCAGGGCGCTGCCATTCCGTGGGACTTAGGTCGCCTGCGCCAAGTTCCTTGACTTAATCTTGACATTGGTCTTGCATGAATGGGAGAAGAGACAGTGTGGTAGATGCAGCGCAAGTCTGCTATCACCGCAAACTAATCTACGGTTAAGTTACCGTCCCTCGCTGTGGAGCACATGGTTGACTTCTTCGGATGCAACGATCGAATTGTCTTACTGACCTGTCATGTAAGCTTGTAATGGCCCCTACCAGCCACTTGGAACCCAAGATCAGGCGCTGACGGATGGCGCCTTTGGCCTACAAGGCCTGCGCGCCCACTGCCACCTGACGTCGGGTGCTAACTGCCGCTGATCGACGCCTCACCATGACCGCGCACCCATGCCAACCTTCGCCCATTTCAAGGTCGCACTACGACAGCTAGTCTAGACATAAGCCGCGTGATTGGCTGCCATAATAAAGCATGCCTGACACACTCTTCACTTCGAACTTGACGCCCTCGCAGCCGGACTGCAGTCATCCGAGAGTCTTAACTCCTTCCGGCTATTTCTCTATCCTTCTGTGCCTTCCCAAGACTTCTCTCTCATCTCCTAAGGAACCTGGGCCTGGAAGATCTCAGTTCCCAGGTTTAACTTACTTAACCCCCTGCCATAAGCTCACCCTACGTGTCATGTTACCAGAACGGGCTGCATCGTAAATTAGGCGGACCATTCGCCAACAGGCCTAGGGGAGAGGACAATGATACGTATAGATGCAGACCTTCAAGCCGCTTCAATAAATGCCCTTCGATAACAAGTGCGAATACAACAAAGTATTTCCAGCTTTTGGATAGTGTTATAAAAACAATGAATTGTTGCGTACATGTAAGGAGTGGATCAAAGTACGTTGTCTGATAGTAGAAGCGCCATTGCGAATACAGCAAAGCATTGCCAACCTTCTGCTTGTGTTATACAAACAACGGATTTTTGCGCATATGTTAGGAATGGATCAAAGTATGCTATCGGATAGTAGAAACGCCAGTGTGTCAGTGACTTTGCGGAGAACACAGGTCTACAGTTTGTCTGTAGTATGGATATTCACTGCATGCTCAACAAACGAACTTCATTTCTTTGCGTTTATTAAAGTTTCTAATATTTTGTTTATCTTTTGCGTGTGCATGAAGTTGTGCATCGTAGTTCTCTGGCAAGCTGAGATACAATTCCTTGTGATGACTTGCTTGTCAGTCCCATATGAAAGCTTCACTTGTTTCGCAGAACAATCTCTAGCTCTTAAAATCCCGGGTCGTTTGCAAGGTTTCCCGATCTTGCAAGACATAGGATTATCCCTCTTTGGCGGTGAAGCTTTGTTGAAAAAACTGAATGAATGAATCCATTACCCGCCCGAAATAAATGATTTATTTCATCAGGTTTTTCAGCTTGTTTGAGAATGGACAAGATTAGGGCCACTAGGTTGATCGGATCGGTACTCAATCAAGCTCCTTGATTCGGCCCTTTCGTTCGTTCAGGCGGTTTGAGGACAGATTTTGGACTAGGTTGCCGTTATTTTCGTGAAGCGAGTAATTTCTATTTAGAGACTTACCTCGACTCGTAGTTCTTTGGTCCATCTGCTAATAGCATATGCCAAAAGCGTAGTTCAATCTTCACCGATGAGTTCAGTACACTTTGCAACCATTTACCTCAAAACCCGAAGTGAGTGCCCAGATCATTTGCCTACCATGTGGTGTCAGTTCCCGTTTTGCTAGACTTGTGTCAAGCAGGCAACGGCTTCCTAACATCGTACTGACTCAAGCGCTTTGCGCCCGAAGATATTGCTAATCAAAACGAAGATTCGAGTCCTAAGACAGCAATTAGAAGAGCTGATTTCGGTAACTATATTTGCTTTTCTTGTTTTAAATGCTCAATGGTCTCTGTTAGTTCGGTTTCGCAATTCCTCCCTGACATTCGGGCATAGACCTAACAAAATTATGCTACCCTTCGACAGGGTTTCCTCCTCCACATCCACCTCACCAGACCAGGCGCGCAATGTCCTACGCAATCGACCTGAAGGGGCGCACTAAGAAATAATGATTTTTTAATGGCCAAGCATCCAATAAAGCGTCGAGAGCAACAGAACGCATGGACGCAATTTGGCATGGGTTCGTCCATCGTCCGACCGCCACCGTGTGTACCAGAATCATGCAAATTACGGGCCGACTGGATGCCAGTAAGAAATATGGGGTAGTTTTCCTAATCTCGTGCCGTGAATGTCCTTGCCGTTATACAGGTCTGACCGGACACTGGCTTATTTCGCGAATAACCGAGCACAGACAAGCGTTTCGGAGAGGTGACTCGTTGTTTCAAGTCCCTACTCCCGCCGTGGTGAAGGGCCTCAAATTCAATTTCGTCCATCTACAACTAACATGCTTATCAGAAGCAGCCACTTTAAAATCACACTAGACGCGGGTGGGCAATCGGACCTAGTGTATCGCATTCAGTGCCAAGCTGCATGCCTGGCCAGCAAAAAGCATCTCTCTAGACTAATGATCGTCAATTTTAAGAGGACGAAGAAGAAAGCTTGCAACACCTTGCGGCTAGGCCGCTGCTGAACGGACAGTGTAACATCATCTCCCAAATCGATGCTGCTCGTCGAGTTTTCGCAAACTTTCGACGCGCCTTCCCAACCAAGAAGGTTCCCGTGTACCCGCGTAGCATGCTTAAAGGGGCTATTAAAAATTCCATACGACTGTTCGGCCATCGGTTTCGAATATGTCCGTCGTATGCTCCACAGCAGGGACGGTGACCTGCGCTTTAGTGAATTTAAGTGATAGTCGAATTACGCGGCATCTACCGCAGATAGGGAAAGCTGGGAGACCCACTGATGAGCCGGACTCCTCGCAGCTGTGTCAAGCAGCGGCAGAATACCGGCGAAAAACGTGCCTGGGCCTTTTAACAAGTATGGTAAGTTACAACGTCAATCTACCGCACTCTCATCCTTCACCCACCTATGCCCGGCGGTAAGACGGAGTCAGGTAGCCCGAAGGCTGAATAGGGCGTAGGTGGCTGGCGCGGCCGAGGGCATCCCTACGCGTGTCATCAACACCTTCCCTCCCCTATTTTCGGCGTTTGTTTTGGAAGCGCAACCCGAACAACTCCTGTCGTACCTCACCTGGCTCCCGTGTTGGTCCAGCGCCCGTCTGTCATACGCTGTGCCTACACTCACCGTTCGGTATTCGGTCTGACAAGGATGCATCCTGCCGCCCATCCTATTCAACTACGCTATTGACTGGATTCGCTGGAAGGCCCTATAGGAAGGAGACGGTGTTGAGCTTGCATCCGGATGCCGGCTTATTGGGCTTGATGAAGCTGATAATATCGTCCTACTAGCTTCTAGTTTTAGGGATCTGCTGGCTATGGAATCACGGCTGGATAAGTTCGCTAAATCAGTCGGTTTGTCTACAAATGTTCAGCAGACTAAAGCGTAATCAAACTCTACCCCTGACCAGAAGGCAACTCTCAAGATAAAGGACTGCCAATTTGTAGTTGGCAGTCTCAAATACCTTGGGGGGAGACTGCTGTCGAATGAGCAGATTAAGACTGACCTTGTCTTCCGAATGGATGCCGTTTGCCAGGTTTTCCCGAGCCTTAGAAAACGATTATGGACCTTAGGAGATATTTCCATCGTCACAAACATTTGCGCATATCGTGCATTCCTTCAGATAATCCTTCTCTATGTTTGTGAATTATGGTCCGTGGACGTAGAAGACGAGCAAAAACTAGAGGTATTTAACCATCACCGCTTGAGGACCATATTTCGACTGCAGTACACCGATTCGATCTCACATAAGACGGTATGCACCCGATGCGACAACACAACGATACCTTAGGTCATCCAAAAAGGATGACTTTGCTTGTTTGGGGGCGTCGAAGGAGTCAATTCGAAACCTGACTCGACACAATTCGTCTGAACATGGAAGTGGCTATTGAACTTTCCGTATTCAATCGCTGGCGAAGAGTAGTTGAGCTGTACAGTCAATGACATACTCGAAGCCGGCCAGATCAGGTATGATCGCACTTGGATCAACCTATTATACGAACCAGACAACATGACTACTTAGCTCACAGCTATTCGAAGGCAAAAGGACCTTTCGGAGAGGCGATCCGCTGGCCCAAGTCACTACCCACACCCTGGAATAAGGTCACGAATTCAAATTCGCGAGAACGCATGGGTCGAAAATAAGGCGGAGCGACCACTGCTAGTCTCGGATCTCTCCATAAACACACACACACGGGTTGATATACGTCATCTCTATACATGTATATACATTACTTTTATTCACGCAGCAGTATATCGAAAAGGTAACGAAAATGCACAATCACATTAACAGGATACTCTAAAACGGATTAATTATAACTTTCCGTAAAGGAGAATATATACTGTCAAGTTCCACGCGGATATGAGGACAGCGGCGGATATGCGTCGGAGGTGTCGGTAAAGAAAGGAAGCCAATTATAGAAAAAGTGGTGTAGGGAATGAGGTGTGAAAGCGGCGTGATGTGAGAGGTAAAAAAGAAGATAACTATTAGGTGGGTCTGCAACCATCCGTAGATGGAGACACTTCGGTGAGAACGCAGGTGAAAAGGGCAGGACGTGAAAATGTCACGGCATGGTGGAAACAATGTGCAATTGTCGTCGCACTCGGTCCGATAGGAGCGCCAGCTTATACAGCGGCACGCCATACTTGAACAGCGTCGGCAGCGATAGAGGATACCGTGTGTAATCGATCTTATTCTCAAAAATCTAAATGACAAGAAAGCAGGAGGTGAAGACGTTACAAGAGCATGATGATGTGCGGACGAGTGAGGAGATGCCCTGAAAATATCATACAAATAGTAGTTGTAGTATTAGTAGTAGTTGTAGTAGCAGTACTAGTAATAGTAGTAGTTTCATGTAACGTCCCATAAATCATCGGGCCACGTTGCACACAGAGCTTTAAGTTTTAATGTATCCGACAAAGCAAAGGGAGACCGGAATGGCCATTTCTGGCATGTTAGCCATCATCAGCCAGTCATACCGAAGCTCAAGGGTCGGCACCCTCAAGATTCGAACCCGGGAACTTTGTTCATTGAGGTTATCACGCTGAATTGCTTAAAGTCGCTCAGTTATTTTAAAACAAATAATTTTTGGGAGTCAGCAATTTTTGAAGATTAGGGTTGTTCATAAAAAGACTATAACAACTACTATAATCATTTACAAATTCGAACAAGAAGATAGGTACTAGCTAAATTCGTTTTTTCTAAACAGAGTAACTCTGAGAGGCTGAGATTTTTCCCCACAGGAAGGCGGTATGCCAAGACAGCTCCCTATCCTGAAGCTAATGACCGAGATGCGAATAGATTAATACATCACAACATCGTCATTACCCTTTGAAGAGGGGTTCGATTCGGAATAGGAGACTGCCGACGAATAAAGTTCTTGTCCCAGCCATCGCGTCTACTTCTTCCCGACTGCTTCCTGAGACTCGCGCTTTCGCCTATACGCACGACTGAATCCATCACGACACGCTCGAAGTGGTGACTTAGAAGGCTGTCCACCGATAAGAAAAGTCGGTCTGGTGTGTGGTCTCTGTGGCACTCTCGCGCGTGTGGAAACATGGCAGATGCTATAGGTGTCAAGTCGTGTGTAGCGCACTTGGGCGGACCTTCCAATCTTATTTGTCAATGCGCTCGCGTCTATCTCGGATCGTCTTACTATTGGAGCAAAGCGGGCGAGGGAAACAGGGGTGACATCGACGCGCCGTGCGAGTCCGCATTTTTTCCTGCTCGCCATTTACCCGAGAATCGTCTTATATGTGGAAATAAGTTGGCCTAGTTTGATTTGCACACTTTTCAGTGTATTTGAACCACAACAATGACGTTTTCAACGCTAGCACCGTTTGGAAACGACTCATTTCCCGACGATTGTTCGTAATTGTAGGTTCACTAGTTGGCCATTGTGGATTATTTGTAATATTCCATTGTTGTCTGTTCTTCATACCCCTTTTTGCTCACGGTAAACGGAGGACTGTTGTTCTGAAAATTTTAAAAAATATTTTCTTCAATAAAAGCTGGTCTCTCTTGAAAAACTGTGCCTTACTATAAATTGATTCTGGCTCCAACTACTAAACACGCGCGTCAGACAAGCTGAACTAACACGGAGACCAGATTAAGGCACAGCGCGAGTAAACTAAGCTGCGCAGAGTCAGTGCATCCCATAACAAACGTCGCACACGGAGTTGCAGTTGCGCACAACCTCATGCCATGCCAGCCACTCTCACCCAACCACGATACCTGATAGCTGACAGGTTCAGGCGGCATACTGGTCCATCGAGTGCGGACGAGTTGTTGAACATTTTCAATTACTGTTTTCAATCCCGCCGCCGGTTGTCCTAATTCAGCCTTCTCAACAGGTTCAGGTGAGTGAGACGACAGAGTGCGGCGGATGCTGCATAAGTCTACTATTCTTGTAAATTATTCCCCGCGTAAGTCACCATCCTATGCTGACCACGCTGTGGACCCCGTCACTTGCTCGCGAAAGTCAAACTGTCATGCACTTCACCGAGCTGAAGTTTATTGATGCCTGGTACTCTCTCGTACTACATACCGAGTATTTATTCAGTAGGTAGGTTCAGAAACAGTGGTTGTAAATCGACAGGACCGGATTTCGGACACTATAGCGAGTAAAATAAACATGCTCTCTCTATCTCTCTCTGACACGCAACAAGGGTAAACATGATTATAAATGCCGAACCCGCAATCTAGCACGTTTACACTGGACAGCGTACTGAAGAGCTTAACAGAGCCATGGAGCCGACTGGAATTCTTAGAGCGGCTAGTTGCATTATCCATTGTTCGGCTTTCAGATGTCGGAAAATAAGTATGAATAATCAGCATTAACATCAAAGCAACAGTGACATGCACTCCCGTTAAGGAAACGGTGACGTAGGTTGAAGCGGTACCAGCAGCTCGCCAAAAAGTATATACTTGAAAGCACTGCCTTGGACTTAATTCTTTGCTAATGGGTACCTGGTGAGATCGAGACATGAGCTGTGAAAAGGAAGCAAACTGGGTGTCAAAGTCGCTGTTTTACAACCGGAAAGGCCACGTCTTTCGGCTCAAAACGAATGACACAGCAAAAGAAGGCATACGTCAACATGTGCATGCGACGCATGCAAGAAGAGTGAACTGATAGAGGGGGACACAAACAGTTTTTTCCAACTGACCTGAGTGCTGTTGGGGATCATGTCACTATCGTAGTGAATAAGGCAACCGTTGACGTAGAGTAAGTTTGCAGCGTTTGGCTCTGCCAAATGGAGTACTTTGTAGGAATTAGAAGCCACCTCGCTGATTGCCTAAAAAGAACACGTAAAATATGTGTTAAACATTACTTGCAGTCAGAGATCTCAACATAAAACTCAACGCCGCTTATAACTGCCTGCTTGCGTATACAACATGTACGAGAGCAACATGACTCAGAAAAACATCGATGTGGGGGATTAACTGACGACAAGCACCTGGTCTCGTGAAGTAAGAATCGGAGTCACTGTATGGTAAAAATATTCAATCTGCGGTTTAGAAACATACCCCTTCAGCCATTCCAACTAACAGCGCTATATACTGAATTTAAGGGAAAATTGCATGCGATTCTGACGCAGTTAACCCTGTTACTGCACGGTATCTGATCGACCTCAAATGCGTCGACTACACTGCAGTATGAACACCAAGTTCTACGTTGTCAGAAAACGCATCGCCCCAGATGGTGTAGTATCAAGAACGGAAAAAACACCAACGTATTCTACAAGTGCCCCTCTGGCCTGGTATAAAACCTCTCTCTTTCTGAGCATTATTGCAGGCGGTTGCGTGAGGATTTTGAATAAAGGCGGGTCGCCAACAGCCGCTCAGATTGTGTTCGAGGTTGCCCCCTCGAGCGTTTTGACTCAAAAACCTAAGCACGAGGCAGCGGAGGCACGAAAACTTATTTAATAGTTGTTCACGATCACCCTGCCACAGTACCGTCATTGGGATTTGCGCCAGACCTCATGCCCCCGTACTCTGGTAGCACTGTCCCTGTTGGTCCGCGATTGCTTATTCGCCAGACCCGAGAGCCTGCTTGTCTCACAACTAACCTTCGCCATCTGTGGACGCGCCAGGTAACAAACCACTAGGCGCAAAAAAGCAACAGTCCTCAATATATCAGGGTTCTTGTCTAACGAGAACACCTGAGGGTCACCAGGCTCGAATGAGGAATGACCGCATGGCGTTGGTCGGTTTTAAGAGAGGGTCCATGAACACCACAGAAATAACCCGATTATTACAGAAGATACGAGAACGGGGATATATGCAGTCAACTACGAGTAAAAGACAATTGGTCTTGAGATAGATTTTCCGAAGAAAGTTGTATTCGCATAAAGCGGCCACTGGCCACTTAAAACGTGACAGTCTACATTTGCTACAACAACCTGGCGGATGAGTAAGAACATAGGTTCGATAAATATTTTGTTAGGCTGCGAATTCTCTGGGATCGGTCGATAGAAAGCATAACCTGACTCAGTCTGTCCGATTTAGACGTGCAGTCTAGGACTCAGTGCTTCTGCCTCGCTAAGGCGACAAAGAATGAAAAGTTGAGAGGCAAATAAGGCATTTAACATACGTCTTTGCTGGCAACACTGAGCTGCAAATGCCCTCACATAAACAGGCTTCCATCCATAGGGCTTGAACTCGGCTACAGCTATGTGGATGCAGCTTGTGATTTTCGGAGGAAAAAACGTTTGCCGAAGTTAACGCCCATCTTCACTCTTCTGACTAGAAATGCAGCGACTCATTCTACAAGAGAGCGACACACCTGACAGTAGGCAGAAAACTCCACGCTATAGGATGAGATGGAAATAGGGGCGTGGCCTCCTCCCAGGAGAAATCTATATCTCGTTACACTTCATATCTATATTGTGAAATCGATGTAGGGATCAGAAAGTGTTCTATCTGGGTCGAGTTAAATGGGCAGGCATAAAGACAAAACCCAAGAGGTTGCAACTCTTATCCAAGTTCTTCGCAATCAGTCCTCGGCCTCGTCATTTTGGTTTAATTAAGTAATAAATACTGGTGAGCGAAATAAGTTCTACACTTTTCGTAAGAAGTTCCACATGTTATTTCGAGTTGAAAAACTACAGAACTCGCACAGAAGTAGTAGTTTGCAATTGACAACACGGCTACAAGTGCGGAGATCGGATGCCCGGCTGCTGCGAATAATCATCGGCGAACGCATCCAAGTGGTAGTAAAAGTGACAGCCATGCAAACAGAGCTCTGCTCTGTGTGTACCATGTACGGCGTTGACCGTAAATAAGATATGGATTGCAAAAATCGACAATCATAGCTTTAATTTTATTGATTTATTTTTTCGTTTTCGTGCACACCCCTTAAAACTTATAAGGCCTGAATTTGGGACAATGGAGCCAGTTAGCGAGCAAACTTTTCAGATATGGACTAGAAAAAAATATTTTAAGGCGATGGGAGACTGGTTGACACTAAAGGTCGAACATTATAAAAGGTTATCTGGTCGCACGGTTATGGAAAACAGGATCTACGGCCAAACAGTATTGTGTAGATTCGTTCAAATGAAAATATACAGTTCATAATAATGATAAGTGCGGTGGCACTCCTGAGATTTCAACTCAAAGAGGGACCCTTTGTGACGTGCCAAGATCGCCAGTGCAACGGATCTTTCTGGTGTACGTATACCTTTCCCTACGAAATGAAGTTCAAAAATGGTTCAAAAATTGTCCTTGATGTGCCCATATTGCTTCTCAACATTAAGAATTTCTGAAAGGGATTTCGGAGAGAATGACTTTCAGAAATTCAAAAATTCTACGGCCTTTTCGTTCTCTCGAACCAATCGGCTGAGACGTTTTATTGTTGGAACAATTAGATGAGTTAGGCAAGCAGGTCAGCAACCATTTATGACTGAGAAAGAAACAGAAGAATGCAAATGCATGTAGTAGTAGATAAAAACTTGCGCTGTCAGGAAAATTCATCCGAAATGTCAAGAACACAAGAGGCAAAAAGGCACCATCCGAAGACACACCTTTACGTGGTTGGTTCAAGAAATAAAGCCACATTCTGAGAAAGTTTAGCGTATCCTTGGTTTATTACTCAAATTCAAAAACCACCCTCCGAGAAAGCTTGTTCGACTGACACCCCTAATCTTCGCTTTAGTGAAAATATAGGTTTACAGCTTCAGGCAATACCATTAAATCCCTGAAACAAACAAAATAGTTTACTAGCCTACCTAGTCGGTAAAAATATGTACGCAGTACGCTTTTTCTCATGAACCGGATGCCCCTGGTCGACAAATATGTGGCCCCAGGCAGCCTTAAAATTTAGTCTAGTGTCAAAGTAATATACATATCGAGTTTTAAAAAACATTGCGAGGAAAATGCGTCCGCAAGACTGACCTTAAAGACTTTGCGCGCAGCATCTGATGATCCGACAGCTATCACATTCACACCCGCCATATTGACAGCGTCACGTAAGGAATTGAGAGGCGGTTCAACAGTCACGATAGTTGTGGGGTACTCAGGAAAAGCACGGGCCACTGACTGAGCGCCAGCTTCGTTGGTGTAAACCGATATCCCAACAATTATTTCTTGACCTGCAAAAAGCCGCAAATGTTAGAAAACTGCAAGTTTGTATTAAACTCGGGTGTATTTTGACATATTCGGCTAGAACATTGGTGTGCCAATCTGATATTTAAAAAAATTTTCAAGAACAAGCTAGGCCGGTACATAATGCTTGAATATAACACAGTAATAGTGGATGAAAAAACAATCAACACATGACTGCTGCATGTGGCTTTTTTTAATAACTACAAACAGCGGGTTTTAGCACGACCGACTAACGGGGTATCTGCATTTCAGATAAGCCAAAGCGGCGCTTTCGATGGCAGTCGGTCGGTCAAAAAACTAAACCGCTTAGCAGGCTTTTCGATTATACTTTGAGGAATCAAAAATAGTGGTCAACCAGCGTGTTCATGCAGGAAGTGTGTTGTTGATAAAAATAAACTGTTAGGACCAGTAGCAATAGTAACCTTTATGCTGGGGGTTTGAGATCGAGTAAAGTGACTATCCCATAAGATTTCGGAATCTTCAATGACAGCGATCATGGACAGCCATTGCAGATACCCACCTTCTAGCTACTGTCATGTGAGAAAGATACCGATTTTAGGGTTCTCTTCCCATAATCATTTTAAAACCAGATTGAGGTTAACGACATCAAGATCCTGCAAATAGGCGAGCGTTCATTAACTAATGTTCATATTGCCGATCTAAACCGGCAAGACAACGAGACCGTGGCTCGATGGTTAGAACGTTGGACTTCTGATCAACAGGTTGTGAGTTCGAGCCTCGGGCGGTACACCACCTGCCGTTGGGTATAACTGAATGATTGCAGTTACAGAGCCAGAACGTGACACTCCAGTCTTCCTTGTGTTTTTCGGCAACGGTTAACAGAACGCTTCTATATCTTAACCGTTTATTAGTGAAACGGCATCGGCAGTTACCTGCGTCTCATGACATACATACGGACTGATTCGCTTGGGAAAAGAAAGTGCTTTGTGGTATACTTGAATAGTAACATCCTCTTTTACAAGGATTGAAGCGCTTACACAGCAGTAAGCATAACCGTTTTTCTAGCAGACTGCTAAGCGACGCTGAATACTTCACTTAAAGGTAATTCGTTGTTTGTGATCCATCCTTTTAGTTACCTCTTATATGCTCCCCAGTAAAAAATAAGAAGATAAAGGACTGCGAAAAGTGGATGCCCAAACATTACTAAACAAGTGACATGCATATGATGGTAAATTATTATTATAAAAACGAAGTCAAAGGCAGTAGCGATGGGGATGAGGAAAGTGGCAATAATGGTTCGCTCAAAAAACGAGGGATTTTAGGTGGCTGACTTACATGACAGTCACTAAATCCATGAATGACTACCAGAGAGCGTAAAATCTGATTCAGTGGAGAAAAGTCAGCGAAATGTTATGACAATCATGAAGTGGAGCCCAGTATTCCGTTATTCGAAGCAACCAAATTAACCTTTTGATTGTATAAAGTGAGTCATATCGATCTAATTTGAATGCAATTGAAAAGTGGAAAGGATATTGGGCAAGCTGTCCACATAATTACCAATTCATGCGCTGGGTGTTTTTACGATCAAATAAAACAGTTCCAATGGTGTTAGAAGTTGCGTAGATAGCAACTATGGTGGCGGGCAAATGCAACAATGACCGGTTACGGTTATTGGTAACTAGACTGGTCCTGGAACGCGTATACATTCCAAATGAAGCTGATGAAAAAGGCGAATCAACTGATAAATAGTTAAGTAATAGCTACATTGTCATCACCAAATACTTCTATGGGCACACAAGATACAGTCCAAAACCCTACGCCCCGAAGCGTTCTGTTCTAGAACTGGTAACTACTCAGTCATCCCTGACCATCAAGGTAAAAGAATGCGGACGACGAATTGCCTACCTGTAAAAAGGACATCACTGCCCTCCAACTGTGCATGCTCGGTATTGAGCTCGGCAATAGTGAGTCCCATTTCCTTCTTAAGCGTTTGTCTGATAAGGTTAACCTAAAAAATGAACAGATCCATAAAAGGCGTACCTCGCCTTGTCTATCACCACCGTAGGGCTTGCACATAAGCGCAGTGCCATTAATTATGACGGCAACATCGGCAACTTTGTGAGCATGCGGTCGACGCTCGTCCACGTCGTACTCCAGGATGTTAACATCCAACTGACGGAGCGCATCCACAAAGAGATCATGTTCTCTTTGGGCTTGTTCGAAGTCAGTGCCAAATACTTTTCTCGATGGTTTCGTAACGACAGCCGTTGAATATCGGTATGCCATTTCTAAAGCTAGTACGACGGAAATCGGTAATTTTCACAGGGTGCAACTAAACAACCAATTATTTGTGACTGGCGCTCTTTATTTTATATTGAAGGTTGTTCGGACAGACGAACCTGGAAGGTGACAGAGAATGAGGGTATTAGACAACTGACTAGCTAGTCAGTTCAAAAGAGTAATTGCATGTGTCAAATCGATACCCAGAAGCCTATTCATCTCAATTAACTTAAGCTAACTGAACAAAAATGTCGGCACTAATTGATAGGCAAACCATTAAATTTATCAGTTATCCGAAAAGTCCTTGATAGGTTTTCACACTTTCAACGCTTTCAATGCAAGTTCCTGAATATGAAGATTTTCGTATTTAAGAATCCGTAATCGTATTGAGAACTTCTGCAGAAAAAACCGGTCTGAAGGGAAAAATGGAAAGGTTTGATTGATATACGACAAGGCGTATAACAGCCTAAAACAGTAAAAGCTTTTTCAAGAACACCTTAACCAATTTAACTTCTCTAAGAGCAGTTAAAGAGAATGGAAGAATCAGCATATAAAAATGAAGGGGCGAAAGTAAAAGTGGTGACCAGCTTACCGGAACATGGTTCAACGTTATGCGAAAACGTCCCGATAATTAAAGGCGCGCTAACTTGTGCAAAAGTGATATGTATCTTATATTATAAGAACACCGTTGCATACAGCATTTGTAGATGTGAGGCTTCGTAGTTGCGGAGGAAGTAAGAGCTCGATATAAGACAATGATCGTTGGAACTTTCCCAAAACGCATTTTGTTACATACCGAGTACAAAGAAAACTCAGGAACTGGTCTATATACTAAGGTCTACAGACGTAAAAGTGAGACCGACTATAGACCGGATAGAATTTCTGCACTAGGTCTGCGATAACTTGCTAAAAAAATATATCTATTATCTATATTTTTGTCACGACGTTCAGAGGCCGTCCGACAACATCCGGACTTGCGCAATATCGATGAAAATGTTGTCCGCAACACCATCATAGAATGGTTCCACGGGTCTCGGGACCGCTATGGTGGGGTGCAAGGAAAGCGAAGGGCTGTTGTCCATAGAGGGTTCCTGGAATTACTAAACACTGAGGACACGGTAAGCATCATCGCTCTTGTATATCTTCCTTGTTCAGTTGATTTGACTTTGAATTAATTGGTATCAATTATGACTGTACGCATCTAATATTAATTTTTCTGTCATTTTAGGAGCCCACAAATCCCGATGAATTTCGGGCAAGTACTTCAGTGTATGAACAGCCCTCCATACCTGAAGAACGCTATCCCAAGTATGACGATCAATCCCTGAATGAACAATGAAACTTGTTCGAACGATGAGAAACATTTGTGTACATATCATTTTCTACGAATTCATTTTTTTTCTTTCAATACATTTTCCATATCATAAACTGCGTGCCTTTTGCTTTCAGGATTTGAGGTTTGGAAGGTTGAGGGAAATGGGGCTAAAAAGGATTAGGATAAGGCGTCATGCTGCCGGACGTTTTTCCTACACGGGGCTAAACGGGTTGAAATCCCCATGAGGAGCCCCGTCCTAGGTGGGTGTATATCCCCGTTTACCCCCGTTTAACCCCCGGCCTAAGTGGGGCTAAATGGAGATTGTGCTGGCAGGGATGTGAACCATCGTCTTTCATATTCCAAAAGTCGTTCGAAGAAGGCAAACTGCTGGCGGAATGGGAGTGGATGTTCCCCAACCTGATCTATAAGGCAAATGCATGACTTTACTCCGAAAATTACTGTCTTGCCAATTTAACTTGTAGTACGCGTAAAATAATGGAGCATATTGTCAAGCGGCATTTCATGGAATATCTGGAGAGGAACAAAACATTATGTGATGTTAAACGCGGCTTACGTCCAGGACGCCTTAGCCTCATGCGTACTCTTTTCTCACCTGAGAAGTGGACAAAGGCAGTAAATAATGATTATCGTGTTGATGCCATATAGTGTACCACACATACTGCTTTTAAAGGAGGCGTGCGAAGTATGAAAATAAAAAGTCATGCTTAAATTGCTTTTTTGAAACTATACCTCAGAATAGGCAAAAGGGGAAAGTTATTTACCAAAGGCGTCGGTTTTTGGGATCACTACTTTTCCTAACCTACGTAAACCACTGCTCCAATGACTAACATTGCGATGCCGTCATGGTTGCAGATGACATGAAACTGTGAGCTAAAGTAAGCTGCATTGACTACGGGAAAAGTTTACAATTGAATATCGAAAAAAAAAGGTTTTCTGGTCGACCACGTGGCTTCTGAAGTTTCATGTAGCCAAGGTTGGGCCCTACACATTAGCTCCAGTAGAAAAGTGTCACTGCAACACAAAAATATATATAACAGCACAGTTCACAAAAATGTCCATCCATTTAGGAAAGAGTGTTTGTCCCTTGAACTCCCTATTCATATCAACAAACCGCAAAAATTTCAACTTTAACAAGAGTGCATGTAACAAATGTAGACTTAACATCAACGATATGTGTGCGCCAGTCGCAAGCTGCTGCTCCTAACAAAATGTTTATGATTTGCATAACAGTTTCTCTGGAAATGAGAATGGAGTTTGCATTTATAGGTGTACATTCCCAGTTTAAGTGGTCCTCTGCAAGCAGGCGTTCTGTAAAACATCCACATAGGCCAGCTTCCTGTGCAGTTTAAAGCGATGATCCCGTGGATGATCCGTCCGAGCCAATTGGAAGAAGTCCTCAAATTCTAGGATGCATTCACGGCCTCTAACTAATTGGTAGGTTTGAATGAGGGCACAGCGTGGTTGCCCGTAATTGAGACAAAATCATCTGATTCTGGACTATCTTCGTAGCTCTCGCCTGCATTCACTCCAGGTACAGAAAATCCTTCTCTAATCATGGACGCCAGGCTTAGATGGCATATTCCAAGTGGAACCAAACAAGTGATCTGTTAGTTTTTCTGAAGAGCTCCTTGTCGATGTGGACGAATCCCAGTCTAAGCGCGAGCAGCACCCGTGCCCCGCGTTAAGCTGCCTTTAAATATTGTGACGATGGTTTAAGCGAGGATATTATAAGAACACTAGCGCGGAAGCCCGGCTTCGCCTTGGGCTTCCTTACATGTTGTTGACCCTTAGGTAGGCAAACTGCATATAAGAACTTCTTAAAATGATTATGTCCAGTTAATTTCAGCTTTATTTGGGAAATTCATAGGTTAATACCTTTGAACTCCCCCTTCGTACATAGTTATGATGCAGAACCTGTGGCGCTGCCAGAAATGGATCAGCGTTGGGTATGGGAAGACAGTAAAAAAACTCCTTAGGCATTTTCCATAAGTCAAGGTTCGAATGCCGTTTTGCGGGATTTTAAGGAGAAAAACTGTCGAGTGTGGGGCTGGAGCCGGGAGGGGGTGGAGGCGACGGGCATATGTAAATCGGATGTCCTGCTGCTGAAAGTGTTGGAATCATGTCAGGAGGAGGCCATCGCGGTTTATCAATACCCTTATGGTCACATGAGGGGAAGATCGCAATGGGCACGAGAACATCGCCGAGTACCGGAGTTCAGCCCATCGTACACCCTTGCTGGTTACCGGGTCTGCCGACCAGATATCGAAGCACGGGAGCCCAACGATCATCAACAGTTATTCTAAGCAAACAAAGTACTGAAACGTAGCGAGCCGTATGCTTTTTAAAGGAAATTTCTGCCAGAGAAGTTTGGTGGCAAACCTTACTTGCTGCCGAGCGTCAATTTAATTAGTCTAGCATCATTACAAAGAACATCTTTTATCATGCTTGTCCACAGGGTGGCATTAAAATATGAGCGAGTAAATAAGTATGCATGCGGCGGAAAGTGGTAAATGTGAGCATTAAGAGGGCAGAATTTTGAAATTAAACAATAGTGAGAAATACGGGATCATGAGAAGGCAGGAAATAAGGATCAATACGCACCGTTAGGAGATAAAAAAGGTAGATTCGTCAGACTAACACTTCTGGGTCAACGACATTTCTCG
>JAYGXS010000003.1:31931616-31988354 GCA_036362985.1 Ligula intestinalis
AGACCCAGTACACTACCCTGTATAACTCCACTCCTCACATGCGTGGGGTTGGAGATAACATTGGAAATTTTTACTCGTTGTGTGCGAGCACCCAAATAGGAAGATATGAAGTTCAGTGGCTTGCTACCTATGCCGAAGGAGGCTAGTTTAAGAAGGAGGAGGTTATGATCGACCCGATCAAATGCCTTAGTAAAATCAAAATAGACGCTATAAGTGGCAAAACCGCTGTCTCTAGATTGCAGCACATAATCAAAGAAAGAGAGCTGACAGGTGTCACAAGATCGTTTCTCGAGAAAGCCATGTTGAGCTGTATTGAGCAAGTTGTTCTCTGTCAAGTGACGCATCACCTTTTCTTTGATTAAGGTCTCCAAGATCTTCGAGGCTGCGGGAAGTGTATTTATTGGCCTAAAGTTGTCGAATGACGTCGATCGGCCATGCTTTTGAATAGGCATTATGTGCGATTCCTTCCACAACGAAGGAAAGGTTTCGCTCTCAAGAGCAAGATTAAATACCTTACAAAGAATAGACGGAAAGATATCATTCGCTTCAGCTTTTAGAAGGCTAACTGGGACGCCATCTGGTCCTGGAATATAAGATTTTCGATAACGACGAATGGCTACAGTCACATCCCAGACGGTAAAACTTATGGTTTCGAGTATGGCACCCGTCCAAGCCTGGATAAAAGGAGGTGCAGCGAACGAGCTTTCACTAAACGTTTTCGATAGGAACGCATTGAAGCTATCGGCGGTCAACTTAGCGTCAGCTATGGGGTTTCCTAAAGCATCTTGAAGTATGGGGTGTTGCGTTTTCCTCTGCGCTTTTACTGTACGCGAAAAGAGTTTCGCAACATAAAGGGAAGGATTTTCAGCGAAGTGAGCCTCATCGGCTTTCTGCTTTTCTTCGGAGAGCTTCTTGGCCTGCTCAAAGATCAGTGTGATCAAGGGCAGAACGGAAGTGTCGTTCTGCCGATGCAAACGACGAGAGAGTTTACGCAGCCTACGACGGAAAGACAGAGGAAGGTACACTTCATCCTTGACATGTATTACTTTCTTACGGGGGACAAAGTGGAGGATGAGTGGATCCAACACTCTGTACAGTGCATCGGTACAAACATTTACATCCAAACATTGGAAAAATTCAGACCAGTCGAGAGCGTTTAGATGTGCCAGTAGGTCAGCCGTGTTTGCTGATCGGAAGTCATGATAAAGACTATACTTTTGGGAAAATGTTTCATCCGTCTCCAGTGCTAGTTCACTAACAACTGTAAGATGGTCTGAACTCCCAAGTGCGTCTAAGGATGACACTGAAAGTGGTTCGCATCCCCTACAAAAAATTAGGTTGAGTATGTTTGCTTCTCGAGTGGGAAAATCGACTACCTGATCCCACATGCCAATATCTATTGCCTCAAGTAAGTTCTCGAACTTTGAAGGACCGGATGGTGGAAACCATTGCACGTCAGGAAGGTTAAAATCGCCTGCAATCAAGCAATACTTAAGATTCAAGTCAGCTGCGGCATGAAATGCCTGCGAGAGACAAAGATCGTTGTCTGAATTGGCATTAGGTGGGCGATAAACACAGCCAACAAGCAAGGATTATTTGTTTTTTAGAACAACTCGTAGCCAGCAGCTCTCCTCCACCGCTGTGAATTGTGGATAGTCCAACGGGAGAAATGCAAGTGGCTGCTTAATATAGATGCAGCTTCCTCCGCCACGGCCATTGTTTCGATCGTTCCGAACGCACTCATAGCCAAGAACAGAGAGTTCTGAGTCAGCTGCAGAGGCCGATGCCCATGTCTCAGTTACCATAACAATGTCTGGGCGGTTGACGAAAACCATAGTCTGGAGCAGAGGCATTTTATTAATCAGTGATCTGGCATTTAAAACGACCAATTTAAGAGGGCATGTCTGAGGTTTCGGTGGCGAGACAGCTAGGCCGTCACTGTTACCGGCTTCGACCAGAGCGATGTCCTTTTGACCTGAACTATTTTTCCCTCTCTTATTTTGAGATTTGTCTCGCCATTGGTTCTCCGTTTTTCCAGCTCTATTATTAGCTGTCTCATCTTTCTCCGCTCTTTCAACTCGTAATCCGACTGAAAAAAAACTTGCGAATGCAGACTCCGTAAGGATGGTTTGCGCTCTAGCAAGAGTTACGCCTGTGCTTCAGTTTCTAAAATAACTTTTAGAGGTCGTGGCCGAGAAGTTGATTCGGCAGCTGTTGGAGCCTTCCCTATTCGAAATGCCTTAAGAATGCGGAAAGACTCACCTGGTTTTAGCAACGGTTTGGCGTACACCCGCATAAGACCTACGTCATGGTCAATTCGTTCTTGTGCAATATACGACTCTGACTCTGGGGCCCCCTTTACAACTATTTTCTGCTTGCGACTCAATGGGGCATATGTTGCAAGCTCACGTGTTTCAGCCAAGGGAGCAATTGTATCCGGTACACGCGGTTCTGATGTACTGGCTATTGGGTAAGCTGAATGCAAACCCGTGAACCGTTTGGCTTTCTTAGGCTTATGCCTCTTTTGAGTTATGATCTTGTCAAACTCTTGGTCATCACTTTCTTGTGCAGAGTCGAGCAACAATGTGGTGCTAGGATGCAAATCCCGATAATTGCTACTGTCGCTTAAGCCGAGTGACGATGGTGTAGCCCGTGGGCTTGACACATGATCCGATATGCAGGTTTCAGGCGTGTCGACAGACATGTCCAAATCCAAGTCAATATCAGCGTCAACTCGTTCTTGTGCAATTGTTGACGCTATCTCTAGAGCCCCTTTTACAACTATATTTTGCTTGTGACTAACTGGTGCATTTGTTGTGAGCTCACGAGTTCCGACCAAGCGGCCATCTGTATCCGGTACTAAAGGTTTGATGGGTCCTGATGTGCCGGTTTTTGGGTTAGCTGACTGCGCATTCCTGGCCCATTTAGACTTTTGACTCTTTCTAGCCCTATGCTTTTTTGGCTTCATGATCCCGTAGATGATCCGTCCGAGCCAATTGGAAGAAGTCCTCAAATTCTAGGATGCATTCACGGCCTCTAACTATTCGGTAGGTTTGAATGAGGGCACAGCGTGGTTGCCCGCAATTGAGACAAAATTATCTGATTCTGGACTATCTTCGTAGCTATCGCCTGCATTCACTCCAGGTACAGAAAATCCTTCTCTAATCATGGACGCCAGGCTTGGATGGCATATTCCAAGTGGAACCAAACAAGTGATCTGTTAGTTTTTCTGAAGAGCTCCTTGTCGATGTGGACGAATCCCAGTCTAAGCGCGAGCAGCACCCGTGCCCCGCGTTTAGCTGCCTTTAAATATTGTGACGATGGTTTAAGCGAGGATTTTATAAGAACACTAGCGCGGAAGTCCGGCTTCGCCTTGGGCTCCCTTACATTTTGTTGACCCTTAGGTGGGCAAACTACATATAAGAACTTCTTAAAATGATTATGTCCAGTTAATTTTAGCTTTATTTGGGAAATTCATAGGTAAATACCTTTGAACTCCACCTTCGTACATAGTTATGATGCAGAACCTGTGGCGCTGCCAGAAATGGATCAGCGTTGGGTATGGGAAGAAAGTAAAAAAACTCCTTACGCATTTTCCATAAGTCAAGGTTCGAATGCCGTTTTGCGGGATTTTAAGGAGAAAAACTGTCGAGTGTGGGGCTGGAGCCGGGAGGGGGTGGAGGCGACGGGCATATGTAAATCGGATGTCCTGCTGCTGAAAGTGTTGGAATCATGTCAGGAGGAGGCCATCGCGGTTTATCAATACCCTTATGGTCACATGAGGGGAAGATCGCAATGGGCACGAGAACATCGCCGAGTACCGGAGTTCAGCCCATCGTACACCCTTGCTGGTTACCGGGTCTGCCGACCAGATATCTAAGCACGGGAGCCCAACGATCGTCAACAGTTATTCTAAGCAAACAAAGTACTGAAAGTAGCGAGCCGTATGCTTTTTAAAGGAAATTTCTGCCAGAGAAGTTTGGTGGCAAACCTTACTTGCTGCCGAGCGTCAACGTTATTAGTCTAGCATCATTACAAAGAACATCTTTTATCATGCTTGTCCACAGGGTGGCATTAAAATATGAGCGAGTAAATAAGTATGCATGCGGCGGAAAGTGGTAAATGTGAGCATTAAGAGGGCAGAATTTTGAAATTAAACAATAGTGAGAAATACGGGATCATGAGAAGGCAGGAAATAAGGATCAATACGCACCGTTAGGAGATAAAAAAGGTAGATTCGTCAGACTAACACTTCTGGGTCAACGACATTTCTCGTAACGCCGTTGGGTGCCAATACGTGCAAATTGGTTTTCAAGCCAACCCGAGATATCGCAACGTAGCGCTAACCGTGGAAAAAGCACGATTCGTCCAGGTGAATTCCAGCCACCCTGAAGGTTTGACCTTAGGACTTGTTAATGGACATGGCGAAGCAAACCTTCACTGATGTTTCCGGTAGCATCGCTGTCAATTTTTCTTTCACCAATCTTCAAGATGTTGGTGAATAATCCATCATTTTCATGGGCATTGTGCAGGAGAACTCTCATATTGGTCGTGAGTTTTAATGTCTTCACCGTTGACCATAGTGGTGAATATTTTTGGCAGAATTTTACCTGGTCACCCATGGTACCCCTTTGAATCACCGGTAGTGTCTGGCGGAAATCACCAGATAAAACCATTGTGATGCCACCAAACGGAAGGTTTTTTCCTGTGACACCACGCAGCGTTCTGTCTACTGCTTCCAGTGCAATTCTGTTGGCCATGGTACACTCGTCCCAAATTATAGCTGAGCACCGTTTCAACAATTCAGATGATCCACTACCTCTGCTTATGTGGCATGTTGCGGTGCCATCATCAGGTAACCTTAGAGGAAGCTTGAAGGTACTGTGAGCAGTTCGGCCACCGGGAAGTAACGTCGCTGCTATACCAGCCGATGCAACAGTCAAAACAATTTTGCTTTCTTTGCGCAGCTCAGCCAAAAGCAGCCGAATGACGAACGTTTTGCCAGTTCCACCGGGCGCATCCAAAAAGAAAACGTGGTCGTTATTATTGCGGTTGTGGACACTGTTAATAGTAGTATTGAATGCGTGAAGTTGATCAACCAGCATCCTTGGTTTTTGAAGAGCCACGTATGCTGCCAGCTCGGTAACATTGTAGCAAAGTTCCCGCTGAATTTCAGTTGGAAGCTGATTTCCAATGCTCCTGTCAAAAGGGAGGAAATCCATACCTTTCAAGTTGCTCTCCACGCATTTCAACTGAGGTGTTTTCAATGTGAATGAGTGTCATGTTGTAGATAGTGTCATTGAAGTCTATGGGAAGATGGGCATTTAGCAACTGTAGTTGATGTCGGTAGTCTTCCGACATATCATTTCTGTTCTTTAACCATAGATCATGGGGACAGTTTAACTCACACCTTCTGATCAACAGCGCAAGCAGTCGTCGTAATTGAAAAGGAGCGTTAGCAACGACAGATTCAGCAATGGTGTTCTCCCACTGATTTTCATCTTGAAGCAGACCACCCCTCGCACAGGCTTCTCTGTAGGTAGAACACAGAAAACTGTCAATCGTCTTTAGATCTTCAAACGATGTTGGACCTTTAACTTCATGGAGTAGCATTCGTAAGTAGAAGCATTCTTGTTGAGAGGGGTGAACAGTGTAAATTCTGCCTATTTTAATATCATACTCCATGCCCGGATGTCCGTCAACTGGAATACCTACCTTTCGTCGGGCCCACCTGTTTCGATTCCATGTGTAGTATAAAGGGACCTGAATATACAAAAGTGTCTGGGCAAACGAATCTTGCTGGCACAATTTGAAGGAAGCAGTCAAAGTTGTATCTTTGGGATTCTGAAGCTGATCCAAGAGGAATACTTCCGTAAAGTAAATCCGTTGGCCATTTTCCAGGTGGACGCTCAAGTGTTCAATGGCCGGAAAACGGTTATGGATATCAAAACCAAAGATTCTCCCGAATGCCTCACTGCTGCTGATGTATCTGCCCATTTCATACTGGGTAATCTCATCATTGTTTTTACGGTGGTTGAGAGAGTACTTAGCGGCATCGGATCCTTTGTTGATGAACTTGCAGACGTACTTGATGGACTTCGCTGAGTTGCAAAACTCAACATTGAGGTAGGCGTTGAATACTTTCGACAGTAAGGGGCAATACGGCACAATCCAACGGTTATCAATTCCCACACCACCGTTTCGCCTTTCATTGATAACTGTTTCAAATCCGCCAATCTCAGGTTGTCGCCTTCTATAGAGAGGGTCACCATCCCCATCAGTCTGTGTTGCATCTAGAAATCGTTTTGGAGATCTCTTGGTACATTTCCTATCCTTCCTACAAGGGCTGTTAGGATTTATCTGACCGCATTGGTCATGCACCATTTGAGTTTTGATCGTTTCAAACAGGAAAGGGTCAACGAATCGGTTCGGCAACTCTGCACAAATCAATTTGTGGACATCGGAAGAGTGCAATTTTTCCTTCAGCCAGACCATAATGTGAGCGTGGGACAATCCTCTCTTTTGCCGCTCAACAGCATACATGTGACACTGAACATCACCGAAAATTTTGAATTTTGTGATAAGTCTCATCATGGTTTTCAACTTCAGCTGGAATACCCGCGCGGACAAATCATGGCGATCCTGTGGCTTTTGACCGGGGAACAACCTATCAGTTATTTCAGGCCACGATGGGTTGCAGGTAAACGTAATGAATAGGTCCGGGCGACCATAATGCCTAACGTAAACCAACGCATCTTGGGTTTTCTCATGCATGTAGCGAGGAGACCCAGTGTGGCTTGACGGCAAGATGAAAAGTTGACCATGACCAGCACCATTACCACCATCAGAAAGGATATTGTCTCTAAGATGGATGTAGTTCGCCACGCGAAGTTCTTTCTGGTGTGTGGAAATAGCAAAGGCGTTCTGTTTCCATTTTGGCAAATATATCAACAGCAAATTGCAGGAACAACGTTTTGAATCGACAAAGAAGGTTAAAAGTTCTTTCCCGTATCATAAAGTGATATGCGTATAAGGCTGAACAACTTACTGTTTTACGGGAGCCAATTTGAAGTATACCGAAGCGATTACCGTCTTCACCTTTAACATGCATGAGAGGTGTCGTATGATCGGTGTGTCTCGTATATCCTTTGCAACCTATCGTCCCTCCTTCTCAAGACAATATCCCTGTTGCCGTGCTGTGTTTCTGACATAATGACGGCCACCTCGTTGCATGCAGGAGCATTAAATCTTCGTTGGTGTTCTCCATGAGGATGTTTATCGGCATCTATGACAATAGTGAAGTCAATGGAAGCGTGCATCTCCAGGGCGGACTTGAAACTGTAAACGTTGCTGTTGCGCTGGTGAAGCATGATTTGAAGGGACAGTATTATATGATGCTTTAAGCCTGGGTACACTCGGGATCGGCTTTGAGCCTGTAGGTTTATGTCTTCTGCGCAAAATATTTGTAGAAATTTCAGCTCATCATCAGGAGAAGGTAGTAACGATCCAATCCGGTGGCAAACCTGGCCTTCCACCTAAAGGGTAGGCATAAATCCAACCTCACGAACAACGTTGGCACCAAAGGAGGTCATTTGAAACGCATTGTTGTATTTTCTAATATTAGAAAGAAAATTCTTCGAGTCGTCGGTATTACCAGCAAGCAATGTATGAAGTATTTTTGGCAGTGGGGGAAGTTATTCAGTAGAACATTGCCGTTGGAACAGCCCATGCCGACCCTTTCACCAGTCCATTTTTTCGCCTGACAATGTCCGCAACCTTCTACCATCTTCCCAATGGAAACATTTACATCTTACGCATAACCAAGACTTGGGTTGCAATTGAGTGAGACTTTGTCCCACACTTGAGCATTTATGGAAGCAACCGACGGGCCAGAGTCACCAAACCGTATGGGAATTGGTTGCAAACTGGAGTTTCCAGCATCTTTGGGGCGTTGATCCGCTCTCTGTGATGCTTGAATAGTCAGACGTGCACTTCGACGTCTGGGTAGTTCGTTTTGCTGACGTTGTGAATCTCTTAACCTACCTAACTCTCTCCTTCGCAGGGTTTGGACCTCGGTTTCTTGGGAGAAGTTAATTTGATGGCGAATCGCGTCTTCTTTGCAGCATTTGATCTTCGGTTTCTTGGGAGCTGCGATATCGCTGACGTATGGCATTAGTCTCCAGGCGAAGCCGTATCTCTGCCTGTGTTTCTTGCGAACGTCTTTTAACATTGGCAAGTCTCTTCTGTTCCTTCGTTTGAACTTGTGTTCTCGCGGCTGCTCTAATTCCTTTTCTACCTAATGAGGTAGTACCTACAAATAGGTTATAATTTAGAACAGAATAACATAAGGTTGAAAGGACGGAAGTTTGCAACGTTACCTGCAGTCACCAGCCCATCATCGTTTGTCGAGTTGTTTGTGTTCAGAACATGCCTGACGTCATCACTGTTGTCCATAATGATAGCTTGTAAGGGTTTGATTAAAAGCAAAGGGATTTATGTGGTAGGCCATTCAACCTAAACTAAGAGCTAGCCACATCGCTGTGGAGGGAGGGGGTTGTCGGTCTTTCAACCGGCCGCGACAACTTACGCGTAAGTAAAGGGGGAGGTCCAAGTGATAGTAGGTCAAGGGGTTTACGCTTAACCCATTCAGTAGTAACAAAGGAGTAAGAGGGAGAGAGAGGTTTAAAGGGATCGTGGGCATCAGATTCTAGTCATAATTGGGGACCAGCGAAATGGGGGTGGGGGGAGGGGGTGAGAGGGGAATGAGACCGACAATTAATGTCGTCCCGTGGTTATCGTCTCAAGTTTTGTTTGGAGGTGTGAGGACGCAAGGTTTCGACCTCTTAAGACGGTGTCGGTGGCGTTTGGATGCTTGATTTACGGTGATTGAATTTGAAGCAGCTGTGCAAACACGGTTATAGCCCTTGCTCCATTGGCGGGGGTGACCTTTCAAGCGGTCGCGACGACCTGGAAGCGATGACCCCTTCCTCACCCCCCCCCCCTGTGGCGTATTCACATCCGCATTTCACGTCGGGCATCTCTTGAATCCTCACGCACACGTTAGAATGAGGGAGCGACGTAGAGACCGACACGCACAGGCGACCGAGAACGCGTGCTGACGAAGTGATCGTGGTACTATCATGCGCGCGTCGAAGGCGCACAAGGCCTGTCAAACTGACTCCGGCAACCAATGATAACGGAGACACACACAGAGACAGTCACCAATTTTATTAAGTATACAGATTGAGGTCTTCTGTTCGTCAACATATTGAAGGGGTTGCCCATCGAGGAGGTATTGGAAGGAATCATTCTTCGTGTTGGCCCCTTTAGTACGGTGCCTTTAACTCACACACTTACTTTTACACTTCAGTGCCAACTGACCGACCAGTTGCTACATCGACTAAGCTAGCCTTTAAATGCTGGCTATCGGCGTCAGACCTGACGGCTCTCCAGAGTTTGACATCGTCAGCAAGCATGCTGAGCCTGTAACCTAGGTAGTGAACACAGTCGTTGATACAGACTAGGGAGAGCACAGCCCTAACATGGAGCCTTTGGAAACACCACCTAAAACAAGAGTAGAGGTTGGCTTCAAGGAACCGATGCACACAGTTTGTGATCGCCCTATGAGAAAACCTATGATCCATTTCAGCAGGTTTCGGTTTATTCAAATCATAGGTAATTCATAAATTAGACAGTAATGTGGGACGCTGTCAAATACCTGAAAATCAGCATAAATCCTACCATCTTCATCCAGTGTGCGAGTTCACTGTTCGGTCGAACGCAAGAGGCTGGAAAGACAAGATGGGTTCTGACTGAAGCTTTGTTTGAGGCCTGAGAACAAGTTGCTCTCCTCTAGGAACTTCGGTGTTAACCCTCCCCTAATTATGGTTTCCATCAATGCACATCAAATACAAATACAGGCTGACGGGCCGATATTTCTTAAACTTCTTGGAGCCCATCACTTGTATATCGGGCACATATTTGACGTCTTCTATTCCGATGGAAGTGTCCCTAATGTAAATGACGAACCGAACAAAAAGACCTGGGAATCACAATTGTGCCATCTCTGAAGCCCTCTTTGCAGTGTGATGGGGCCCGCAAAGAGTGCAACCAGTGTCCTCTTTGCCATCAAACGAATATCTGCCTACATCGATAAAGAACTATTTAAGAAAATATACGAGAACTTTATTCCTTCCCATGTAGAATATGCAATCTAGGCGTTGCGTCCGTGATTGTAAAAGGAAGACAAGGTTTACTAGCGCACAAAAGGCTACATAGAAACTGATAGTATTGCAGAGTAGGGCTAACGTACATTTATGGTTTTTTAATATCCGAACAAACCGATAGATAGGTGTGCTTTCAAGACAGTCAGGACGCAGTGCTGTGACAGAATAAGGCCATTAGAATATGATAGGCCCAGAGTCTTTCTAATCCCAGGCGCATTAAGTTCGTGGTCATTTATATTTAGATGAGGCTGATGCTCGTAGCTAACGACGAAAAGGAAGCATTTGTGGCAAGAAAAGGAAAGACGCCATTGCATCACCACTGGGTAAAGGCTTCAAGTTTCATTTTTAAGAGCTCAAACACGATGCTGCCATCTGCAGGTTTATATCGAAAGACAATGTTTAAATCATCAGCGTGCATTTAGGAACCACTAAACTTTCTTGTATCAGCACTCTGATTATCTGCTTTTTAAAATCTGCCACCATATGTTGGCACAAGTCAGCGTGTGCAATCTCTCTATAACCGAGGCATTTATTTAAGACGTTCTCATCAAGTCAGCAGTGCATGAACTTTAGCTGAGCGTAAGTGGAAGATTGTCCTTTTGCAAAGGTTCTGGCTCTCAATTTTCTAGGTTGAGAAGGCTTCAGACGTGACTGCAAGAACCCCAAAAACCGTTCGGGATCGGCGTGCTCACAAACCGGAATCAAATCTAGACAGCAGGTCATGAATAGCAACTACCTGCTGTTGGTTACCGAACAATCGATACCAAAGATTGTGGTGTACTGTCTGCTGGTGAAACGGACAGACTCTTTGGTACAACACTGCCAAAACACCAGCTTCCAGTCAACCACAGGGACAAGCTATCTTTGATATAAACGATTATATCCACTACGAACTTCAACGAGTTGAAGCATGAGGTGACTGTGGCTGATTACAGTCTACACTACTCTCTGACCACACCCGCACCGAGAGCCGATGTCAAGACAGAGTCAAGAACGCCGGAAATGCGGGAGAGCGCAGACAGGTGGTGCGACAAACACTAAACACGCGTACCAAACAGCACGTCTCACCTGGTATGCTCCTGACAGGGAGTGTCATAAAAGCCACATTAAGAAGGAGCAATTGAATCGTACTCTCAGCCCATAGGCAGCCATACCACACAACAAGACACACTGAACTGACTGCAGTGTCCAAGTTAACCCGCCAGTTGGCAACCCTCCAAGCCACGGCTTCTAGCGCACCGCGATAGATCCAAGCGCACTGGATTCATTATCGTGAGGAAAGAAAAGGGTCGAGGGTCGACCTCACTCTCCCACTGCAGAAACAGGCAACCGCCTAGCTGTTGGCCGCCTGAGGTGGGATGCGCGAAATGCTGAAAAGGAAAACAGATCGGAGATGAACATGGTAAAGCAGGTTGTGCAAGGGAAGAGGAAAAGAGGTAGGGAGTAGAATAAGAGAAGGTATACGGCCACATACAACAACAAAACCGTAGTTTTACCTTTCATAAGGCAAGAAAAATTGCTGGAACCACCGATGGCATCGCCAAACTGGTGTTGGAAAGATGATTGTTAACGTACAAACTTTACAGAGCCAAGATTTGCACTCCGTCTACCAGGCACTCCATAAAAGGCTCATATCCAATCAGAGAGGGTCAATAGTACGGGCGACAAAAATCTATGCAGGACCGACTGCCGACATCCACCAAGAAAGGATAGTACATCGATTGGGAGTCAAGTGAACGGCATGACAAACCATCTTACGGATGCGCCCACGAGGCCGAAAGCACTTCAGGCGAACGTAATTGACAGATCAGTCAATTGTCTGACGAAGGAGACCGATGAGCATACTGGCCTGGCATCAACCTCCACAGCAACGAAGGGGACACAGGAAATGGCAGACTGCCATTGGTTGAAAGCAGAGAAATCACAACCAAACAACTGCCAACGGGCAACCTAATGCACGTGCGCTGAACACGCTCTCATACGAGACTGGAGGTGAGGCAAATTAATTCATTTCCTACGGAAGATTAAGTTATACACTGAAATACGATTTAAACATGAGATATCCCTAATCGTCAGTCCACAGATATTTCGGTCCTTGTGCAGCGGAATACTGACGGAACATTTCAAAAATCTGTTAGCCGCAAAAAGCCTTTGCGGATGTTATTCTATATTACGCGAGCCAACACCCTATAACTCACAAGCGGAGTACTATTAACATCCTAATCCATCGAACAATAACTCAGAGTTTTAGCAACAAACTTTACCAAAGCAAACTCAATTACCTGCTCAGATTATCCTAGTCTCCCCTGTTTTTGTCGTTAATGTCCTTCTGTCTATATCCTTAGCCACCTCGCGGTGTAGGCTCGAGTTAGAGCCCCAATGGCAGCATGGACGGATGAGTCTGTCCCCTAAAAGACTGGTGTACGCATATCTGCAAGTGTATACCTCCGATCCAATAACGGCAAGAATAAGAGCTTGCAGTTGAATGGTTAGGGCATTCGATTCCGATCAGATAGGTTGCAAGTTCGAGGCCCAGGTCTGATTATGAGTCTGTGTATGACTAGCTGATGAGAAGCTAGGGGGTAGTGGATAAATCTTGAAAATTATGTTCCGCCGTGGAAGAAGATACTTAGATACTGCTCCGTAATCCATCATCCAAAGAACTAAAGCCGGAACAAATTATACAGCATATTACAGCCCGCTGCCGGCTTCAATACCTCAGACGCCGACCCGGGTTACCTAGTGGCCACCATCGAGTCAGTTCTTACACACTCTGACGAGCTCGCCGAGATATTCAGTAAAAATTCATTTCCCTGGTGATCACAAGAACGGAACAAGATGCCCGGAGGACACTGAATGCCGAAAAGACAATGGGATACGGTGTGGTCCGGCCGGCTAATAGGCAACCTAACGTGTCCCAACATGTAAAGGCTAGTTGATAGAATAAGGCCGTCGGTCCTCCGCTAAACGAGGTCACGAAATCCCCCCCTTACTGAATGAAAATAAAAACTTTGTGCAAGATGAGTCTGAGAAGGCTGAACTGTTCAATGCGTTCTTTGCAAAACACCTTACGACGGAATCTGAACCGGTCCCGTCTTTTCAGCCATGCTCAGTCAATACTATCAGTACCATAGATTTCTCCATAGAAGTAATTCGTAAGCACATTATCCGTCTAAAAAACTCGCACTCCTCGGAAACCGACGGCCTTCCAAATTCACTTATCAAGAGAGTATTCAGCTTCCCCCGATTGCTAAGTTATCTATTCTCAGCTTATCTTCTAAACGGTTTCTTTCCTGACTCATGGAAGACATCTATTATTCTTCCAGTCTTCAAGTCAGGATCTCGTTCGGACGTAAATAACTACCGAGGTGTTCATAAAACCCCGGCCCTAGCCAAACTTCTGGAAAAGATCATTTTTAATCAAATTCTCGATTTTTGTGTAGAAAATAAACTATTAAGTGCCTCACAGCATGGATTTCTACCTGGAAGATCATGCGAAACCTGCCATTTAGCATTCCTTAACCTGGTTACTTCACTTCGTAATGAACAGCAATCAGTCATCGTGATTTACTTTGACCTTAGTAAAGCTTTTGACAAGGTGCCTCATAGGCGCCTTTTAGTGAAACTGGAAGCCCTAGGTATCAGGCCTCCCCTCCTCGATTTCATTGCCTCCTACCTGTCTAACCGCAGCCAGAAGGTCTTAGTAGGCAATAGCTACTCGATGCCTCAGCAGATAACGAGTGGTGTATTACAAGGCACGGTTTTAGGTCCCCTCCTTTTCATTCTTTACATAAATGAAATTTCAACAGTGATAAATAATTCGGAAAATTTCATTTATGCTGATGACCTTAAGTGTATTTACTCATTTTCTAAGGACACGGCCAGTAGTTGTGTTGATAAAGTTAACGCAGACTTGCGTACTCTCTCAAGTTGGAGCGCAACATGGCAGATGGAGTTTTCTCCATCAAAATGTAGTTTCTTGAGTTTTGGTCCCGCAAGGCTTCCTGGACCCATTATCTTCCAAAATAGTCCACTGTTAGAAAGATCTACGATAAAGGATTTGGGTCTTACTTACACGAATAAGCTTGCATTATCACCTCATGCAGATCGAATTTCTGCCAAGGCCGTACAGATATGTGGGTTTATATCGCATAACTTTTTCCTTCCAGAAATGAAGTTAAAACTATACCGCATGTTTGTTCTTCCTATACTAGAATACTGCTACCCGCTTTTTGGCCTCATGACCCAGCATGACCGTAGTAAGATTGAAAAGGTTCAGCGAGTTTTCACTCGTAAAATATTTTCTGTTTCTGGGTCTGGTATGTGTTATACAGATAGATGTCAATTAGCAAACATGAAATTTCTTTGGATAAGAAGACTCGAAGCTGGTCTATGCTTTCTGTTTCGCGTTAACAATAGTCCTAATCTCCCACAAATTAACGCTCTCCTTCCAGTTGACCGACCTTACGCCACTCGTAACTCTTCCATGATAATTTTACCACCCCATAGCTCCACATCTAACCGTTCTCGCTTTTTTACCTCCAAATATGCTTTTATTTGGAACAACCTTCCTCTCGATATTAGACTGTCTTCTACACTGTCGATTTTTAAAGGCAAATTATATAAGCATTTAAATTTAGACGAAATAAAGTCGTTACTGTCTGTTTCCTTTCCAAACACGCAAGTTGTAGATTTTGAAAAGGGTCCTCCTGGCATTTGAAGCTCTTCCCAGGATACTAAAATGGTTTCTAAATATGTTAGCATTTCCCTCTGCAGAGTCAAGCATCACTTCCAAGGGCTGCGAATTCTTCTCCGTTTTTGCAACCTTCGCTGTGGTCTTCGCGATTGGCTCTGGCATCTGGTGGGTCGCAACTCGATGATGTTGCCTTGACTTCTACTGCCTTCTCCTGCCTTCCGGATGACCTCTTCCTAACTCAACGATATATTATTTTTTCCCATGACCATAAACGTCCCGAACCCTCAACATCAGGTCCCAAACTAACCACATCAAACCCTTTTACCTATTAAGGCAGTTTTTTCTCCTAAACGTTTTTTGAACTCGGTGGCCCGCTGAACTCATCCACCGATCTAGGAGTTTTTTTTACTGCCGATGACAATTATTTATAAGAGTTCACTGCTTATCATTATTATTTTTATTTTCACGATAGCACTAAGTTTGTAACGACAGGGCCCCTTGGGCCTTAAATATACAAATTATTATTAATTATTATTATACCAGATAAGTAGGAAGAATGCATTGTGTGCACAAAGGAAAGGAGAGTAAATAAGAGTAGGTTGAATTGGGAGAGACACGTCCGCTCAGTAGGTTGACCGGATCCCAAGTGAGGTTTGAGAGCCATTAAGCCAGGAGACAGAGAGAGCGCTTTCATTGGCTAGGTCGGCCTGTGATTGGTTGGACACCATGCGGATGGACAGCGTGTAGGTGGACAGCGTATGGTTCGACACCGTTATTGGACAAGCTGCGTGGCCTGTGTCTCGCACCAGGAAGTTTAGCGACCACAACGACCTTGAGCTCCAGACAGATTGAGACCAAGACTGGAAAGACAGACATCGGGACGTGCACCTGTTCGAGTACAAGTTCACTAAAAGACTATCGTCATTCTACCGTCATCAATTTGGTGTCTACTGAGACTTGTGACTGGCAAAAAAGAAGTTATAATTTTCTTTTAAAGAATTTCCCAAAAAGTAAAATTCCGCTAGACGTCGCCTGGCAATTCCTTTACTCGTGTGGCTTTAACTTTAAGGTCGCAGAAGCTAAAAGATTGTCCTCTCGAAGCAAAAATCCGCCGATTTTGGTTAAACTTTTTTCGGTGATAGAAGTTGACAATCTCTTCTCTTAGCATGAGCGTTCAGCTCTATGCATGAAAAAACATAAGCTTTTTATATGTAGGGATAAAACCCCCATGGAACGTAGGATTTCGCCTGCATCTGCAAAAACTAGGCCCACTCCTACCCCTACTATTCCAAATGTGGTAGCTGAGGTCGACGCAAGTTCACGTCCCTCCGGATCAGCGGCAACGCTAAGTTCACCCGAAACGTCACCCGCAATCCTTACTCCTGGCTCGAGTGAAATTCCGTCGTCTTCCGAGCGAACCTCGACTGCTAAAGAGGCTTAACCTAATAGACCTAAAAGTTCTCCCCGTAAATCAAAGCCAATTGCAAAAATCAGTAATTTACCTAATTAGGGGAACAATACTAACCTTTCGGCCTCTATATCAGATGTAAACACTCGTGTTTTTACTTTCCCAATCCCCAAACTGGCCCACAATCCACAATTAATTCACTCTAATAATACTATGAATAGCTTCTCGCAACCTTCAATGCCATTTTCGAATGTCTGTCCTCCGACAAATTATGCTGACACTTCAGCATCTATAGCAGATGTAAAAACTTGCGTTAGTTATTTTCCAAACCCACAAATTGCCCAAAATCAACACAAAATCAAAACTACTAATTATGGTCATAGTCTTCCATACCCATTTAGGTCATTTTCAAACGTGCGTTTTCCGAAGAATTATGCTCACTCTTATCATAATCCTTTTTTACGACCGCCTCCTTCTTTTCTTACTCCACAAAACAGGCACCCTTTCCTCAATTTTCAAACAAATCTGCCGCCATACAATAATCCTAGTATATTTAACAATTATATTTTAGCTAATTGCAGACCACAGCAATCATGCTTTCCGCTTTTTGTTTCTCCCATGCCAGTTCCCTTTCCGCCACCAAGTTTTCCTTTTTTATAAATACGGATGAGCGTAACCTGTATCTCAGGGATACGCTCAGTATAGTTTCTCTGAATGCGAGATCAGTTGTAAATAAAATGACAGAGCTCAGAACAGTAGCTTTTGAGTTTGATCCAGATGTTATTTGTATCACTGAATCTTGGGCTCACTCTCTTATCTCTGACTCAACGCTCGCTATAGATAATTTTAGTTTGTACCGACAAGGCCGCATTGAAAACGTGGCGGTGGTTGCCTTCTTTATATTAAACCATCTTTTGTACATTTCCCGTTTCATCTGAGCATTTCATCGTTTTCGGGAGATGTTTGATTTATTTCAGTCATCCTCCCACACAATAAAAAAGTTGTAATTGGCTGTATCTATAATCTCCCATGTTATTCTGGTAATGAAAGTGCGCTCTGCAAACTGTTTGCAAAAGTTCCAGAAGCTGAAGTTGATGTCAAAATAATCATAGGTGATTTTAATCTGCCAGACGTTGACTGGGAGGCAAATACTTGTCCGCCAAAATTTCAAAAATAGATAGAAACTACTAACTTTGCAAACATACCACAACTGGTCAGTTCAGTGACTAGAAATGAGAGCATATTAGATTTAATTTTTACAAATGACGTCCACCCTCTCTTTATGAATTTTCATCGTGATCACTTCACAAGTGACCATGCATTAATTCAGTGTTGTTTTCCAATCTCTCTTTCTAAAAAGCCTGAGGTAAAATGCAATAACCTCGATTTTGCTAACGAAAACCTTGAACTCATAAATGACTTCGTAAGTACTCTAGATTGGCATACTATTTTTTCAACTAATGATTCAATCTTTCTCAATGAACTTTTACAAAACCTTACAAAAAAAAATCAGAATTTTATCCCACTTAAGCCTATTAAATCAAATTCAGCTTCCTCTACCGTTCCAAATTTTCTCCAAAAAAGACTTAAAAAATTACGAAAGCAACTTAAGGATCTGTCTAATAGCTCTTTGTCGGTGCACTTAAGGATAGCGCAAATATTTGAATTAGCGCTAAAAACAAGGCTTGCATGAGATAGGCGTAGAGAGTCCCTGGCACTGAATGAAGCTAACTCTTCCAAATCCGTTGCTCAAGTCTTTCGTCTTCGGTCATCCGCTAAGCTTCAGAAAGTCATTCCGCCTTTACTCGATAGTAGTAATCATTTTGTTACAGAGGATTTGGCCAAAGCAGAAATGTTAAATTCCTTCTTCGCCAAGTTCTATACAATTGAGACTAGTCCAACACCCGAAATACCTCTGATGTGTGATGCAAATCTCACTTCAATTGATTTCTCACCTACAAGTATTCATAAAGAAAAAGCTCGTTTCAACAATTCACATTCAGTCGGGATGGATAACATTGCAAACTCATTTATTAAGCAATTAAGAGATTTTCCTCCTTTACTGAGCAAATTCTTTACAATATTTCTCGAAAACGGTTTTTTCCTGATTCTTGGAAAACTTCTATTGGAATTCCAGTTTTTAAATCTGGTTCCAGATCTGACATTAAAAATTATCGCGGTGTTCATAAAAAACCTTCTCTAGCTAAACTGTTTGAAAAATTAATCACCAATAAAATTACAGATTTTTGTATAAGCAATCAAATATTAAATATATCTCAGCATGGTTTTTTACCGGACCGATCTTGTGAAACATGTCATATGTCTTTTCTTAATCTCCTCACTTCTCTTCGTAACGATCATTTATCTGTGGTAGTCATCTATTTTGATCTTAGTAAGGCATTTGATTAAGTAACTCATAGGAGACTACTAGCCAAACTAGAGGCTATAGGATTTTGTAGTCCTCTTATTGACTTTATTAGATCATATCTTTCTAATCGAAAACAACAGGTCATAGTGGGGTCCTCATACTCTACCTCTACCGCTATTTTAAGCGGTGTCCTTCAAGGTACCGTTCTGGGCCTCCTGTTGTTCTTGCTTTATATCAATGATATTTCAACAATAGTTAAACACCCTCAATCGCATATATACGCGGATGACTTGAAATGTGTATACTTCTTCTTTAAATTCTACGGCTGAGCGATGCTTAGAACGCATTCATTCGGATTTGGACGCTCTATCTGCGTGGAGCTCCACGTGGCAGATGGAGTTCTCGCCTTCCAAGTGCCAGTTCATGTGTTTTGGGCCTGAAAGGCTGCCACAGCCTACCATTTTTCAAGATTGCCCCATGACTGAATGTTCTAACATTAAGGGCTTAGGTTTAAGTTACACCAATAAATTAGATCTTTCACCTCACGCTGATAGAATTACAGCAAAAGCTGCTCAGATAAGTGGCTTAATCTCTTATAATTTCTACCTTCCCCAAATGAAGCTAAGACTTTATCGTATGTATGTGCTTCATATTCTCGAATACTGTTGTCTATTCTTCGGTCTAATGATCGAATCTAGCCGTTCAAAAATTGAAAGTGTCCAAAGAAGATTAACTAAAAGGGTCCTCTATCCGGCATTTTCAGATACTTCCTACTCAGATAGATGTGAAATAACGAAACTGAAATTTCTTTGGGTCAGGAGACTGGAAGCAGGGTTTTGTCTCCTGTTTTGCCTTAATAATAGTTCAAATCTCCCCAAAATTTCTGCCCTTATTCCCGTTACTCGCCCTTTTAACCTAAGAAATTCAACGTTGGTTATACCTCCTCCTGCTTCTTCCACTTCTGAGCGATCTCAATTTTTTGCTTCGCGGTATAGCTATCTTTGGAATAATTTGCCGATTGATATTCGGGCGTTGACTAGTCTATGTGCATTCAAGCGAAGACTGCACATTTACCTTAACACTGAATCTATTAACTTTTTGTTTTCCTCATCTTTTCCGGGCAGCTTTCTCCATGATCCCGAGAAAGGACCATCGGGAATTTAGGATCCCTTCTTGAAACTACCTTCCTCTGAATCGTGTCCCCCGGAATCAGGAAGCAGTCTTGACGGCTCTCGTTTCGCTGGTCATCAACCACCATCAGGGCCTTATATTTGGTCACATCGCAGACATCCCCAACGATGGTCTTGTAGATTTGACGGACTTTTGGATCTCATAGAGCGGTGCCCATCACGATCATAAACTGGTGGGTTCCCTATGTTCCATTATGCCACACCGGTTTGGGAACTCGAGTGTATTGCCGGGAAACCGTCTATACCAGTAATGCTACGTTAATACCTATTGTTCTGCCCCACGCTCAGCTTCGACTGAGTTTGCTTCAAAGCCCCCCCTTACTAACAGAAGCAGTGGGTACCAGAATACATAGTCAGAATCTAGATAACGATGTGGCTCCTCTGTGTGTGCCCTTAAATTTCACCTTCCGCATGACACTGCTATATTCATTTTTTTCGAATCTAACAAATTCGCTTCTAAACATTTATACTCGTCTTATAGCTATAGACTACGGATACTGCTTGTTAAACCAATTATTTGTAGTACTTCGTGTTATCGAATTTTTGGTTTATTGATGAGGCCCATTGGGCCTGAAATATACAACTTATTATTATTATGTCAGACAAAGGGCGTTTTACAATTATACTTGACAAGACCGAAAAGCTCCAGAAGCCCAACGCACTGCTTCGTACCAGCTGGTATGGATTAAGTGTGAAGGAGGCCCGGTGAAGAACCCATTCGCACAGATAAAGTCAACGCTCAGCCTGTTACAGAATAATATTTCGATGACTACAGCCGAACGATTGACCAACAACCCGACTGATTAGGCTATGGTAAAGCTCTATGCTTTATCCAAAGTTCAGAACGATGGCGCAAAACTTCGTACAATCGTTGATGATGAAAGTCTCCCTCCTCTCCGATTTCTTTGCATCCGTCTACACCCGAGAACCTACAACTTTTGCTGACGGTACGTCCGCTCATCGACCGATAACTGCACCCTTACCCTCCTCCTCATCGCCCAAAATAGAGGACCTAGAGTTTTCACACAACACTGTCAGGGCCGAATTACTCCAACTTAAGCCTGCCAAATCACCTGGGCCGGACAAAATTCCTGCACTAGCACTAACAGAATTAGCTAACGAACTATGCAAACCCCTGGCTGCCATCTTCCAGAAATCCTTTGACGAAGGCGAACTCCCAGAAGAATGGAAGTAGGCAAACGTCACCCCGATCTATAAGGGAGGTTCACGACTTGATTGCGCAAATAACCGTCCTGTCAGTCTAACTTGCATTGCGTGAAAAGTAATGGAGCGCATTATTAAGATGCATTTAATGTATTTCCTCGAAAGCAACAAAATACTATGTAATGGACAGCACGGCTTTCGCCCAGGACGCTCTTGCCTCACGAGTGCTCTTTACTCACAGGAAAAGTGGACAAAGGCCGCAGATAAAGGCTATCCAATTGATGTCAGATTCTACGACTTCAAAAAGGCCTTCGATAGTGTACCACACAGGCTTCTTCTGCAGAAGATTTGGGACGTGGGAATTCAAGGAAAATGTATAAATGGATCAGTAGTTTCTTGTTCCTCAGAGAACAGAGGGTCGTTGTCGGAAACTCAACCTCAGAATGGACAAAGGTAGAGAGTGGTGTACCACAAGGCTCAGTTTTGGGTCCGCTGCTACTCCTGATTTACGTAAACGACTGCCTCAATGAGCTTGATTGCGCAGCTGTCATGTTTGCAGATGTTATTAAAATATGGGCTGAAATTAGGTGCGCCGGCGACGCAAAGAGATTACAGTCAAACATCGATAAACTGGTTATCTGGTCGTCCTCGTGGTTTCTTTACTTTAATGTATCCAAGTGCCTTGTTCTTCACATAAGCCCGAGGCGAAAAGTGCCGCCGACACACAGTTATTATATTAATGGTACCGCATTAAAAGAGGTTGAGACGCACAAAGATCTGGGCATTTAGACAACTTCGAACTTGATGCAAAATGAACAATGTAAAAAGTCCGTCCAGAAGGCAACTAGTACCCTGCACTGGATCAGACGAGCGTTCAAAATCTTTCCACCTGAACTCTTCGGAAAAATATTTGCGCCTTTGTGAGACCACATCTTGAATACGGAATGCCAGTTTGGACAACGTGGTTGAAGAAAGATATAGAACTTCTTGAACAAGTGCAACGCAGGGCGAAAAAGATGGTCGATGGTTTCAGGGACTTACCATATCAGGAGAGATTGATCAAACTTGAACTTTTTCCTTTATCTTACAGGAACGTTCAGTGCAGCCTGCTCTGGACATTCCGGATAATCCGGGGCCACATTTCCTCCCTAAAATTGGAAGATTTCTTCCAATTAGCCACCACTACTCACCTGCGTGGCCATCCATACAAGGTCGCAAACGAGCGCACCCAATTAGACCTCCGAAAATATTTCTTTAGTCAACGCGTGGTCCGGCCTTGAAACTTGCTACCAAGTGAGACGGTTTTCGCTGACACAATTGCAGAATTCAAAAGAAGACTCGATGTGATTTTATTTGACAAAAGGCGACTTTTACAATACGATTTCCTACTGCCAGCACTGTGAAAAACTTTTCTGGCTTTAGACCATTTTCATTCTTTTCCGCGAAAATTTACTCGAAATTCTGTCATAATATCATATGTGCACCCCCCGACTGCACATTAACTGTAAGAACAACCTTGTTTGCGTAACATGAAAAGGGTCCTCAAGGGCGTTTCTTGCCTATTACCCTTAAATATACATATATATGCTTTATTGCACCACATGCCAATATTACATATGGCCAAAGGGATGTTTCGAGTCGGAAACTACCTTACCTCGGGCTCCGATATGGTGGATTTCGTGGGAATACTCAATGGGTTACGCCTCGATGTAGACGGGGTCGTGATATTATTCGGCCAAACCCCATTATTCACCTCGACCCCCCGAAGTCTAGCCATTGAAGTTGTAAGTGCCCTCATTGACAGCCAATATACCGAGGCAATTTACGCACGTCCACGCAGACATCTCAATAATAATAATAATATAATAATATGTTTACTATGCCAGTTTACAGGCAATTGTAAAGAGTTGGTAATGCACCTCTTGGGCGCCTTCCAACACCTCGAAGACCGGAAAAAACCTAAAACAAACTCCTTATGTTGCAGCCAGTATTGGTTTTGTTTCAGGTTTTTTGTTTCGTCAATACTGGGCGAGATTAGGAGTTTGTTTCAAGTGAAAAAAACCTGCCTTCAAAGGTATGATACAAACGGAATAAATGTACAGTTGTAAGCTGAGTTGACTCATCAGCAGGAGAACTGTTTCGTATCGTTTAAAACATTAGTTCCAGACGGAGAGGGTTGGCACAAGAACACAGTGTTCTCAGTCTTTCTTCAATGGTTGTCGGCAAAAGTTGCGAGCTATCGGGTGAAGGGTTAGCAGACTGCGGGTTGCTGCTTCAGCCGCATTATCTTCAGCAGTGAAGCCTGGCGGGGTTCAAAGTCCACGAACGCCATCAGAGTGAAAGAGAGATTCCACCGAGTCAGCACCCAAAATTCGTGAAAGTTGTCCTGAATGTAGAAAACTAGTTATAGCTCTCTTAAACATAGGGTAGTTTTGCTGGGTTTTAATACTTTTGGGCAGCTTATTCCAGATTGATATGGCATTTACTGAAAAGAATTGCCGGTACTTAACTGTGCGTGCCATGGGAAGAAATAAAAATACGTCTCGATGACTGGCGCGTCGAGAGTGCTCAAGCTGCCTTATTGTACTAAGAGGATTAAAGGTTTGACCATTCAAAAGTTTAAACAGTAAAAATAGACCCTTCTGCAATCGACGAAGCCATAATGGATCCAGCTTTATAAGTTCGCACCTTTGTTGGTAGGTTAAGTTACGGTGTTCTGTAGTGAAAACTCTTCTAGTGAAGAAGTGCTGCACCGATTCTATTTTCTTCCGTTTCAAGCACCTGCTGAAGTGCTGTCGAACTGTTGCTTACATTTGAAAGGACATTTATGAAACGAACTAAATGTACACCGATGGAATTACCTCTATCCAGTTTCATCGCCGAAGTGGTCTTCTTAAGCTTGGAAGCCTTGGTGTCCCTTACCTACAGACTGATATTCGGGCGCGTTATGTCGATGTCATTTTCGTAGTTGTCGAATTGGAAATAGTCTCGAACTTTCAGATAATCCTTAGTTCTATTTTTCCGTACATTCAATTCACAATGGAGGTAGTGAACACTGAGCAGATAGTATTGCTGGCAGTCTTTGTTCATGGCCTGATCGATCAGAAATAAGCAACACAGAATTACCAAAATTTAGCAACGCTATTTTTTGTTTAATAGATGTATCAAACGTTTCCTGTATTCAGCCGAAAACCAATATTTTTTAGTATTGCAACTTTCTGCAATAATTCTAACAACAGCTGTCACGTTCTTTTCCAATAGCTTTAAGGGTCTTTGAGATATGTGCCCAGTCCATTCGTAATAGTTGCAATTGAAAGTGAACTTCGAGTTCCAGTGTTATACGCAAATTAATATAACCAACACTTAAAACTGCGTCTCCAATGGACATTAAAGCTTTTTAGGTAACATCAGTCAGCCCTAACCAACTCCAGGTCATAAACATTTTGAGGGTTGTACCCATAACGTTTTTCTCGGCAGTCCAGTGAGAATGAAAAAGTTGGTTTCAATGTCATCTGTCTGTCTCGTAAAATATTATTAAACCTTATTTTGCGCGGATTCATCACAGGTTTCGCCGCTGCAATATGTGGCATTTCGCAACCGTACCATTCCTGTATAACATTGTTTTATTCGACTAAATATATTACTAATTAGAAGCTATAATGACCTCAATATTACAAGGTCGCATGTGATGCGCTCGGGAACTGCAAATATTTACTTCCTAATTTGTTCCTGAAAATATCCTTCACCTTCTTGTTGTTGTCTTGTGTCCTATTCAAAAGAAAAGATGCAAGACATTAATTCCGTCGATAATGTCTCCATTGAATCGGATGGATTGGCCAAATACCTACTTAAGGAAAATTTACTTCTCACTGCACTTGAGTATCACTATGAGCTACTCGAACGCGGCAAAATGGTTGAATGTTTGAAAGATTTCTTTGAAAATCCTAGCAATTTCGACACTTGTGAAAATTTCCAACCGCCCGAGGCACCTTTAAGTAATTTTCAGCAGGTTAAACTTAACATACTTCATGCAGAGTCATGTGTAAGTGTTTCGACACTGGATTCAATGGATTTGCATACTGATACCGAAGAAATCAGTGCTATTCAAAACCAGGTTAAAGGTTTGATTTGGTTCATTCTTATGTTAGTCCTTGAGTTTGAACTGCGTAAGAAGAACGAAGAAATCCGAAATCTTCGTGATCTCCTAACAACGGCGACAATAGGAGGTATTCATGGGTTGTTTTTTTTATCTATTTAGCTTTTTCTTTTATGGCTTTCTTACTGGTCTAGTTATTTTGAATAGAAATATGATTTTAAACTGAACTTAACGCTTTTCACCATATTATGCATTATACTTGCACCCGAAATACGAAGGACCCTAACACAAGCTGTCCTGCATGGCTCATTGATACTAGAGGGGGCTAATGAGGGTATATTACAGGATATGAAACGTGTAAGCTTCTTCGCGCCGGCAATCTGTGCAAACATAGGCAGGGAGACTACTTTTTCGTCGTTTTGGCACCACTTTACAATATTGATTACCTTGTGCAGAGTGTGTTCCATACTAGGCGTATTAATGTATCACCCTTAAATACAGCCTAATCAAGAACAACAAAGCCGTACTTCAATGAACCCAGTCATACTTGGCACCATTATTTTAACTAGAACACTGGACCTCAAATTGATTAAAAATATGTTTTTTTAGAAATAAGTAATGTAGTTTTTCAAAGTATATCAGACTCTGAACGAGTGCCTACGATTGATATAATTCAACGAAATCATAAGGTTATCCAAGAAATTAATTCACCAACGACTGGTTCATATAAAGGAAAACATCCTTCGTTAGAAACGCACATAAATGAAGGAAATATAATTCACTTTAAAGGAAGGCCCGGAGGTATATACTTGGATATATTTGAAGCAACTTTACTTGTAATTTTATACGTTACTGCCTAAAAATTAACGTACAGAAACCATTTTACTGATCTAGTCAAAAATAATTTAAATAAATAGTTACACTTATAATAATTTCTTTACTCATGTAACTTAATATTTCAAAAGCATAAGTGGAAAAATCATGTTTCGCAAATAATGCAATACTACTACAGTACTACTTATACTGCAATAATACTGCATACTTCAAAATAAAGAAAGCTGCAGTCTTGTTCAGGAGGAAACCCTATGTTGGCAGTGGCCATTTTCTGTAGTTTATGTTCGCCACCACTTTCGTATTTAAATTCATGTTCTGTAGTATGTTATAGGAAATTTAGTTTTTGATTACCACACTGTCAGTTTAAAAAAACTTTGATTGAGTTATTTCACTCTTTTTTAGTTAGTTCGTCAGATATAGCCCAATAGACGCAGTGGCAAGCCTTTTACTGTCTTGTGCGTAAACCTCGAATTGTTGGATTCACACCTATGTCTCTTTATCATTTTGTTTAGTGCGGTTGCGCTTTTGTTATAGCAAAACATTTAAGCCTGCTTTCACTTTTGTTATAGCGAAAAACACTAATGAAACTCACAATAAGGATGAAATGGGGCAAACCGCAGTCCCGGTCATGGCTCTTGAGAAGCGAACCATACGTTTTCTGATAAACGAGCATCTTCTGAGTTCAGGGTATAAACTCACAGCGGTTCAGTTTGCCGAGGAATGTGAAGTAGACGAGCAACAAGATTTGGACGATTGGGCCGACGTAAGTCAAATCATTTTCAATGCACCAGATGCCCAAGAATTTGAGCTTTCCACAAGTAGATTTCTAATAGAGCATTTGTTGATAGTATGTAAAAATTACACACTGAAGTTTGTCCATATTCACTATTTACATTACATGTCCTATTAGCTTTCCTGTTCGAACGTGCTTTCAGTTTGCTTTTTTGCCTATTATTTTGGCGATTTTGTCCTCAAAGTGAGAATTGGAATAAACATTAAAGCATATTATTATTTGTTCCATAAATCAGTTCTAACTTTAACGTCATGATGTTTATAAGACCATTTATCTTCCACAAATCATGAAATTTGGTCACGCACATTCGTACGTCTTGAAGCAACTCATTTGTTATCTGCTATAAATCAGATGGATATGAATCAGTACACTTGTGCAGCTACGTACCATGTGTGTTTGAAAGCTATCTACTAAGTCATATCACTGGTTACTTGTTATACAGTTCACATATTGAGTTATAAGTCGACTATTTTTGGACAAGAGCTCTTGTATCCATTTTTTTCTTTGGCGTTGTTTAAGACAGCCGCATAGCCATAACCAAACATAAGACAAAGGGAACCCAACTTTTGCATGCAGAATTAATTATTTATCATTTCGGGGGCACAGTGCCTCATGAAATGTTGCCTGTGCTGCGTCTATTGGTTGCGAGATGGGAAACCCGCGTTGGCTTTGCCTTGGCGCTTGAATTTTAAACCTTATAGCCGGGAACTGACTAGAGTTTTCCTTTCTGGATTATTTTTGTCATTACACACTCATTTGCGGTCGAACAAAATTTCGCAGACCACTGTTCGTCGTATTTGCTATATAGCCTTATTTTTCATTGCAAATTTTTAAATATTAGATTTGTATGTATTTGTTCAGCTTTAAAGATTTCCTAGGCATGATTAAACTTCAAGATAAAGGTGTTTTTGTAAGCTCACCCCAAATCAGCCCAGCTGACAAACTTCACATTTACTCGGTATAAAAATCCGAGTCTTAAGACGTGAAGACCTGTAGGTCAGTCCTCGACTTTTAATAAAAGATTTTCTTTGATCAAAGCCAAAATCCATACGGCCTGAATCGAGTTGGGTGAGAGGAATTTTCATTACTAAAAAAGAGGGTTGGTAACTCTGTCGTTTTGACTCATGCTTATGATAGCGGCTCCTTCGGCTATCACGTATGGTGCGCCCGTCCAAACTCTAATTGGACGATTTTCATTGCACAACTCTAGCTAAAGTAAAGTCTGCAAATGGCGAGTTGTCTCTCCGTTCATCCAGAATCAACTAATAAGAAGTTAGACCAGGGAAACGCTGTCCGCTACTTTGCCCACTCAGCTGGTCTGAGCAGTGGCCTGGGACAGGTAAGAGAGAGTGAACCCGATATTAAGGATCTATCCTCAATACACAGCCGCATATTCCTTACAGTAATACATGTAAATTATTTGGCACTATCACGACTCACTGCAAGTGAGTGGAAGAATGGTTTTCGTGATTATTGCATTTTGTATGAGATTACCGACTCCATGACTAAGGTTAAGGCTCCATGACTCATTCTTAATATGGCACTCTTACGCATGAAGATCCGAGCAGCCCTTATAGGAGCATGGCACATTTTTTGAAACCAGAATTTCAACCATCGAATCTAACGATGTCCATTGCGTCTTTCAGTGTGTGGGTTAGTTGTAATTGACAGTAGACTTGCGTTGCATCTACCACATTACCTCTGCACTCACCAACTCGTGTCCGGCACACGTGCCACCACGTTCCTTGTTCAACAAAAAACACCTGGCCATGGTCTTAACACAACAGCAAAAGATAGGTAGCCGCGGCACAGATCTTGACTCACACAGCCTAGACCTCCATGTCACCCACTCCTCATTATGAACCAACTGATCGCAGTCTATAACTGTCCAGAATTTTAATACAGCTCGGCAGATCCCATCGCAATTCACACAGCCTGGGCCTCCCTACCGCACACTACGCAGCAAAGCGTCCAACAAAGTAAACAGCTATCTTACAGCCCTGAAGGTGTACAAGCATGACGCAGATAGCCAGGCCACTTACCTTTTCTCAATTACTATGCTCGTACCTACCTCCGGCTGTCTTTAAATTGTCCTTTGATCGGACCCTGAAGAAGATCTGTTCCACTGTAACCTAATCCATGTACATTCGGTTGGCGTCACCGGTTGCTGCGGTCGAACTGTCGGGTATAATTCACACATGCATGTGAGAATGATTTAGGTGACCAAGTCCAAACATGATAGTCCCATTACACACTGTATAAAATCACTAAAATTAGGCGACCAATTTAATAGCTGATGAAGAAAACCGAAAAGTATCAGATATCACACACAATTTTTGAAAGATAAACCTTCATGTGCAAGCAAAAATTCGACAAAAATGAAAGCAAGGTTTTGCGCGCAGAGGAAGCAGGATGCATACTCTTTAGTCGTTGACTTGGTTTAGGCGATTGTAAGTTTGAACTTGTATTTGTTCTTGCGAACCACATGAAAGCTGTTCTACACTATTCCAAACTAATTATTGATAAAAAAGTATTTTAGCTGCATGTAATTACTGATTTCCATGCATTTCGCAACGCTGTGTTATTTATTTACATTTTTATTGGACTCTTTCAGTTTCCTCCGGCACCATTACAATGGCATTTTAAATTTGAAGGTGGCAACTTTTAGCCCCCGTGGCTGGCGCTCGCATTTTGCAACTTGCTTTTTAACTTGCGGCGAATATGAGGAATGAGGTGTCAGAGTAGGTTGCGTACAGACATATGGTCGCGAAAACTATCACCCCTTGCGTACTGTCATGCATAGTTTGTTTTCGACGAATAAATTACTAGCAGCGCTTTTATGTGGTAGGGCACGTTTTCTTCAATACTGGTGTAGGTAGGACCTTATTCAGCAATTTTGAGGCTGACGATCGTCTGCCCTCGGGACACATCGGACGTTCATTTCCGACATACAAGCCCCTCCTCCTAATCAGTCCACCTGATGTTCCGGATTTCAAGACCTTTTCCCAAATGTCACAGAGAAAGAGAGAAAAACAGTCACATGTTTTGATGTTTTCAATGGCGTACACTTTATCTAGCAATGGTTCTACCATGCATGCAAATATGCATGCAACCTGCTCGTATACAGTTGCGTGGCAGAATGGCCTGCAAAGCCTGGACTTCATCGGCTTTGACCTGCATCCAATTCAGCTCTGCCTTCAACCTATGAAAGATTAAACAGTTGCCGAGGCCTCTTTTTATTCGCAAGCCCGCGTTTATCGATTTTTTCCTCGTAGATTTAGCAGCTTCAACGACTACGAGCGAGTGCCTAAATGTGATAATTTTTCAGATAATTATATCGTCACTTCACTTCCGTATCGTGAACGGCGCTTTTTTGTGCAGTCAGGGATTTGCATTAACCCAACCTTTTTTGGAAATGCATACCTTGCTCTTATTTGCTTGGAGTATTTCGTGAAATGGGGTAGTTTTTGCTGCTTGTTTTCTGCAGCTAAAGATTCCGTTTTCGATGTTTATACCAAACAAACGAAGGTGGCCTTCAACTGTCGCTTCAGTCTTTCTTGCCTTCATTCGACTACGGATATGTAAGTGTGGGGCAGGCTTAGGCGAAATATTTAGCCGATTGCGACGAAAATTCACATGAGATGACTGACCAGATCAGAAAGTGTACTGGTGCATAAATGAGAAAAAAGCAATGGGATCGACACCGGAAAAGCCGTCTCTCAGCTCACACGCTTCAATACAGTAGTCGCCAGTTAATAAGCCCACGGTTAATAGGCCCAGCCGCGTATTAAGCCCAAATCAGCCTGGGACGGAATTTTACATAGCAAAATCCGCCGGCTAATACACCCAGTCGCCGGCTACAAAGCCCATTTTGCTTACAGGATAGAGTGAGATTCTCAGCTCTCTACACTTTTCAACGCGGTCTACAGGCATCAGTTTTCACAAAATTTGATGCTTTCTGGTGCCTGGAGAAGGACATCAAAAAACACTTGCAAGTGAAATTTTCTCCAAAACAAACACTAGACCGCTTTTTTTAAACGTATTGCAAATCATTTTTGTTTGTTTTTGTTATTACATAAAATACAGAAAAGCAGCATTCTTTTCTTAAACATAACCAAGTTTTACACATAATACAGTACGTATGTGATTTATAGTGCTTATCCTGCGTTTGCTAATCAAGAACAAGTACTCTCCGGTTAGTACGCCCGCCGCTTATTAAGCCCAATTTGCTATGGGTCCGAGGTGGGCTTAATAACCGGCGACTACTGTAAAGGCAAGCTAACGTGCTTTAAATTAGCACGACACTCCAAAAGTTGTCGCTTTGAACACTACCTAATAGCGGAATAGTAGGCTCAGAGAATCAGGTTACAACGCCTTCCCTATTAGTGTGACTCCTACGAAACTCCGAGCCGCTCCATTCTTAATTGGTGAAACCGTGGCCAATTGGGTGCGGACCGGGTCTGTGGCATACGTAGGGGGCTGTTTAGATTTGTCAGCCGGTCTCCTGGACTCTGTCCTGATACGGAGGTAGAGAAGAGAGAGAGCCTGGTAAATCCTGTGCACGAATGAATGAAAACGTTTACGTTCCAGGTCTTTGCACGGATAAGGAAGAAGAAGACCTGTCGAGCCAGGATCGATTTGTGTATTGTCCTGAGCTTTCGAACTCTTAAAGGAGTAAGAGCAAGTTTGAAAGCTCAGGTTAATAAACAAACTGATCCGTTGTTCGACAAGTCTAGACCCTGTGAAAGTCTACCATTGCCATCAACTACTTACCGTGCAAGTCGCCGACCCTGCTTTTGGACAGATTGCGGACGTCGTTACGATCAAACTGTTAAGCAGCCATATTGGATATCAGGCTAGGAAGAGCAGATATTTGATTGTGGGCCCAACTGATTATCGAGTTTAACCTTATCCTTTTTTCACGGACTCTTGCTACATGAACCGTTATCGGTAATATTTATCCAGATGCCATAATTTTTGCCGCAGAACTACCGAGAGCACTCTCCTATTCAGGAGTAACCAATGACACTGCTGGTAGTAGCAAAGCGGGAAGAATAAAATAACTTTTTGCCAGGATTTTCAAATCTATGTAAACCTATGTCAAGAGGCTATCTTCTTGCAAAAATCAGTCTCCCTCTTTTCATGATTATTCAAATCAAAACACTGGGTTCGAACCACTATCAACTTACTTTGAAACTTACTCTAAAACCCTAAACTGGAGCTTATCTACCTAATAAACCAGTTGGATAGGACGAAAGCATGACATGTTTTTGCATAGACTGCTTTCTCTCCATCTGTCAAATAGGTGGGCTTGAACTGCAACAGGCCGCCCGACCTCGTCTCTCTCCTCCGACGTAATTGGCAGTCACCACAGAACCATTCTCCGGACCCCCCTACCAGCCCTGCCAGCTTTGCCAGCCCCGAAAAACCTTTCGACGAGGACTGCCGATCGAAAAAAGCGTCGAGGCAGCCCAAAGTGGACAACGACGGCCCTTCTATTGCCCTCCAGACCGACACCAGTTTCCAGGACCTCAGACAGGAGCTGGAGGCGGCTCAACGTAATCTCAGCATGATGCAGTGCAGCCAGGGTGCCCTGAAAGCCGAACTCGAAGTTTCTGTAGGTCTCCTTAGCGCCCAACTATTTTCAACTACTCTCACCCCTATGTGTGTCTGTTCCAACACGTATTTGTCTCAAGTCTTGAAGCATGCATTTTATGTGTTTTTATTGAAATCCTTGGGGAAATCGTTGAAAATCGCCTTCGTTTTAAGATCTCACCTGTCAATACTAAATAGGATAAGATATTTCGGGTATAATGCTTCGTTGTATTTAGCCTATACGGCCCGGACCCACGCGGAACATCGGTCAGGCTTCATTGTTTTGCGTACGAGCTTATAAGCGGCACTCCACCCCTTCTGCCTCAAAAGGGCGGACCCAGTCACTTGCATGTTGTGCGAATACGGCTAATCTTTCCTTATGTCCGCGACCTTGTTCCCTTCGGACAGTAGTTTTGATTTGGAACTGACCGAAGGATAAAAAAGTCCCTCCACTTGGCTGATACTTTCGTCGTTGCTAAGATCAGTCCGCAGTGTGCAGTCCGATGTTATGACCTACTTTGACGCTTAACCTAATTAAAACATGGTTCTGAGTAGAAGTACGGCCTGAAACGGTTATGTTTCAATAAATTTACATTCTCTGTCGTTTGTGATCATAACTTGGCCGAGTGCGGTTTGACATGTGTTTGGATAATAGAAGCTAGCTTGCATCGGGAAACCAATGAATCACCTTGTGTCTCTTCCTGCTTGAATGAATACCTGATCTTCAGCGACAGGGATAGGAAAGTAGCAAAGCCCTGATTAACGGACTATTTAATGGATTTTGTTCCTGGACCATCTGCGCCGAGTACTTTTATGTTTCTCTTCCCAGATGGTGGGTCAGGGTAATGATTGGCTGAATGAAGGCTGAATGAGGCAACATTCTTGGCTTCTTTCTAACGTCGACTTTCGCCGTTTGTACATGTTGGAAGTGTGTTTACCGATCCGATAACGGAACCTGCTAGTTCTGATTAGAGTTAAATATAAGGCCCCAAATGTAGGTGAAGAAAAAAAGATGAACAGAGTTAAAACAAGGGAAAACTGGATGGCTCCTTCGATTTATTAGCTCTCGTCAGCCACCCTTACTCCACCCCGGTTCTCGAACCCAAAACTTCACTCTTAACATAATCCCGACCCTTACCTTAACCCTCACCTTCTCCCCACAAAGTTAAACCTTACCCTAAACTAAATCCTAACGCTCCCCTTTAATCCTGAACCTAAGTGCCCTGGAATTTGGCGCAAGGCCATATTTATTGTGGGCTGTTGATATTTGCGTGTCCCCATTAGGTGGCCATGCAAGTCATGCATGCCCACTTGAGGTTCAAACTCGAGTCCACTGAGCTCCAAACCCTGAATCACTGACTCCTGTCGGTTGCGATCGGCATATTACCTGTGTTAATAATGCCTTCGGCGATCGGGTAACCCAACCTGTTTATCCCACTGTTATGAACCGTAGGTAAGCCTGATCCTGACTTGCGACGAGTGTGAGCTTTAAACGCTTCACTAAGCAGTACACAGCATGGGGTCAGATATGGGATAAACAGCGTGGGAGCACAGTCAGGCGGGTGGAGTAGTTTGCTAACTGTGGGATGTGAGAGTGGGAAGCATGAAGCAAGCCAGCACGCAATGGTAGGCATAGGAAGGAGAGGGCAGGACTTTTTTTGATTGCCGTTGATATCTGCACACGGCCGTGCTGTTCCCACCTATCACGCCTTATCTATTCAAGTCTGTTGATTTGCCGTTGCCCTATAATACGCAAATACCATTTGCAGCCTAGACGTTGCTCAGTGTTCAGTTTGTTCAGGATCTGATACTAACAACACAGTTACTAACCATAGTAATGAGAGGAAAAGGCGTTCACTGGGAGAGGTTTCTTAGAATTATGCGGTATCTGGGAGTGAGTTCATCTGTCTATCTGTCCCTAGCGACTTCAGCTTCTTGCGTACAGCGCTCCCTATGTGTCTCATAGGCCGTTCCCTCATATCGTGATGCTGCATCGGACCCGCGTTTTAATTTGACCTGTGTCCCCTCCCCCGTTCTCCTTGAAATAGCCTGTCTCCCATTAATATGTTGCATAGAACCAGAGAGGCGGGGATGAGAGAAATTAATGCGGCGATTGACTGAGAAGCCAGGTGACCTGCAGGTTTCCTGCATCTTACTAGAAGATCATCATCTAGGCCCACAATCTCAAAGGCGTCAAGGTTTGTCCTAAGCGCGCGGCGTCGATTCCTCCCTCTGGCTTTGGGTCCAGTCTTCACCTGACCAACTGATGCCTACGTATTCGCGTTTGCAACCATCTGCCATCCCACGTAGTTGTATACTCAGCAGCTGCACTGAAGTTGACAGACAATGGTCGACTTATCCTGCTTCACAATAAGGTCCTTTGGCTGCATCACTTGTCGGCGGCTGGTTAAATCAGACCTGTGCGCAACTCTCGCTCTGCGTAGCACAAGGGATCTAGCCGTGAGTTTCAAGATGCCCTCCGTCATGATTTTGCCTGAGCACATTCTTCATTCTGCTTCCTTCGCGGCATTCGAATCTTCGGAACAAATGCTCGTGAATAGCCGTTGAGTCTGGGGAAGTAGCGAAGGCGCTTCATATGATGTCGTCTGGTGGCTGCTGCGCTGCAATGAGTTTTTTACCGGTCAGTATTGCGTCCGCACACAGTTTCGTTTGTGTTTCAACGGGGCTTGCTCGTCGGTTTTCCGTAGACTGTCGTTGATTACTTTCCGTCCGGTCAGCGGGAGACGAGAACACACAAGAACAGCAAAATTTATCCTCCATTTACTGTTCTTTTATGAACTGCAATTCGGAGATGGTCAAGTACTTTCGCTTTTTCTAGTAGGTTATTCTGTCTCGGTTGATGGTGACAAAGGAATTGTCAACGTGACATTGCTAGATCTGGAGTTTGTATTTCTCGAACAGCTGCCTTTCGGGTTTTCGCAGAACCGCCTCAACAAGAAGCTCATAGGTTTGTAAACCCACTGGATTACCCTTATTTGGTCATCTTGGCTCCCTTTGAAGGTAGAGAGTGCCTCAAGGCAGTGGCTTTTGAGCTCTGCAAGCGTTTGCGTTTTTGATCGGTGATCGTTCTTGTCCTGAGTTAGACATAGCATACCGCTGGGTATCTCGGTCACGAGGCCTTAAGTTCGAGTGAGGTGACATCAAATAGCATCGCGTTCTCATTCGGTCCGCTTGCGATCACCTTTATTTTGTTCGCTAACTACTCTGCTGAGTGTACTGTGGTTTGTGAGCCCGGGATTAGGAGCTTCAAGTTCTGAGATATCTAGTTTGAAAGCCCTTATGTGGACGTTCCAGAGGGAAAAATGAAGCTTTTGTAATTTGGCAAGCCGGAGAGTCGCACAACTGAACTTTAACATACAACAGTCTTCGATGGTGGTGACATTATCTTTTTAGGTGACCCAAAAGTCTGTTCACCTTTGATTCTCAATCTTTAAGGAGCATGAAGTCGTTGTTTCGGTAGTTAACCATGTAGGGGGCGATGGTTAGTCAGCCTTTGTCAGCGGTCATAATGTCTATGTCGCTGGTGCTTGTTAACTCCCTTAATACAAATTCTTCTTCTCTCACCAGTAAATAGATTTTCGATGCAGCAGCGCGGTGAAATAATGGCAAGATGATTCAATTGGCCCCGTCTGTGACGCCGGTGTGACGTGGCACCGATTCCAAAGAAACAGTGAAGGTGATCGGATCAGCGTCAGTTATTTAAACCACATCCAATTAGCAGAACTGTTGTTTGAAGCGGGATAGGCAAATTCTTTGAAAAGTTGTGTTTTAACATTTGCTCGGTCTTCAAGGCTTCTGTTCTGAAATTATCCAATGGGTTTGTATCCCCGCTCGCCGGTTTCTCTCATCTCAAGGATGTCGATGAGTTCTTCAGTGCGCTGGCAATCGCCTCATCACAGTTGCGTGTAAGAGGTGGCGCATTATGTTCTGAGCACTGTAAGCGTAGTACTTTAACCGTAGGTGACAATCTTACATGAGCACCCATTTCATTCGCCGGTTTTATCGAACCATTGTGTTGGTCAACTCTGTGTTCACAGAAGGTTTGCGGAAGTGGCATTTTGGTATAACAAAGTTGGCTTGACATCTGTGGCGGAAACAAAGCTGTGCACAGGTCTTAGCTTTTCAGAAGACTGCTTTATCCTAGCGACAAGCCTGGCTTTACTGATGTATATTTTACAGAAGTGAGCAAATACTAAGGGTTTTGCTCCTCACAGGGGCCTCTCGATGTTCCTCAGTAAGTGAAGTGATCAGGAAGTGTCTTTTTGGGATCTGCCCTGAAACCGCAGGAAAAATTTGCGTCAGAGTCGAGCAACTTCTGCAGTGTAACCGTGGGGATGGGGGGTATGCAAGCCTGAGGTACGGACCAGGTGCACTTTAAAAAAATATCGTGCCTGGCCAACAGCTACGGCATACAATGTTACCAAATGGCGCAACAACCCTTGACTACTTAATACTGAAGGTCATACTATGTCGATCCACTCTCAGAATGGCCCCAATATTTGTGGAATCGGGATCTGGTGGTTTGTGGCACGCGTAGGCGCCCCGTTTTACCTATTTCAAACACTGCACGTAAACTCAACTTCAATTGTCATTATTTGACCTTACGCTAGATATAATAGAGGCGGGAGCTCTGCGCCGTAAATTTACCAAAATGCGTCTTGTGTAGGTTCTGCGTGCCATTGCATCATTAATCGTCAGCTCACACGCTATCTTTCAATGTTTCTTCAGCATCAGCAAGTTGATGATCTACGCAGGAAGATTAGCCGTTTGGAGTCAGAGAATCTCAGTCTCTCCCAGGAGTCAACCTACTGGCGAAATCAACTTCTGTGCGTCAAACGGTGAGTCTTAACCCGATCCTGCACACTACGCGAATGCGCTGAATTTTGTTGATAGCCGACTAAGTGCCTCCCCCCTTCCCGATTCCTGTTTCACCCCACAACAGAGACTTCCCTGACCTAGTCACAGTGACCTCCAAGGTCGCTAAGTCTTCATCTCAGCAGCCTTCTTCTGCGGCGGCATCGTTGCTAAAGTCGGATTTCGATGCAGCCTCCAGCACTTCAGCAGGCATTTCCTCCGATAGTGAGACCGGCGCACCATCAAACGGCGGCAACCTCGGTTCGGAGGTGACAGTCGAGGAGAAGGAGATCTCGGATGTGGTAGAACAACGGGCAGCCGAACCAGCTCCTCTCCCAGTTCCACCGATTCCACCCAAACCCAACGAGCCCCCTTCGAGGCGGTGAGTCCTCCATGACAGGCGGTTGCCCGAAGGGCTTATTTAACGCGCCTCTGCTATAGTTTTTTGACCTTCTGCCATTTGCCGCGGCTGTTCTAAAATGTACCACCCTAGTGCGAAAACTCCTAGATGCACTGGAATGATTCGTCGTTCTTTTGAAGCTATTTAAGGACACTCTGGAGTTTTTAAATTGTTTAATCAGTAGAGGTGCATAACGTGGACGCAGGTTTTTTTTCAAAAAACACAGATGCAGGCATTTGTTTGACAGCTTAGGGACTGGAGTGTATATTTTCCCACCTTATTCTGCTCAAGAGGGCAACTTAGCTATTTAGCTCCACGCGGACGGCCGATTTGCGTTTCTCATAGTGGTTTTTCGAATAAATCCTCCGGATAATTTGTGATTTTACCAGGGTGACTTGGGGACCGGCATTTGACTTCGAAGAATATCAGAATTAGTTAGGCAAGATCGGAAACTGCAGTGTTCTTGTTTAGTGCGCTTATCCAATCAAGTGCGCCTAACCGCAGCCACCAATGACACCGAAATCAGGGTTGCGCGTTGTGAAATCTAGTTGAGGTGACGTAATTAGGCGTACAAGCGGCAACAACTAATAATCGCGCAAACAGGTTTCCCAGTTCATATATTGGTTTTAAACTGGATGCGATTGTCTAAGATACTTTCAGCTACTGGCACATCTGTTATTGGAAGAAAAAGAAGATGTGACGACTAGAAAATATAACTCTTGTTCCAGTGGGTGCATATTCACTTCTATTGGCAGTCTGTTATTTCTGAAGAAAATATTGGGCGCATCATGGAAATTCGTTGCATTCAAAAATTGGCCTGAATAATCTTTCGTCGAAATTCCGTGAGATTTGAACTGGACTCTGTAGAAGTGCTTGTGGCGCTGTGGCACTGAATAAAGTATGTGAAGCCCTCGATCCTTTAACTGTAAAGATTATATATGGACGAAGGAGTTACTGTTTCAATTATTCGAGTATGAATAAGTTATGGGTGACTTATATGGCCCCCAGCGTCACGATATGGAACCAGTAGCCACCCATAATACGGGTGGCTTTACCCTAAATTCCAGAGAAAGAGGTTGTGGAATTTAATGTAAGGGTTGAAGTTACGATACGAATTAGGGGTGGGGTTAGCGGTAAGATGAGGATCAAGTTAAATGCTTGGGAATGAGTTGTACACTAGCATAATTAGCGCACGATCACCCGTATTGCGGGAGGTGGCGTCCATATTTCCGCGTCATGTGGAAGGATGTCATGGAAGCCATCTTAACCCAATTAAAACTAGCACTTTGCCGTAGTTACTACACATAGATTTGTTTAAAGACATAGGGCATCTTAACGAGGTGTTTTCAAAGAGAGCTCACAGTTGAAACGTGATACACAGCCGTCCAGTTCTTCGGGACATCAATCGATTTTTACGGGAGCCATACCAGGCCTGACATCTAGGACGGCTAGCGCTGACTCTGCTATTTGTGACGAATTTCACAATGATACCTTTATTGAGCTGCGCTGAATTCCTGTGTAGTGACGCATCTTGTGAGCCGCTGCCTCTATTTAAGTAACCCCTTGATTGACAGGCCCAGCTCGTCACGATATGGGGCAGAATGAATGAGGTAGGTATTTATAAATCAACCCTACGGCAAATCGAAACATTCTGACGCGTTTGAATCCGTAAGGATTCGTTAAGAGTCGTGGCTTAAAAAATGCTACCCGACGGGATAAGTCAGACTACGTAGGACAGAATCAGGTTGCATCTGCTCCTCGTCGATGTTAACTTAGGCACACCCTCCCATGGGAAATTCCAGCTGTCTACGTAGTGGCTAGCGACGGTTGGGAGGCCATGTCAAAGTTCTTGCCCTCTCGTCCCAAAAACTGTGCCTCGGAATTTTGGGAAATGTGGTGCCTTACTTACGTCTGGTTTAAAGTTACGTACGACAGTTTGACCACCGATTTCGAGGACGTCCGCTGTGTGTTGCAGGGACGGTGGATTGCGCTGTATTATGGTGAGAGTAGGCGTGCGTGGCATCTACATCACTCTCGGTTTCGAACCTCAATCTGAGCCCGGTGTAACGACAGGGTAAAGAAGACTGGAGATGGGGGAGAGCGCAGGTCCACGCACTGTGTCGCTACCAACAAGAAACAACAGCAAAGAATGGGGGGACGAGGAAAGCGGCTCCGATCTCAGCTGAATGGGAGTGCCCTAAAGGCCGCATTAAGTAGGTGCCTGAAATTACAGGCCAGTCAGCTATTCTGCTCAAACACACACTGGGCTGATAGCAGGTTACCAGTTAGCGGGTCAGTTGGCAACCCTTCAGGCCACGGCTTTTAGCGCCCCGTGAAATCTTCAGGCTCGGTAGATACGTTTGTAGTACGTACAATGTGCTGATCCACCGATCTTACTCTTTCCCCCATCCCCAGCATCAGTCCGCCGCCAGAGTTGGTCGGTTATCTTATGCAGGACGGGCACAGTGTCCGAGAGGGCCGGCATTACACAAAACAGGACGACCAAAACCAGTAGATTAGAACGATACGTCGCCACCTGACGCCCTGATCAGCCACTAAACATGCAACACGCACTGGCCTAATGGCGTGGTCTGGTGTAAAGCGTTAGTGGACAGGTAAAGCTACGTAATAGTAGGCATCAATCAACGATCAATCTGGAATCTATATTGATTTCGTTACTAAGCATTTTCCCTAGGCTATCTCTCCCTGAAGTAAAAATGTAATCGTTAGTTATTCAAAGTCGATAGGGCAGGTTGTGGCTTGGTGTGAGCCAAGTCTCAGATTTTGAAGTTTGTTGCCTTAGAAACTATCAGGACTGAATTCCTGACGATTCGATGTACGGCTGACTTGTGGGCATCATGGAATTCACCTTACACCTTTTCAAATAAGAGACGGTGTGTGCTTTTTGATGCACCCGATTTTAAATTTATTGCTTTTCTACCTTTCGCTACATTACCCATTTACAGAAAGGTCCCAGCAGAATTCCTGCGCTGCGCAACGCAGATGCTCCCATCGCCCGAGTACTCATCAGACGAGGCGGACGACGTCGTAAACACCTCCTTCCGATTGGCTGACTCCGTCGATGAGATAATCATCATTGTGGGCCGTCAGATAGAAAGCATTTTGTCGGCTCTGCCAGAGAACTCCAAGGCCGTAAGTGACCCTCACTAAACATATACATAATGATTTTTGTTCAATGTGCTTCCTCTGTGCTTTACGTCAGATCATATTTTGGCGGGAGGTCTGGGTTTCTGTCCACACTTGTAGCTGTCACTGTCTGTTCACGGACCGACACCAGTCCTTGACTGTTTTTTAACCTTTGGTCCATAAGTCTTCGGTTTTTGAAAACCTCGCCTTCTGATGGTTATAACTGGGTAGAGGAATGCTCACCGATTACTCCTCAGGTTCTGTCATGGAGGTCACTCTGAAATTTTGCCAACAGCCACAAAATGGCTAAAAGTGTAGACAGATGGATAGTATCGTCAAGGCACAGGAGCATGGAATGGCCACCATCAACCAGTCTTGGCCATCTGTGGGACTCCAGAGTGATCCCCAAAGCAGAATGGGGTGAGTGGATTAACTAAGTGATTGGGAAGTTTTCATCAAACTTTTTCAATATTCCAGGTCTAAACTGGCAAGAAGCCGTGCTCATGGCTCAGTGGTTAGAGCGTTGGACTTTTATCAACAGGTCCCGGATTCGGGCTTCTGGTGGTGCACTACTTGGGGTTAGGTATGATTGACTGATGACGTCTAATGAGTCCGAAATGGCCATTCCAGTCTCTCTTGTCGTTACCGATACTGTTCATCTGGTACTAGCTCCGTGAGAAATGGATGAACGTAGAATGAAGCCTTTAGGAAATTATGTCTACAGGATGTTGTAAACACCCATTTGAAACCTTGTGAGTATGGTGTGCAACGATCTATCCCCACTGGCGGGCATTTCTGCTTTTTCTTGACTTAAGAGGCTGCAGCTTAACCAATTTGGTCGTACTGACAACCATGGGGACATTATAAAGGCTGTTTCTAACTTACCTGCTTTTATCAGTCGGTTCTACCCCAGTTTGCAAGATTTGAACCCGAAAGATATTGCATAATCGGACCAGCCTTTCTTAAGTACAATAAGAGGCTCACATTCTGTCTGTTGATATGTGGATATACTATCATATGAGACTGGCGTACATCGCAAGGGAATAGACACCTCTGTAGCTGCGGGTCTTTAACTCACGCAAGTGTTTGTACAGCGAATAGCAACTAGCGCAGTAGTGAAAGCGCTGTATGATAATAAACAGGCGTACTGATGACTTCAGTCACCGCCAGGGATCATGGCGAATACCGGAGCAGGCACGATGCTGACAGCTTGCGGCTAAAGTTGCTTAAGGCGGAGCAAACATGCTCCCTGTCAGCCTGTGTCAAAGGCTCCACCCCAACAAAAACATATGTTAACAAGGGATGAAGTTATCAAACATAAAAAGCAGCTCATTAGGGAGGGGGAGTTGAGTCAGAGGTGCCCGTTTTATGATACAAAATGTCGGTCTTGTAGGGGGTCAGAGGCGCTTCCAGAAACCAAAAGTTATTTGCGAACGCTTCATGTCACTGTATGACAGCTTGGAGTGGTTTGCTTCCAAGACCGCTTGACAGACTGCATTTTTTTTAATTTGGCTTTGTGAGATAGACAAGAAGGCGACGAGGGAAAGACGTCAACCGTCCCCAACTTTTTGGGGAATCCTCCCGTATAGTCTAGGAAACATTCAGCCATTTCCTCACACATCTTGGATTTGGAGTTGCGCACGGACCAGAGGCAACTATCAGGTGCCAGATCATGCGGCCGGAAGGCCGAATGCGATGTCAGGGAATGTCTAGAGCCATTTACGGGATCTGGCGCAGTGGTGAGAGGAATGACGTTAACATCCAGCTCACAGGTCATTCGACGGGACCCGGCCACACTGTCAAACTTAATTAGTCCAAAGTTTGCGCAAGTGATTATAACCGTGTGAGCTGCTGGGATCACGGTCACCTGACCTGTATTAAATTAACAAGCGCACTGGCTTTCGGACCAGGTCCATGTGGGCTGGAGGTAGGAACGCGGAGTTTAACAATCCGAGTGATAGCGGGCCAAATTACCGAGTAATTGCCGCACCAAGACTCAAAAATGGTGGTGAAATCACGGCAATTAGTACTGCCGGCAAAGACAGGGGATTAAAATTATTGTCCTGGGTTCGGACCGACAATTACGCATCAAATATGACCTCCCAGCGATTAGCCAAATAACGTAGGTGTGTGGTTGGTCTGCCAACTACGTCCTATAAATAGTGCACTCCTTGTGCCCGCCAACTTAGTAACTTTCATTGATGAGGAGTTCAAAAGAGAGCCTGGAACCTCATTCTAATAAAGCTCTTTGATCATGTATACCTCGTCCTGACTACTTCCTGGAACCCAAATCTTCGCTTCTGCTAGAGAATACCTCAGTGATCATAGGAATGGTTAATCTCACAAATAATCGTCTAATCAGTGTCAGATGTCTGCGATTTAAATCGAGAAGGTCTTTAGCTAACGTTTGGACACGGGAACAGGAACATGTAGCTTTGCGCTAAACAGTAAAGGATCAGGATAACGTTTACTGATGAAAGCAACGTTAGAATTAGGATAAGGATATGGAAATATTTACCCTTTCGGGAATCTAATGAAACACCACCCGTATTACGTGATGGACCTTCCTATTCCAACTTCCTATGGGGGAGGGGGAGCACATAAGAACTTCCAAATAAAATGTATTATAAGAGCAGTGCATTGTAAGATGTTTACCTGCCGGCCGACCATGCAGCCGGTTCTTTATTTAGTGATTTGCTTTTGACTACGATCCCTTTAATCACATAAATCCATCACGAATCTGCTTACAGTTATTTTCTTACTATTACCACTATATATCCTACAGCATTGTATTAAGTGTTAGTAAGAGTTTAGCCATGCCAGTATGCTGTAATTCTTTCGGGATCAAGAAAGCCATCTGCGACTCCGAGAGGGCGCTTCGTTACAAGAAAACAGTATAGCGCACTTTATTTATGTACACAGAGAGGAGCCTATATTGCATGCATATTGAAGGTTTGATGTGTGCAAACGAACTACCTATTTACTGCTTCGAGTGTCACCGTCAGAAACCATCTCCACCGATAACTCTAGCCTACAGGCCGCTTCATAATAAACAGACTATGCCAATACGTTGAGGAGAAATTGTGCCCGGCTACCCTCTCACTCTCTCGCCTTAGCAAAAACCTTTTAAACTTGCTAGTAAGCAGTTGGTGGTGGTGGTGGTGGTGGTGGTTGTGGTGGTGGTGGTGGTGGTGGTGGTGGTGGTGGTGGGCTTAGACGCATCGGCTAATTAAGGATGACATTTTAGGTCTGGGTGGCAGACACTACGGCACGCTGACCGTCGTGAACTTCAATGTTCACCTATTACCGCAGAGGATGAGCGTACTTGAGACTCTCGTGCGGGAAATAAATAAATGCCGGCAGTATTTCCCCTCTCGTCTCCACAAAGTTCCTAGGAAAAAACAAATTGCGGGTGGCTGTAGGTGTGCGCACGGACGCAGTGTTTGATAAAACTAAAAGGACCGTCAACGGGTGTCTTTAACGGCTTGATCCTTAAACTACGTGGAAGTTAGATCTCACGCAAACGAGAATGCTACAAGGACCCTATTAAAGAGTCAGTATAGTCTGAAAGAGACCGAGTGACTCCGTCAGTTGGCAACCGTCAAGGCTACCATCGTCGGGTCATCGTGATAGATAATGCGTGCCAGATTTGCTGTAAGGGATCTTCCTCCACAGGGTACTACCTCCCAACCACGTCTTTGTTAAAACGAGCAACATACCCTCGTACGTGGTGATCTGATAATAGAACAGTATCTAGTAAGTGTTTGACCACCATTGGTCGTGTGACATTTTAACGACACGCCAGGGGACTCAGAAAGCTAAACGATCTTCGTACCGCAGAAGATGAAGTTGATCAAACCTAGAGTTTCCACGAAGAGTGCCGCACCAATATGAGGTGACAATTTTAGGCTTCTTAGCCGTTGCCTGTCAGATTTAGGTTAACGCAGGTCTCTCTGATGAATGTTAACCGAGTACCAATGAAACTCACTTGTCCCGCTCTGCCTTAGGGCTCATTTAGCGGGCCCTGACAGCAGCCGTAACAGCGAGTAGCTTTAGGCAGATAGCATTGCCGGCAAAAACAAGGGAGACTCGAATAGCAATTTCTGGCTAATAAGCCATCGTCAACCCGTCCTATCTAGCTCCAAATGGTGAAGCATGCGACAAATGGGACCCAAGGGAGAGCGGGACAAGTGAGTTCCATTAGCGGTTGGTGAACGTTAATCAACGAGTGTCAATGTCTCCAGACCAAAATTGGTAAGAAAACGAGCTCATGGATAAATGCTAATAGCGTTAGACTCTGATTAAACGAGTCACAAGTTCGAGCCTCGGGTGGTGCCCCACCTGGGGCTGGGTTTGACTGGCTGACGATGGCTAATAATCAAGAAACGGCCTTTTTAAATCCCTTTAACCTTGCCGGGAATGCTACCTTCCTAAAACGCAGATCTGCATAACCTGAGATTCTAATATGGATTCGTTTAGCTCTCACATGTTAAGAAACCACGTCCTTCACTGCTCCCACATGTTCGCTCAGCACGTGGGCCTACTCGGTCATATGCGAATCGAAGAAAGGGGATTTCCTCGCAGCAATGTCAATTCAGAACCCACTCCGTGTACCCAAAATGTCAACGACCTCTAACATCCATCAACGCGACCAACAATATTATGCCCACCACCGCTACCAACTCTACAGCCCCAACCTATCCTAGCCCGTTGCTACCGCACATGTACTTCACGCATCGGCCTGATTGGTCACTTGCGGATTCATCGAACAGACTGTGAGGGGCACTAGCATACACCTGCTTCAATTGTACGCATTGTCCACGCAGAGTCACATATCATATGGGTCTATCAGGCCACATGCACCCCTTGAAAATCGGTGGTAGAGAACCGCCAGCTTTATTGCCTTACCTTATCTCTGTCCTCATCACACATAGCTACGACCATCCGCACACAGAAGACACTTGCAAATGGCACCACTCACGTGATATGGTCCTCGGCTCCCTTATGGGGCTCCTGTGTTTAATGTGTGCCTTCCATGCCTGAAACTATCACAGTGCGCTAAACGTCATGACTTGGAGGGTTTCCGAATAAAAAATGCACTCATACGTCGCAGACAACCCTGTGTGTGTTTGTATGGAGTGACTGGTTGGTAGTCTGAGAGAGAGGCTGCAATGGCTCCTCCTTTATGTGACCTTTATGGCACACTTACTCCGTAGGAGCCGAGACAGGTGTAGTGGGAGGCAGCTTCGAACTCGTCAGTCACCTACGCCGTCTCCAACCTCGAAGTGTGGGAGGTGCACTTCAAGTCTATTTTCACGGTAATCTAATTCACGCGCAAGCAAACTTCCCCGATAAATCTTACTCTTGGGCATACAGTGGACACTATCGAAGTGTCGTGTTCTTTATTTGTTAAGGACGACGCCGCGAACCATTTATCTTATGGGTCGCGACTGGAAACTCTCCCTTCCCTATCTTCGTTCCTACATCAGCACTAAATGCAATGAAGCTGCCTACGATTGCGCTGAGTTACATTCCAAAAGTTAACAGAACTAGCAGTTCCCTTCGGTTTGCTCGGTAACTGCCCCTTCCTGCGATAACACCTAATAGTTCTTATAAAGTAGGTTCACCAATCAGCTTACAGGATATGCCCGCCACCCGTGTCTTAGAATCCAACTTAGAGTCCTCATCTTAATTCGCATATACATATATGTCAAAAAATCAATCAGAAAAAGTCATTTCAATCTCCCTTTTCGCTGTCGGCTGTGCGGCTGCTGGTGAGTATCTAGATCGACGTCCACGGAACAAGCGAACGATTGCGTTCCATAATGCGATCGATAAACATTCGCTACTACTTCTATTATGTATATGTTATCAGCAGCAAGACTTTACTGGTAAAGACAAGGGAGACTGTAATTATCATTTCATGTTTATTAGCCATTCTCAGCTAGGCATAGCCAACCCACAGTGGTGCATCACTTTAGACTCTAACCTGTTGGTTAGAAGCCAACTCAGAACACTATGGGCCCGCTGTCCTGACATATTAAAATTTAACACTGATATGTCGTTACATTCCCAGTCTATACAATGAAAAAAATATCCGGAAAGTTTGTCTTACTAGCGCGAAACTTCGCGAATAAAATCCAACTCCGTTTAAAACAACACTTTGGTTTTTCATATAGGAATATTAAGCTAGAGAGTGCTCTTTCTGTATATGGGTAAAGGGGTAGACTGGTGGCGCACTGAAACATTTCATTTATTATTCCGATTTTTCTAACTTCTACAGGAGTTCGTCCTTATAGGAAGCAACAGCATCAGCAAAATGCACAGTTATAGTGAGTGGAAGCCAATCGATTATCAATTATTTAAGTCTGGACATGACTCTCGGCGTTACGTCGATGCATCAATTGATTGTGTTCCCGCCCGAGACCCAGGCTTTAATGAATTCTCGACTCTTCTCGTTTCTGGCATGCGCGATGATAGGCAGATAGTATTGCTGGTAAAGAAAAACGATATTGAAGTGGTCATTTCTGACTAATTAGACGTCGTAAGCCAGTCATCCCGAGCCCAAGGCCAGAACCAGGCCCATATCCAGACGGCTGTCAGGGCCTCTGACGAGACTCAAGGCAGAGCAGGACAGATGAGTCTCCTTAGCGGTCAGGTTAAAGTTCATCAACGAATTGGCGATTATTCATACGCGCTTTTGCTGCTGCCGCTAAGTCTTTTGAGGAACTCATACACGCGAGTTCGAAAGCTCAGCATAATAAATAAAAGGTCCATCAGCCCGATCAGCCTTCTTTATGCATGCAAACTCTTGAAACTCGAAACTTTGCCTCCGTGCAAATGTAAATATATATGCTATACAAAAATCAAGAGGGGTTGGAAGTAGAATAGCAGGGATAATTCATAATATTGAAAACCTAGTGACAGTCCTAAGACCTCTGTTCACCGGCATTCTCGTCTAGTACCTCATTTCCTTGCGCTGTCTATTCGGACAGGTTGCCTTACCGCTGTTGGTCCAGGCCATTTGCCTGCATCCGGACCCTGCTGCGCGAGATCGGCTCTTACGCGGCCTCTTCAACCTCTTCGCCGCAGTGGAGAACGCCGATGAGGGCGCAAAGTTGGAGCATGGCGTGGTCATCCTGCGCCAATGCTGGGAACTCGCCACGTGCCTGGGTATGTCTGGATGGTTTCGCATTTATCATGTCATCATGTCTGTTGCCACAGATCGCCGCTAAAACTAGGTCGCTTTCTGCAAAAACCAATCTGAGCTTATCGGATTATGATGTCTATTCTGTTTTTAGCCTACCCTCTCTCTCTTTCTCTCACTGAATGTTTTTGCTAGGGTAATTTCCACTTTAATCGATTTTATTAGCCGATGTTGATACAGGGGCATTTATCAGCGGGGATTGAACGGGCGCCCCCTAATGAGATAATTAATAGGAGCCCTTTTGACAAGCCCAGATGTAAGCTACGCGACTTTATACACCGAAACTCCCTTAACTCTTTATATTTTTTGCCTGCGCTCAAAATACGATGACATCTGCGCATTTTATTCCCCTAAATTTAAAGAGGGAAAAGACTTTCCTGCAAACGGGGTTCCGTTGAGCACACAACGAATCTCTGTACACCACCAGGGAATACTAGTAGCATAAAAATATAACGTTAAATAGCTTTAAGTAAACAGATTATTTGTAGCGATTGATTTTTCCCCTACTACTGCCTACCACCGTGAAAATGTTGTCAGTACTTTTTGCTTGCTGTAAAATAGTGTTTAATCCTCTACTTGTTATCTTGCTCCTGATCTCCTTAGGGCTGCGATGACCAGGAAGCTCAGTGAGGTCCAAACTGATCAACCTAATGACTGATAACTAGAAATAATCGTCGAAGAATGTTTGACACTCGCTGACTTTCTTACTTAACTGTTGTTGTCTACATATTTCCCGGGCGCTTTTCGGTTACTGCACACCTTACGTGACAGCCTGAGGACGCTCGTAGTCCCTGAATGCAATCCAGACGATGAAATACAGGGCAATTGTGCATTAAGCAGCCTGTCCTGTAAACAGACCTTGCTTTGTAAAGAACAGGTCAGTTCGCAAAGAAGCAGGGTGCTTTAGCGTCAAAACCTTGCCACTTCCGCCTAGGAAGAAAGGGCTTCGATTGGTGGAGCTCAAGGTCACTGTCAATCCCTTCACACAGCTGAGATTACGGCCTCAATGTCGGCAGCTGAACTGAGAAAGAAGACATTTTAGTTAAAGAGGAAAGCAGCCTGAGAGGTGAACAGGGAAAAAAGGAAACCAAAACAGTAAGGATTACTACCGCTGCGTTATATCATGGTGCAGCTGTTTGACAAAGTCAGGTTGGTTCTGAATGAAGGCTGCTAGAAAAGTACGAAGTTCAAAACCTGCAAGAACGTGAATCATGAATCGAAGTAATGGTTTCAACGTGTCATGGGGCATCGTGTCCAGAACCCGTTATAGAACTGCGGCGTGGATGATTGTCCGTTGACTTGAGAAGTTACTGTACTGTGTGCTCAAGCCACCAAAACACCGTTCGCCTACGACGAGTATGCTTTAATCCTGGGTTAACTGAGAACTCGTAAGCATGCTTTGAGGTTGCTTGAACTGGAAGCGTTGGGGGTACGACTTTTACACGACAAAGCGGAACCGTACGTCCTTTTAATGCCATGAAGTCTAATTTACTTGATAGTTTTATTTAAAGCATTTGGCAGTTAAACATAAAATACGTAAACTTTGAGCTTTTCGTAATTGGTTACTCTGACAGTTTTGTTGTAGGTGATTTCTACATTGAGGAAAGAAGATTATTCTTATGAGATGTCAGTATGTCACCAGATTTTTCAGTGCAATGCATGATCCTTTATGGGTAAGAGATAAGGCTTGTCGAGAACAAGAACCATTGGTGTGCTGCTGTTAGCTTTCAACCCCTTACAGGAGTTCCTCTTCAGAGGTACGGAACAGTAACAAAAATGAAGTATACGCCAATCAACAATCAGAGGTCGCCAGAGGTAAAAAAAAACAGTATTAAAGGGAACAATTATAGGGGGTGCGCGTGTCAGTGTCAGTGACAGATGCCTGGACGTGACTGCACAGGGCTCTGTACGCCGACGCCAATTCGATACGTCAAATCATCGAGTTCCCATCTATGGGCCAGGCTTAAATCAACTGTCGGCTCATCATGTTTCCTGTGTTTGCGAGTATCTGGAAGGCTGCGAAGTTTAACTCATGGACTGTTTCATAGGGGTGAGCCACCACTTGCGATGATTCGTCGCCCCACTGTTCAGATGGCTTATGTTCAGGTACACACGATCCGAGCCTGCGTTCAGTTTGTCCTATGTATTTAAGAGGACATTTAAGGCACAGGATGTGATACATTACCCCAGATTGTTCATTGGGATTTAGCCAGTGTTTAATTTCTAATCACCATGCAGCGCATGGTAGCTCTGGATAGGTGTGCAATTCCAAAACTTCTCCCGAAGCGATGTGCCCAGTCGCTTCTGAGACGTCCATGGGGCGTGGCAGAGTGTGTCATATCCTCGATACTCGTATACCCGTATAATTGCCCGCCCCCTTTGGATGCTGCTTCTAACCACCAACGACCTGGCGACATCTGACTGTTGATTGGCGTAAATCCCCTATAACCACCCTTTCTTGTTGCTATTTATCACCTCTCAAGACGAACTCCTTTAAGAGTTTAAAAGTTCAGAGCAATAAACCAATCATTTCGGTGCTCGTCAGGCATGCCTCTTTACGGTTGCAAGCACCCAGAACGCGAAATTTTCATTCATTCATGTTTCTTTTGATTGGCCGGTATGAGGGCTTCAAGCATGAGGCCAAATGTTCGGTCTGTTATTTCCACAGACGCATTGTTATCTTTTAATTTTTTAGTCTTCTAGACGAACGTGTACAAGGTTTTGTCCTCATTCTGTCCTCAAGCTATTCCAATGCCAGAAATTTCCTACCCTAAATGGTATTGTGGGAGACCGGTCATATTATAGCACTTTTCTCCTCTAAGAAATGCAATTTTAGTTGAGAACCTAAAAGGGCATGTTCATCAAATAAAATAAGAAAAACATACAAGAACGTATAAGCAAGACTTATATCAATGTTAATGTATTAATAGTACGTCAGCTTGTTGGCAATGTCAAATGATACGAGGCAATGAGATGCAAGAAAGCGAAGGGAGGCTCTCGAACGTGATTTTATCGTCCCTTCCCTCACTTAATTAGCTGGATCACGAGCCTCTGAAGTACTGTTAGCAACGGCAAGTGCATAGTCACCGACCCGTCTGCCAGTCAGCACTTTCAGTAAAATCGTTCAAGGAGACAATTTGTTCTGCCAGTGCAGCATGCTACTGGGGAATAAAGTTTAGCATAGGAACCTTCAGAAGTAGAAGATGTGATCGCTGGAACGGAAATTTTATTTGCCCGACTGTTCGGATTCTGTCGAGAATCCTTAATCCTAGGTAGCCATAGAATAGTGTGGGACATTCGCAGATTAGGATGACATATGCACAGATTGCGCAGTATTTATATTTCGTAGCCTACACCCGCATGCGCGATGTAATTATCAGCTCCTGTAATTCGTGGACTGATGGCTTGGCAGGTCACTTTCGAGTCACTAATTGCCACGATTTGGTCGTCTGTGTTGGATGCGGGTTTATTAATTGTGCCCGAGGAGCCTCAGCGTTTGCAGGACAGCAGGTTTGTGGAGCATTCGACTTTATGCATTCAACTATATGCCATCATCAAGTTCCCAAAAAATGTAACGAGTGACATGCATTCATCGCCTGAAATCCGTGGACTCAGCTGTTTATCATAAAGCATTAGAGATCATTAGAGTATGGTACACCGAGATAGTCAAATCCCCACCCGGTAAATAGGAGTAGTAATTTTAGCGCGCCCTGGGGGGAAGTCTTATCTTCAGTTAAATGTACGGGCACGTGTTTTAGATTTCCGTCGGATTAATTGAACTGTATCTCAATAGGATAACCTGAAACTACACATCGGGCAACGTTGGCGCAGAATTGAGGGAAGGTGGTGCTGATTTCTGTTTCCTGTAGGATCACGCATTATCCAGGTCTGGATTTATCGTATGCCCGACTACCCTGTTACTGAGAGTCGAATTCCACATGTCACCTACTCACGTATCCAGCTACTTGCTATGTTTCAATCAACTCCAATGTTTTGGGACGGAGCGACCTTGATTGCACAAGCGTTTAAAGAAACAGGTTTAAAATTGGCGCACCGGGAGAAGACAGTGTTGATCGCAAGTAAATTGCACTTGGAGCTCTTTAAAGGTGGCTTTGTTATGCCTAACTATCTGTATCCGACGTGAGACGCCTTTAAATGCATGACTCTGCCTGGGTGTATACGGTTTTCCAGTCAGCGCATCTCACACAGTCCTTCTACCTTTCACAAAAAACGGAACATACTCCAACTCAAGTAGTTTCAGTCTTATCACTAAAGACCTCGTGAACTGCTTCTACACCGTCTAGGACGTCTAAAAAATGCAATATCGGACGGTTCCTGTCCAACTGGTTGGTGTTGACCAGCTATCCACTTTAAATTGATTCAAAAAGTAAATCTTTTTTTAAGCCAAAAAAGACAGCTGAAAACAGCGATGCCCAAAATCATTAGAGGTGGTCTAGCATGTTTCAATACTTTTTTGATCCGATTGTGAAAAACTCCACGGCCTAAGTCCTATAAACGAAATATTGCTCAGGACGTTGTTAGCTAAATAACATAGCGGTCGACCCTTTTATCTGTCAAGGTCAATGGGGTAATAAATGACCGTTTACTGTTCGAAAAGAAGTAGACGCAATCGCTAATTCCACAACTTTATTCACCTGACGTTTCAGATTCTAGCTTCGATCCATCTTCAGAAAAGGCATCAGTATTTATAAGGTTTAGTCGCTATGATACTGCATATCTATAGAAATTAATGGCTAGCCCCTTCATCGAAGAAGATTGCTATTTCGTACGCTTTCTGCTTGGTGGCCAGCATGCAAGTCGCTATCTGCTGGTGCCTCCAAAATATACTGTGCCTTCTGTTCACGGACTTTGCTGCAAAGAGGAAGCATTCTCATCGACGATGAATTCGGTTTTGTACCCCAGTATCCTCCTCCGGCGACCTTGCCCGAAAAGAAACAGCCGGGGGCAAACATCTGCTAAAAATTGTTCTGGTATTCAAATAAGCATGCTTGCCATCAGGGTTTTCGAAATCCGCGAATGAGATTCGAACGAGTGCATGAGATGTGTCTTCAGTGAGTGGCCATAGATTGCGGGTTGCATCGGTTCGTACCTGTCGACTCCGGAGATAGGTACGCTCTACAAATATCAGTAAAAAATAATAGGCGGGCATGATTCAACCTATCTCGGTCAAGCGCAAACATTTCTGTGAGTAAAATTGCCGCTATCGAGTTACACATGCAGTCTGAAAAACTATCGGAGCACGCAGGTTCATATTCCCGCCACTTCCATAATGTGCGTGTCACCTCTTGGTGATAGCTCCAATCTTTCTAGGCTCGGTATGTGATTCGACCTGGCAGGGTTCACGCGCACTGGTGACTGCTTTTTGCGGCCTAGTCACGCTACAGGCTTATCAAAAGGTAGGCTAGCCAACATGTGTGAGCGAGAATAAGCTGTTGTCACCGCCGGGGCTGTACTGCTCACACCTTGGCGTGCTGACCTCACTATCGTGCTAATCTCCTCGCGTTATAGATGATCAGGCGCTTCGCGTGAGGGTAGTCGTCACGCCGTCCCCTAGCATATGATTGGCCTGCTTAAGACGGTCGTTTTGGCCTGCTCAGATGAACCATTCACAGACTTGGAGTGTTCCTCACGCTACAGGCTAAGACTCTCTAAGGTGAGACAAGGCCAGTCTAGTTCCTAATCGCGCACATGCTCTGAAGGGTCCCTACTTGCCAACCACGTCAATGCCTTTATTTGGTTTATTTTGTTTACATTTGTTGGCACAGCTTTGCAAAAGTAGTCAGGATGGATTCACTGAAAGAGTCACAAATGACATTTTTAGCACCCGCAATCTTTGCAACTTTTGATTGACAGCCTACGCAAATTTCTCGAAGATTACATCAGTCATCAAAAAAATTAAACTCTTACAGTTAAGACGTCTGAACGAGGAATGGATGAAGTGCGCGTGTGATTTGATTAGGGTTTAGGTTTCAGTTTTCACGAGACTATTTCAACAGTCTTCCGTTAAAATTAACCAAAATAGACACTATCTACTGAAACAAAAAAAATGGGTGGTTAAGTAAATACTTGAGATTCCTTTTGGTCCTTAAAAATCTAGCAACTTCAGGAACCCTGAGAAGGAAGGAAATTAATCATTTTGGGAATAACTCACCGCTCTACTGTGACAGCTGCCCTACTTGTACCATGCCATTTTTCAAATGTGAACGTGTCATTCGTATTGTGTGAAAAATGTTGATAAAATCACGCAAGTCCTACATCCTGCGGTGCAAATAAGGATACAATTATATATCGCAGCTGAAAACGCTTATTTTCTTCATCTGAGTTGGATTGTTGAAGTGCCGTGGTGTCAACCACCGGATCTGACGTTTTCTCACACCTAGTTTAAGTAAATCCCAAGTGCTACGTAATTATTTAAAGCCGTTTCGACCTTCCCCACAGATATATGTGGGAGACGATACGCTCAAAATTCTTCTTGCATCCCGAATCTGCCAAGTCTGCTCGACTTGTGTTATTCGCTATCTGCCGAGTCATCATTGCGCGAGCTTTCGCTTAGCCAGCGCAACCTCGCTTCCTGACACTGATTGGCTAATTAATGTTTACGGCAACAGCCAATCAGGTATCGGCATAGAAGGGCACGCGCAATCACCGCTACAGGTAGCATGCTCTGCATCGTACTTTCTGTACTCATTTGTGCACTTCAGCCAGCGCTTGGGTTTCCTACTCGCTTTGTGCCGTTAGTCTCCTCTTCCTCTCTGAGTCGCAGTCGGTTCGGGAATGTGTGTGTTACGAGTGCGGCTTCCAGGCTCTGCTTACGTTTCCGAATCCGTGCAAATTATTATCGATTTCAGTTAGCATGACTGACTGCGTGACATTCAAACCTGAATTTCGACAGGAGCTTCAGTCTTTCCGTTGTTCGTACAGATATTTGGCGCCTGCAGGATTCTCTCCGCAGTCTGCACGGTCTCTGCAGGGAAATAAGGTCGTCACTCATTGATGAACGCTCAACCGACTGTCCACGGAACTCATTTTTCCCGCTCTGCCAAAGTCCTGACAACCGTACCAGCTGGTAGTATAGGCAGATAGTATTACTAGCAAAGACAGGGGAGACTGAGATGGCCATTTCTGGCTTATTAGACGTCGTCTGACTGGCTAACGACGGCTAACAAGCCAGAAATGACCATCAAGTCTCCCACGTCTTTGCCGGTAATACTATTTGCCTAAATCCGATAGTCTATGTCCACACTGTTGCGGGAATATTTGGCGGGTCCGAAGGCCTCATTAATTGCCGATATTTTTTTCAAGTTGCTAAGGTAATCAAGGCGGGTTGCAGACAGATCGGTGTGGTTTCGACGCCCTAGCTTGTGTGACATATGATCGTCGCCTAGAGTCACTGCCTTAACGGCGTCCTGGTGGAAGAGATGATCCATCTGTGCAGCATGGGTAGCCTCTTCTGACTTTGGACCAATTCTAAGCCAAAAGACAGCACTATGTTTCCTCGTCAAAAGCTTTGAAACCTGCTTTTTAGACGTACATTCTGCCTTCCTTGATTAAGGACCGCATTCTTCAGGCGAATCGCCCATCGGCTACGTTTTGAGTCAGGCCTATGAATGACCGCTAATCCATGTGGATTCTGAAAACTAGGGTTTTCCTGCCAAGTCTGCTCCGTCATTACCTGCGCTATTTTAATTTTGTCACTCAACTCATTCGAGAGAGCCGAATCTTTTAAACTAACACTCACAGATACCGCTTCTCTCTGAAGAACTTTTTCAGATGTTTGATGCGGTCTCGCTCGTTGAGTGGTGAGGTAAAGCGAGGTTTCACTGATGTGTACCTTCTGTTGTGGCCCTCTATACGTGAGCTTTTAGTATGCATTCTATACGTTGTTAACCTTTATCAATCGGCATGAAGTCCTTGGCCTTACTTCACTTTGGCAAAACGCACTCTAGGACATATTTTCTTGTCAGCCGTCTGCGAGGAGTGATGTTCATGCGGTAGTAGACGTCTTAGAAATACGTTTTATACTTATTCTGGCTAGTTAAAAACCACTGCTGGCTGTTCCCTACTTGCGATACCTGTCAATATTTAGATTAAATTTACAGAAATGCGGAAACTTCGGTAAAGTCATTCACCAATCTGATTATACATCAGAACATCTTCAGTCTTCTTCGTGATAGCCTAAGAAGGCTGCGAACTACACGAAAGAGAATAAGTTCTGTTGATGATCCACTATATAGTAACCTTTTCTTATTTTAACTAGTAACCGACGGATTATCAGACCTGTGATTCAGCGGTCGAGATTTTTCGTCACCTCACCCTCAATAAAGGATTCTTTCTTCGAATCCCCGTTACCAAACCTCCTGGGCGAGCTATGATTAGTGTAAGACGATTAGCAGGCCAGAAAATGTCTTCCTTATCTTTGTTGATAGTATAGTTTTATTACAATTTTTCAGACAAAGCCGCGGCTTTCTTAAGGTCGAGTACCACACCCTGAACCCCATTTAGAATTTAATTCATTTGACCCAGTTGGGAAAATTAGGCGACCTCGGTGGGATTCTGACTAATGCTAACGGCTCGGGGAGCCTCGTAGGTCAGTCGGCCGGATCGTTGGTTGTACTAAAGCCTTCTTATTGGCAGAGTGAATACCAAGCCCACCGAGACGGTCGAGGTTTTCAAAAATGGGGCAAATTAATAATTCAGATCTACAAAAGCCCCCCTCCC
>JAYGXS010000003.1:31988364-32042576 GCA_036362985.1 Ligula intestinalis
AAAATAAATTTTGTTCCAGTGTTCGACCATATGTCTCCTTTACCAATGGATTCTTGATTATTTGCCTAGGAAATCCTGTCTTGGCAGTCCGCATACTATATCAGAGTTTTCGTATTCTACACCTTGAAGTAGGCTGGATGGGTAAAATCAATCCAATTTTGTTGAAACTCATGGCTACCGGTGGGGCCTCGTAGCTTAGTCAGCGAGAGCGTTGGCTTTAGAAAAGCCTTCCCCTTACTGGCATGGTTTCGGTTCCCACACAGGCCATCGAGTTTTCACACTTGCGTCAAATTAATTGTTCAAGCCTGCCGAAAACCCTATTAGCCGAAGCTTGCTTACTAATTGGTGCTGCTGAATATTTTAGTCATTTTATTTTAAGCAGACATCCATCGGAACACGTTTTCAAGGTCAAAAAACAGAGCATGGTGTACTCGCCTTCTTCCGGTAATAAAGAGATTATTCGTGTTTACGCCAACTTACTTCCGGCATTTCAGCTGGCAACAGCCTGCTGCCTCTCCCATATGTACACTCATGAGTCCCGTGGAAAAATGCAAAAGGTATATTGGCGAGTATATGTTTACCTTCGATAAATTCTCTTCAGGCCTTACACTTACAGAGCTATGTAAATAGGCACAGTATGCGGGTAAGTAGAAACAATTGTTCTGTTGCCGGGGTTGGAATAAAACAAACTTGTAGTCAATGAATTCCGCTTAGCGTCAGCGGGTTGGTGGCCACCGGGAAATTTAATTACATGCAGATGACAAAAATTGTGGCTTTCAGCCAGGGTAGCTGCGGTGCTTGTTTGAAGTTCTTATGTGCGCACAGTACCGGCTTGCGTAACCCGATTATGGTCTTGTCTACCGTAGCCCACGCAGACACTGTCCATGGAATCTATGGAGCTTGAGAGGACCTTGTAAATCACCCGGAAAGCCCCTCTGGTATAAGCGTGATGATCTGTCCATACAATGTATGCGAGACGAGAGCTGTTCGTATTCTTTATTTGGCCCTTTACTAACCAAGTTGGATGATTTTTCGCGTTTTCGTTTAAACAAACGTCAGCTCGCGCAATCAATATATTCTGAACCAAAAGAGTAAGTAGACAAATAAGAGCACATAGCGGTGGTCTGGGTTGGTCGGCTGTCCTTGACCTCTCCAGCTAGAATGGGAGTAACCGAGAATAGAACATGGGCGTTGACGACTGGAAAGGTGCTTGATACAGCTTGATATAGGTGCCTTCTTAAAAGTTCACTTATAGTATACCCCCCAAAAATAAGACTAGTGAAAATTCGCTTCTTGCCAACTGCTAGCACCGGAGGCTCTGGTGATCTTTTGGTCACGGTCTTAACAGTTAATCTATCTGGATAACCGTTCTATTGAAAAACATTTTCTACAACGTTAAGCTCTCCTTCAATCCCATCACCCGAGCAAATCCTTTTATCCTTTGTATGAAAGACCGCACTAATATACATTTAAATTTTGGCAGGTACGAAATTTGTACATTGAACGGACCATAAGATTGATGCTGCGCTGAATCCTGTCTGTATATTGTACTGGTTTAAATAACCACATAAGTGTACTAGCCTGAAGAGAACGTATCGAAAGCAAATTTATGCTCGTCAAACTGCCCTCTGAACTTCATGATTATAATCCCTTTTGAGTAACTTCTTCACTAATTCTTTATTGGCTCGATGAAACCTATTTAAATTGTCTTAATTCAAATTAAGACGGTGTCAAACAACGTCGTCAGCTTATTGCCGCCTAGCTACGGTGCAGCGGCAGCTACCACCTTCGCCGCTATGGAACCAATCCATTTTCTTCGGTAGAGCCCAATGAGATGCGCTCACAGCAAACGGTGCACAGTCCTGCGAAGTAGTTATATTAGTAGTAGCGATGTTACTGGTAGTCAGGAAGTCAGGGTAGGCGAACGAACGTTTAAGATTTATTCATCGTCAGACAAATACAATAATGATAAGAGAGAATAGAATTAACAAAAGTTTAAGCAATCAATCAGCAGGAATTAGGGGGGACAGGGGGCGATGGGAGGAGGGATGGGTCCCACAATTAGTTCATGTCACCTGATCGTCTCTTCACCGCTTCGCAGCGTAGGAACACCAGTTGTCACTGCCTTATCACCGCATAGCTGCGCGGTCGGAGGTGTGCGGACGGATTTTGAATTGATCTTCGGTGATGATGATTTAATCGAAAACGTTTGTTTGCCTATTTCGACTTCCTGAATGCTTACGTGGGTACTTGTTGTGGTAGTAGTAACAGCAATGACAGTGATGGGGTACAAAGAATAATCGTGATGGTAGCCATAGTTATACTTGTAGATAAAGTATTAGCAGTATGCGTAGTAAAGTAAGTGTAGCAATCTTGCTTGATTTTGAAGCACCAAGTTACCATACCGTTTTCGAACCGGTCTCTGGCCAAGAGGCTTCAGTGGTTTGTGGTTGTTAGAGTAGCCACTACCTTTCCCGCCATAACGGGAAAACCGTCCCGTCGCCTTTTATGTTTCTGTTTGTTAAATTGCTGCCTACAGAGTTTTACCTCAAATATTTGATTCACTGGGCAACTTAGACAATATTGTTTTGTTAAGCTTCATGCTCTGGCGCGATCGTCTGTGAAAATCACACACAGGAGTGGGCTTGCTGTGCATGGTCAACGACTGCGAGCTGTGAAGCTGGACTTTACTTAAAATTACTTACCGCCGATATTGAGATTATTTGCGACCAAAAAGCCTACTCACTTGTATGCGTAGCCGACCAAAGGTCAAAGAGGTGTCGGCAGTCATGTTTGCATTCAGTGTCGCTATGTGACTGGTGCACTGGTCTATCGGGAATTCAATAAGCTCAAATGGGGTTGCCTTCCGCGTAGAACTGCGGTTAAGGACGAGAAAGCATAGCACGTGCCTTGAGTTAGACAGCAAAAAGCCTTACCGGCTCAGCTCTTTACGCAGTGGCCATGAAGGACTCTGAAACGGGCTGTGTTTGGCAACGCCCATGAAACGCACACAACTGCAAAGTCTCCTTCGCTAGCTTTTTGTCCTGTTGTTATGCTGAACGAAGGAACCAGAAAAGGAGTAGTGATAGGGCAAAGGTGAAGAAAAATGGGGGAGGAAGGGCCGGAGAAGGAGGAAAAATGTGAGTAGAGTAATAAAAATAAAATTTTTTTTTGTTATGTGTTCTTAAAAACAAAATCTCGAGCTTTAACTCTAATTTTAATCGACTAAACGTTTTCATCTTAAATGCAGGTGACAGTTTCAAGTCTTAAGTTGGCTGTAGTCTTTAAGATTGTGGCGACGATGGCAGGCGATACTAACTGTGCCTGAGCTAAGTTGCCATAAGCCAGAAGTATCTTTTCACTGATCACGCAAACATCTGCTCAATAACTTGTTTCTCCATTAAGCGCAACTATTTTTTGTTAACTTTAAACGGTTGCGAGACGCCCTAGTAACGGGATAACGAGGAGTTTTGTTTCTTAGCGACGAACTATAAACAGAAGGCTGACTTTGGGAACGAACACCTTTATGACATGTAACCATTGGCTGTGAAAGAAGCTCCATCGCGTGGCCATCACCTAGCGAACCAAGGACCTAGATCATTGATTGCTGTTTAATCGATATATTACGTTATATTATGATATGTATAGATATATATATATATATATATATATTGGATCACCACCAGAATCTGTTTATTAAGGGTCTTATTTTTCCCTTACTTATCTAGGCTCTTCAGTACAACTGTGTTGTAAAAAAACTGAAGTGTGTAGATTTTGTAGCCATCGCTAACGGACTCAATTCAAGTCTGGTAATTTAAATACAAATGAAAACGAAAGCGAAATGAACTGTCGTCTGAATTTCATGCATCCTTTAGCTGTCTTATTGACTGATTATTACTAAGACGTATAACTATGACTTCACGGAAGTTGAACTGATACTGAACTCGAGTGGCTCTGGACGCCACCTATGAATTCGGATTTCCTCCGGCTAATCGCCAGTTTGTCACCGTGCGCCTTCGTATTTTGGTGAACATGCTTCTTCTAGATGGAATTTGTATCCACGGTTGCACTCTCATCAGCAGATGAAAGGCATCTTTCGCTCGCTGAATAATATCTTTCTCGCTCTAATCACCTGGCCTCGAGAAATTGCGCCTGACTGAGTTTCACTCCCTGTGTAACTCAAACCCTCGGTGCGTGCTCTGGGGCTTAATTGCATATCAGTTCGCCAAAGCAAAATTTTGTCAGGCGAATATCCCGCGACTTTAAGTCATCATTTATTGCTCCTACAAATTCCGCAAGGACATGTGTGAACTCGAGCCTTTTGGTTACTACAAGTGTAAAACACACGTAAACAAATTTATTTATGAAGAAGACGACTCGATCGCTGAGACAATACATTATTCACCTGACGTTTCGACATCCGGTGCAGGTTCATCATCAGAAACATGAGCAGGAAACGGTGGCAGATCAAGTTGTATTTCAAAGTATAGTTTTGTGAAGAGTTGTGATACCCAGTCTGTTTTTCTACCTTCGCAATAATTTTGACGACAGATGAGGACCTCCAAGAATAGGAGCATACATGTCAGTAAAGCCCGAAATAAGTTGGGTCTTAAAGCTTCTGGTGCGTTTATGACACTTCCAGTCAAGCATTGAAATTCCATCTTCGCAAACCCATACCTTTTGAGATGTTTTCTTAACCAGCGCAGCATTGAGTAAAAGCATATTTTTTCATTTACACTTGCTTACATTTGACGCTAAGGTAGATCCAGTGGCCGCCTTTAAAGTTTACTGGGTGGTTTTAAGCTAATAGAGGACTGTCATTTCCATATATAGTAACAGTCACACAGTAGTTACTTTATCTCAAAAGCCGTGCATGTTTTGGACACAGATGCGGAGAAGGCGAGATTTTTATTATTATTAGCTAGCGATTGATACTATTTTATCCCCTTTTCCTCAGTTATAATTTCGAAGTAAAATGCACATTTTTCGACTGAGTGGGCTGATAGTTATGCTCCGTGCAGCCAGGTTACAGGCATGCACATATGCTAGATAATCAAACTCGTGAAATACGCGCAAGTTCACGAAAAATATTCCCTAATGCGCTCGATCACAGCGTGCAAGGTAGGTGGGTATGAGTGGGTGCGTAGGTGTTGATTAAGGCAGAAGAACATTACCGAAAGAGACCATGCAAACTAGAATTACATTTCTGAATTATTCGCCCTCATCAGCTAGCCGAGCCCAACCTTAAGTGGGGACCACCCATTAATGTAAATATTCCCGATTGAGACTGGCCAGACAACGAGCCCGGAGCTCGATGGGTTGGAGAAGTGAAGTTATCGTCAGCAGATTGCATGTTCCAGCTTCGGGTACCGCAACCCCAGGGTCCGATTTGGCTGACTGATGGTGGCTAATAAGCCCGAAACGACCGTTCCAGTCTCCCGAGCCTTTGTCGGCAATGTCAGTCTGCGTGTACTAATAGCCGCTGTGTGGCTAATGGCAGTTGTCTTGCCATTGGATCAAGGATGGTGGGCAGGACAGAGTGTGACAGATGCTCTGCAAGTTTGTTACACACTGTAGAAAAGGGTTCTGCGCAAGCCTTCGGTAATCTACGCACTCCATGGAGCATACAATGGGCGTTTTGTTTGTTGTTATTGTCCTTGCTAGAATGAAGGAACATGCTTTTCATTTGCAACTATTTCCTGCCACGTAGTCTTCCACGAGTCTGTAACTGACCCCCTCCGCCCCCCCCAACCAATAGCGAACACTGATAGCGACCATTTCTTTTCACCACTCACCGCGGCTCCCCTAAACCTCCGTATGGTAGCACAATTTAACCCACTCAATTGCTTTGCCCAAACGAGTTGGGGCAACAGAAGCTTATGTAGCCCCACTCATTAAGCCCTATAACTTGCATGTTTACCTACGAAAACGGTGGTTATCGGGTTTTATGGGCGGGGAATTAGGACACGCAGTGGAATATACTTAAATAAAAGCTCAATGCATTTTTATTTGCTCTGTATTTAGAAGTGTCGTTGATTTAGATCTGTAGATTTCCCTACTCTGTATTATCCTTTAACTAATTGCAGAAAAACCCGATTATCAAATTGCAGGTTTCTTGAATTTCCTGAAAAATTGAAATGGTGATTAGGAGGTCGTCTACTTCAACTTACCTGTAGGCCAATTTACCGCTCTAAAGTTAGATTAGTATAGGTCGCGGCGCGAATTGCCGCGCACACCTTCAATTTACATGCGGAACGACCTGCTCCCAGTGGCCGCGGGAAGCAACTTTGACTACATTTTTTACTTTACACTTACTTCTGAAATTTTTTACCTTGCCTAACCTATTTCACCACCCTACAAAACGCTATAACCACCCTTTTTGCAGGAAAAAATGCTGGGACTAGGGGTGTATGAGTGGGCCTACATAAGTTACTTTTTCCGACTACACTTGGGGGTTGTCCCTGTGCCAACCAAGAAACAACGTGTCTGACTGAATGGATAATAGTTTTGTTATCTGTAAACAGCATTTCGTGACCTCCACCAAAAATCGTACATATTGGTATAAAATGGGAGGGGTGTAAAAATGACATATTACTACATAAGCTACTTTGCCCGATTTGGTAGTAGAAACTCATGACATTGCCTCTAAATCATGCTTTTTTAAGAGGCCTGTTCTGTTTGTTCCCATCTGTTTCTTACGCCTTCTACCACATCGCTGCGATGGTGCCTAGAGCCAATGGACTCCCTTATCCATATGTTGATAAAAATTGGTAGTGAGCGCAGCTATTTGAAGTGTTTTCAGTGCTAGGGTTGAAAGCATATGCATAAACGCCTTTTTTAATGCTTTTTCGTCCACAGAAATTACTGAGGAGGCTGTTAAAATATACCTAATTTGTTGCGTACATCCAGGGGCACTGGCGGAAAAGTGAAGGCCATTATAGCGAATTTTTGCCCCAGAGCATAAGCTTTGACATCACTCCACCCTTTTATGTGTGTTTAGGAGCCACTTAATTCCCGTTGGTATTGTATTTGTAGTACCTCAAGTCACAGTACACACCATAAACAACTCAGTAGTAAGACGTTGTTTACAATGGCCCAAAGGGGCCTTCGCACGTGATTGAGCGTCAGAGTACGCACTTTTCAATGCATATGTGGTAGACGACTTATAACGTATAAACGCCTAATGTAGGCCACATGTGGTCCCCTTTGCACGGGAACCTTGGCAACCGCTCGTAAAATAGCATTAATTGAAAATGCAACTTTAGTATTGCACATCTGTGAAATGATAATTTTGAATATTTTTAAAGGCGAAGTCATATTTTCAAAGAATCACTGTCTTTGTTATGTGGACAACGCATCCTTCGCTTTCAAAATATACTCTCAAGACGGGCCCCATAGTACATGCCCAGGGGCGGGCATGTTAGTGGCGGTCGTGGGTGCAAACTCAGACACCAGCCACCCGGGGCCTTTATGGCCCTCCCATTCCGCGGGATCTGATTCAGACACTGTTATGACCCACACTTGGTACTTTTAATGAGCACGGACGGTGAGTTAGCCGACCGGTTTTTAAAGACCCGTACGAGGGAAGCAAGAGAAGACGAGCGAGCAAGAGACAGTCTGTATTCAAACAAAGCATGTTAGCGCAAGCCGTTCTCCCACAAAGGCTGAATGAATTTAGGGGGGCGCGAGACAAACACAGTCCGAGACAATTGGCCAATCAGAATTTAGGAGACACGCTGACCGGCAGCCAGGTAGCTCGCAATGCATTTGTGTGTGTTGACACATCATGCGAATAGCGGCATTCCCAACAGGCACGATGGCTTCTGTCACCTGTGCGCAATCACGCTATCAGTCTTTTTGAGTCCGTCTTGACACCGTGCTCGCGCGGGTGAGGTAAGCGAGAGTGCAGTGGATGCAATGCAAGTCTTTTTTTTCCTAAAAAGTAATTCACGCATAAGTCATGGCCCCTGTATCAACACGCTGTGGAGCACACTGCCGACATCGTCAGTATCTATGGTCGAACTGGCGGATCTCAAAAATGTTCCTTTGAAAGCATGTCAAGCAATCTGGACTTTTAACATCGAAATCAAGTAACGAGTTGACGTAAGGTGCGAAAAGTAACTGCGGGTCTATTTGGGTTGGGAAATGGCTGAATTTATATTGTGGCTTGAAAGATAGCCGACCGAGAGTAAGTGTGCTTAGGTATGTGAAGTATTCAGGGGCCGTATGGCATGGTGACTGGTGTTGTAATCTTATTCAAGCACCTATGTTTTAGGCCCTTCCACCTACTCTAAAAAATGCTGATGAAATATTTTTGAAAAGTCTGTGATTCATGAGATGAATTGATTGAAACTGGTAGGTTCAAAAGGTCGTACGGTAATCAGAGAAATTGGGCAAGCGGAAACTGCGGTGTAGGCGAAGCCTTTGAACCAGGGTTGGATCATAGATCAAAAACAGAATCTAACCGCGAGATCTCACGCCAGCATGCCCCTGCTCACTTTCCGTTGATACTATATCCATCGAACCACAATTAGCTGATTCAGAAAAAAATGATTACTTGCTTAATCGCAAGAATCGTGTCCTTCGCCTTTGATGACTGTGCACTTACAATGTGGATTGCATGAAGGCCATTAAAAAATTATGGTTAATTTGTTTAGATGAAAACTGTTTTTGGGAGGGATTCATCGTAGGATCGCCCAATGGCAAAAGTCCCCCGGCCCGCGTTTTAACAAAATTTGTGGTTTAATGATAAATGTGTGTGATAGCTGCGCAATAAGGAATAAAATAAAGCCGATTGTTATTGTTTTACTGAAGTAAAAATGTAAGTTAACATCTTCTTCGGAAAGGATAAAAAGTCGCTAAAAGAAATCCATAGATTAAGAAAAACCATTTGAACAAATCCTGTTGGTTAACATAATCAAGGAATTGTTTGAATAGGTTTAAATTCAACCAACTGAAACTGTGTAAGTAGTTATTTTAAGAATTATTAGTACCCTTCCTCAGACGGCTCTCCTATTAATCCTACCCTGTTTATTGCAAGTTGTTTTATTGGGTGCAAGGGAGTTGGTATTGATAGAATGCTAATTATGACCTATTTCGATTAATTTTTTTATTGTTTCGCTTCTTTCCGGAAACTTGCGCCGGCTGTTCCAGAACTTAATCAACACAGAAAAGTTGTACCATTTTGAAATCCAACACCTTGATTCCAAGACACTGAGTTGAAACATGATAGAGTTTCCGAAACATAAGGTAACTGCTGTCGGAGTCTACGCCTTCACGTGCCATCAATGACCTATGGGAACGGTAGTTTACAAAACCAAACAACGCGTCTACGCGTGCCACACACGCGCCTTCCCCTGCAGATTTTTACAAAAACAACCAAGTGGGATTGTCAGGGAGGCCACATGCAGATAGAACTACTGAATTTGATTATCCATCCTAAGAGGAGGGTTTATCGGAGAGAGTCGGTCTCGTAGCTGAGACTGGTAGTGCCTCTAAATTGACTGAATACTTAATATCCCAGAGGACTCAGTTCGACATCCTAGGTGCACGATCTACTTGAGCTGCATTAAGGCAAGGGGACCAAAAATTTCCATTCTCATGACCTTATCGTTTTACTAACACTTCTCAATATTTAATAATTGTACGCTAGTTGATCGGGTGTAGCTGTTGGGATAGGTCAAAACGGACATTTTACTTATCAATATTTGACCAAAATATCCCATTTTGCGCTTTTCCTACCTGCTCTTACTTGATTCATCCCTCACTTACAGGCCCGCAGCGCATTGAAAGCGAGCTGCTTCCACAGATCTGGTCACAACTCAATGAACGTCCTCCAAGAGCCCTGCGCAAACTGCTTGTCTCTGCATGTGGTGTCATCGCACCCACCACTCCGGTACGTCTGCATTTTTAGGATCAGTTTTTCGCACCCACTATCGCTGTTGCTCAGGCTACGTAGGCTTCTTCAGCCAGTCAGTCAGCCAGCCGACCAGACCTCAACCCTAGGTTTTGATAATGTGTTGAGCAATTCGCATCGCTTTGCGGATGCTCCTTGAAAATCTCTCTGTCAAAATGCGTTGAAAGCCATGGCTTGGAAGATTGCCAACTGTTGGCCCTACCTCGGCTCCTCTTTTAGAACTGAAAATCTGGCTGCAATGCTTTCATCTTAATTTGGTCTCTATGAGACTCACGCATATTAGATCCAGGTCACCGTTATGGTGCCTGTACTGGAGACCAAATCATGAACCAACAAAAATTACTGTACACATTATTTTGGTGATCCATTTTTTATCAATAAGTTATCAGTAACCATCACTGTGTCGGTGAGTAGACATGGGGAACTTAGCACGGCAACGCTAATTGTCGGTATCGACGGTACTAAGTTATATATACACCAAGCTGGACACACGCAAGTTATTCTTTTGTAATAGATTTGTCGAAACTTGGAATGCTCTGCCCTTTACTGATGTTATGTTCGCTTCCTTTGAGGTCTGTAAGCGAAAGTTAGATGGCTATAGCAATGCCCACTCTGACACTAGCCAACTTCTGCGGTCTTAGCACAGGCAGAAAATATCGTATTACTAAAGTATTACTTTTTACATTTAAGTAACACTTATGTATTGAAGTTTGAAAGTTATGCCAAACGTTGCGAATAGCCCATCACTTAGATAACCCCAGGACTCGAAGGCTTTCATCATGGGGGCTATGCCAAACATCCTGGCTGAGATCGGACATTAGATGCAGGATGTGGATTTTAAGCAACAAATTTTGATCTACGCATCTTTTGTCCGTACTGTGTGGACATTGCGAGTATTCCTTATTTGAGCTAAAAGACACGTCAGCACGAGCATACTTCTTATCAAATCCCGACCAGTTCACGTTCAGTAAGTATCACTCAGTGTATTTGGAGTAAATGACCGAAGCCCTTAAAAACTCCATTGAAATGGTACAGGAATGCATAAGTTTTTGTGAAAGATGCAAACATTGTCACAGATCGCTTTTGTTGTGCAAACGTGCACAGAAATAATTTGGAAAAATTAATTGTTGAAGACGTGAGGTGCTTGCGGAATGGCAGCGTACAAATTTTCACTGGATATCCAGTCTCTGTGATCTTCTAGTGTAAATAAATACGCTTTTGAAATCAAATGAGCAGTGTGATTGTTTGTAATGCTATGTAAAATAGGTGTAAGGTGTTAACATATGGTTATCCAAACCTCTCATAAAGACGTCAACAGTGGGTGCATGCACAAAAGATTCGGGCAAGGAGTTCCACTGTCGAATGACCCTTTGAGAGAAGAAGGATGAACGTTCGTTTGTTCGGCTTAGTTCCTTCTTCAACTGGCAGTCATGTCTTCGGAGGTTCCTTCTTGGGGCCATTTGAAAGAGATCCTCCCATTTGACACCCAGACCAGTTCCCCTTAGTAACTGAAAAGTTGCTACAAGGTCCCCTCTGTCTTGTGTATAATGGAAGGGAAAGAGGTTTAAAGCAGTCAGCCGCTGTTCATAGAAGGACTGCTTAAGTTCAGGGACCGCATTGTAGAACTTCTTTGAACACCTTCGAGAATCCGCATGTGTTTCTGAAGCCAGGGCCGCCAAGCCTGTATCGCATATTCCAGATGCGGCCGCACGAACGTTCCATATACTTTTCCGAAAACATCGGTATTCAGGTTAACGAACGTCCTTCGTACGGTGCTCATGACCGACATTGCTTTCGCTGCGGCTTTGGGACTCTGTGCGGTGACAATTAGATCGCCTTTAATAAGAACACCTAGGTCGCTTTGCAAACTTACGGTTTCGAGTGGTTGGCGTCTAAGATATAATGTCGCGAGAGAGCAGTTCTGCGTCGTCTTGCTGATAGTATGTGCATTACTACACATTTTTGGGGTTGAAGTTCATACACCAACTGTCGCTCCAACAGTGCAGTCGGTCTATATCCTCTTGTAATATTTGGAAGTCCCTTTCGTCTTTTATCTCCCTCCACAGTTTGAGATCATCAGCAAAGAGTACTTTGTCAGATTTAATTTCTCGCACGATGTTATTTACGTAAATGATGAAAAGGAGCGGCCCAAGAACTGACCCTTGTGGAACTCCACTTTTGACAGGTGCCCACTCTGAACAGTAGCCACCTGCAGTAACTTTTTCACTACGGTCTCCAAGGAAGTCTTTAATCCATTTCAGGAGATACCCTGTTATCCCAAAGTCGCCCTGTTTTTGGATGAGTCACTGATGTGGAACTCGATCAAACGCCTTGGTGAAGTCAAAATAAATAACATCTACTGGGTGTCCTTCATCCATGGATTTTGTCTAGTGTTCTAGCGTTGTGAAAAGATTTGTAAGACAAGACCTCTTCTCATAGAAACCATGCTGGACTGAGCTGATTTGGCGGCGAAATGAATCGAGTGATAAAATCGATTTTTTGATTATCCTTTCCATCAGCTTACAGCAGATGCACGTCAAACTAACCAGTCGTTAGTTGGTGGGATAGAGTCGTGATCCTCCCTTATGGATGGGTACGACATTTGCCCACTTCCATGTTTCAGGTAGTTTACCAGCTTCGAGGGATTTTCGAAAAACGTATGCTGAGTGGTTCCGCTAATTCCTCAGATAGTTCGCGTAGAAGTACCCCTGGGATATCATCCGGTTCAGGTGACTTGGCCGGATCCAGCTTCTTTAACTCTGCCAAAACTGTCTGCGTTGTAAATAATACAGTGTTTATAATCGAGTTGTTGACGGCTTGTGACAAAGGGCGTGGCTGGAGAGGTGGCTCCGTGTTATAGACACTTTGGAAGAATTCTGAAAAAAGTTCGGCTTTTTGAGGGCCACTACTCACAGTTTCGTTGTTTTTTCTTTGATAGTTGCGAGATGGTCACGGTTCTTTGTACAACTTCTGATGTAGGAGTAGAAGGCTTTGGGTTTTTGCGGCGCCTCTTCCAGGAATCGTAGTTCATACGAGGCTCGTGTTGCTCTGATGATTTTCTTGCAGAAATTGCGTTGTTGTCTATACTCCTGGAGCTTGTTTTGATCCTTTGTCTGTTGAAATATCTTTCACAGCTTGTGTTTCTTACGAATATCCTTTTTTACCGCTTTTGTCAGCCATCTTTGTCTGTTGCCCGTCGATCATTCCTTGAGAGGACAGTACAATTCGATCAAGTTTTTCATTCTTGATTCAAAGATATTCCAACATTCATTTATACCCCCTCGGAATAATTCCATCCATCTTGTAGGCCCAATCGTCAAATTAATTACCTCAAAGTTTCCCCGCCATAAATTTCTAAATGGCTTGGAGCTTCTTTCGGGGACAGCTACCAGCGTTGATTCCCACATCAATGTCATATGATCAGAGGAACCTAGGGGTGGACCTACATTTATTTCATCAACACTTTCCTCGCGTTTGGTAAAAAATAGATCCAGACAACTAGCTCTCTGACCTTCACTCATTCAAGTCGTGGTTCGTACATGTTGAAACAGGAATTCATCAAGTTTCATGGCTAAAAGCATTTGATCGAATCCTTGTCTAAGGCACTTACTGTTCATCAGATCCCAGTTAATCGACGGGGCATTGAAATCCTCTATAATAATGCTGTCTTGTTTTCGACACTCCTCCCGAAGTCGGGTGAGTAACAGCTGATCTTTTTCCGCATGTTGATTTGGAGGCCTGTATACAACAGTTAAAGTCACATTTTCAGCTTTGGGTACCAATTAGTGACACTGCAGCATCTTCAGCTCATTGTCATCCGCACATTCGTCTGTGAGGATTAGGTCAACTGTACTACTTATATACGGGGCAACACCACCACCGCTTCTTATTTTGCGGTCACGTCTTAGCACCTGATAACCATCAATTCGAATTTCAGAGTCTTGTAGAGCTTCGGTTAGCCACGTTTCAGTTAGTGCCATTACATCAGGACGTAGCTCGGCCACAAGTATTTTGAGTTCGTCAAGTTTATAAAATAGGTTTTGCACATTTCCATAATAGAACTTGATTTTGTGGAGGTTTTCACGTTGGGTTAATTGCCCGGCCAGGCGTCCTCCACAGAAAGGGCCTTTGACGTTGGACAATCACCCCATTGCGTATTTCCAGGCCCTTCTCTCCTTGTTCTTTCAAAATGGCTAAGTCCGCCTTTAAAGCCCTCAATTTCATCCTCTCCTTTACCGTGTACTCCTGTTGAAAAAAACCACCTTGTGGTCGTAGATTCCTCCTGCCGTTTGCTCGAGCAGGAGATCTCTCTGAAGCTTACTCTTAAAAATTAGTTTTAACGGCCTGGGTTTCCTCCCTTGAGAATTGGAGTTGCCCTTACTCTTTATTCGGAAATGCGTCAGTATCAAAAATTCTTCCTCCTCACTTATAACATTCTTTAAGCACTCCCTTAAGGCCTTGGTGTCCTCGTCTATTCTACTCTTTGGACTACTATTAGTTGATTCAGAGAGCCCATGTAAAATTATGCACTGTGTACTATCCACCTCAACTGCGTCTCGAGGAATTTGTTGGATAGTCCGGTTGATTCCAGTAGGGGCCTCGTTGCTATGGCCATGAGGATTTGCGAGGCCAGACAGTTCATTTATATGAGCGGTCGCTGTGCTGGGTACATCCAGCACTTTTGGTCCGGAAAACGAGCCTACAATTAGCGGGGATTTAAATTCGGAAAGTTCCTCATGGGTTGAAATTGGGCGCAGAATATCAGTCCAGCAGACAATTAGAGATGTTTCTGTAGGATTTTGATCACATTGGTCCTCGTCGACGACAACTTGACCCTTAGTGTTACTTGAGTAAGTAAAATGTTCAGACGCCTTAACGTAGACTCGTAGTCTAGCGTTAACGGCGTTCGCCTGTTGGCCCATCGTGCAGGATGTAATTTCCGGGCCATCTACATTTTTGTTGACTTTCGACTCTTGGACGAGGTCGATTTCCGCAAATGGTTCTGAAGGATTTTGCTTAGGGAGCATGGAAACCTTTATGGATTTCTTTACATTGGCCTTGTCTCGGCTTTCTGTCGTCTCCGACATCGTGCCATGCGTCAAAGTATGCAGATGTCTCTTAAGATTCTCTATCTCCTTTTTCAGACTTACCATGTCCATCTGCGTGACGGAAAAGGTTTGGAAAATTTCCGTGTATGTTAAGCTTTCTTTGATGTAATTTGAGTCTTTGGAATCAGAGGACTTCTAGACCTTTTAGGGGAGGGTGATTTCGTCAAATCAACCTTGCGATTTCTGCCCTCGAAATTACGGCTAGGGCTTTTAAACCAAATTAAATTAGCGTCAACTGTATGCCTCGGTGGCGTAATGGTAACGACCGATGCCAGTGAATCAGGGGTTTTTGGTTCGAGTCCCTCTGGCGCAGGGACTTTTACAAGCTGATCTATACGTTTATTTTTGTCTCCCATAATAGATCGCAGTGAAGGTAAACGATATTAAAGCTCTATGCAATATGAATAAAGCGTTCAACTGTAGGAAAAGGTTATTGAAGCGACTCAGCCGTTTGTAGAGAGCTGGAATCCGGGAGAATGGTTGACAGAAGATGTCACGGAGATGTTGCTCGTTTTGATTAATGTCCTGCCGTGTCTTCTGAGGCTGGAGTTATTGAGAAAGCGAATCCAATTGCTAAAAACGAAAGTCTGCCAGAATGCTAGGTGGACTGAAATCCCGAAAATAATATTTCCCAAGGAGGACGAGAAATTCAAACTGCAATTCGAAGTGCGCGCTAAGGTATTTTTCGTGCGTATTTCAGTCACGCCTGCGCTCATCCCTCCTACTCTCAATACTCAGTCAAGCCATTGAAGAGGAGAAAGCTGAACCCGTGCGAGTCGCGGCCATCCGATCTCTCGCATGTGCAGTCACTCTTATGGAAGATCCGGATAAGCTGGGCCAGCTGGCGTCTACACTGGAACGCATCCTGCAACAACACCCACCGAATGAGAACACCCTCGTTGGACTGCCCGACTTCCGTCTTCAAAATTCTTCTGGGGCTGTCAGTGCGTCTTTGGAGGTGTGGAAGGCAGCCGATAGAGTTCTTGGCGAACAGAATGGCTTTGAGGTGACATGCAACTGGTTGCTCCCCGCTGTAGCCCAGTGGTGTTTGGAGGAGGACAAACTGAATGATCTTCTCGTAGGACCATGGCTTGATCGCCTGAATTCGCTCGGTCTGGTAAGTAATCTCTCAGTAAGCCCTCTTATACTGAAGCTCGGACCAACCAAGATGAAGTAATTTTTGAGGTGTTTTATAAGTCTTCATCCGCACGATGTTTTCCTGGTAACTTGGATTACTACTTACTATATACTAGTAGTTTTTCTTCCATTAAGTGAAATTTTGTGGTTCTCACGGCCCAGACACTCCGAGTTTTGCGGCTACCTACTGAGAGTGTGTGTGCGTTCGACCATCGACCACCAAGTGCACCAACAGGTTGGTACAGAAGGTGAGGATCTCAGGGGTTAGCTTTAGAGTGATGGAGGACGTAGTTAGCGGCTCCGCACTCTTCAGCTTCTCCCAGAGTCTCGAAGACTAAACGGCGTCCGGCGTACGCTGCTTTATCAAATGCAAGCCAAAACACCGCTTACTTAGCCTTAGGTGACAGTAGACGTTTCGCGGGTGCTTCTGTGCTATTTACCCTCACTCACCCATAGTAGGTCTGAAGATAGGCCCAAGGAGGCCGAGACTCATACGGCTACTACTGTTTCTACTACTACTAATACTACTACTACTACTACTGACTATCAATGTAGCCGAGGCTTAGTAGTATCAGTACTATCTCTGACGCTAAAATATGTCAGAAGTGACGCGATGCAATGATAACGCAAAACACTAACCTGGCGACCATTAAAATGACCACACACTCTTCCACTTGCGGCATTTCGCGTTGTTGCGAGAGTATAATCAGATTAGCCGCATTGGCTTCGTGGACTTTAAGCTGGCCTGTATAAATATAATTCACTAATGGTGAACCGAATCTTGAGCACAGTCTTAATAAAACATGAAACAGAACTCCGAAGAAATGGTTAGTGACTGAAGCACGACAGCCTGGCCATTCGTAGGCCTTTCACACAGGGTATCACACAGTGATGGCACATGGGAAGCAACAACGACACAGTGTGCAAGCAGTATGACCTTGTGTTGTAGCTACCTCTACTGAGAGAAAGCTTGGCTTGAAGACATGATTTTCAAAAGCAGTGCTTATTGAAATTCTGCGTTCGCCCCCTTTTTTTGTTTAGCAACTAGTGGAAAATGCACGGACGCAGGCCTCTTCGGCAACCCGCAGGTCGCTGACTCCTCGCTCTGAATTCCCAGCGGCCGAACTGCGACTCGTACAAGCGGTGCTCGAACGCCTAGTGCCATTTTTATTCGCGCAGTTCTTACAGAGTCTGGAGCCGGTCATTCCCGCGTTAAAACTCAGTTCTTTGGATGCTCCGGTCACGCCGCTGGATGGAGGTGTGTAATTTTGTTATTTATATTATACAGGCCTATTCTCGCATATTTATGCGTGTATATAGATACATAGCGAGAACCGACCAAGAAAAGGGAGACCAGAATAGCCATTTTTGGTTTGCCAACCATCACCAGTCAGCGATATGAAGATCATACTTTTATAAGGATGTTGGTCCATCAATCTCAAGTGGCTGTTCTCATATTGGACATTGGGCGAATATTAACATGGAAGACAGTCAACATTAGACGCTGATTACTGGACGCATTGCACAGAGATGAAGCATGCACCAATCGATTTATTGATTTGTGGGCCGCGTAAAGCATCCGAAACCCGAAAAAGGACGAAATCAGCCAATTCACACCGGATAAGAGAATCTAGTAGTCACCCATTGACACCAACTTTAGCTAGCTACACAGTACTTTGTTATGCACCGTCAAAATGTAATTGCCTTTATCAATCGCCCATTCACCGGCCGAACTAATGAACCAGTATTCTCAAGGCACATAATAAACTCTTAAAATTGGCGGCGGCAATCCCTTATGTGTACCTGTGTATATTGGAGCTGCTGCTGTTGCCGGTCCCGCCAGTATGTTTGCGTCAATGTAAGCGAGCATCATCACTGCTGTGTGCGTGTCCTTATAAATAACTCTGTTTTGATACCCAATAATTCGGCTTTCTACGACTTAAATACACTTTGGATGCTTGTGTTCCGTTGCAAAACACATATATGTACGAATAGCGTATATTGAAGGTGAACAACCTTTTTTATGTTGGCGAAGGCATATCGCAGGCATTCTCGAATATTCTTTCGAGTGTCCTTTCAAGGAGACGCCTCCACTGAGATCCTACGTCGAAACCTGAACTTTGCCATCAGGCACACGTTCCCGACAGTCAAATTCGAACTTATTTGCTCAGAGACCCCCTGTTTGACCTCAAAGATAAGCATGAGCTGCCTTCTCAGACCTCTTCTACGTTCACTAAAGGCTTCAATTATTCCACTGGAGCGGGTTATGTTGTTCTAAGGACTAAATGCGTGAGCATCATCCGGCAAGCCTAAACCATATCGAGGGCTTTCGTGTGACATGGTGTTGACAACGGCTACCAAGTAGACGCCAGCCAATCCTGTTCAGTCCTTTACAAGGTATCGATTAGATTCAAGAATGAGGATAGGTTTATAAGGAACCTGGGCTCAATATACATAACGGACAAGCCAGAAATTGTTATTCCGGTTTTGCCTTGCTTTGTCGGATCCATTCCATCATATCTGAGGTCGCTTAGCGACGGCCTGACATCACTAAAGTACGAGCCTCAAGGCAAACCGGGACAAGTATATGCCCAAAATCAGATAGATCAGATGAATGCCCCAGTTCCATCATACTCCCGATCACAACTGACAGAGCAACGAGCCCGTGGTGCCAAGGTAGAGCATTAAGCTCAACGACCAAAGGTCCCTGGTTTGAATTTCGTGGGTTCCAACCCTTGAGCTTGGGTATGACTGGCTGATGACGGCTAAAAAGCCAGAAATGTCCGTTCCGGTCTCCCTTTGCTTTGTCGGATCCATTCCATAACGAACTAATATATGCGTTTTAGTAGGCTTAGTTTTGTTTGGTTATTTTATAGCATTCTAAATACACCTTTTGCGTATTATATACAGAGTTAACATAACAAGTTGCACGTATTTGGTGGCGTAGGCAGTTTACCTAACTTACTGTAGATGAGGATAAATAAAAACGCGTACAGGAAACTTCGCATGCAAGGGTGATGACTATGCGGTCAGCCAACTTGGTCAAATATTTGCCCGCCCAAATCTTTCAGTTACTCCTACTTAAACCGCGCCCTACCTTTTCCTTTCTGCGTGCTAAAATATTGAGTTACAGTGTTAAATCACAAAACATGTGCATACTCCTGATCTCGTGACTATATGATAATTTTTCCCCTGGTTTGGTCTGTATATACACCCGCCCCGCTATCTCCTCTTATCATTTATTTTTTCTTAATGTTGCTTTCCTTTCGGTACGCATATTATTGCGCCGGCCTGATGCTCACAAATCGTAAAATTTGAAAATGCCGATATTTAAGTCTTCGATGTGTGTACGAGTTCAATCGCAGAATCCGAAGTCCCCCAATGTTCAGCACACATATTTGAATTTGTATGCCATACTTTTGTCGTAAATACTTCTTTTTAAATGTTTTTTGTTAATGGAAACACCTTTTCCTCTTTGGGTTCCGCTGTAGACATAGAATATCAAGGAAGCATTCTCTTTGATCCAAGATCGATCCTGGGTGTTGCACACTATTCCCAGCTCACAAGGGTATTGGACTGGATTCTCAAGCCGAAACGAATGGATGAAGACGCCAAGCTCTCTACTTGCGATGAGCAGGAAGATGAGGAGGCTAGAGGAGATGAGGAAAGTTGCAGTTTCGGCGAAGATGGCGTTGACGGTTTTCTTCAACTCTGCAAGGACGGTGATTGGCCGGCCATGGAATTCGTAAAAAGTCAGTTAGTACTTCGCCTGGCTCAGGTGCTGAAAAGTATTCAGCCGATCCCCCAGGGCTGCAAAGATATCCCCATCTACCTGGAGCCGGATGCAACCACAACGTCTGAGTTTATTACCGTGATGCAGGTAGGTGCCTGGTCTCATACACTTTCACTACATAGTCAAATACGATTAATCATCAATTGTGCCTGATCATTACTGACGCAGAGGTCGGTTAGTTTATAATAAAAATGGCTTGGTTAAAATTAAAGTCACACTCTCTTCCTATTCAAACTCTGACCCAGTGGCAAGGTTAAAACCAGATCACTGGATATGAGATCAGACGCAGAAGGTACCAAGCATTCACTATCTCTGTCTCACCTCTCGTTCATATCTGAGTTCAAGATCAGCTGTCTCTGTTTTGGCTCGTAACCTCCAAGCTATAATCTGTAGATCACACAACAGTGTTGTGAACTTTAGGCTACATTCTTGGCAAATTCGAAAAAAATCAGAATCAGCATACCTTCACAAATTTTCCTTTGGTTTGCCGACGCTTAAAACCTTTAAATTCGATCTTTGTGCGATTTGCATGTAAGTTTTAAAATCAAGTGGATATCAAAAAAGAAAAATAATTTCTTTCTCAAACCATTGACGTCGGGGTCACCTGATTTTAAATTAGAGTCCTTTGCTTTTCAATAGACAGGAAAGCGTAGATAAAAGATGTCCTTATAGTCAACATAACTATACAATGTGAATTGCAGATAGCCATTATGGCGATGCTGTGGATTGTCGGCGCGAGATCATTCTTCTTGATGATATTAGAAATGGATATCTTAAAATATGACGCACGGACTACAACTCGTTTCTGTCTAAACCTCCGCTCATTTGACGACGGATGCTTAAAGCGGCTTTGTTGCAGCGGTACTGCTCCTTGTAAACACTTACTTCTTGTATACTAGTTTTAAAATAGTAATATTAATTTGACCCAATTTCGAAAAAAATGGCATCCTCTGTTGTGTTCTTACAAACGGTATCAAGGGCAAAGATTCAGTAAGGATAACGCTTTAATCACTTCAGCTAAACAACCCCAGCCGTTGAGATCCCCGAGTTTTCCTAATCAAATTGAATTTATTATTCAAATAAGCCAAAACACCTGCTAATTAGCCTTTTTTTGTTAAACCCAGAGAGGCGTGTTAGGGCATTTTAGAGGGAAAGATCAATATCCTTCATATTTTCTGCTATTAAGAATGTGTGGAAGACACGAAAGAACCTTTTCGGTTTAATTTATCATTTTTGCATGCAGTTTTAGCAAAAAAAGTTCTGATACGAGCAAAACTTAAATAAGAATAAGCCGGATGAACAGGAAGAGGATTCACGCAATGCACTTTTGAAAAAGTTTGTGCAACGTCAAGAAAATCCCTCCTATAAAAATAGGGTGAACTGCCGAGGAAGGAACCGTTTTCTGCCATTTTTACATTGTACCTGAGAGATTGTGCGATCACTAGCTCTGTTTAAGAGTTCTGGTAAGCAATCATCTTCGCACAGAATGTAGCCTGGTAAATCGACAAGGACACACAGTAGCGTCCTAAAATTGGACTTATTTTAATTACCTGAGACTGCAAACATTGTGAGCAAACCGACAGTTTCTGCCAGTAGGAAAAACACTTTATTGCTCCCAGTGCAGGTGGGTCTTATAGCGAGTATTCTTGAATAGCGAGTTCTTGCTTCGTTAACGTCCCTGTAATCGTCCTGAATTGAGGCTGGGCCTACACTTCGAAACTCTGTTTAAAATTTCGGGAGGATTTTTATTTGCTGTGGGGTCAGCCAATAAACCAGTTATGAGAAGGGCAGAGTATTTTGAGGCCCAGCTTAGTGCGCAGGTAGTCTAACGGATGGACCTAGTCTTCTGGACTCACTGTCATTCAAACGACATACTTCGCATTGATAACGCATGCATATTCCTCCCATGCCGAGCAACATCGATAGCTACGCGCCAGTCAAAAGACGCAATGCATACTGGATCAGGTAAAGAGGCATGCTCCTTGATATGGTCTGGTAAGAACATCTGTCTGAATAACATGACCTCCCTTGATCGATAGAAATGGAGGTTATCTTCCCTTCAGACCCTCACTGTCTGTTAAAAATTCTGTTTTGCGTTCTCAGCATGCATACAAGTATCAGCAATGGTAAAACAAGGAAATATTTCAAACCTCCTTAAAATAACCGCCAGGCGACGACAAAATGACGGTTATATTGCCCCGTTGCATTATCGGGCTGACCGTTGCAACACTGCCTATAAGTGTGATTATTTTATGGCAGCATCCATTTCAATACTACTGGCCAACACTCTGCCAAAAGGAGAAAAAATCGGCCATAAAAACTGTGAACTGCATTAACTACAGGCGGCTGACTTGAAAGCGCTCGTAATCTTGATTTTCAATGGTTCTTTCAGTTTTCTCGCTTTTGCTACTCTGTCTGTTGCAATTTCTCCCAGTGTTATGCCCTACTTTTGTGATTTCCACTAGTCGCAATTGGATGAGAACTATTGTCTACCCTGGCGCCTCTATGCCAGCGCTCCTGAGCTCATCTTTGGTCGGGTCGTCTGCCATCTTGTGTGGCAAATAGGTCGGATCTTCGGAGCCTCACTCATCCAAAGTCATCTCTACGAGCCGTTCCAGACTCTACTTATGGAAAAGACTCTACAAGGCTGTAAGATTTGCGTCCTTCTCTGCGCGCTTTGACTGCCACTATGATCCCTTTAACCTAGCCTGATAATTAAACGCAAAAAGGTCCAGTTTTGGTGCTTAATCTCCTGCTGGGTTGGCTGCTCATGGCAAGCAAGTCTGGTCATCGGATTTGCGCAAAGATCCGTCAACGATCGTTTAGAACGCATTCGTTTCTTCCTCAGTTACCTGTATCCCCCAGCACTATCTGAGGAAGGACGCCACTCCGACCGTCGATTCCGAGGATATCCACGGTGTGTTCCACAGTATGGTGATATAAGGACAGTGAATTATGCGTAGATAAGTTTTAGCTAATGGTAGATGCCTGCCTTTCAGTTCATACGAGACTTGTGCAACATCAACTGCACACCCTATGCCCTCACCCGTCCGAGCGCGCTGTCACGAGAAGGTTAAGAAAGACCCGAGGCAGAATCTGGTGCCAGTGACATGCAACGCCGAAGCCGTCACGCCTGACTCAAATCCCATGGAATGAGAGTGGCATTAAGGCCAGAGGTACCTGGTGCTGCTTGAACCTCCATCCGCGCGTGCAACCGACGCCCCCCCATGTTCGATATTTATTATAGGAGAGCAACCGATATAACTACGGTCGTGTACTGACATAGCCACTCCGTTCGTCCAGCGTATTAATTACGCAAACCATTTTGGAGGCAGTGCAGTAGGACAAAAAGAACTTCCTACTCTCACTTTGCAAGTGATATTAAGTCAAACAATCGACTGCTTCCTACTACGGAGCTTTTATTAGTACTATCACACGTACTAACCAGGAGATATGGACTTGGTTGAATTAAGAGAGTAGGCAAACTGTGACCTATGAGACCCCTAAGAGATCAGTCAGCTGCAGCCGGACGCTCACCTATCGCGTTACGCACACAATCCTCCCGTTGTGCCTTGGAATGCACTCTTCAGTTCCGCCAACAGCCGCACAGCGGCTAGTCGCATAGGCAAATGACGTCATTGACAAAGAATAGGTAGAGTGTAGTGACTATTTCTGACTGAGTAGCTGCCTTCAGCCGGCCACACCCAACCCCAGATGGTACCCCATCCGAAGATCAGACCCGCGACACGTTGGTTAGAAATCCAACGGACTAACCAATGGGTCACGGGTTCTTGCAGTTGGTGGTTTAAGATTGAATATATTTGTGCTGTTTGACAGGTGTCCGTCGATCGTTTACGGAACGCACTCGTCCCGTTCTGCACTGGGGCTCGTTCTCGAGCTTTGTCAGCAGTCACGTAGCGGCTAGTATCATACGCGGAATAAAAATAACCGACAAAGTCCTTGCAGTATCTGTCACACCTAGTCATTACATTTTTACCTATTTATAAGCCCAGAATTCGCGTCTTCTAAAATATGCTGTCTGTTCTGACACCTCGATGAATTATTAAGACAAGAGTTTGTTAGAGATGTTTCCCGCGCCCATTTGCCCTACTGAAAATTTTGATCGTCGAATTCTTTTCATATCACAGGAATCCTTGTGTTCTATTTCTTTACTAGGTCTCATATTCTATCCTGGCCGACCAATTAAGCAATACAAATAAGAGAGCTGGGCGGGAGTTTATGAATATCTTCTGATTTAAACTTCTTGTTTTCATGCGACTCGCATGGCAAGATCGGCATGCAGTGGTAAGTGGACGAGGGGAGAAAAGGGTAGGCTGCGAGTGTTTGTCATGGGTCGAGTACATGACGTAAAGATCATTGTCAAGTGCATGGAGTGAAAAATGGTTACCAGGAGACGAAAGCGACGTGCGATCGCCACCTGACGCTGGCATCAGCCACGAAAGAAAGAGTGCCTGTATTAGCGTCTTCGGACAGCATAGCACTGTATTCGCCAGTTTTATGGTCACTGCCTTGACTGCTGCTAGGATCCGTCGGCTTAGTGTTCGGTAGAAAAACGGAAACTTTTGTTAGGATCGACTTGATTATTCGTATCGGCAATGTGTGCGAGAATAGAACTCGTGATCAATCTAATTTCACCTAGGCTACCCATAACCATTCAAAAAGCTAACGAATCTTGCTGTTTGAATGGCTATTCAACGAGCACCGCCAAATTTTATGATAGATTTTATAGGTATAATTATTTTTTCATCTGCTGCTGAGCATTTTTGGGCTTTTTTAGATTTCGAATATAGCCTCAAAGCTCTGCCGACGGGGCTTATTGCTGGATACTGTTGTTTCCTCGCGTCGGCTAACACGGTAAGAGCCCCGAGGTTTAAATCCCTCATCGTTCTTTTCCTATTTGTTTATTGTTTTCTCCCTGCACAATTTATCAAAGTATATGTCAAATGCAATCCCTCTGTTGACTCCAGTCTTGAATATCTGCGCAACAAATTTAAACTTGAGAATAAAATTCGAATTCACTTTCAAAAATGAAAAGCACGTTCGTAGAACGAGCCATCAGCTGCTTCGCACGCAGTCTCCCCAGCTTTAGCCAACCAATTCAGGCGAATGACTGCCTTTCAGGTGTATGTGTAAGCAGAAAAGTGTTTTCGGTCCCTCGAACCATTTCTTTATTTATTAAAGTTTCCGAACTCGCACAGGAGACTGCGTTCGGCGTGAACGCATACCCTGATCGGGAATACATGGGCATCAGATTGCTGCGAGCCGGGGTAAAGACTATCGAAAATGGCTGTCACAGCCGTCAAGATAATCGCCCACGCCAGAAGCAAGAGAAGCCGGAACTTATTTGAAGACTGGACTTCCGGTGAAAAGTCAGTCGATTGATATATCAATCTGTCGCCGGTATACAGAACCCTGGGCCATCGCCGCCAGGCTGGCGTTACGGGTCTTTGATTGATTCAGGTGAAAAACGACATTTTTCTTGCCATCGAAAGGTCCTCTTGATTTCTTTTTGGGCAAATAATTCACCCCTTAGAGATCTGAGAGCAGACATGGCAGTTCGACTGTCGTTTTAGACGAGGTCCACCATATACTCCATGGCAGGGCTGTGTGGTGCGATGACTTGCGCTGGGTTATAGTTCGAGTTGACTTGCAATGGATCTACCTCGCTCACTGTTACATTTCTTCATGTTAGTCCCGTTTCGAGACAGCGTCAAGAAGGCCAGAACTGTTGGCCCCCACACCCAGAAAACCAGAGAAAACACAATGCCATACACGACCGGAGCCCAAGCTCCATGGCTTTCCCTATGTTTGTTTATTGGTAACGCTTTTTCGGGGTAAATGTGACCTTTATTAGTTTCTTTTGCACTTATTGTAGAAATCGGAGATCAATAGGGTGAAAATGCTCCTTACAAACGCAATCTTCCTCCATACTCAGGATTCTTGCTCGCTACACGGCGTTCGGTTTGCAATTATGTGCTTGTGGTTAGTTCATTTAACCCCCATACAAGTTCGCTATTGTCTATTAGTCTGCCTCGTTGTCAGCCTCATGTCTAAGCTCCTCCTTTTATTTCTTACCAGAGAAATTTCAAAAAAGCAACTAAAAAACCGATTGACGTACACTTCTTATAAAATGTCTGCCATTTTGCGCCAGTATGCATGAAAATACCTACTTTATTATCAGCAAATGACATTACCGGCAAAACCAAGGGAGTCTGGAATTATCCCTTTTGGCTTATTGGCGATCAGCATTCGGCCTTAGCCTGCCCCAGGTGGTGCTGTTGGGCTGGTTATGGCTGGATGACGACAAATTATAAGTCATCATTAGCCATTTTAGTCTCCCTTGTCCTTACCGATAATGTCTTTTTGCCTAGCTACCGAACGGCGGCTGACAGGGCCCGAAAGTAAAACTCGAGACACCACAGGACTAGTGGTTTCCGTAACCGATCTGTCAGCGCCTAGCTTCTAGACTTTACTATCTATATTATGCTGTTATCCCGCAGAAGATAATTTTTTTGCCTCAAGTCTTCATCACGATTTTGTGGTCGACTCTAATAAATAATGAAATGAGCTTTTGTCTCCAATTCCTTCCCGTAATAATTGATGAAATTATGAGCTTAACACTCATAACTGGATGTCATATATTAGAGGACACATAGAAAATAATGAGGAACACACTTCGTAGTTGTGTTATTTGCCGTGCAAGTTTCTGTCATGTTCGCCCAGCTGCATCTTATAAATCCATTTAGAGTAATCGTATAGCGCCAATTAATTATGTAAAAAGTAGGATTGACGAAGAAAAGGGTGACTAGAATGGCGCATAATTAAGCAAACATTGCCATCCCGTGCCTCTGTGGGATGTGCTTCCTTTACATACTTGATCGGTGAAAGCACATCTACCGCATTATCTATAAAAATCTAATACTTTTGTTCCAGCAAACCATTTTGGTGCCGTGTAAACATGTAGTATCTCACCACACCGTATGTGTTACCGTGACCCTTTACAATAGACTCGCAACAATGCAGAAATCTGGAGCGATGGTCAGTTGAAAGTAGGTTTTAAAAGGCTTTAACTATTTATAGAAGTGATCCCACAAACTTTGCAGTGGAATACAAATCCACGCGAAATTCTTTGCGTTTGATCTAGACTTTAAAAGACTGTTTGGGTAGAGGTCAGCATACATGGCTGTGGATAATAATATAAAGTTAACTCATGCTAAATCTCCTATCATGCTTAAACTATGCACACGTGTAGTCATCCCTGTCTATCTTGCACGCGAAAAATACACAATCAGTCGGTCGCCTTCTAGCACTACTTGGTGTTGGTGCCGCACACAGGCCGGATGCAAATATTAAGAATTATGTAATATAGACAAAAGGTCCACTGCCACCACAAGAAATTTCTGGAGGCGACTATCGTCACTGTTGCAGTTACAGATAACAAAGCCAATTTGGAGAAACTGGAAGACTTCCCCGGTGCGAATTACCGAACACTGCAGAGAAATGACCCCAATACTTAATTCGCCGCTCATTCGACGTGACCCGGCCGTACATTCAACTCCGATGAGGCCGACATTTTCCCAGGAGGTGACAAGCATGTGAGCCGTGAGTTGCTTCAGTCGTGTTTGATGGGCACTCACGTGTATCAGCAAGTGTGTTGGCCTACACAACGTACATTCTGTGCTGAGATTCAGTTTGGCCAACGCAATTAGCCACTCAGAGTAGATGTAAATTGTTATAGGTATGCAGTAGCATAGCGATTGCATACTATAAGTACGTCAATTCCTGTGTAACCAGTTACACGGTTCTGATGGGTTCGAGCCAGAATCCGTAAGGTCAGGTGAATAAAGTTCTCTTTTCGAGCGATCGTGTCTACTACTTTACAATTACTTTCTGTCTTCACTTGTATCGGCTGTTTTTCCTAACTTTTATTTACTATCTCTTCATTGTTCCGCCACACCAGTCACACCAATGACCCTTGGGAAGTGGCACGCGAAATCGTGCTGCCGGCTCTGCGATCTTGTGCTTCCTCGGCGGATCCTTCGGTCCGGCGAACGGCCAGCAGCATCTTCAACTGCCTCATCGGCTGTCTCACCATCAAGGAGAGCAACGCCTGCGCTGCCGCCAACAGCAAACAGACCGTTTCGGCCGCCATAAATCAGGCAGCGGTGACAGCGACAACAACATCGCCCCCTGTCTCCCTTCTGAATGAATGCTGGCAGCTCGCTAGCCAGCTGGCGCGCGATGACTACGCAGCCATTGGTACCGCTGCCGCCATCTTTCCAGAAGAGGAGGGCCAGATCGACAGTGAGTCAGCCGACTGGGCCTGTATGGCATACGCGCTGGGTCCGCTCTTCGGTTTCTACAGTCGTCTTTTGCGCCCCAGCGTGCATGTCACTGATGCTGACCTCAACCGTCTCAATCTTGCCGAGAATTACCGCTTGTCGGAGAAGGCAAGTCTGAACTATTTTTTAATCATAACAACTAAGCCCACTCAAAGCATGTAAGTAGGTAATTTAGTTTTGTGTTTTTTTTTCATTCGCAGGTGCTCAATCTTCTAGCTCGCCTTATGGACATGGTGAGTGCGGATGCCTCCGTATCACCACTGGAGACCACACTGAAGCATGTCCAACTTCAACGTCCACACTGGGAAATCCTGGTTACTGGTCTGCTGCAGGTGCTCAATAAATTGTTCCCCACTTGCTCCGATGACTTTCGAGACGAGAGTAAGTTCTTTTTGGTCCATCGTGCTCCAATGATAATACTCGCAGGGTGATCCTTCAACCAGGCAGTTTGCAAATGTCGCTGACAGTATTCGAATAGCTTTCAAAGCTTTTTAAATATTAACTAGAATTTTCACAATTGATATCCAATAAAACGTCTGCTTTCTACGTTGCTTTATCAGAAATCCTTCCCTGGCTGTTTCGTCTCACGGAAGTAAACAATCGCAGCCCGGACAGCGAACAGCGGCAAAGATTGGTTCAGCGTCTGATCGCCGTCTTCTCCACTGCCGCCTTCTGTATCCTTGCCTATTTTTGCAAACTCAACCTTTCCTTTTGTCTCCTTAAGACTTGCAGCTGCAACTACACGATCGAGCCATGCCGCGTAATGCATAGATTTTGTCCCTTAGGCTGATCAGCACAGGTCCTGCAACAACAGTTAACTGTTTCTGATGTGATTATGCTCCAGCATATAGCTTATTTGTAAGAAGAGGAAATTCTGACATCTAGAAGTTTAAAACATGGTGAGTGATGAATACTCAACCTCACTCCCGAATAGAGGGAACCATTGCGGTTTCCGGTACCTTGGGAGAGAGAGACGAATGGGAGTCGATTAGGCACCCACACGGTAAAACTATTTGTCTGAAATTTGCAGCCCGTAAAGGAGTCTATCTTTTGCTAAGAACCCCAGGTTTTGCAACCTCTGATGTTCGAACCAGCAACATGTGGGGTCTAGTCATAGCGCCAAGGTTCCTGCTCCTGTGGGTTTTGATCGACGGTATTGACATTAGTGAACAGACGCTCACCGATTTGTTACGGAACTCACTAGTCCCAGTGGGCGTTTGGGTTCGCTCTTAAGCCTCACCTGCAGCCACACAATGGCTAGTATTATAGGCAGGACTACTTTACCGATGAAGTCAAGGGAGCCTGGAAGGGCCACTCTTGGCTCATTAGCCGTCACAAGCCAGTCATACCCAACCCCAAGTGGTGCATCACCCGAGACTCGATCCTGCGAGCTTTGGTTTACAAATCCAACGCTCTAACCACTACGCTACATGCGCTCCTCCGCCAAAACCAACCCAAGAAATTTGCTTACCTCTTACATTTAATGCTTCCTTGACTGTATTCCTGTGCTGCGAATGCTCTAGGTCTCGGCACGGAGCCTTCCATGACGACTTGGGTGATGCCGGGTCTGGACCGTCTCCGACTGGATCTCATTGAAGCCGGTGATAAGGACGCCGCTGAGGAGTTGGAACAACTGTCTGCTGACCTGCGCCAACGTCTTCTCAGCCAAACAACTCCTCAACACCCCACTGAGTTAGTATTCCCGGTATTTATATAAACATATAAAGAAGCAGATACGCGTACACCGATCTGATAGAGGACACACTCCTCCGTCCATGTTTTCATAAGAGCACTCACATCAGAATCCACCACGGGGCAGCAAGGATGTAGGCAGAAGGACATTACCGACAAAGACATGGGACACTAAAATGGCCATTTCTGGCTTATTTGCTGCTGAAATTGCTGCCACACTCGAGTTTCGAACTCGCGTCTCTCCGGTCAGAGGCAAGCGCCCTAACCATTGAGCTGTCGAGCTCGCACTCTTGTCGGTATTAGATATGTGGAGCCAGCCGATCGGGTGAAGGAACATGTGCATTCCGTTTATGCCTGGTGCTCACTACAGAGCCCGTACAGACTTATACGGTCTTCGTCCACCTTATCATCTTATGTACCCCAAGTATCCTTAGCTAATAAAATATCAACACCCAAATAGGAGTTTAGCCTTGCTGACGCTCAATGCTTGTTCCATCTTCAGTAGTTGAGGGATTTCAGCCCAAATATTCAAAGCAGGTCTCGCACCGAGTTTGAAAAGGTCTCATCAGAAGGATTTGCTCCAACTGAATTAGCCTTCTTATCCTGTATTTTGCCTCCTTCAGAATCGAGGAATGTCCCATCTCAAGGATAATGTGGGTGGGATGTGATAACTTATAAATTCTCATGCGTTTCACAAGAACTCCCACGAGAATGTTCTATTATAGTTCCCTGCCCCAAAAATCAGTTTTTCTTCCTGTAAAATTTAAAGCGTTGAAAATTATTCGTATATCGGGCCTTTTTCCTTCTAAAAACATTGGAAATGAATTATTTTTTGATAAAAGACTTCCAATGCCCCACCTGAGGTCGGTTTTTGACCATAACAACCCCAAATGTATTCCACATTAACTACTTAGATTTCAATTGCAACATCTAATGAGTTAGGTCATATGCCTTACTTGCAGGAAATGGCTTGTTTTGTCCGGTATCTAAACCTAGTCAAAGTTTCACGAGCCTTGTTTCGGATTTTATAATTGCCTTTTGACATGCGAGTGAGCATTCTTTTGTGCGAAGACCAAATGCTAAGTCGCCAATGTGTCTTTTGTTTAATTCGCGGTTTCATGCCTTAAATGGCGGTTGACTTCTGTCGCATACGTCATCTTATCTTCGGAGATGAAAGTTATGCTGTCCACCATAAGACAACTGCAAACGTAAAGGTTATTGCTCTATTTACAGGACTTCGGATAAATAGATTTTGTTCTCTGTAAAAACTTGTTTAGGCATCTTAACTGTCGCACGCACGTATGTATTCATTCAAGAAGGGCTACACACTGATCCTATTGGTTTTCTGAAGTAGGGGTGTCATGGGCAGTTAATCATCTGACAGGCCTAAGGCGATCAAGCTATAATAGCAGAGAGAAGGACCGCGTTTTGGAGTAAACTGATACAGGACTTTTTCGGGCAGCCGACTGAATCAAAGTATGCCATAAGGAGTGTTGCCGATGATTTACCACCTGCCAACAATCAGTAGGCTGCCATAAAATGAGTATTAATTACAATAAATAGACTTTCTAGTCGTCGCTAAATGCTGACCACAAATTGCTAGGGCCACTGAAACCTGTTTTAGATTATCTGACGGGCGTTTAATGAACACGGTAATGGATATCAGTTTGATTTTGTGCAAATGGACCGCAGTAAAAGCTGCCGTACAATATTTTGGGCATTACACAGGACTAAGACTGTATGCAGTTATCCAGAGATCAAAGATAAAAAAAGGTTTTCTTGATACAGTCATTTCTAAAGAATAAATTCAAATCAGTGGATATGTATTGCCTCAGTGTGAGCAATTTCGACATCAGAACTGAAAAACCTCAACTTGTGGGTTTTACTCAGTTGACGCGAGAGGCATGTATTTTAGTGACTTACCCTAGTTCCTTTGAGTGCACAGTCACCAAACTGAATTGAACAGCGAAACAAAGAAGGGTTATTCATGCAATCTGAGCCGGACGTTTACGATCTGTACATTCACGTGATTTGTCGGGCAATACTTTTGCTCATGTCCGATCACAAGGAACCAGAGTTGTGCACACAAGGGAAAATGCCAATCCCAGGAAAGTGAAGAGTCTATTCAATAGATGAACGATTAAATTGTTTGTCTGACGTTTCGGATTCATGTTCAAACACATCATTAAAGACAGAATCGTATACGGGTAATTCGTAAACCGGTGTTGCAGTATCTTTGGGATACAGTCGCTATGCTACTGCACATGATGGTTAATATAAGCTTATATAGTGGGTAAGGTAATAGTCCATAATCGCCACCCAATCCCATGCGGGTGACGATTATGGACTGTTAAGTTACCCACTATATAAGCTTCTGTTAGCCATCATTTTGAATTAACTGTTTTGTACTGTTTCCATCTGACGACGACCTGGTCTGCCATTGTCGAAAATTTACACAATAAACCACTGTTTCCAAAAAAACTCCTTCTATCGAATTATACATCTTGGGATGCCGATTTTCCAGTTCACAGCCAAATATGTGAAGTGTTTATATGGTCCTTGGGCCAGGAGTGTGGGTGTCATTAGTCATAGCGATGTTCCTTCGTCTCATGCATGCTGGCGCCAGCGTGTTGGGGATGGTGGGTCCGGCGAGCAGGGAAGAGGGGGAGGAATGTTCTCACGGTCGCCGGTTTGGGGTTCGTACATCAGTCGCGTGGCGTGTGTTTGATTACCCTCTGTGGCTTCGTACGATTTGGTTTCCGGCGGTGTGGTTTCTATTATTGGAATTATGGAGTGTGTTGAAATTGGCTTCTGTTAAAAAATTTCATTTCACTTTTATCGCACCCGAATGGGGTTCCATTGTGTTCTCCTGGGCATTTGTACCTTTTGCATTTTTTTCTATTCTAGGCCTTCACCTACGAGCTCTACAGAGAACAAGCCAGCTTCCGGCCTTAGAGAGAAATTATCCAATCTGCTCGAGTCTACCACACATTCTACCTCTTCCTCATCCTCGACGACTGGTCATTACCGTACCAACTCCGCGACTCTCTCTAGAAAGGTCTTCGCATTTGCGAAACGAAGTTGATTTTCCTCCTCTGTCTCAGCGTACCCTCTTTTCGCCTTGCCTTTGTCTACCCATCTAATTGCTTTCGATAGGCTGTGATATCAGATCGTGCTTTTTATTCCCTTCCGCGCCCCATCCTACCTTCTGGCACATTTTGCATCTTATTTTGATTGCACCGCCACCCTTCCCGTATTATTTTTTTTCGATGAATTCGCCAAAATACTCAAACAAAAAATAATACTCAGCGACCTTGCTGATCTTGTCTGTTCCTTCTTCTGATTGCCGGGAACACTGCTTCCTCGAAGCTCCGGCCATAAGGCCCGAGCGCATGCTAATCTGCACGATGAGCGACACAGAATAAACCAATAGTAATCAAGCGTTTTCGAAGTTTTAAGTACTAAACCAGAAGTAATTACTTAGGTGGAGCAGAGAATAATCAAAGTTGTAGGGGAACGTAAGACAATCAGATCTGTCGATAGAAATTAATATGCAAGTTCTAGGACGTAGTTCACAAGAAGGAGATGCGATCACCGGAACACAGATTTTATTTTTCTGACGTATCGGATCCTGTCGAGAATCCCTAACCATAGGTAACGGTAGGATAATGTAAGAAATGCGCAAATTTGGGTGACAATACTACCGTACGTGTCGGAAAACGCAGAAAATTAAACAAATTGTCCCGGTCATGGAGCAGATACCTGACATAGAATACTACTTACATACTAGTCTTCCGAATAATTTACATATCTGATTCAGATCAAGAAGATGCAATCACTGGAACAAGGATTAAATTTTCTTGATTTTTTTGATTCTGTCGGGAATCCTCAATCACAGGTAACCGTAGAATGGTTTGAGACGTGCGCAGATTGCAGTGATAGATGAATAGATTACGCGGTGTATGTATCAGCTCAATCTGTGCATGTCTCCTACCATTCTATGGTTGTCTGAGATTAAGAATTCTCCACAAAATCCGAAACGTAAAGAAAATAGAATTCTTCTTCCAGTGATCGCGTCTTCTTGTTCTGAATCAGACATGTAAAATTGTGAGGGCTATCGTTTACAGGATTCGGAAGACTAGTGAGTAATTCCGTGCAGCTGGACAGCCATGCAGTCCATCGGATGGTGTTAAGCAGTGTTCGCATGCAGCGCACTACAATAATCACGCTATTGGACGTTGCACACCAACCAGCATCCTCATACCGTGCAGCGCCAGCCTAAAAGAGCAAAAATCAAATGTGCTTTATTGCATACCGTGCGCAGATTGCTCTTGTGTATATGTTGGTCACACGGGTCGACTCCTGAGCACCCGCATAAAGGAACATAAATTAAGAAGAATCTGTGTCTACCACCGGAATCATAGTTTTATCAGTCTTAGCTTTCGAATTTCTACAGGAATCCAGCGTTAGAGATAGAGAACAGCAACGAATGGGGGGCTGGTTATGGCGTGAGGGCAAAACAAAAGTATCAACGTGTAGAAAATCAATAATTGTCTGGTGTGGGTGCCGATTGGCCCACTATGATTCCGGTGATCGACACAGCTTTTTCTTCTCCATCTATGCACGTACCTGGGATGCAAACCTTTTTCTCAATTCGTGGGAACAAACATTAGCTGTTCATCGCCGGAAACTCCTGTCTCTCGTCTGCGCACGGTGAATCTAGCGCAAGCACAGATTTAAATGGGACAACACTGAAATGGTCGCGAAAACCAACATGAAACCGCCGCGGGTACTGCGAGTACTATCGACCACTAAGTTGACTCGAAAGACTATCTTAATCAGACATCAACGACCGCTATCTCAGGTTTGGTTCCGTGTGAGACGAGAAGAAGCGGGACGCCAGCTGGAAGGAATAATGTATTCTGTAAAGAAGTGGTAAAGAAGAGGTTGGGGAAAACTGGCTGCCGGACAAGCGTGCATCCGCAGCCGCGAGGCGGCGTCGGAAGAGGGCGGAAGTCGTCACAGTATGTCATACCTGAGTCATCTTCAGGGAGATGATTGGCCAGACCGTATTGGGGGGACAGAACCTGGTGCGCATGCACCATTAGTCGCGAGAGCTGAGAGCTTGAGCGTTGCAAGCGCTGTTCCGTCGCTACAGACCTTCATGGTCGATGAAGCCCTCTTGCTCCAAAGCAGAGTCGAGACACAAACACAATGAACGTCTACCTACTACTACTATTACTAGCCGCTACGGCTGCTGTCATGAGCCAAGACATGAGGCCCAAGGCAACTCGGGACAGGTGGGTTCCGTTAGAGATCGGTGAAAGTTCATCAACGAGTGTGCATATCTCCCGACATAAACTGGCATGACAACGAGCTCGTGGCTCCATGGTTAGGGCATTAGACTCTGATCAGAAGGTCGTCAGTTCGAGCCTCGGTTGGTGCATCACTTTAGGTTGAGTACGACTAGCTAACGATGGCTAGTAAATCGGAAGTGGCCATTTCAGTGCCCCTTGTCTTTGCCAGCAATGTTATCTGCTTAGTCTATTAGCCACTATGGTTGTTGTCAAGGTCCGTGAAAGGAGTCCCAAGACAGAACAGGACAAGTGATTTCCTTTAGGGGTCGGAAAGCATAAACAAATTAGTAACAGTTCATCAAATGAATTCTTCTAGACCTAAACGTATCGGCGGAACGGAGAGTACTTTTGTAAAAAAGATTCACAAATAAAATAAAGTTTGACAAACGTGTGTTTTCGATCATTCATTATCAGGTGATTACAATAATGTAAGGAGGGATATAGTGAGCAATGTTTCAGCAAAACGACCATGAAAGAATTTCGCCGTCCGCTTCCTACCCCTGTGTGCTAAAGACGCGCTTCCTCTTTTTAAAAACAAAGAGTCGCTTGCGATAGCCTTGGAAGGATTTCCGTTCTTAGTTCCACCTACGTATGTTTTCTTTGAGCCCGTTTTGCAAAATGCATGCTGTGGAACAAATCAAACTCCTTTGGGAATAACGCACACGCCGCTCAGTTGAACTCCCTTTAGCCTCATCTAGAATAATGAAATATTAATGGAAAGTAGTAGCTTAGTCGTACCAGCTTTTCCTTTTCCTTAACGATAATCCTTAAACTTAGATTACTTGAGGAATGCATCAAATTTTAGTCAACGGTAATCGTTCTTTTTCTTAATATAGATTTTTCTCAACACGAATAAACTATTTATATCTTAAAGTCAAAGGCTGAACCCCAAACTTTGGATGCAACACAAGTCGTGTTTAGTCTACGAAAAGGACGTTAGCAAACCGCGTTCTCATGGCCTCGAAAGTAAACATACTGTTCAGTAAAAAATATTCTCCAAATTATCTTTAAACATAACGCGACCTCTTTTCGGTAGGCAAGTTATCGTTGACAGTGAAGGTCCTGGAGTTAAATAACTTACCAAATTCAAGCGGGTTGGCAGCATTAGTCATATCAGATCCGGTGATAATTTCCCAGATATCAAGTCAGATCTATCAACTTTGCCAACCTTAATATATCAATATCATTTCAAATATGACGCCGTGGCTTCCCTTCTTCCAAAACTAATAGCAGTATTGCTAGAACAATATGGCTGATTTCGAATGATACTATGTTAAAAAAAGTTCGTGTTAGACTGACGTACAAATGGCCTCAGCTGAACTCAATACAAAAACCCTACCGCATAGTGAACTGATTAAGATCATCATTTGATTTTGTTTATAATATCTGGGAGAACGGAATCAGAAAAAACTGGCCCCAATTGTCCAAATTTCCTACTCTGATGTAAATAAAGTTGATTTTGAAATTCACCCGTATAACCATGCATCACTGTGATTAAATATTTTACTTTAAAATTCCTTCTCAATTTTAATTCCGTAATAGGTAACTGTACTTTTTTTCTACGGTATTAGGAAGTACGCTGCTACCAGGTAAAACTTAAGGGGAGCAGGTTTACCATCTTCAGGGTGACAGTTTGACCGTCAATTTTGACGTCAGCCCCACAGCAGATCTGCGCAAGGACGGTGGCTTGTGCATGCCTTAGTTAATAGTTGCCGCGGATTTGCTTAGGGTTCCTAGCGAGGTGTGCTGTTGGTCCGCGTTTTGAGGGCTAGCCGCGCCAACTTCCAGCACCCTTCCCAATCTCCGGTCTCCTCGACTCTCGTATTGGCATCGGGTACAGGTGTGGAGGAAATGGGGGTAGATCCGACGAGTCTACTTGCACTATAATCCGGCCAAAGTCATCGCGTCTGCCGTCAGCAGGCTGAACCCCACAGTAGATATTGTGAGAGTGACGGTCGACCTGTCGTTGGGCTTGCGCTGATAACCATTCAGGCCTCGACCTTTAGCGCACCGGAGGGTACACCCAAACGTAAGCTGTACCTCTGTAGTCAAAAATAAAATATGGGGGACCATAGTTCATGTTTTGCTCGCCGGGCTACATTTGTTGGCTTGCTGACGTTTCGGACAGCAGGACTGGCTGTCCTTTGACGAAGCGTATAATGATTTTAAAGTTGCGGTTGTATGTGTTGGCCTTGGGCTGATCGAGTTTTCTCCACTCGATGCTTGGCCCTCCGTGTGGATTTCACCACAGCTTGAGGACAGTGAGTGATCTGTTTTGTCCCCACGGTAGATAATGCTGGTAATCTAGCTCTCTCTCTCTCTCTTCTGGTGGTTTCGTCACAGGGCTGTCTTCGCCTGCAAATTCTCACTTCGATTTGACCGTGTCTTATCCCTTACTGACGTAATTGTGTAGAATTTTGTAGGCCGTGGGCAGGTCCAGATGCCTGTTGACAGAATTGATGTCTGAGTGCCATGCCTCAAGCGTCAGTCAAATTTCTGACGTTGACAGCGACAACTAAATGCAGACGTATGTCCAAGAAGGACTAACAGCAACAATATACGTGTCGATTTCAGATATGGGATGGTTGCATTTCCGTATACCGAAAGGTTGCATTGCCACACGTGTCCACATGTCCTATAGATATGGATTCAGACGAAACCTTCAAAGGTCCTGCGTCAGCGGATACTTGCAACGACAGAGGTAGCCACCATACTGCTAACTAACCCGACTTTGTGCGCCCAGGCGGCATTTATACGGGCAGTAAAGCCCCCTTGACCCAAGACTAACCTAGCATACGTCTTCACACCTCCCACCACGTCATATAAAGGGACGACGCAGCGACTCGAACTAATTGTTGGATCTCTTCTCCTCCTCGCGCCTTCCCTCCCCCGGTCCCCGGTCCCCGACCCCTCGATCTCTGAATCTCCTCTACCCTTTTTCACCATTGATTGGATGCTTAAACGATTGTCGCTTCACACCCTCCCCCGTCCTATTATTGCAATTGTCTGATGATGAATAACCAAAAGCACACATTGGCCAAACTTGAATTCTTGAAAACCGCATAAGACATGTCATCGCTCACCGTATAGCTGTCTACAAAATATATTCGGTTGACATTAACTGAGAGAAAGAGATACGCTTTATTTTGTAAATATCATTCCAAAACTCCCAGCAAAAGTGGCCTTTCATTTACAAGGAATAAATACGGCGCATAAATTCACAACGCCGGCAAAGCTTATCGTCAATGACTGCAATTGTCGACCCCGTAGATAAGTTTCCTTGGAAAATTTGACTGCTTTCAAACCAGCGCTAGCGTCGGGCACTGGTGACCTCATTGTAGTATAGATAAACGAAGAGGGATATGAATCGATTTAAAATGGGCCAAGTAGGCCAACCGACGTATATATAAGGAATTTGACATGGGAATGAAGTAAGCTAAAATACTCGGCTCGGTTTGAAACGTTCACTTGCAACAAGCATTATAAATTCAATCGGGGCGCTTAGAAGCCGGCCATTATGTTGCCTTTCATTTACCGACAACCACAGATCAGGGCAATGCAGTTTTGGCAAAAGATATAACATTTTCTACACAAGCACGATTTATTAACTTAGGGCACTTAGTCAGGTTCTCGGCTTACAGAAGCTGGCCATTATTTAGCCTTTCCCTTGCCAAGCATTAAAGGCCAGTACAACTCAATGACACAAAAAATAACCATTGAGGCAGAGTGTTTGGACGCCTACTCCATCAAAGAGCACATTGACTCTACGGTGATCCACAAAATCCTGCATCAATATCTCCAAAACAACGCAGAACTAGAGGGCTGTAGTTAACTAACAAAAAAGGACTAGTTACCATCCGAAAACAAACTCTATGGACAGGGAATCAGAGGAGCCATCTTACAGTACAACTCCCACTGAAGTTCAACTACCTTCTACCGAGGTAAGTGCAAACTGTAGAGGTGCTTTGTTCACTAAACCGAAAAACTGCCAAAAGACCGATGCGCTTATGGAAGGCTGGTTCTTGCAGGATCAACGCTCAAACCCATCTACAGTCATCTTACCATCGAAGATAGATGAGTGAGGAGAGAGCAAAGATGTTTGCCTTTGCACAAGTACTCTTTCCTGCGCCAAATTTAGGAGACACACTTTCAACGTCGATACAAGCGGAAATTATAGTTTAAAAAGACAACTGAGAAGGACGAGAACTCAACTTGTTGGACGTTTCGGATTCACGCTCGAAGGCATCATAAAAAACAGCATCAACCCGTATCTGATAGTGACTACGAGCGTAAATCTGACGCATAAGACGAATAAGGCTCTTGCTTCAATGGTCGCATCTACTTCTTCTCACTGTGGCTGTCACCGCATACGACCATCAAACGGTTATGGTCATCACATCGCCTCAGGATCAGGATCCTGTTTGCCCCGACAAATTATACTTCAGGTTCTATGAGGCCAGGCTTCCACCGGCCTGAATGTAAGGCTGAATAAGCTTGCTTCCTCCTGCCGCCGTTCGAATTGGAACACCTAGCTGGAGCGCTAACATATGACCCTAAAACAGTGAGCAGTCAGCAATAAAGAGGGGATACCGCGCTCTTTTACTTGCTTTCAGGCAGTGCAGGATTTGGTGATTCACGTTTTTCAACCACTAACCTTTTCAGTACTGATTTAATGTCTACAGTCGCCTGACTGGCATTTGGTCATCGTCGTCCTGCGGGTAGGTGCCCTCCTCTCGCAATATTGACCTTACCCGCAGCGCCATAATAAAACAGATAGCTAACATGAGGGTTGAGACCGCACGTATGCGTGTGTGTGTGTGCTTCTGTGAGACAGGTATAAATCTCTTACCGCCGCTGTTGGCATCATAAGAGAAAAAGAATCACCGTCCGAAATGCACGCCTTTCTTTTTGGCCTCCTCTTCGCCTTTGCCACATCAGCTGTGGCTGTACCACAACATCCCCGATCGAATCAACCACCCAACTTTAAAGAAGTAGAATCTGTGTATCCGAAGACAGCAGCCTTCCTTAAGGAGCAGCAGGTGAAGCGGGAAAACGTTGATGATAAATCGGTTGAAGGCAAGTCACAGTTTTTCTGCATGTTTCTCTCAGATACAGGCGTTGCTTTAAATATTTATTTTCTTCATTTGATAGATTTTCTAAACATAACAGAACCTTGCGCGTTCTTATGCTCACCCAACCTCATTCCTCAGCGTAGGAATTTGCAGCATGGGGCTTGGATTCTAACGATGTTTGCCCTTGAAGTTGCGGCCATATTGTACATTAGGTTGTATGAACTGGTCAGTAGGGTGCAAGTAGAAGAAGGATGGCTTATGAAGGTTTACTCCGCACATGAGACAAAAGTTGGTAAATACCGTGTTTGCTTACCGATGGAGATTGGGGGGAAAGAATTTGCCCAGTCCCTTTTCTGTCTATACTTTACTGTAAAATGTTTGATTTATCCAATAAATGAAGCATTATTCCAGCCGAATCATGTGCATTACCTAATTTGATTCAGTTGAAGTTAATTAAATTCTGCCTCTAATGTTTATCGCAAATTTTGGGCCGAGTATGGGAAAGTTTGGTCCGAATGAATTCCTGGTTTGCTAATGCATTCAAATACGTCAACATGAAAAAGACCCAGTGCATTAAAACGGTTTCGAGCACACAGAGGGGACACATCTCTAGCCCCAATGTCCTGCAATGCCGCAAGATTGAAGAAAAATGTTTCCACCCTCAGAATGCTAAATCATGCAACATTTGTATACTACTGCTTGTTAGTTGATACGTTAGCAATAGCAAGCGATTAATAACCGGAAGCTTAGTAAATACAAATCGAATAATTAAAGCAGCTCTTGGACCGAGAATGATCAGGTTATTAGTCTATATTCACCTGTTTATTTCAAAGAAAAATGCGTGGGCTTAACGGTTCGTGAAGAGGCTATTCTTTAGTCTGCTCGGATATTAATCGCTAACCTGCAGTAAACCAATTGTAAATAAGCATTATAGTCTCAACCCGAAAGCGGTCATGAAGATTTGGCGTGAAGTTCATCGGTCGCAGCGCAATAACTGCGTCTTATTTATAAACTGTAAATAGACAGCCACTATTATACACCGAAATTGCATGATAGAGCGTACTAACAACAGGGTAACTAGCTACAAGTCCACGCAGGGTCTTCGTCAATATTCTGCCGCTGGATGACGTTTAAGGTATGGTGGCCTCATCAGTTGATATCCCCAGTGTATCTATGCAAAGTGCATACAGGAGGCACACTACCATTTACCATAGTGACAGCATAGATACTTCCTTAAAGCCCATATGCGCGTGGTTAGCTGATCTTGTGCCGCTACATGACGCGTCTGGGAGGCTTTCAGTATACAACTGGGTCCCCTTAGTCTCCCCTTTCTGTTTTCGGCTATATTAACTCCAGTTTGTATCCTGCCTTGTTGCCAGGTCGTGAATATTACGTGGTTAGTCCTCACAGGTTGATGCATTATAGCTCAAATATCCATACCGACTTGCCGACGCAGCCTAAAAAAGTTGGTACCGAAGGATTAACACAAAATTGCACATTAATTACCTCAGCAATTGAAAAAGACCGACTAAGAAAAGAATTCTTTGCACACTTTCAGTCACGAATTCCATGGTATAAGGCGTCGGCAGCTGCCCCAGCATACACAAATTAGGATCTTTTCAATGGTGGGACGTTGTACTTGAAGTGTGTGGTATTGGAGCACTTAATGCAAACCACTAAGAAATTCAGTGTGTAGTGAAGCAGGCGCTCCATGTTTAATTGCAAGTGAGTAAACAGTCAATATGTGGCGTGTTTTACGGCGTGAAAGACAGAAAGTAAAAAAGTCTCCTTTTGAGGCTTATTTGCAACTGTTTATGTATGTACGACCCATCTGTTTAACGTCCATACTTGTTCCTGTCGAGTAAACCGAAAAATACTTGAAAAGACACATTAGCGAGTATATGTTGCCTTTCGATAAATTCTCTTCAAGCCTTTAAGTGTATATCATAATTAACTAAATAAAATATGCGGGTTGGTAGAAAAAATATAATGGCTTTTAGAGGAGGGGAGTGGGCAAAACTGGGGTCAGCAATTGGATCCGCGTCAGGGAGAACTGGCCGCCGAGAAAGGTAATAAGCTGCAGGTGGTTGAATTAGCAACTTTTGGCCATGGAAACCGCGGCGCCTTTGTGAAGCGCTTTTGGGCACACAGGACCGATTTGTGTTACCTGATGGCAGCCGCTTTTGCCGTAGCCAACATACGCTGTCGAAGGAATTTTTAATAGCTTGTGGCCATAGTGTAAATCACTCTGAAAGTCTCTCGGGTGTATACACAATGATCTGAGTCTGTCGTGTGTTTTAGAATGGAACTGTTAATGCTCTTTGCTTGGTCCTTCTATAACCATACACTTAGTGTAGTTTAAGTGACCTGCTTGGAGAATGTCTGCGCATGTTTTAGACTGTTCTTTGAGTACCTATGATTAAGGATTCCCGAGGGAATCCGAAACGTCAGGAACATAAAGCCCTTGTCCCAGTGATTGCATCTTCTTCTTCTTCTGAATGTCTAGAGTCTTTGTAGATTTGTGTCCTTTTTTTACTTGATAACTCTCTATTGTTTGACGGCCACTTTCGGACCATAGGCACCGTAAAACTTTCTGTAGAAAAATTAATAAGACGTAGCTTACCTCAACTTCTTCGTTCTTTCGCTTTAGATATTGAAAAACGCAATTTGAGAAGCCTTGCAGGATGAGGACTTCGTATACACTAGATGGATATCTACGAAATAAAGCATTAAATTCTCTGTGGTTAGCAAAGTGTATTCTTTATTTGTAATAAATTAAAATAAAACCTATTCTAACTGCAAGAAAAATCTGTTGTCTCTGTTTTCGTTGGAGCAAAACCTTGACACGTCACAAAACCTTTATTGATAAGTCTTTAATATTTTTGCCTTGCAAAGGACAATTCAACAATTCGGCCCCAAGTGTAACCAACACTGTTTCCTTCATAACAAGGCGTTTATAGAATTTGTAGTAGCTCGCTTATTAAATTCTGGTTCGGGGGTCAGGTTGTGCGTGGGTAGCGCAGACGGGCAGCTTAACAGAAAGAAAGCGAGGGAAACATGCTTTATTTTGAAGGAAAATACTCAAAATTTTCAGCAAAAAATGGTTCTTTTCACTGAGATCACGGGATAAGGTAATATAAAAAGCCATAGAATACTCAAAGTCAAATTTTTTTATGATATCCACACCTGTTATGGAGACAGGTCTGATTTCAAATTTCAAATTTCCGTTTCTTCCTACGTGAGGTAGCGTGCTAAGAATGTGAGCATAGAACGCTGATTTGCCGATATACAGCAAAACATATGGCGGCAGATTGGGCGCGCAGTACGGGAAGACTTCGCAGCCATTAATTTAGAATGGAGAGGATGAGCGACTTCACCAAGAATGCCACAACTTAATTGCTTGAACGTTTTAACGTGTCACTGTATCATACTATCGGCTAAAGAACATATGAAACACCGGCAGCTGAAAAGAAAAGTTTGGAAGTGCGTTTTAAAATGCACAGGTCCTTCTTAAGTGAGGCTGGAAAAAATAACTGGAGAACAGTAAAGAATGAGAGGGAGAATGCAGGCATTTATAAATAGCTGGATAAGGACCTCGCCAAGAAGGTTATAGATATTGAATAATAGTGCTTCTCGTTTCATAATCCCCCACAGAAGACGAAGAAGAAGGTACAAGGACCTGGACCGAATTATATTAAGGCCGACCTTTCGGACACCCGCTTGTTTCTATCGTCAAAGTTACGCGGACTATATCAGCCTTGCTGTATGTCTGGTATTATATCCGTGCTCGATGCATGAAGTTTGACCAGGGAGTATGTCCTCGTACCTTCTTTTTCGTCTTCACTGGAGGATGGTGAAAAAGATACGAGATTTGGAACTCATATGGAACGCATATTTTGTCCTGAATCACGGCAAATTTGGAAAGAGCACTTGGAATGCTGCTGCAAAATGTCCCCAATATTAACATAGTTAAACGTAATTTACCTTTGCAAAAACGAGCCGGTACTTCAGCACGTCACTTGAGACATGGCTTAAGTACTAAGATTACATATTAATACGACGCTAGTACAATCTCAATGGATTAAGTGATAACTGTGAATATTGGCGAAACAAATGTGGAGTGCAAACGCTCTTTTTTTCCCTTCTTCGCGGGCGCCACTCCCTCGCAGATTTTGAATTGATGCACACGCGCAAGTCGCGGTTCATTCGGCAAGATTCCAGCCGCAGGTCAAGGCCGAAATTCACGCGTGAGGTAACAATAGCGTGAGTCGCAAATCGTTTGATTCATGGCCAATTTTCTTTTCAGTCTACTAGCAAGGGCAATGACCTCCCGAACTTACATTCAGTGCTGATACTTAGGTTGGCCAAATCAATCACCCACTTGGGGAGCACACAGACCAACATATTTTCAAGGGCCGATGCCAGTGAGCCTCTCACAGTGGGTAAGGTAAGTTAAACACTAGCAACTGCGATCTTCAAGTCCGGTTTCTTAGCAGCATAGAGGTCAGGGGAGCAGAGTGAACTGAAAAGTTTATTGTGTATAGGATGAAGTGGAAAATAGGCAGTAGAAAATTGACTGTCAGACAAACAAACAATCGCCAGCCAGCGGGGTGCATCTGAAGTGAGGTGACAGTGGGACTCGACAGGTGATTGACTAGACAGACGAGCGTAGGCGGCCTTTACATGTGTTTTCGTCGGCAGTGGTGATGATCGTGTGCGCAGAATTACTCATCATATGCCAAGTGCTACTGCTCTCAATTTATGTCTCTAAGGATGAATCTGCGATGGATCTCGAAAAATCAGGTGAATAAAAGTATTGTTCCAGCAATCAATTCGTCTCCTCAGTTCAGACCACCTCCGTATGCACCTTCTCCTTTACTTGCTCCTGTGGAGCAGGTTACATTGGTCGCACGAGTTGGCGCATACCTAAAAAAATAAAGAAACACCTCATGGCATAGCTAAAAATCTATAAGTTCCCACCAAACTATTCAAAGTCCCTTGGTTAGCGCCTGCTAGGAATTGCAGAAACGAGCGCTGTCGCGTGGATGAAGCCGGCGTTGTATGCATAAAAGAACCTCCTACAAGCTCCATGTCTGGCGTGGCCAAAATTCACGTTGCGACATGCGCCCGTTAGCGCTCTGTTCGTCTCCCCTTCCCCTTGACTGGCTGCACCAAACTCTGTTCTCATGAGCAGCATTCTCTTATCGACCCCTCCCCTTTCTTCTTACGACTCACTTGTACGAAACAAGGGGCTCGTTTTAACTTGTAACCCGTTCCCATTTAAATTAACTGACTCTACCAGAATTAAGCGGAAGCCTACGTAAGCTCTCGAAGTCTTCCCTTACAAGTCGCCGAAGCTTACGTCATATGTCTTGCCGTACATCGGCATATCAGCAGTCTGTGCTCCCATTCCTAGCACGCTACCTTACATATGAAGAAGCGGAAATTGAAAAGTTGAAAGCTGACCTGTCTCCATAGTAGATGTGGATATCTTGTACACTTTTAATTTTCAGTATTTTATGACCTTTTATCTTTCATCTTTCACCATGATCCCTTACTTACCTTATCCCTTGCTCTCCGTGAATTGAGCCATTTTGCTGAAAATTTATGATATTCCCTTCTAAAGAAAGCATGCTCTCTCTACTCTTCTGAATTCTCTGATTGGGATTTTCACAATTTAAGAACGATTTATGTCGAACCTACTGCATTCTCAGTTTTATTTACTTAGGACAGTATACACTTATATTAAGTGCACTTATAAGGCTGGGGAGCTCAGGTTAGGATGAAAAGCCAATCCATGCACAGAAAGGGCACTGAATATTCGTGTGCTTTTTGACGGATTACCACTGATTTCACTGATCAAATAGTGTTCTTAAGCAGAGTGTATGATAATAATGTTCTTCAATTTTCAACTGCGAATTCTCTGAACTTCGTGCTTCAATTTTAAATATTTACAAATGTTTTATTAGCTCCAGTGTATATTTAAACACGCAGTTCCTTATCTTGGATCTCTTGACTACAATATCAGATGCCATGCACAAAATAATACAAAATTTGCAGCCAAATACCCGCAACACAAATTCCGCGAATCTAGTTTCACCAGAGTTTAAAATAATTAAAAATACTGTTGTTCTTAGAAGGAAAGTATTCTTACGTCAATAAGTTATTAATTACTAACTTAGATATAACTTTAAACCCAGACCAGGATTTCACAAAAAAAAACGTACTAAAATCCAGTTACACAAAGTAATATATAAAGGAAAATAATGGCGAAGGAATGTATAAAAAAACAATCTTTTTCAATATCAGTACACAAGTCAGTACTAACCGTTTGCTGTCGAGACAGGAAGTCTATCATACAAAAAGACAGCCACGTTGCCTATGGTTCTTGTTAAATGTGATTAATGAGCTTTTCTTGAAAGGAAAGGTTTTTCCTTGACGAGCCACAACGATTCTTCATAAGATAAACATCTAAAGCCGTGGATAGACAGGTTGATTGTGGTCGAGAAACATGAACTCGAATCGAAGAGTTAATCAGAACCCGGCCTCTCCTTAAATTTATCAGGAAAAACCTCATGTTGAATTATAGAACTTATTCAGTGTCACTGAGGGCCGCTGTGGCCGAAAATGTTTTGCAATATATGCAGTACGATGCATACTAAGTAATCTCTTTAAAACGCACTTTAATAAGGTATTCAGCTGAGAAAGTTTTGTGCATGTTACCTGTTCCCAAGGTTATTTCAAACTGAAAATGGAGATTTTTGACAAGTATTTTATGTACCCTGAAGTATTGGAGTATTTTCCACCAAAATGGATTACTTCTACGTTCTGTTCTAAGCTAACAAATGCAAAAAGAGTGCCCACACGTATAATGATTTTGATATAATTATTATTCTGTCTATTACGTTTCGAAATAGCGCATTAGTAGAAAGTATAGTGTAAAAGGCATATTTCTGCATGATCGACATTATCTTCAGGATAACATATACAGACAGTGTTGGTTACTTCCCAAATATTCAGTTCGGTAAAAAATGCGGCCAACACTTTCACTTTTTTGCCTTTCGAGGCAAGAAACATTGAAGGATGCCAAAAAGTAAGTTTTAAAACTGAAACTGTTCCTTGTTTCTGGAAATAAATGTGATTCCTTAAACTTGGTTCCAATTGCATTTGAGAAAATTTGGATAAAATGTTCCGGTTCTGTGCGGGAAATCTAAAAATGGCCTCAAATGTCTTGGGGTTCTCCCATTGAATAATGCGTATTAATGTAAAGCTTCTTTTCCCTGGTGAAAATTTGAAGGCTGTATAAACAGCAAAATTTAATGGATCCATAAATTTCGAGAGGGCTCTTCAGTTGCCACTCCTATTTGCATAACGGGAATGAACGTTAGAGAAAATACACAACTGAATTCATACAGAAAAAATCGATAAAAACCGACAAGGTCACTGTACATGGCCAAGAGGCATTCGATAAAGCTGAAAGTTAAACGCTGTTGACAGCAAAAACTGGAGAAAAATTGTCTAGGCAAAAATGAAAGAAAATTTGGGGAGGGGAATGTGTAAAGAAGGAGCCTGTGTTACCAAGGTAGAGTTAGGCTAACTACATGCTCCAATTGTTTACATAGGTCGGGTTTAAACCGCCTTATGTACGCTGCCTCCAGCTAGCGTAAGGTGCGAGTTGTTCGTGCTTGAACAAGTACTCGGAAGGAGGTTTTAGGGTCCACGGAGTGGCCAGTATCTAGCAAGTGTTCAGGAATTGACGAGCGAGGTGTTAGTTTTTCTTGCTTAAACAACCAGCTAGGCAAGTGTTCCTTTGCTCTGATGGCCAATTGCCTTTGCGTTCGCCCTATGAACTTGCATCCGCAAGTGCATGTAAATTCATAAACACAGTTTATAGTGGCGTGCATCGGCAAGGCATCCTTCGCCCGAGGAATCGGTAAAAGCTTTGTTAGATTGCAAATTATAAGCTCAGCGGCATAATATGTCCTGCGAATGGCATTAATGACTCGTCTCTTGATGGTATTGAAAATGTTGTCACCCTTAAACGGCAAAGATATGAAAACGGGCTTCTTCGGAACTATCTGTTCCGTCATTTTAGGCCGTAATGGTTTTTTATATTTGTTTATAAACTGTGTTGGGTATCCGCACTTATGTAGAGTTACTTTGAGTTTAGTTATTTCAGCTTCCAATGTATCCACAGAACAGATTTTTCTCGTTCTCTGGAAGAGAGTGCATACCAAGTTTCGTTTCCATTGAATGGGCACAAAACTCAAATAATGCAAGTACTGTCCTTTCCACGTATTCTTATGGTAGACAGTTCGTGAGATGGAGCCATCTTATTTTCTTGACCTGTGAACATCGAGGAAAGAAAGCTGGATATCTCGTTCCTGTTCCATGGTAAATTTGATCTTGGGATGCAGGCTGTTCATTATAAGCAATAATTTTTCAGCTTCTTTGATGTTGTCTACGATCGCGAAGACGTCATCTACGTATCTTCTGTACAGGGTTATCTTGTTCAACTTCGTGGATACTTTTTCTTCTAGATGCCTCATAAATATGTCAGCAAAAGTTTGTCTCAGGGGACTTCCCATTGCTACGTTTGGTTGTTTCTTTTTTATTAAAATTGGAAATTTCTTTGATATTAGACTACTTCCGATTAAGCCTTAATTAGTGCCCATTACAGTTAACTAGCTTAATAACTGGCTGAATTAAAAATTAGTTCTACGTTAGAATTAAGTCCTTCCTCATAATGAGGGCCTGAAGTCACCAAGTGACTTAGAATATCGTAATGTTAATTGGCCTTTTGTTTAAAAATAGTCGTTTGAACATGAAGTTTAAGCTATTTTTATCCCTTTTGCTGAGCGTGAGCAGAAAAAAATCCAGAAATTCAGCTCGCAAACGAGCTTAAGGAGCCTGTGTGGATTTCATACTGAAACGGTGTACATGTTTAGGGCATGAGATCAAGAATGTTCGTCTTTTTCTAGACGCATGGCGTGTGACTTAGAGCGCCGATAGGAGACAATAGGTAAGAGCGACTGGTAGGGTTCGGTGAAGACGTTCTAGGGTTGAGGACAGAGGATAAAGGGTGCTGAAGAGTACAGTATTGCCCAAAATTCGTGCAACTTTCATGGTGAAATTTGACTTGGCAGTTTAGCGTACACTCAGTCAAGTTATTTAGATTAACTGAAAGAAGTTAATCCTGGGAAAGCCTTTAGTCAGAATAATCACCCTTTTAGTTAAATTTATTCAGGATAATGTGATTTAATTTTGGTGAAATTGGGAGTCATCTCAGGTCGAAGGAAATACTTATGTAATTCAGCATGACAGAAATAAACTTTTCATAAGTATGCATTATGCTATGAAAGAACTCCAAAATAAGTTTAAAAAGCGTAAAAAACATTCAGCAAAAGTAGCTCATGTAGCCCCAGTCATAAACCCCTAGTCCCGGCATTTCGTCCTGCAAAAACTGTTGTTATAGAGTTTTTTGAGGTGCGAAAATAAGATAGGCTGAGACAAAATTTAAGAAGTAAGTGTAAAGTAAAAATAATAAGTCGAAGTTGCTTTCCACGGCCGCTGGGACTAGCTTGTTCCGCATGTAACTTGGAGGTATGTGGAGCGCTTCTCGCTGCGGACTATACTAATCTAACTCCAGAACGGTAAGTTGGACCACAGGTAAATTGCAGTAGATGACCTCGTAACCACAATTACAATTTTTCGGGGAATTCAAGAAACCTACTATTCAATAATTGAGTATTTTTGCAATAAGTTAAATGATAATACAGATTGCGCAAATCTACAGATATAAATCAACAACACTCGTAAATGCAGTAAAATAAAAATTTGTTTGGCATTTATAAAAATAGACTCCACTGCGTGTCCTAATTCCCTGCACATAACCTCCGTTTTCTTAGAACAGCATGCAGGTAGTAGGGATTAATGAGTGGAGCTACATAAGCTACTGCTGCCAAACGTCCTTTCCAGAACTGGATAATGTTCCTCGAAATTGTTCAGATGCAAGTTAAGCCAAGTATAAGGAGTCATCTTGATTTTCGAAAACAAGGAAGTATTAATGTTTTAAAAATTATTTTCAGCTATTCTGTGTAGTTTTTTTGCATTAAATGCAGTAACAAAATGTTTTGATGGCAATGTTGTACCCAATAACCTACATGGTGGATAAGCAAAGCTTCCATATACGTTACCGGAATGTTTATATAAAATGGGCCGCATTAAGTGTAGATCATGTAGAACTATACTTTTTAACTATGCGTTACGATTATGCCCTATTAAGAAGCAGAACACACACAATAATTATAATTATAATTTCACAAAATGGCTATGTATATAGCCACTCTGTTTTGCATTCGCAAACTTATAACAGATTCTGAAAGTAATCCACTATGGTGAAAAATAATTCATTATGAATAGAAAAGTAAGTTCTTTCATTTCCAGTCAATCTGACTCGTTTATCATCAGGTAAATTTTAAAACATGTCAAAATGCTCCATTTTTATTTTGACATTTCCTTGAAAATAGGTAATATGCACAGAAATTCGACAGCTGAATATCCAATTAAATCATTTTTTAAAGAGGTTACCTACTATGTTAAGCTTTTTATTAATCTTAATATGGCAAAATCACAATTCTGCTGCGGAAGATATTTTTCTCGACAATGGGGTTTGCTATTTTAAGGCATTTATTAATATTTTCCACATGGCGATCTTCATAAAAACTGTTATCTAAGAAGTCATTTTTTCAAAAAATGCTCTTGATGTATATCTTAAAGGTTTTGATGTGAGCACCGAAGAGAATCGCAATTGATGGATGAACGCATGAGGACGCTGAAACCGCAGGATATTATGCCGAATTAAGGGACGATATTGAATAAATAATTATCTATTCATGAATACATGTATCAAAATCGACTAAAGGAAAGTAAATGGTTGCCTTAAGTGTTCAATTACAGAAACATTTTAAATTTGTCGTTCTAATTTATAGGTATTTTTAACGTCTCCAAAATTTGGAAATTATTGGAAAATTTTTATTTTAATCATCAAACACTCCGAACTTCTTATAATTCTCTTAGTTTTTAAATTTGTCTGGTGTTGTTCATTACTATTTCTAAGTATTCGATACTGTGTTCACGTGGGTATGCGATTAATGATAAACATTTAGCAAAGTTATGCATGTTTGGTTGAACCCTATAAATCTCCCAAACGCCGACGTTGGGGGGTCTACACGATGTCTAGAGACAACTATGTGTGCGAGAATAATGCTGTCTATATACTCTTAACTTTGATATTTCTCAGCTATGTCGGAATCCTTACGGTGCTGACTCGTGTGACCAATATGACCTACTTCATGGGAGAAAGTAAATGCACAAAGAGGTGATCTGGGCTGGTGACTGATGTTTACGTTTGCCGTATGAAACAGGGTTAGTAGAGAATTATATTCACACGCTCGCTGCTGGGAAAATACGTGCACTTGATTGGTAAATGCGCTTTCTTGGGCTTTTATGTGCCAGATAACCTTGAAAAGGTTAGTTAAGGAATAGAGTCTTCTTTTCCACAGTAAGAATGGTGGGTTTTACTGGCCTCAAAGCTATATTTGGTGTAATAAACCCATCAGGATGTTCATTCTCGTGAAGCGGTACCTAAATTACTCCAAGCCCCTCCTCAATACTGGGATCCAAGCAAATTTTTATAGCTCTTTGCACCAACCAAGAAACTTGATTACGTTTCTGTTGGAAGGCTATGAAAGTGCCGAAGTTCTGATATTGCGCAGACTAGCTTTTCGTTCGATAAACGCTACGGTCAGAAATAACGTATAAAAAGGGGAACTATGACGCCGTTTCCACCTCCAAAAAAAACTGGATCAAATGATGCGCATGGTTTACAAAACTTCAGAGTGCGTCTATGTTTGGTTTCTGCGGCAGTTTTTACGAAGATATCATTAAGATAGCGACCGCAATGTCTAAGTTTATTGCTTTGATGGTTTAGTTCAAATGTTTTAACATGTCTATAAAGGTATTGATCAAGGGAGGCCCAGGAGACGAGCCTATAGCAGCGCAGTCTGTTTGACGGTCTAGTCAGCTGTCGTCTTGCCTACTTGTGGCTTGTTGTGGTCCTCCCTGTTTTTTTTCTATACAACGTTCTACCATCCCTAATTCACCACAATGCACAGTATGCAACTGAAATAGCTGCTGACGCCTCTTGAGCTAACCGTTCGCCTACGATTTTCCGTATCCAGTAATTTTTGAGTGCAAATAAGAAATGCTCTGAATGCGAGAGAATACTCGTATTCCAGGAATTTCTATTGGTAAAGGAGACATATGGTCGATGCTGACGTGGCCATATGGCGCCCAAGCCTACATAATCCCTCGCTTCTCATCCTCCTTCCCTTCTCCTATGACTTTTTAATTTCTCATCCCTCCCACCATAACTATTACTTGTTTTGTTGACGATTCTATTTCTGTAAATATTTTCACACAACTTGTCGGTCTTGCCTACTGGCACTGGCTAGCACAGCCCTCAGTGGCAAGTCGGCAGCACACACAATTATTGATTTTCTACACGTTCAAAATTTTAGTTATTGTACACACGCCCTAAGTAGCTCCACATTTGTTGCTGTTTCTCCACCTCTGACGATGGGCTCTTGTAAGAGCTCGAAAGCTCAGGCAAAAATAAATTTTGTTCCAGTGTTCGAACATATGTCTCCTTTACCAAATGCTCTGAATCTTATCTTTATCTTACAGTGCATCATAGAAAAGTGACAAAGTGCCAAAAATACTCCGTGCATATTAGTTTAATCCTATCAGTGCGATATTTCCGCTCTCTATTGGTATGTAAAAAATTATGTGCACAATTATATGCCTAGATCGTCCATCATATACAGCTTTTAATCCTTCTTTATTTGATCGAGTTACAATACTAAGGTCGTCAGTGTATGACGCTAGCAAGGTTTTGGAGGAAGTTCAGGTTAATTTACATGTCAAGACCAATTCCAGACGACTTTTCATGACAAAGCGGAGCCTCGGGTAATGAGCAGTCCCATCTACGAGCAATTTGAGTGTGGAGCGAGCCACTAGCAGAAAATTGGTTTTTTTTACGAGTTTCTGCTCAGTTATGTGTGTTTATGTTTGCCGTCGGGGCTTGCTGCCAGGGCGTGGGTTCTCGATTGCCTGCAGCCAACCAGTGAACTGATGCAGTTTGATGGGCAACGTTTCGCAAGACAAGCGTTTCACATAATCCGTTTGATATCAAAACGAATTAAAGTTATTAACCGAGGTTCAGTTGTTTGGTAGGCAGGAGTTTCCTTGGTAGTGTTCGTGGATAAAACAAGCCGTAGGTAGGGTTTTTTTTTGTTGATAAAACTGACTAAACAAAAAATGATTTTGTACAAATACGAAAAAATGTCATAACATTTCGTTGAAATAATTTAACACGGTGGCTATAGGACGACGGCGTTGAGCTCGTAAATCGAAAAAAAGGCGCAAAAAAGCAAATCAAGCTTGAATTGAGCTCGAAGTGAGCATGAAACGCTGTCGACAACTTTGGAAATGTGGAGTTTTATTCCAAAAACTTTTCTATGCCCAAACACCAGTTAAAAAGGATTTTTTTGAAGACTTTTTGCAATATTAAGAAAAAACTTCGGGCTTTTTACATAAGATATCACTATCTAACACTGAACTTAAAACTAACCCTTACCCTAACCCTCATCTTAACCCTAACCCTTAACCTTACCCTAACCCTCATCCTAACCCTAAACCGAAACCTAACCGT
>JAYGXS010000003.1:32042586-32073643 GCA_036362985.1 Ligula intestinalis
CGGAACAGCCACTTTGCCAGTCCGTAGGTTGGAGTTCCTTTGAGGGAACCCCTAATCCTAACCCTTACCCCAACTTCTTACCCTTACCGTTACCCTCACCGCTAACCCTTACCCTTACCGTAACCCTTACCCTAACCCTAACCACTGACCCTAGCCATAACCCTTATCTTAACCCCTAATTCTTACCCTAATCGTGCTCAAATCGAGCTCAGTTCGAGCTCGGATCGAGCTCGAATCGCTGTCGACAAACCTGGAAATGTGGAGTTTTTTTCCGCCACTACCAAGGAAACTCCTGCCATTTGGTAGTTGCCATTTTTAGCTATCATGTGTCGTTTTTGATCATCCAGTGTTTTGTGGTTCGTTCACCTTCTTGTTTATTCATGGTGAATATTTTAGCATGATACTTTGACTGAACAGTACTAACAAACATTCTCAGAGAATCACAACGGTGCCCATCCTGTAAGGAAAACTCATAATGCAAACGCATGAGTCAGACAATTACGGTTTAGGACTAAATGCTTCATAAATACTGTCAACCGATCATATGTGTTAATCTACTGAAGTACAAACTTGTTGATCGTTTATAGTGGATTAAGCTTTGAAAAGCCCACGTCTGACCTCGGACTACGGATGGTCGGAGCATACCGTTAGAGCTGGTGCTCTTTACCCTTGAGCTGTCTGCTCAGGATAAACCAACCTTGCTTACGTCTCGCCTTTATCGCTTTGCACAAGTGGATTTGCGGATTATGGCGAATAGATAGCGCCTGGCATCTTATCCGCCAAGCATAGAAGGCCTCTACGTGAGTCTAGTATGCCACATCCCGGTATTAGAAGCACACTTTGGTCCATCTTAAGGTTATTCCCCAGTTCTCGTACGCTGCCAAAGACATTCGCCGAAAACAAAACGTGGGTTACAGTCTAGTGTTTTGACTCCATAAGTCCTCCTTGTGCACTGGCATCGAGATGTTTCTTTCGGTATGCATCGCTTCTCCACTTCGACCAACAGAGTTGATCAGCGTCCAAGAACCAGACGAACATCTGCCGTCGAAACGTCAGCCGCAATACTTTCATCACCGAATTCCACTTTGGGGTGCGAAAGACGGTGAATTTTCCCGCTGGCGAGTTCTTCCTTTCCGGAAACCCTCAAACTTTTGTAAAGAATCACTGACGAGCCTCGAGCAAGACTGGTTACCGCAAACGCAGTCAACTGGCCCATAAGTACTACTTCACATAACGCAGCTTAGGTCTTTCCTCCCCAGTTTTAGCAACATCACTATTAGTCGACGCGTACGTTTGCTTTTGCTGAACTGTTTTGTCGACTGTTTTGTTGATAACAACTTCACGTGATCTCGTCTAGAGAGAGCGGCTGGTTCCAGCCTGCATCTAGATAGAATCGATGTCAGCACCAATTACTTAGAGTATTCATCACCTCGAGCGAACACTATATGAGCAGAGTCCGCAAATCATAAATGACAGTCAGCAATCGACCACAGTGGAGCTTTTTAAGGTTAAACCTTACCTCAACATTGACTCCGGTCTCAGATAAAAAGCCTAAGATAGTTTGCGTCATATGTGCATTAACATGGAATTATCGTCCTATCGGGAAACATAGTTTAAGTAATGCATCTCATGTACCTCTAGTCCCAAAATTTTGTGCCATGGAGATGGTGGTAATAGGGGTTATGGGGCTGGAGAAATAGGATAGGCAGTGAAAGACATTTGTAGGAGTAAGTGTAAAGTAAAAAAATGTGGTTGAATTTGTTTCCCGCGGCTGCAGGAAATTAATTGTTCCGCATGTATATTGACAATGTGCTCGGCGCTTCGCGCAGCGGAATATATTGATCTAACTCCAGACTAGTAATTTGGACCTCAGGTAAGTTGAAGTAGACGATCTCCTAACCACCATTCTTTTTTCTTGGGAATTTCAACGAAAACGCAGTTTGATAATCGGATTTTTTTCGCAATACGTTAACCGATAATACAAATGACGAGAATCTATAGATATAAATCAAAAAAATTTGTAACTAAAATGAAATGCATACAGCAGTTAGTAAACTATAGTAAATTACTTATTCTAATTCCTCACCCATAAAACCCCTATAACCATCATTTTCGTAGGCAAAAGTGCTAGGACTAGGGATATATTTGGTGCACTACTTAAACTACTGTTTTGGTCCATGCTTATGAATTACACTACTCAATTAACATGACCTGGTATGCTAAATAAGAGCTCGAAACACTTGATAGGGGTTCCAGGGTTGCTGATGAAACACAATTAACATTAAATTAATTATGTACCATAACAACCTCAAAAGTACTAGCTAAAAGCACAGACAAGTTTATCTCACCACTCTTCTAGTGCTTTTTAACGCAATCGCAAGCGGTTTGGCTCGTCGATGGGTCTCCCCCATTCTCGTGTATAAATTACAATTTCAATTTTGCCTTGTTTAACTTCGCCTTCTTTGTTTCAGCTCACGCGGATCTATAATTCAGTTGATGATGTGACAGGTTCATGTTTACCGAAAGTACGATCGGCACCATTTAGATCGGTTCCTGGCATCTTTGTGAGGACGGAGCTTGGTGTAGGAGTTAAGACGTCCTTGAGATCTGATGTGAGTTGTCCTCGTCCTGTAACTATTTGACGGTAGGTAAACACTTAGGCGACACCCCTAATGAATTCAAAAACGCACAAGAAACTGGCTTGTCCGTCATTTAGTCTTGCAGCATACCTTCTACCCCTTTTCTGTTCGGGGAAGGTACCAGGGTACGTTGCGTTATCTATTTCACGCATTTAAATACTATGCGATTGAACAGGTGTTACACGAAAATTATTATCTGCCCCGAGGCTCGGTTCTCATCATTGACTTGCAGTTTTTCTAAGCACTGCCATTAACAGGAAGGGAAATTCATAATCTGTTTTACCATGCGCAGCAATTGGGATGCTGGAGCAGATGGTAAATAAACCTTTGCTAGAGCTACCTGACCTCGTTACGAGAGGCCATAAGGAAGGTGTTATAGCCCAGTTGTTCCAACCCGACTAGTAGGCAGAAGAAGGCAAGAGAGCGGTTTTGATAAGCAATGGTTTTATTCAACAACAGACAAAGACAGTGGAGCTTGCTGAGTTCTTCCGCTTGTCCAATCCGGTGTATTTATCTGGTTTTGGGCTTTCTAGAATATTCCTGGCGTAGGGTGTGCACCCGGACATTCTGGACTGCGGCCACTTCCTGTGCTAGGTGGGCGGTCGTCTTGTTTGCTCGACACACGGCGTGGACGGCTGACATGTGGGCATGACCCTGCTGGCCTGTTCTTTCAACCGATGCCCGGAGTGCATGGGGGTCCTGCCTCCGTAGCAGAAGGTATCCTCGGTATATTTACCTGAGAGATTCCGTTTGCACTGTTCATAAGTAAAGTGTTTAACTTGTCGGAAAACACTTCTTGTGATCACATCGGAAAGTTGCGACCATATTCCTGGCTCTATCTAGAGATCCAGTTCTTTAGTACGGAATCCATCAACCAATACGTGAAGTCCCACTTGGCATATTTAACTTTGCGTCGTTGCCTATAACAGATAAAAAGCATGATAACTCATTGTTGTCACATGTCGCCCAATTCACGCAGGTATTACTCAAATTTAGCTTGCATGCAGATCAATCTTTCCTATAAACGACCTCTCTTCAATGTACTGCAAGTAGTAGTATCATATGCAAACGATTTACTTTCGTGACGTTAACTTTAGGATTATACTTCGAGTTTTCAAAATCGACTAAAACATCCATAGGCTCACTCAATAGAGACTGCGTCATTAAGTATATGTTTTATATCTTCTGGGTTCAGTTAGCTGTTAGACGACGACAAACCAAAAGTGTCTGCCAGTAAAACCTATATGACATCAACTTTCTCTTCCCAATTTGACTGCAGATGGGAGCTGTAAGACGAAATATTTCTGCGACAAGTTTAACGAAGCAGTCGGTGTCCTTCTGGTGTGATTCATTTGTAAAGCAACTGCGCTAAATAGACTTTCAAAGAGTTCGAGTTCGGGCCCCGTTTAAGGGCTGGTAACGAAGACGCAAACTGGACACATCTTGATCACCTTCCAATTCAATGGGAACATGTTTCTATAACTGACTGTTTGGTTTGCAACCGTTTGCCACGGTCCTCTGTTAGAGCTAAAAATAAGGAAGATGTGAGCATCACCCCTTATTCAGCTTTTCAACCGGGGTCAATCTCGGATCGTCATTTTGGACCTCGTCTTCCTTGTTGCCCGAAAGTGAGCGAAAACGTAGAACTATTCAAACTTCCTGTGCGATGTTTGTTTGCATTTCAAGTTTCATGCCTTCATGCGTCGGCTAGTAGACTCTGCTTACAGCTGTTTATGCGGATTCCGGGAAAATTTTCTACTCTTCACCAAAAAAGTACGTAACCGAAATGCCGCAAATTCCGAAAAACCATGCATAGCGTCAAACGTTTTGTTTTAAATGGCTGCCGAAGTGCAACAGGCATTCGGTCCCACTGAATACAAAATGCTAATTTAAAAGTCAACACATGCAAATTCTCCTTAGAAAACATCTTGACTTCTCAGAAATACCCAAAAAGTGTGTTTGGCCGTTTAAGTCCTATGGCCTTTTACTAGCATGAATTTGCGGGAATATTTGTGAACCATAAAAAGCCCAATAAACCTGGTCTTCGTGGGAAGTGAATGGAAATATCACAAGTTCGAAATGCGCATATTTTACCGTTTGCAGAAAATCAAGCATTATTAATCTGCAGCTCAAACTCGGAAATAACTTGACAGTTTCTAACATTCGAATCGTAAGAAGGGCTTCAAAATTAAATGGATCCGATAAATTAAGGATAAGGATGACAGGGTGGGCTGCATAATCCATACATGGGAACCGGGACGGCTCACTCACTGAAAATATTTCGCTACAGGATGAAGTTCAGGAAGGATAAATGTTCCCGTGTCTTAACACTAACACTCACTCTAATATAAAGCTATATTTTACCTTAATCCGAATCCTAACGCTACACAAAATTTGAAATCCTATTGTAAAGTCGAACTCAATATTTAACCCCTTATATACTGCGGACCCTAAGACCACCTCTGACATGAAGCCTAACCTAAAACTTAACTCTTAACTTAATCTTAATCCCAACCATAATCCTTACCCTTATTTTCCGAGGATGTTGCGCAAAGCCGTATGGGTTCTGGGCGGTTACTGTTTCCCTGTCTTTTAAATGATGATTAGTAAAAAAGTTCTTCGATGCGACATTCTGCCAAAAACACTGAAGCAGTCTACAAAGTTAAGGGATGCGAAAACGGCCCCCTGTTGTGCCCTCCACTTTCCTCAGAGGCAAGATGTTACTTTGCCCTCGATATTACAGTCCTATTTACTACCTTCCCTTAATCCTAGGTTCTGTTGGATGATTAGAAATGCATAAAAGAGTGGCAATATAAATACAGACTAATTACTTATATTGATAATGTTTGTTCAAGTATGATGTTCACTTATACGTCTTTCATATATTAGAAAAAAACAAGGTGCATCTTTTGTAATAGGCAGTATTCAACTATAAGCTTAAAATATAAGGTGGAGCCCAGTCCCCTAATTCCTGTCCCCCATGATTGTAAATTTTTCAGGGAAATTGCAAACGATGAAACCACTTTTCATATAACAATTTCTTCAGATAAGCTCTCAGTCTTGTTTCATCGCAGAAAGGAGATCTTCCAAAGTTACGGTTTCCAACGACGCATCATTATAATGCGTATGTGGTATGCAAATGTTAAATGTGATTCAGGGTTTTCATTGGCCAGCATGGGGCAAAAAATCGCGTCCAGGCTTTCATTAACGTAGGGAACGTTCTCAACTTTCAGTTAAACTTCAATACGAATCTGTGCTGTCAAGGCCATTTTGGACCTCACGAACTCTGGAATAACGATATTTTGTCTTGTATAGCAACCCTTAAGACAACTGACAAGGATGAATTGTCAACCACTGTGTAATATTTAGGGGCAGTTTCCATGATTTATCTAGTGGGCAGGACAGCCACTGACTGGATTGTTATAATTCAACCGTCCAGATCCACGAGCCAACTCTCCAGCTTAAGATTAATTTAGACCAGACAATACATTTGTTGGCTTAGGAAGCATACCTTTCCAGCAGTAGATTAACATTCAATTAATTTAAAATTTCATGGCTGCAGAAAACCCTCCAGATTAAAGCAAAAAGGGCATAGATGGCTTCGAAAATATTTCTAAATGCTGCAGTTTTTGTCACATTGTGCTTTTAAAGTGTATAATTGTCCTCTTTCTGGCTTCACGCAGTTTTATAGAAATAGTTTAACGCAAATAGAAGAAATAAAATCGCCTTGTGCCACTTTGGTCGCTTGCAGGGACCTGTTTGCTGGTTCCAAAGTGGAATTCTAATCAGGAGCTCCCGGTGGCGTTCCGACAGCATGAATTAGAATTTTGGTTGACGTCAGGAAAACGAAAAAAGGTGTCTTTGTGTTTTTCCTCTTCGCCACTATATCATCTACATGAAACGCAACACGGACAATCGTTATATATTACCCACAGTTTGCCATGGCATTAAAACCTATTTATATACTGCTACTTGCATATTTTTTTCACGTTTCAGAGACCGAAGTGTAAATAAAATTAAGACCAAAGTTAACGTGCTTCCACAGCATCTTCAGTAAAAACGAGCAGACGAAAATAGAACAATATCAATTTTACATCTAGCTTCAGGATAAATTTGATCTTTGACAACATCGTCGGAACAATTTAAGCGTCATAATTAAAGCCTAGACCTGCCGATAACTTCAAAAGTCTGCGGGCACGTTGGTCAGATTGCCGAAATTCAGTCATTGAGTGACGAAGTTTTTTAAAAAAGGAGTCAGTAAAATCAGGAATAAGTGTAGGGATTTAGCTTACCGGATGCGGAAACTACCATTCTAAACGGAGACTGATCCTTATTTATCAGAATACTCTATTCATAGTGTTATTTTGCCGCTAAAAACACAGTTAACAAAAACGAAATTTCAGTCTTTAGCCTCCTACAACTCATGAACGAGCCAAATTACTTACTTTAAATGAAAGGCACTATCGTCCACGTTGGAGTTTTTGCAAAATAGTATGAGATTACAAAGTCAAATTTTAAAAGAGCAGTTGGCGAGCACAGGTAAGCCTACGATATATTCTTTTTGGGCCACTACATTTATATGGGAACGGGGTCAAAGATGAATATGCGGTCAGTTATGTTCGTCATTTCATCCACGTAGGTCGGGTGGCGGGTGTGAGACCCGATAAGACACGGTTGATGTGCACTAAAGCACCTCCTGCAAGCTCCACGTCTGACATGGCCAACGGTCGCTTAACTCTATGCGCTTTTGGGCGTCTTTTCTCCTCCCCCTTCCATTTGACAGCCTCAAGCCAACCACACCGCCGCGCAACCAACCGTTTTTTTGTCAACCCCCACACTCCCGAATTCCTATAACGCACTTGAATGAAATGCCGAGCATAATTGATCGCATGTTCACCTTTGGCCCCATTCCCCTATAGATGTTTTTGCTGGATGTGAATTTATCAAAAGTCTATGTACGCTTGCCAACCGCTCTTTTGAATTTCATTTTTGGGAATTTTTTCAACGTAAAAGTAGTTTTATTTATTGATACTTTTGAGAAATGTTAATCCGAAAATTCCTTGAAAGCACTTCCAGCCGTCACTTGAAAGCAAATTGTTTTCTCGCAAAAATCTCAAAAAACTGATATACCGTGTCCAAGCGGTGTGATCTCACAGTTTGATGCCCTCGGTTCGGAGCGAATCTTTTGTGAACCTGTGACCTAATACTGCTATAGAGATAAACAGAACATCTTCTAGTGATCAACTGGATTATTACTTTGTAAAATCCTGCGGCATTTCGTCGAGTTCCTAAGGGTGCTTCACCGTATTGATGGTTTTCTCTGTGTTCCAGATTTTGTATGGGATTGTGTCGCATTTACGCCCTCAAGAGGCGTCATTGAATTCTATAATGCAACCTCACTCGACGGAGCAGTTTTAAAGAATGCGAGCTGTTCAGTGGCCCTTGTCATATAGACTCCATTCTTCATTTATTCTGTAAAAATGGACTGATTTTGCTGTGCAAAAGAGAAACAGATTAAAAGACTAGTCCGTTGACATTATATCACCTTGACCCATTAATCGAATATTTTTTTCCTTTGACGATCTTGTTCATAGGGCGAGCGCTGGTTTAGTGATCAGCATTTTGACTTTTGTCATCCTTTGACAACTACTATGCGAGTATCTTTAAGCAATTTATCCTTCCCTAGTCGTCATTAGCTGTGGAAGGATATTATGGTCTTCCTCCATCGAAAAGGCTGGGATTTTATTGCAAAACCTCCTGAACCGCTGTATGCCCGTCAAATTTATAAAAATTGATAAAATTTTTGGTTGTCCGTTATTAAGTCTGATAGGAGAACAACCCAACAGATAGAAAAAAAACCTTATTTGAACACACTACATTATGTACTTTGAACTGGTATATAGCCTAGAGCTAAACACATAAAAAACCTACCATACAGAAAGCTGCAAGGTTAAAACAAATAGAAACCAATTTAATGGTAACAGCCTTTGGACACCTTGCATCTCCTTGTCCAAGCTCATTTTGAACTATAAATCAAATAATTTCCTTTTTCTTTAAACTATTCCACTGAGTGGAACACCATCTTATCTGCGATTAGGATATTCCAAGCACAAAGGCAGCGTTGAATGAACACTAAACAGACAATACTTAATTATAAGGACTGCACATAAAAACAGAGGAGAACTTACTTAAAAAAGAGTAGCTATTGCATCAATAAGTGTCGAGAAATGTTAATCAATTTATCACTGAGGTAGGCAAAGAGTTTGCTTAGTATGGCCAAATACTCGAATATAAATTTAAAAACTATTGAACACCAATTAGTCCCTCGGGTCCAAACCACAGCTAAAATTGTACTGAATGTCAACAACAGTCCAAACTAACATTTTGTGGTTATATTGAGCAAGAATGGCTCCATATTGTGCATGCATGCAATGCCATATAGTTTAACACAATGTTTCGTAAGATTGAACTTACGCAAATACGCACTCACTAAATTACAGAAAAACATAACCACATTCGCGAGGATATTTCTATCCGAGTTGAAAGGATTCAGACGATTGAACAGCTTTAAATTGTTTCAGGCTAAGTAAACTATATGGGAAAATATATAAGCTGTAAGCAACCTCTTGACATACAACAGAGATTTGATTGTCAACAGAGTTCAACGAATAAACGACTAGCCATGTTGGACGAGGCATTTATCTTATTTACGTTAGCCAAGTTATAGTTTCTGCAGTCTTCACATTTGAGCGGAAAAAAAGGAACGAACTTTTTTAATTTTTTTGCGAATATTTAGCGTTGTAGCCGAAATTGTTACCATTATGCTTCACGAAACAAGCCTGTGTGATGCTATTCGAAAGTTTTGCGTGTCTTGTTATAAGCGCATATTTTAGAAAAATCCTGTTTTCATCTCATCGAAGATAAAATACTGCAGATGTTAGTCAAACCAGTAAGGTTTGATTTGAATGAGCAGAAACCACTTGTACTTTTGGACCGGAAAAAAAACGTCTTCTTGAAAAAAAATTGATTTGTGCTGAATTAATTCCTTTGCTATGCATTGGCATGAGTGCGAGCTCTTTGTCAGATGACTTTTAAGAATGTTTTCACCTGAGATGTGTAGCCTGTCTAAAAGTACAAAGAACCGCAAATTAGGAATGATCCAAAAAGGACAGAACCTCAATATCGACTCAGTAAATTTTAACACATGTAGAACAGAGCCGTGTGATCTGTGTTAACACATTCAAAACACAGAACGTTGTATGAACGTTCCTATCACATGCCTTTTGAAGTCAAGACTCTCATCAGTTCAAAAATACCCAAAATGAGCATAAAACGGAACATTTAAAAGTACTAGCGGTACAGAGGACTAACAGTCAGGGACCGATCTCGTGAGAACTTTACCAAAGTTCTAAAGTGCTTTCTCGATTAGAAAAGATTTATAGAGTTAGTTTGTAACACAAAAAAGCGAACGGAACGGTTGAAGATATGTAAGATACTCTAGACTGCCGACTTTGGAATGTAGGTCTTTGAGGCCGTCCGGAAAAACCCCATTTGGAGAAATAACTACTAAAGTAGCATGTATTTTTGGCATTTAAGTTTAATGCCCCATAAATTGGAACGTTTTTTTATTGAAAACATTTACAAAGGCATCATTCCTTGAATATATTTGGTAGAGAATGGGAGATAGGATTAGGGTTTAGCAAATTTTTTCCACTCCTGAGTAATTCGAATCCTAATCTGCCCTTTAATTTGCGGCAAGGCTTTTTAATATGGAACATGTATGCTTTCACTGGAGAGAAGTGTCATACATTCATGCCTGTAGGCTATTAATAAATAACCATCTCGCGTTTATTTCGTTTAGAAATAGATGTGGAGTACTTCCTGACGGGTGTTTATAAATGAACAGACATGATGTGAGTTTAGTGAATATTTTATAGTTTTGAAAAAAATCAACAGATGAAAAATTTTTTAAAACCGAATATTTTTACTTTTTGAAGAAGTGATTTGCTATCAAGTGGTTCTAACATATCTAATATTTTAAATGGCAAGTGGAAATAAATAGAAAAATGCATACTCATTAAACATTCATATTTTTTGAGTGCATTTAGTGCAGACGAAAGCATTGCATACATTTAAAAGCTAGGCGGGCGATTCTGTTTCCATGTTCAGTTTATTTTGACATAAAAGTAAACCATGTCCAACTGTATGCTGCATAATCACCTCAGAATCTGAGGTCTTTCGCATTGGGAACGCACAAAACGGCAGCGGTGATAGGAGCTCGCAGCCGGGAACTGTATATAGGTGTGAGAAGGAGTGAGAACAAGCTTCGGTGTTATGACTTTGGGAATGATAGCTGATATGTAGAAGCATGAGAACGGGCGTGGGGCTGCGAGTGAACCATCGTGGAGAGTAAATATCCGTTAAATTCATTGACAAGTGTACAAGAACATTTTGCTTGCCAACAAATAAGGCCATGCTGTTGAGAGGATAGAAAACCCCCACCACCCCAGGGAACCGTGCACTAAGACTGAAAGCCTTGATAGAGCACACGTCTTCGCATGGGATAAAACTCGCATCGTCGAAGTTTGCCAATCCTTCAAAGGCCGAGAACTCCTTGAGTCCATGAACTCCTATAATTCATGCATCAACCCGCATATTAGGTTAGATGTCGTGTACAAAATGTCAAAGATAAATTTCAGAGGCAGTAAGCGATCGATCCAGACCGACGCAAACTGCCACCACAAAATAACGCTCGCAGTAGCTCAACATTGGCATTTTTTAGCATTTTTGAAATTTAGTCATTTTTTGTCCATTCACTCACGTCTGATGACGACCTGTGGAATCAGAATTCATAAATTACCCAATTTAGTAACTTTGCTTTTCCAAAGAACGTACTTGCCTCCAAATGTTATCTATTCGAATGCCTGTCTTTCAATTCTTTCGAAGGATATATGTATATATTTGAAGGTGATAATTTCCAAAATTATTGAGTGCATGACATGAAAGGGCAGACCCGAATTTTAAATGAACGTTTGGGTCGAACACAATCAGTTACTGTGAACTGACCAAGCAATGCCCTTCTACAATTAAGTAATACTGCAAGTGGTATAAATTCTACACGACAAAGACGCTTAACAGTACGCCCAAGAAAGGAACCGGTTAAAAGCATTTACAGTCGATTGCCTATCGAATGAGATATCATTAGGTACGCAGGAAAATGCACGTTGCGCAAAATCAGACCATACCGCGTATTCCTTAGCCTAACAGCAGCAAAGAAATTGTCGTTCTTTATGAGTAGGCCTACTTAAGGCCTTTGACATAGACTTTCCTCTACCTGCTCTGCTTGAACCCGTTGATCTAGAAACATTTTTTTCGTTCGCAAAACAATACAATTAACAGATAAGATGAGCCTTGATGGGGTCAGCCATTTGGGGTTTCTAAGCTGCAGCCCCTAGGAAAAAAGTAGAGACTATAGCCCTACCTCTTGTTAATCCCGACTTGTGAGTACGCTGCGTCGATGACGAGTTTGCTATTTGAAGCAGAGTTTCCCAGGTATAAATTTGTAAACTGAGAGAACAGCAGGATTTACTGGATCCATAAATTTCAGGAGCGCTCATTAGCTGTTACTTCTTTAGGCATAACATGTATGGCGTAAGTGAAATACAAAATTGAATTCATACAGAAAAATCGATACAAAACTGCAAGATCATAGGATGTGGCCAAGAGGCTAATCAATAACATAGAAAAGTTAAAACGCAGTGGGCAGAAAAAAATAGGGAAAACGTGTAATGCAAAAACAATTGGGAAGGGGACTGTAAATCTGGGAGCCGGATTTTACCAAGGCAAAGCAAGGTTAACCACATGCACCAACTGTTTACATAGGTCAAGTTTTGACCGCCGTATATAGGCTGCCTCCAGCTAGCGCAGTGAACGAGATGTTTGTGCTCAAACAAGTATTCGGAATAAGGTTTTAGGGCCCACAGAATAGCTCGTATCTAACAAATATTTGGTAATGGGAACGAGGCGTTCTATGCGAAAAGCACTATAGGCAATTATCCTTAGTTCTGGCTGCCAGCTGTTTTTGCGTTCGCCCTATGAACTCAAATCCGTAAGTGACTGTAAATTCACAGACACAATTGGAAGTGGCGTGCAATGGCAAGGCATCCTTCGCACCAGGGATTGGTAGGGCCTGAATTGGGGAGCAAAGTATGAGCTCTGCAGCATAGTGAGTTCTATTAATGGCGTTAAGCAGGTGTCTCTTGATCGGGTTTAATATATTATCGCCCTTAAAGGGCAAGGAAACGAAAAGAGTTTTTTTAAGCTAACTGCTCTGTCCTTTTGGGTCATAAGGATTGACTATACTTGTCAATAAACTAAGCTAGGTATCCCCGCTTCAGTAAAGGATCTTTGAGACTTTTTAATTTGGCATCTAATGCGTCATCTAATGTGTCAGAACAGATGTTTCTGGTCCTCTGGAAAAGAGTATAAACCAAGTTGCGTTTCCGTTTGATGGGAACAAAACTTAGATAATGCAAGTACTGACCTCTCCAGGTATTCTTATGGAAGACCGTTCGTGTAATGGAACCATCAGCTTGTCTGAACAAGTGAACGTCAAGGAAGAAGAGCTGATTCTCTCGTTTATGTTCCATAGTAAATTTAATCTTCGGATGCAAATTGCTCATTTCGGACAATAATTCTTCAGCTTCTTTCAGGTTGTCGACAACTGCGAAAAAACCATCAACATATCGCCTGTAAAGGGTTATCTTATCCAATTTGGAAGCTAATTTTCCTTCTTAATGGCCCATACATGTGTCATCGAAGGTTGTTCCAAGTGGGCTCCCCATTGTGAATCCGTAAATTTGTCATTCACGTTATGCAATGAGAGGTAGCAGCTGATAAGCGCTAGTGAAATTTATGGATCCAATAAATCCTGCTGCTCTTGCAATTTACAAGTTTGCTTTTGCTAAAAAGGACCACTTGGAAACAGTGCGCAACTTGATTCATTCAACAATATCAGGAAACACAAGTGATACATCTAGTAGACGGGTCAGGTTTGAAAGGCTCCAAAGATCACAGTTATAGATTAAACTAACAGATTTCTTTCTTATTTATAGGCACGATTAAACCCAATTTCAATTATTCAGGTGCTTTATGCAGTCATATGAACTTAAAATACTGACTTAAAGTCAGCGTTAAAGCTTATGCATATTCGTCTAGGTTTGGCGCAAACCTTGAAAGCCTTCAACAGACACCACCAGAAGTAAAACGCGATCATTTTTTGGTCCAATTTATATTTCTGCACACCTTTGTTTTTTAGCAAATTAATAATTAGTTGGTTATCTCGAATGTTATTTATTATTACGAATGAAGGAGAACGTTCGCCGAATTAACAATCTGGGCTAGTGTATCACATCCCATGCCAAAACTGTCTTTGTTATTATACAAGCCAAACTGAACGCATGTTCAGATCACGCATACATGAGCACAAATTGGCCGTACGACGAGGTGACGAAAGATCGCAAGTTGCAGTTCACGTTTATGAAAAAAGCCGTGAGTTCAAATTCGCGGCCGTCAAGGTACTCGCCCACGCCAGAAAAAAGACGAGCAGAGAATTGATCGAAGCCTGGTCCACGGATGGGAATTCAGGCAACCGATGTGTCGAAGTGGTGCCGGCGTACAGAGCAGTGCGCAATTACGTACAGTCATAGCCAGACGTCTGACACAGTTAATTGGACCCACATCTTCTACAATTTTCCCATTTTCGTGGTTGATGCCCTGGATGAACGTTGAAATCCCTGACGCTTAATTGCCTCTACCTTCCCTTTTCAAGGCTGTTTGTTACCCCTCACGACCTGATGACCCTTTAGAGTTGATTATTGTACACGTACTATAACTAACCCCGCTTTTGTTGTTGTTTTTTAAATTTTGACGACGGAGTCCTGTAAGAGTTCTAAAGCTCAGGATAATAAACAAAGTGATCTGGTGCTCGGCTATTTTTCTTCCTTACAAATGTTATTCATCTTTTTGCAATCAATTGTCTGTTCAATTTAATACCGGATGCCAAAATCAACCTTCACATTGTTCATGAAGTACATGCAAATAGATATCCTTGCCAAACGTGAAAAGCGTTATTTTATGTGTTGAGAACCACCAGTGAGAGCAGGACTGCAGCGTGTCCGCATCTTAACAAGTACTCCTGCAAAACGTTAAGAGCTTGTTGGGCAGCCCGATAATCTAAATTTTTTCAAATTCTTAAAATAGGGATTTATTTTCTTCGGCAAGTATCTAATCGAAAAAGAGCCTTTTTTGTTTGCTTTATGTCCACGGTGCCCGCAAGGTGACTAGAGTAGACCAACTATCTCATGGAGACAAAATCAAAACAAAATGTAATGACTCTGATCATAGGCGTTGCGACCACCCATATTTTGTTTTGGTTGGATATGATAGTTACTAATTATATCTTGCATTCTGAGTAGAGAGGAGGATATGAACAGCCAAAACCTAACTGAGCGTCAGTTTAACAGCTTAAACGCCGGTTTAGACATCTGTAGACTTGAAAACACCCTGGCAGTAGTCATAATACTTTGCTAACAAATAAACCGTTGTTTTGTTCCTTCGAGGTGCTATGATGAAACTCTATCCTGTTTTTGAACAACAAACGCAGCAATAATCTGCGGAATTGTCAATCTCCAAGTGAGTTGCACAAATGTGCACCTCTGGGTTTTTGGCAAGCAGCCAAGGTGACACAACGTTTGGATTAAGGATCGCCTTTGAGCGTCTTTAACGTATTTACGCGTGATTCAGATCAAAAAGGAGTACCCACTTTAAGATCGAAGTTCAGCAGTTGCATTCAGGGTGCGTCTATATAGTCTTATTTGCTCAACCTTATGTGTTCCTCTTAGTTCATAATCATTTCAACAATCAGGTTTGAAAGGATTTAATAAGGGAGCAATACTCAGTGTCCTAGTCTGAGCTTATTGGCAGCCTCAGAGGCCGCTCCTGAAAGGGCAAAGCAGGATTGCCTCGTCTATCGGAATCCGCCAGTAATGTAGTGCAATGAATTTGCACGTGTTCCACCGTCTATCATTTTCCAAAACTCTAGGCGTCAGTTTACTGGTCAGTAGTTCAGCTGCGAATAGCAAACAGTTGTTCTGTAAATCAGCTAGCATTTTCTGAGTTGTGATCTTGGTTACTTTGTCCGACCTGTGTCAGACTGTAGGCCATCCAAATGATCCTTCTGTATTTTGTTCTCTTCCTGAGAAGAAGTAGACGCGACCGCACGGACAAGAACTTCATTTTACCGATGTTTCGGATTCACGTTTGAACCCCATCACCAGGGACAGCATCAGGTACGGCTTATTAGTACCCTGGGAGGTACAGTACTTAAATGACTAAATCGCCATGCTGCGGTGCCGTTTAATGGCTCGAAATTTCGTAGGGAATCGTTGCCCCTGGAGTGCTGATTTTTTAATGGCCATCAAGCAGACCGTTGCCATCTGAAAGTGCGTCACAATGTTTGATTTTAGCGTGATGATATCTCGGTAATCTGGCTTGTTATGGTCCTGGAATCGGCGGCACAATCGCTGACGCATGGTTCCTTCGCCCATTAAGTTTGCGGTCTCCCCAACTATCTGCGCGCTTCACTGTCCGCCTCTCGCTCCTTTCTGAGCCACCTGCATGGCCCGCCTCTATGTCGGGCAATGCCTCGCCCAGTCTTTGGTCGAGCGAACTTGATGCAACTGAGCACCTTTTCCTGATTGGCTGCAGGATATGTCTCGGTATCCTCTAAACTGCGTGCGCAGGCCCGTGACACACAACAACTGCTTGAGAATACTGCATGCAACAACTCTACTGTTAAGCCCTTTTGTAAGCTCCTTTCTTACGGTACACTGTCCTAATTAATTAGTCTTACCTGACTTCTGACTTAGGGAACCTTTTGTAGTCGACGATCAATCCTTCCGACAGGCTGCCCGGAATTGACGTTTGAAAATGTACTCATCTGTGCGCTCCTTTAGTGGATGATTTTTTGTACCGAGCTGAGCCTTAGCACCAGATATGTGTTGGGAAGGTCAGTGCGCTTGTTAACAGACTGGAGGGGGAGTTTAATCTATTCACGAAATTCGCGGCTTATTTTTTTGCACCTTTTTAGAAAATTTTGGCCTTATCAAACTTGACGGTGCGGGGCTAGGTTTTGTCAAATGAGACGAGATTTGTGAATTCGCGTCATATATGCCTACTGATTCCGACTGTTGAACAAGCCACGTCAGGAGAAGTCTTCAAGTCTCTCCGATGTAGTTGCTTTGTCTGCAGCTGTGCCAGACCTGACAAATGACCTCAGGTGTTCTTTCCGTGTCAATGGGTCCTCTGATCTTATTTCCTGACCTGTGAAGCTTGCTTCTGGTCTGTAAACTAAATGGGTTCGAGCAGGAATCGGAAACATGTGGCGAATAAAGGTCTTGTCCCAACGATCGTGTCTACCTCTTCTGAATTTCTTTCTGAGACTCGTAATGAAGGGGAGGCTTGGCCTGAATCCCGAATGGGGGTAAGGTTGCGTGTTGTCTAGAATGATCGTTGACACCTCCTCTTCCAGCGCTGACAACAACTTCCAACTTTCTTTCGTAGTAGCTCCAACAACCCTTCCCCGTGGCTGCCTACAATGCTGCATTCCCCATGAGTAGTTAAGCTGGCATTTCCTTGCTGTATCTCCCGCATTCTCTCAGAGTATTTATAATTTCTCGATAAACAGTAATTGCTGGTTATTAAGCCCACAGCTAATATGCCCAGCCGCCTACTAAGCCCAAGTCAGCTTTGGACGGAATTAAACATAGCAAAATCCGCCGGCTTATAAGCCCAGTCGCCGGCTACAAAGCCCAGTTTGCCAACAGGATTGAGTGAAATTCTCATCTCGCTGCATGCGTAACTTTTGACGTGTCGCTAATAATTTTGTTTGTTTTTGTTCTTGCATAAAATACAGACAAGCATCATTCTTTTCTTGTACATAACCAAGCTCTACACATAAGACAGTGCGTATGTAATGTGTAGTGCCTATCTTGCGTTTGCTAATCAAGAAATAGGACTCTCCGCTTAGTGCGCCTGCCGCTAATTAAACCCATTTGCTCTGGGCCCGAGGTGGGCTTAATAGCCGGCGACTACTGTACTAGACTTCTTGATCCTAGATTTACATTTTCTGCCCGTTCAATTGTGATTCTGTCGGGTTGCCCATTAAAGAGTGAGGATGAGAGTAACAACATTGTTTAAAGTATTTCTAAGGTAATTTAGGTCTTAGGGCCGCTACATCCTACCACAACGCTTTCTCGTGGCTGCAGACAGTGCTGCACTCTTCATTGGTAGTTATGCTGACATGGCGGTGTCACTTTCCCACCCAGACAGCTCGTTCCCAGGCTGTACGGTTCGCATTTCCTTACGCCATTTCCCGATGTACTGGACCCTGGATGCTAGATTTACATTTTTTGCCCATTCAGTCGTTCTTCTGTCGTGTTGCCTAGACAAAGGGAAAGGAAGGCGTGAGTAACAACAGTGCTTTGGTTGTTTTTCAACGGCAGAAAATATTCCCATTGCTGTGCATTATCCCTCGCGGCTTCTACCACGGAGTAGAACAGGGTCACTGCAAGCAGGTCCGGTTTAGAAAGCATGTTGATTGTCGCAGTTTGTTTAGATTCTAACTGAACTCTGCTCTGAGGGAATAAAAACGGCCATTCCCAAAATGCAACAGTAAAAGTCAGGTGAATAAAAGTATTGTACCAGCAATTGAGTCGTCTTCTTCTCAAGCAGTGGGTTCTTGTTGATAAATTATGAGAGAAAAATTAGCACTTGTGCAGATTTTATGCATGAGCTGGGAACAGTATTCAAAGAAAGGAGTAACCCTTCATGATTATGATCCGTATAGGTAATTCACAAGATAACCACTTGAAATGATGTTACAGAATGGGCAAAGAAATTCAAGTTTACGTTTTGTGTGAAGAATGTGCTGAAAACGCAATCTAAGTAGTCATTTCTATTTGAGAATACACTTACCATTTGCGCTCAACCTTCCACGAGTTTCGGTTCCGTTGATTTATTGGTAGGCGCATCTAACTACCTCCCTCGTTTCCTTTTCGTTGCATCTTAATTTTAAGGTACTTTTTATTGAGGAAAAAAATAAGGTTTAATAATCTGTTTACTTAATAAAAGTGATGACTGTCTCTGTGTGCATCTCCGTTATCATTGGTGGATGGCAGTTGTTTGTAAATCGATCACGGAGCGTGGACACACACACGCGCGCGCACGCGGGCATGCGCGCCTGTCTGTATGTCAGTCACACAGGGGACCGTGCCGGTGTCACTGTGTCTGTGTTTGTGTTTGTCACCTTTAGCATTGGTGGCAGGCAGCCGTTTCAGCCTCGCGATTGACGCCCGACGTGACAGGCGGATGTGAATACGCAACGGTGGGTGGGCGGGGGTGGGGAAGGGGTGGGATGGGGTGGAGGAGCAAAAAGGGTGAGGCCGCTAAGATCTCGAGGACTGGGGAACGCCGTCTACCTAGGCGTCTCCCCGTTAGCATTGGTGACAGGCAGCTGTTTTAGACCAGCTGTCCGAAAATCACTTGACCCACATTCACTTGGACCCACATATTTGCGTCCAGGTCGACGCGGCCGCTTGAACCCCCCCCCCCCCCCCTCCACAGCAATGCGGCTGCCTGCCACATCTTCCCGCAGTGGGAGCATAATCCGGATTGGTAGAAAAGGAATTAGGGCAGCCGCGAGAACACAAGTTCAGACGAAGGAACAGGAGAGATTTGCCGATTTTAATAGACGTTCGCAAGAAACACAAGAAGAAAGACGGCTTCGACTGGAGACTAATGCTATGCGTCAGCGATATCGACGCTCCCAAGAAAGCGAAGATAAAATGCTGCAAAGAAGACGCGAAGATACGATTTGCCATCAAACTATTCGCTCCCAAGAAACCGAAGAGCAAATGCTTTAACAAAGGCATGAAGACGCGATTCGCCATCAAACTTATCTCTCCCAAGAAACCACTGTGGTTTAGACCTGGCTGACGCAAAAGGCCCGACCATCAAAGTAAACGCCTTCCACCTTCAACTCTATACCGGTCAACCAATCAATTGGTGCACTTATATTTAGCAAAACAGTAGTACCAACAATACGTTGCTTTTAATTAAACACTTTGTGGCCATGATGATAATTTGTTAAGCCAAAAACCAGAGCTTTAAGTTTCTGAAAGAGGGGCATCTTGCAAATACTCAGACAACGGGCTCCTTGGCCTTGCACCCGTGTAAGCGGATCTTTGCAATCATCTGCAAAATTGCAACACCAGCCATTGATTAATTACAGTTCCTGTGACTGCACTCTGTTATGTTTTTTCACATCCCCGTTACCGCCAATCGGGTACTATGCCTAAGCAAGGGTTTCTTCGCAAGATTCTATAAATCTTCAGTAGAGTTGATTGAAATTTTGCAGCCAGGTAAGTGCAAAAACCATGTGCAGGACTTTCAACCAGTCTCTACAACATTTTTGGCGATCTCATTAACAAAATGGATCCAGTCTGTTTGGGGCTGGCAAATTCTCTGATGGTAAGCAGCCTTTGGACTGCAGGATGGGATAAGTAGCTGATTTTGGATTGGTCAGGCATCGACACTGATTGTTTAGCATCTGTATAATGCGGCAACACAAATAAGATACACAATCAGTGAAGTCTGGACCTCATTAGCCTACGTAGAGAAAAACACGTTTCCCAAGGGTAGAAAGCTCTGAAGTCGCTGAAACTATCAATAGAAGTCTTTAGGCAGGACCATTTGAGTGAACATCAACACTGACCGTCAGTTTGCAAACTTTGACAAGTCACACACTTCGAACTTAGCTGCCTCCGAAGGGTAGTAAGTGTGAAGTGCCAGTACCGACTTCCAAAACCCTAATATGCCGGAGAAAACTTGTTTCCTGAAAATCATCTCATGAATGGCGGAGGCCTCCCTAAGTTAAGGTGATCAGAGTGCTTTGAACGCCAATAGATTAGTATATTGGCAAACAGACGAGTTACAGAAAGCAGTTCAGAAGAAGAAGAAGAAGAAGAAGAAGAAGACGCGCTCACGGGAACATGATGTTTATTGGCTGGAAGTTTCGGGATATCTCTTGAATTCCTCCATCAGATACATTTGCAAAAAAATATAATAGGGGTCACAAGTGGTGCAGTATTTGTAAGGTGTGGTTGTCAGGAAAGAACACATACCTACTGTGATTGACAGTCTTTGTATTCGTTGCTGGGGGTCGTAATTCGTGTGATGCGCTAGTCTTGTAGCCGGTACTCGGGCTGTCACCAAGGTCGCTTTCTGCCGTGCTAAATGGTTTCTGGGCCCCTCGTCAATTAATAAGCGTGCTGCTCTCGCAGCTCTACACATTTTTGCATGTGGAAAGTTACCATAAACAGGGATAAGGAAAAATACTCGTCGTGCACCGGAACAATCTGTTTACTAAACTGAGCTTTCGAACTTTTACAGTAGTCCATCTTTAGAGATAAGGAGGGTAATTATAATGGGCTTAGGCCATTCAACTGTACGAGGAAATCACACTGTCAAGCTGTAAGAAATAGCAACCGAAAAGGATGTAGGGGGAGGATAATCATAGTGGTATACGCTAATTAACTTTCAGTGGCTTTGGGGGTCGTTCGAAGTCATAGCCAACAATTAGTGTAGCACCTAATCTCCATGGTAGACGGTCCCGGTGATTCTGCCTCCTCTTCTGGCTGGTTTGTCGTGGGGTCTTCTTCACTTGCAATTCTTACGTTCGGTTAAAACCTGTCCTTTCCTTTGCTCACATAATTGCGTAAGACTTTTTAGGCAGCAGAAAGGTCCAGATGCCAGTTAACTTAGTTGGAGTCTGCGTAACATGCCTCAAACGCCAGCCCTTCGCGCTTTTAGGTTCCTCAGCCTGCGATGGTCGCTCCCTAAATATCGAATTCATGGTCATTCTCTCCAGTGTCTGCTGCAAACTACAAATTTGAGGCTAGGCTATGGTGCACTAGTGTTTGTGTGTAGGCGGGTCATTCATTAACAGATACGCGGGTGACCAACGGTACTCGTGCGAACAAGCCCAACTGTCATGCCACGAGCCGACAACAATGGTGTACTCACGACCACCAACGACCCGAGTACGCACTTGTTTATAGATCTGGGCCCCCGTAAACCATGATCCAAGCAACTCACTGCTCACATGACTGTCACCTCTAACATAAATTTTGATCTCATTAAATTTGATTGTGCAGCTTTTCTGTCCTCGTGAGGGTGGTTTTAATGCACAGTAAAACCACACCTATCGGAGTCACAAAATGAACAAATTTGATACAGCGTTAGATTAAGTGACTCAGTTTTATCTGTAGCACGCTGTAGCTCAGCGCATGTCAGCTACTCTTTACACACAAATCAAATAATCCTAAAACCAAGTCCATTGGTTTTGTTTTAAAATTGTGTTAATTAAAGATGGGCCAAATCCTGTTGAGTAGAATCAATGATATTTTCGCTGGAAGTCATGTCAGATGAGTTCATTTTCAAGCTTTTTCCTCAAATTTAAGGAGCAGAACCTTGCGTGATAGAAAATGCGTATAGTTATTCCAGAACATATGATTTTATTTTCAAAGAAACTTGGACTAAAGAGCAAAATTTGTCTGAATTACGCTGCTTCTCATAGTGCAGTTATTGCAGGTGATTCTATTAGTCCTCAACCGGATGACATTATCCATCATTCATGAAATGACTCGAAATAATACATAGTTGGATATATGTTTTGTCACCTTTCGTGTATTTTTTAAAATTATTTATTTGCTTTTGTGGCTAGGCCTAAGGTTTAAGTTTGCCGTTATTCACCTAACGACTGAGGACACAGTTAGGTTGATTAAAAGGACAATACCGACAACTGCATCGAACCTGGTAGTCCACAATAATGAGCATTGTGAATTTAATTAAGCCTCGCAGTATTTTAGATCTGCTTAAGTGCCTTAGCGGTGGATACGTTCAGCCAACTAAGAGGTTAAGGATTCAGAACTCATTACTTGAATTTATTCATCGATTTTGCTCGTGGTTACTGTATATATATTAGATGACCTTAATCATATGAATTTGCCAAAGATCTCTAGCAAGCATGCATTAAGACATAGGCAAAAACTTCAAAAGAGTAATGACAACTTTAAGCAAATATAAAACTTAAAATAAATATAAAAAGTGATATGACTTATTGTATAAGTAGCTGATTTTAATAAAAAATGGCTTGAGTTCTGAAAACTTGCGAAATCGCTGTAACTGTGACTAGTACAAACAAATGAAACTGTAAGGTTAAATCGTAAATATATAGTTTTGTGTACATTAAAAGAATATTCCTTTGGCCTTATTGTTTTTTATAAATATTTCTCTTATTGAATTATAATCCGTTTCAGATCTTTCTTTAAATTCCTATGAATATGTGAAGATATCAAGTGTTCTCAGATTTTTTCCGTGATTATAAATTATGGTCAACTTGTTTGTTAAAACCCTCGCAGTCAGCTATTTTTAACAGCATTAACGAAAGAATTGAGATACTTGGAAAAGTTTTCTTAAATTTGGCCGTTTGGCCTATACCTGCTGACTCACTCAGACATGAAAAAAACATTGCCGCGAAAAAGGAAGGTCCGCAACAAAAGCCGAATGTTAACCTGCCTATAGTTTAACAAAAAGCTTCGGCTGATGAATATCCGCCGACTGCCCCTCTTTTTCTTGCAAAAATGAATTAAAAGGTGGGATCCTTTACCATCTTTTTAAATTTTATTTTTATAACTCCCAGTTGTACGTTAGGAAGGGAAGACAGACAGGATTGCAAAAAAATTTACGGTAAGTTTCTGTGTGAATATCAAACGCTGCGCGTGTCTGTAAACTTTTCCCATGTCCCAGTAACTTGTCGTCCTGTCTACAACTGGTCTTCTGTTTTTCGGTAGCATGCTCTCGTGTGGGCAACAGAATCTGTTCGCAGCTTCGTATTTAAGGGCCAGCAGTCTTTGTTCCCTATCTCTTCTTATTGGTCCCGCCGTGACGCGCTTATCCCGGCAGACGTCGTGTGAGGCTAGTGACCGCAGTGTGACACATAGTTGCCCTGTTAAGCGTGCTTAGCCCTTTCTGCATGCGTCCTTTGGCGTGTGGGGCCTTCTTTGTTATTTTTACCTCAGGATGGTTATCGGGTGCTGGTGAACCTCTCTGGACAACATACAACTCGGCCGCGTTCTTACCCGTTTTAACGGCTGTTCGGGACTGCCGGCTTACGTCTGCTCGTGGCCTCTTGCCAGATTTGACCTCAGGATAACAAGGGTGATGACTCACGTGCTGGGCCGTCCTAACATGTTTGTGGAACTTGTGCTGTTATATCTACTGAAAATGAAAAATCCCACTTTCCGATTCATTTATGAACTATTTTGGCTATATGTTATTTATTTTAGGCTCTCTTTTAAGATTGCGAATGCACTACGGGGTGGAACAATGCATTCTTAGATTTTGTGAACCTTAAGCTTCAAGGTTAAACATAAGTGTAAACTATATTATCCAATAAGTATCTTGCTACATGCCTTGCACTTGGCGATACTTATTAATGCCATTCACCTCTATGGTGAAATATGCGCATTTCCTTTAGGGTCTTTATTTTTAATATGGTTACACAAAATGCTATCAAAAAGCATAGAGCAGTATTTGTGGTAGAAAATGCGGAAATTGATCGAATAATTTTAAATTTGAATTTATTTCTCGTTTCTGGTAAACAGGTCGATTCCTAACACTTGCGTTCATCCGATTTTGATCGATTTAGGTTCAGATTTCTAGGTCCAAATCGGATTTGTGTAAAATCTTTCTTGCCTTTATCTAGGTTCTTTTATAGCATGGCGTTCAAAAATGAGAGATTTTGTTCTACCACATTACATAGCCTAGGATATTTCATTAATTAAAACCAACCTGCGATTTTGCCCAAATCCTGTCCACTTTCCTTTAATATACGAGACTGAACGTTTCATCTTCTGTAAGGAAAGGCTTTCTAAACGTACAATTCAATTTTTTAGAAACAAAATGAACAGACTGCATGTATCATTAACTACTCACTTGTATTTAAATCACGACATTACATGAATTAAGTTCCACGACTGAACATTATCGGAAGCCTATTAGGTTTTGTGTCTGAGTATAGGATGACCCTTCTAAACTGATAAATACTTAATTTCTTTAACAGTACTGCGAGCTACAGTAATGAAGATGAGAAGCGATAGAGCACGCGTTAGTAGTTGACGATTATATACCTCATGCTCTCCCAATCATTTTAAAAACCGCTTTTATATCCGACAGTATGCAAATAATTTGCCGATTTAATAACACTAAAAGAACTGAAAACGAGTATAATTATGCCATACTACAGGTGGTTTCGCGCTACACTCCCACTTACTAACAAACTTAAATATTTATCTCACAAAAGTAACCTTTCCATCCTTAACCTCAACCGCACAATTGATCCCCTTATCTCGAAGCCTAATCCTAATACCGGCCTATACCCTAACACTGGTCCCAACTGTGGCCGAAACTCATCGGGACTTTAGCGCAGTGCCATCGGAGAGAGCCGGAGAGAGCCAGTTTCAAACTGCATGCTCTATCATTGGGACGAAAGTCCCGTTTTTATCAGTTGTGTTGGAATAATTCCTTATAATCGTAAAGGAGGGTTCGCCAAAGTTAAACCTTCTTAGCATAGATCGAAAACAGATTTATATTATCAAATTCTGAAGTTTAACTGTGGAAACATTTTAAGGTTATCTTATGTGGCAGCGAGGTACAGAGTTTGTTATGAGTAAACAAAGTCTTTTGATTAATGACATTCTGAAAGTGTCATGTAGTGTTGAGGTGGCATATGGATGTTATTTATACCTGTTGTCTTTGACTATGTGGCTACGGGTCAATCGATATAATCAGAAAGCGGACTATATTTCTTTGATTTTTTCACTAAAATACCGCCTTAAAAAACCATTTTCTTCAAAATACTGACTTTTTGCGTATCTTTTCGCAAAAAATGGACTTGCTGGTCTGCTTAGGCAACATATCGAAAGCATTGATGTCATTCAAAATACAATTTAAGATTGCGGGATCTTAATCACAGATCATGTTAGTGTTCACCGGAATAAGCTTATATGTTAACTGACGTTTCGGAGAGCTGGGCCGGATTCCCTTTGTCAAACGTGAACTGCCATTATCGAGCAGCAATTCGAAGCATCCTTTACAGTGGAGATGAAGCACAATACTAAATGTCGTCAGCTTATGCCAGGCAACAATCGAAAAAAACACATCATCCCATGGCCGAAACATACAGCCACAACTTTAATTTGCTGATCGATAATGTAAGTTCACGCTTTGATAACAGAGTGCCGGAAGAGCTCTCAGAAACTTTAGTGAACATATAAACCGATTCCTGTGAGTAGTAACATGATATGTGACAATATTGTTTTTTCGACAGTATGAACTTGGTCCAACGGGTTTTCACCATTAGAAACAGTCTTTGATATTCTTCTGAATTAATACTGTTAAGTGCCTCCAACGCTTTTGTCTTTTCTTCTTTTACGTTTTTAAAACGCTTTCCATTTTGAATTTTACATCAGTCTTGGGACCAGATTGCTTGAGAAACTATTATCAAGCCATTTTTTAACCAAACAATGGTGTTGGCAACGTCGTTGTCATGATAAAGCAACCAGTCCCCCTATCATCACACGTTACACACGTTATACGATACTCACCTCCGGCTTGTCTTCGTTTTTTAGCACTTCAAACTGACACACTTACTAGACACATAATCAATCCAGTGTATGTTGTATGTTAAGTGGCTGATGAGTGACACTGGGAATCAGGGGTTACCGGCTCCTTCTAATTCCCCGGTTATGTTAATCCTTGTGTGTGCATTAATGGGGCAGGTCGTACTGGGACACCCGTAGACGGTTCCGCTGGCACCGTCAGCCAATGCGCCCATCCCACCTCAGGCGACCGATGAGCTAGGCGGTGGGGGAGAGAGTGAGGTTGACCCTCAGCGAATTTTTTTCCTCACCATAAACGAGCTGGTGCACCAAAAGGCGTGTCTCGGAAGATTGCCAGCTGACGGGATAACTCGGAAACCGAAGTCAGCCCAGTGTATCTTGTTGTGTTTAGTGACTTACTGTGGACTGAGAGTTGGGCTGCAGTGGCTCCTTCCTACTCTGCTCATTACGACGCTAACATGCGGGAGCTCACCTAGCCAGGTGTGCTGTTGATACGCGTGTTGGAGTGTTAGCCACGCCAGCCACCTGCGCCCTCCTCCATCTCCGGTTTTCTCGACCCTTATCTTCACAGCGAATGCAGGTATAGGAGTGGTGAGAGCATGAGGTAGATCTTGCGAGTACACTTCCCCTATAAAATAGCTACCGTCACCGCATTGCCTTCAGTTTGCTGAGGCTCGTTATGGGCATTGTCGAAAGCGACTCTCGAAATGTCATTGCTCACTACAGGTGTATCTGACTATTGTGTTGGCAAGTTGGATCTCACGTAACGGAGACCGTCACAAAGATCTGTCATGGGAATTGATTCTCAAAGTTGTTACAATTTTCTCTGTTACCTCTGAGTCTGCAAAAATAGACAGAGTGAGATATGTTTTACTTTAAAAATATAGTTCCAAATGTTTCAACAAAGACGGCCCCATTCACCATGAATAAAATAGGTCGAGCTCATGAGGAAATGTCGTTGAAGATGTCGCAAAATGTAGACCAAATTGAACTTCCTCCAAATGGGCGCTAGCGTCTTACGCTGATTACCTCATTGTTTGAGTTCATATAAACAACGAGGGATAAAAATAAGTTCCTAATGAGCGTACTAAGCCAACTGATGTTCATATAAATAAGAACATTTACATGCAAATGGAGGAGAGGGGAGACAAAAATGACAGCTCAATTGCAAAAGCTCGCGCATGTATGACATTGTGCACAGGGATTGCGTACGCCAAGTTGCCTGTCTGCGCATGTCACAAAACACGGATCTTCCATATGCGACAGGCCCTACAGAAGAGTGGCTGGAATCTCACATGGATAAAGCTGCAATAAAGCATACTTTTTCGACATAGGCAACCACCAATGGGATCCGAAGAGGTTTTACCGCTGTTTTGAAATGTCCTTGGGGGACAATTTGTGTTGTTACTGAAAGATAAAAGTAGGTGTCGCTGTGAATATTCATCGTTTATTAATCATACTTAACCAGGAGTAGCAAATGCACATTCTACTACTGTAAAAACAAAGGTGAGGTTTTTCCCTTTACAGGCAAGATAATAAAGAGTGCGTAAAGAAAACTATTTTCAGAGTTGCAAATATCGTAGGACTCAAAGTATAAACGTCAGCTGGTGGAGCATAAGCGTTATTCTACTAAATCTCTCTGAGTTTGAACGCCAAAGGAGAGATTATGACTTTTTATTCATAAACACTTATTCTGTCAGGCTGAGTATTATGGTTAGGAGAAGTACGGTCAAGCCACGAAAGTAACTAACCTCCCGGAATTGAGCTGCTCACTGCCTGTACTAGATTGGGTCATTTTTACATATCAGAGGCTCTTTGAAAGTAAAAGAACATCAACGTAGATGGTGATTTTGACGCCGTAGTGAGTGGCCTCGATACACAAGCAGCAGCAAAGATTAATTTAAGCACTTATTTGCGGCGCCGTACCTTAGTCTGATCGTTTCCATATTGATTATGATGTAAAGAACGAACCGAAAAATGAGCACTGAACTAGGATATAGTAAGCAACTGACGTTGTTAATGGCTCTTGGTATTCTTTCAAGCAAGACACCTACGTCTAACAAACGGGGTTATAACTCCGTATGTGGGTGGCCGAACACGCGCCAACAACGAGGGGGTTAATTTTGTCAACTCTGAAGTCGCTCTCTATTCAACGCAACCTACTCAAACTCTTAAAGTTCTACGAGATTGAATTTCTAGCAAAGGGTGGCAAAGAAGTGAGCACCGAACTGAATGAGTCATTAGTTGCCGCCTGTTTAACTTTATTGCCTGTGCCTGTGTGGGTGAGTCAAATTACTAGGTCATTCTCATGGCAATAAGTTAAATAGATGCAGGAGATACGGAGAACACCTGACGCACTAATAACGACACATGAAGTGGTGTTGATAAGAACTGCTGCTCTATCGATCTGCCCACATGCCGCATATGTGCTGATTTTGCACCAGCTCTTAATAGGATTGGAGTTCTACCCAACCAGTTGGATGAATCAGGTTTCAAGTCAATATGCTAATTACTCCAGGACGCTACCTGATTGGACCGAATTTAGTTCGAAATTGTCGCTTATTTCTGATTTGGAGATTCGATCGAGACGAGTTGCTGGACGAGGTTTCACCAATGCGTATGGCAAGTTTATAAATTAAATTATGTGTACTGATAATAACTGTGACCGCTACCCTCGTCTGTTCCGGTCTGTGATGCTGTCCTTAAGGAAGATGGAGTGGAGCAGCCTTATCAAGCTGTTGAGGTTAAGAAGTTTTAACCCTAATGGCTGCGATCTTCCAAACCAGGTTCCTTAGGAGAAGAGAGAGGAGTCTTGGAAAGGCCAGATTAGAAGAAATAGTGTATTCTGTACAGACGGGAAGAGCAAAAGTTAGGATGAAGTATTAACTGCCGGCGCGCACGTTTAGCCGCGAGGCGGGCTAGGTCCGGAATGATGTCTGGGGGCAGACATTTGTGAGCGGCCACCGTTGGTTACAGCATTGAAGGTCATTGGTTAGACCACGTAATGTTACGAACGCAGCCGACACTTGGCGTGTTAGTAAGTCATGCCAGACAGGGTGCGGGCAGTCAGCGTGACTGCAGCCTTTGCGTGATGACTCACCAATCACGGGTTTCTCAAGTGGCGCTAACGCCCCCTACAGCCTAACAAAATTCACATTCCAAAGACCGCATTTGTTCTTGTTAAAATATTTACAGCATAAAAGCACTGTAAAATCGTAATTACACATGTGATATCCCGCACAAATGGAGCAGTAATATTTGCCACATCAGCTGACTTCAAAACACTTCCACAATCGCCAATTATTTTCAAATGCCCTGAACTGCAAATCGGATCAAATTTGAAATTTAAATTTATTGACGAAAATAAACAGAATTTGTCTAAAAACCTTGAACCGAAATAAGTGTCTTGCAATTTCGCCTGATTTTTACCTACTCAACTTTCCTGAGCACAGTTTTAAAACTTCAGTTGGACATTGTACCGATTAGGTCATTTGTGTTTTACGTCCCTCTCATGTAAAGATTGTTCGTGGGTTCTCAAATTTCGACCCTCAAAAATTTTCGATCAGGGCTTCTCATTTTTTATCGGCCTACCCGAACTCTAGTAGGTGCGATAAAATTCAAATTTAATTTGCCAAGGTTTATGCAAATGTCGTTCGCAAAATTTTACAAATAGACTACCCATAATTTGTCAAAAGTCACATAAATCACAGCTAGTTGTGGCGGTGGAACTTCATATGTAAACTTACTCTCTGAAATCATGAGCCGTCTTGGTTTCGAGTGCATTCAGAGGATGCAATAGTTTATATTTCATAAGTCGATTTTTTGAAGGGGTCAAGCTCTTCACTCGATGTGCTCTTTTAATTGATTCGCTTTATGTTTTAGATACTTTGCGGGGTATCTTAATCTCTATAACAGGTAGTAAATGATGCAATTTTTCTTGAGTATTAAAGCTCCAAAACCAAGAATAGTTCAAAATCTGTATAGATAGGATCAAACTCTGAACGATAGCTAAGTTTACAAGTTTCTATAGATTCACATTTCAGTAAAGGTGCCTCAAACGCAACACCGTTGTTTACTATAACCAAAATAGCAACTTATTTCGTTGCATTTTAGTCTATTTATTAGTTAATTTGTGTATCATTTTATTATTTGTTTTGGCAACAGTAGTTTATGTCGCCCCACTCATTAATCCCTACAACCTGCATGTTTTCCTACAATAATGGTGGTTATGGGCGGGAAATTAGGATACGCAGTGGAATATACTTTAATAAATGTGATATGCATTTTTATGGTACTGCATTTAGAAGTGTTGTTGATTTATATCTGCAGATTTTCCCTATCTGTATTATCATTTAACTTATCGCGGAAAACCCCGACTGTCAAATTGCAGGTTTCTTTAATTTCCCGAAAAATTAAAATGGTGGTCAGGAGGTCGTCTACTTCAACTAACCTGTGGTCCAACTTACCGTTCTGGAGTTAGATTAGTATTAATAGTGCTGAAAATTCGATTTGCAGGTCGTAGATCAGAAGAAAGGGGGCGTTCACCGGGAGAGGTTTATTACAAGTCTGACGTTTCGGGTAGTGGTCTTGTTTACCCATCTTCAGAGAATGGATACT
>JAYGXS010000003.1:32086505-32151897 GCA_036362985.1 Ligula intestinalis
TTTGTTTGTGTTGTCCGACCAGCTGGTGTTCAGGGTTATGCTTGGCTGATGAAGGCTAATAAGCCCGAAACAGTTCTGTATCAAGTTACCCCCAGATGCTGTCATACCCCACTTACTGATATACATATATATATATATTCACTCAGAAATGTGCGAACACCGATCGAATAGGCTTCTGAACCAAACAAATTTCATGTGGTGGTCAGAGGTCCCCAACGTGTGACCGCCTGCCAGGCCGATTCCGGCCAAGTCAGAATAGCAGTAATGGGGTATGAGAGCGTCTGGGGGTAACTTGAAACAGAAATGTTTTGGGCTTATTAGCCTTCATCAGCCAAGCATAACATTCAACACCAGCTCGAAACAATTCTGTATCAAGCTACCCCCAGAAGCTGTCATACCTCCCTTACTGCTTTATATATAGGTGGTTAGAAATTCATACCGAACCAGAAAGTTTGCGTGAAAAACATTTACCCCACCCACCCGTCCTGCTTTAACGAAATAAAAAACTTAAAAAAATGCATGTGTTTATTTATAAAGTTTTATTTATCAGCTAAGAACTGATGTTTTTAGCGAAGACCGTCAAATCACAAAGCAACTTTGTGACAGATAAATTATATGAGGCCTTATATATCGGATAACAGTGAAGAACAATGAGATGTAAAAACAAGGCTCTTTTTACTCTGTAGAAAAAAGGTATTTATAGAAAATCCTTTCCTAGTCAGGTGCTTTGACTGAAAACTCATCCGCCCCCTTCTCCCGAACTGCGGATGTGCACAACTCCCTAGGATGGGCCCGTCAGGAAACGTGACAGTTAGACTACCAAAATGATGCATAACCAGCTCCAAGAAGAGCGGGACCCGAGGACAACTTCAGCTGTTCTCTCTCGTCACACCCTGGTGGCCTCCAAAAGAACAGAAACCTGTCATGACACGTCAAACCGTTTCCTGGTCATGGGAGAATGACCACGTCATCCATGGGTCTCTACTGTTGGCTATCAAAAGCAACCATGCTGTTTATTTCCTGGGCTATTTAATGGCTATTGGCGCGCGAACGAGTTTTCTCTTGAATTGCACTGTGAATGTTGCCTACCCTTGGTACAAATCAACAGGTCAAGTCAAGTTGAGCGATGATACCCACGTGAGCATTCAAGAAGTCAACTTTTGAGAGCGATCGTTTTGATTTTCGTAGTCACACAACTAAAATAATGTAAGGGGATAGAATTATATCAATTTAAGCATCGAATCAACAGTAAGTATGGCAAGAAGGTTTTCGTAGCTTAAAGGGAAAAATTATGCTCATATCAAATGGCCAGATGGGCTCCGACAATTAGTTCATGTCGGTACGTAATCCCTGTTTTGTGATGCGGTAGGAGGCGTGAGGACGTATTCTACAGATACTTAAGCTTCCTTGGCCGAAGACCAACTCGTCATACGTCCTTATAGCTCCTATCACATCGCGGGACAGCGAAAACACGGTGATAGGAACTAATTGCCGGACTCCTTCTATCCCTGATATGAGTATAATCTGACCCTTTTATCTATGAACACCTTCTCCCCTTACTTACTGTTTATTGGCTGAGTAAACGTATGCCACTCTACCTCGCATTATTGTGATTGTCTGATGACGAAAATTTTGAAACGTACGTTCGCCAGACCTGCATTCTTGAATACTCACATGGATATCATCGCTCAACTTGACTTAGCACTTTGATTTGTACCAACAGTTCGAAACATTCCTTGTCAGCAGCCGCACTGTACTTATTAATGGTTGTAGTATGCGAAAAAGAAACTGTAGTAGTAGCCGCAGTAGTAGATGGTGATAATATCATGTCGACAGAACTAGCCGATTTGTGGCTGCTGCTACGGCTGAAAAGTAAGCCCCAAATAAGTTTGGTAAGAGTGAATCTTGTAAGCGATAAGTGCATGCCAATGCATAAAAGCTTATATTTCCGATCGAAACCGGCCAGACAACGAGCCCGTGGCTCAAGAGTTAAAGCGGATACCTACTCAATAGATCACGGGTTCCTGCCTCGGGTGGCCCCCCACCTGGTGGCTCGACAAAGAGAAAGTTTCCTGAATTAGAAAGCGGAAGATTCTATCCACCCCTCCCCCACCCCCCTACCCGCTCCTTCAGCAAGTAATTTTAAGGGTCCGAGAAACTGCCAAATAGCAGCCGAGGCCACCCTTAGAATAACGTCACAATAATGCTTGAGAGGGTGTCTGAGTTCGCAGTCCGTATACAGCCATGAATGAAGACACTTCCTGCTAGACTGTTTTGCAGACTACCGAGTCCACCAACCTTTCCAGAAGGTCGCTCCGCTATTCAAACCCCTGGTACCATTTCCCTCAGAATCCACATTCTTTTCGTCACGTTAGTGTCTGTTAGCATAGTAAATTTGGTCTGTGTAAGTAATCAGTTTATTGGGAGGGTGCCTTACCGCAGTTCCCTAAACGGACTCAGATGCAAAGTAGATAAGTTTGGAACAGAAGGATAAAACAACCAGACCCTCACCTTATCTCGACCTCAGTCAGTTTTTGCTGAATTAATCCGTAAAATGAAACGTTTTGCCCCTTGCCTGACCCGTTGATGGAAGTTTTTAGCTCGCATCCAGTATGACGACAACTCGAATATCGGCTTCGACAATATCTACCCGTGAAGAGCACAATTGGGTGGTAAAGAAAGGTTAATTGCAATTGATTATCATGACAATATACTTGTAATGCACTTATTTCGCTCGCTGTTCCACTTCCCCGCCTAGGGGCCGGTGTCAAGACAGAGTCAAAAAGACCCGAGGCGGGTAGAGGAACGCAGGGCTGGTGCAACCGGAACCATGCCAATATAACTAAGGACAGAATGTGGGATCTAAGAGTACAAAGGTTTCCATTGTATAGGGAAAATAAATCGCCTTGGCTCAGCTGTTACATATTGGAACTCCTGATACTTCACTATGGTCCATAATTGGCAAGCCAAGGTGTCCGCTTGTTGGTAAGTTGGTGGGGCTGAGTGCGTTCAAGTGAAATTGGACAGCTGATGTTGGCTGAGTAAATGATGTTTTTTAGGTGCGAAAAGCGCATGAGACATGCCAAAGGTAGCTATCGCTTTAAAGGTCTTACGATTAGTTTAAGCATGATGGTCATGAGGTTCATGCAGAGCCGGATGATCTGAACTCTGAGGGCTTGTGCCCTTAGCCGAGTCCAGGGCGAAGGAAAGGTAGCAAAGGGCGTCAAGCACTTCGCTCTGTGCGTTACAGCATCAACATCAGCATTTAGTAGTGAAAGGCGGTACGTATCGGGGACAAACAAGGATTTTCACCCCACGCATACACTGGCATAAGTCTTTATGACCTGGTCTGTCATTATAGTGTCACTCTCGCTTTTAAATCAATTAAGATGCGCATTCATCTCCCGCCCTTAAGATTATGCGCTGAGAATTTGCCGCAGTTGGTTGTGTCGGCAAGAAAGTTCCCGAAATCACAAATCAGGTAAGATAAAATTGGTAGGAACAGCTTTAATATAAGATGAACTTTACCAAAGCTGTGTGAAAGGCCAGCTACCAGTTACATCTGCACGCCAGGTGTGTCTTTGACATTGTGTGCTGTTGTGTAGCTTTGGCTCCAGGATGAGTGCTCTGTCGTCTGCCGCCAATCAAATGAAGTGGAGGTATCGATTGCCTTCTAGCTTACATGCTCATCAGGCGGCAAATCAATCGATAACGTTAGAAAGGCAGATAGCGCATGGAATGGATAATTTTTCACATGTAAATATAATTCATCGCAGTAGCTCTGGGCGCGCAGATTCTCGCAAATTTTCCTGGACAGGGTAATGAGGCACACGAGGAAGTTGGGGGTGACCAGAACTTCCAGTGCCGGCGAGTGTCGAATAATGATCATGTTAGCATCTAAAAAGAATGATTAAATAGCGGCGATTAACAACTGCGATGCGGACTGATAAGCAATTATCGTGTGAACTACAGCCCTCCTCCCCCTTTACGGTGATCCCGAAAACTGCTAAGAATAGTAAGCCTGTAGTGGTATGACAACTGCGACCCCTGAACTGCCATCACCCTTATCTGCGACAGCTTCACATTATGGGTTCGAGGGAGATTCCTAAGTGTCAGGCTACCAAACCACTTTCTTCGGCCCACACATCTTATTGTTGTCAACTACTTCCTGAAACGTGTCGTTTCGTTTTTTCGAAAATGCACGTTTTGTTTACCCTGAAAACGTTTACCAACCTAGACAAATGAAAGGATAAATTTGATTTGAAAAAGATGGTGAGTAAATTGCCAGACAAAAGTTAGACGTAGGGCAAAGATCTGAGTCTCGTAAGTTACGGTTGGCAATCTGCAACCAAAGAAAGAACTGTGCAGTGTGAGCGCATCGCAATGGAGCCAGAAAACGGATGTCAGCGAAAGACGGGTGTCAGGCTGCTAAGCAGTTGTGCCGACCGCAGCATCTGAAACACCTAGAGTAAACTTCATACCTGATGAAATTTCGACCGAAATGCTCAAATGTTTTTTTCCGATTTGAAAATAGCAATAAATAATGGTTTCAATATTGGTTACCTTGTAACTTCGACTCAATATAGTTCAGTCCCATCGGAATGGTGGCTTTTGAAGGAACGTATTTTTGACCACTTACAGGAATTGAAATATGCGGAAAAAATGGGTACCTTAGTAGATGACATTTTTTCTCATTGATTTCAACTGCTCTTATAAGTTCAAATATATATTGTACAGAAAATAAATACACAAAACTATTCTTTCTTTTACTTTTTTCCACGTCTCAGGTCTATATTTATTTTCGGTAAATATCCCCATTTTTAACTTGAAAAGTCAATTTTTTAGGCAAAGCATGCTTTTCGGCAACTCTTCTTCAAAGCCTTCACATTGCAAACAAGGACATTTTGAACAGGTACAAAAATCAATGATTTCTGATTTTTGCGCCATTTGGCCATTGCGGACTTTTTTCACTCTGCGCAAATGGCTAGGGTTGATATGATATCGTCTTCTGGCGTCAGTGTCGGCCACGGGAGGGAGAGGGCTTGATTCAGAATTTTCTGGCAGCACAATACTGGATTCGTTAGGCGTATAGCCACGGCTTCTGCTGTTGCCAGCATCCTTTGGCGTAGGCCTTTGGAGAGGTTGGTTAGTGTCCTGTGGACAACCTGAAAGGCTTCACTAGTATCGACTCGATGATTTGTATAAACCAGGTGGGCGAGAATCGAGCTTGAAATCGATTTAGTTTTGCCTTTACCTAACCAGGCCAGTACGTGTTCCCGTACTCTCTTTTCCAAGCGCCCCGTTGTTCAGCCGATGTATTCCGCTCCACAGGAGCAAGTAAAGGAGTAAATACACATGGATGTGGATTTCAACGGGAGCCTGTCTTTACCTATTAATCGTAAGAGTGGAGAGTTCGTGAAAAGCACACGTAAGTTTGCTGTTGGTAAAGTGTTTGTGATGGCAGTCTTCAGTCGTCGCCTTACCAGCTCGCTGGTTGCGTCTTCTTAGAAGGGTAGTCTCATGAATATGTCCTACTTTTCTGCAGTTAAGGAAGTACGATTATTGGTGCGTTCGTCAATATTCTTGAGGAAAAACCTTTCTGGGTATCCGTTTTCAAGAAGAGTGTTCTGCAGCTGGTGGAGTTCTGATTCGACAGTTTCAGGAGAGCAGATCCGTCGTACTCTAGCTGCTAATCCATAGACTAAATTTTGTCTTATATTTAGGGGAACAAAGCCGTTAAAGTAGGTGTATTGTCCCGTCCAGGTTTTCTTACGGAATACGCAGGATCGATCCATCATTTTGCCTTCGCAGAAGGACATCAAGGAACGCAATTTCATCATTAACCTCAGTTTCTGCTGAAAACCTGAGCGCTGGATGCACGCTTTTAAACTTCCTGACCATGGCGTCAGTGTCAGCGTTGGAGTCTATCAGACAGAAGATGTCATCTACATCAAGACCGTAGAATGCAGGGTCATTGATGGTGTCTCTTAGGCTCGTTCTCTTGATCTTGCCCGTAAAGACATTTGCGACAAATGGGCCAAGTGCTGAGCCCATCGCCACTCTATCTATCTGTCTGTAGCTATTTGAAGTGAGTAGGCCTCGATCAAATCCACTGGTCGAAAAGCTTTTACCAACAAAGAAGCCACCATGAAAGACTTCACGTCATGCCGACTGTGGTGGGAAATATTCAGTCATTTTGTTGGCATAGGCCGAGCTAGGCTGATTTATGGATGGGAATGAGCTGGTGTTACATGTTGGTTGGCAATCGACCACTGGAAGGTGTTTACCGATTAGCATAAGGAAATTGAAATTTCAGTTTTTCATATACTAGCATTTATTGACCCGTGCTATTCCAACCTCCAGCAATTCAGTGGTACAAACGTTTGCGAGAATTTTTGGATGACTCCAGATAAAGTATGCCTTAATGCCAGTAGTCAGTTGCTGAATTAGCTTCGTCCTTCAACCAAAATCAGTGCGTGACCTCATTAAATGTCAAGCGAAAAACCGAAATTTGTTTTTGGCCAAGAAAGCTTGTTTAAACTGAGTAGTAACATTGATCAACCTACAGCCAAATCTCATCGTATTTCAGATACACCAGATACCGGTTTTGAATGCATTTCTTTTCGTTTCACTACAATACGTTTTTGAATAAAATATGACTATTTAAGTAGTTTGCATTTTATATATGCTTTCTATGTTATATATTTGACTTTAAGTGTGGTGAAAAACAACAAAAATGCGTATACTGCTTAAGTTTTCATTTTTGACCGTATTTATTTTTCGCAGGTGGTTTAAACTAATTTTTTAAGGCTGATATCCTGGCGTATTTTAAGTATTATGGAAATGTGTCGCACTGCAATTGAGGTCATAAAATCCCGTAAATACACTTTCATCACTGAAAAGGCTTTATCAACTTTCCTTTTAAATTTGATGCACTCGATCTCTGGCTGTAAACTGGGGAAGAAGAAAATAACGTGAGAGGTAAGAATACAGAGAGGAGGAAAATTCGGCCCTTTTCTTAGTAAAAGTTTCTTAATTCATTAATCCCGCGATACCGAATTTGAGGGTTAGCCAAAATAACGCGATGTAAAACATAAAGTGATGATAATTCTGGGCATAGCTGAGGAAAGTGGTTTAGCGTAACGTTGGGTAAAAGGAGCTGTGCGAATCAAAGGATAGATATAGAGGGGTTATTGTGGAAAAGAGCTCTATTCACCTAGTTTCTATCCAACCCGACAGGCTCATAATTAGGCAGTCAATTCAAGGTTTTTTCAGATATCTTACCTGCGTCTGTTTTTTCTCTATATATTTACCCAAACGGCCGACATATTGAAAAATAGGAGTCTGAAGAGCCAAAACAGGGGACTAACTCCCGAACCGAGTAGCAGAGACGGCACTAGATGAAAGTATTGGACGAAGTGAGGAGACATAACATTTATAGGATGCTGCTCCCGTATTCACTGTGATGTTCATGTTTGACGTGATAATGGCTTAGTCGCCTACATACTTGTCATTAATGGCCACGGTTTTATCGTTGGTGTTTCTGGGAACTACGCAGTACTATAGGTTGTTAGTAATGTTTTTAAAAGCATTGTTTAGTAGCGCATTTGCAGCTGACTGGGCAAATCCTAGGCGCCATCTTGGGGAGGGGGAGGTAGTTTGTGCCGTCTGTTGATTAACGGACGGCCAGGAAATAACCACCCAGGCGAGTAATGACTCATGCAGTCACTACTCCTCGTGGGGTGTTATCATTCGCTGAACATACAGTTTGGATCTAGTCATGTTGAGAGAAAAAAACTAAACCGGATCATGCAAGTTCTGTCATTCGTGTTACAAGAAACCTCCCAGTTTCCTCGGCACAACTGCTTTATCTGCAAATATCTACTTTACATTCAACCTTTCTACCCGCATTTTAAGGTGCTTGCGATCCTTTTGGTTGCCTCCAGTCTTTGAGCGATCCTCACTTTTAGAGGCATGGGAAGATTACTGACAGCTTTCGAGATGGTTTTGATGCACGGGTGCAAGAAAACGCTTCCTTTATGCACCCACGAACGGCCTTGGACTTTGCCGAGTTATCTACCAGTTAATTAAACTATGTCTTAAAGTGCCGATGATGGGCGCCTGTGCAAATACGATCATGGCTGTTTGGGTTATTTACACTGAACATTAAAGAGTTAATAAGCTCTACTGTTGCAGAGTGCTGCAATCTTTGTGACAGTCTAAGACACAAAAGACTGACGAACATTACCGACAGGGACAATGGAGACTAGGAAAGCTATTTCGGGCTTATAAACCGTCGCCAGCTAGTCATACCCAACTCAAGTGTTACCGCAGGAATTGGTTCGCCACTCGAGTTTCGAACCTGCGAGCTTGTTAGTTGGAAGAAAAGCGCTCTAACTGATCGGTGTCTGCAAAATCTGCGACTGTATATTCCGATCAAAAAGATGAGAAGACAGCGAACCTGTGGCGCAGCGGTTACAGCGCTGGACTTCTAAATAACAAGTGCGCGGGCTCGAAATTCGAGCAGCGCATCAATTGCTGGGGCAACACTTGAATGGGGTATAAAAAACTGTTGGTGGCTAACAAGCCAGAAATGGCCATCCTAGTCTCCCATATCTGTGTCGGTAATTTTCTTCTGCCTATATCATTAGCTGCCTTGCAACGTAGGCTCGAGTGTGAGCTCCAAAGGCAAAGTGGACGGACGAGTATGTCCTCTAACTGATTTCTGTACCCATATCTGCCAAATAAAAGACTGTCAGTTAATTGTTCTCTTAGTTCTGCGTATTTAATGGTATAAATGGGAAGATGGCGTTGAATGGGCTTTGACTTTAAACTAACTAACCCAGGCCCGAAGACCGGTACTTTTAACCGTTGCAAAATCACCTGCTCTTGGATTTTTCCGTAAAAGTTGAAGCCTACTTTGAGATGAAGAACCAAGAGGTTGAAGATTTTGAATTTCCCGGAGGATTTCTTGTTTGACCTTGTTTGCTCTGCTGAAGTAATTCACGAATTTAAATTGCAGTATTCCAGAAAAAATGACATAAAAAGATGTTGTGAACTCGCTAGGCAGAGTACTGATATGTCACACATTTCTACACGCCCGGCGTAACACACCCGTTCTGTTCATTGAAGCAGTAATCACCTAAGCGAAAACATACCCCCCACCTCCATGGTTAAGATAAGCCTCCGGTGCGTCTAATGCCCTACTACCGCGGTCATATCCCTCCTGCATACATACCGGGGACATTCTGTGATCTACGAGGCCAATAACTTTCTTGTTCCAGCGATCGCATTTTTTATCCTTCATTGCTTTTTGGAGTTCGTCTGCGTTCTACTGTCATCAGCAAATGAAGGATCTGGACATGGAAGACGGAGCCATTTTCTGAAGCGACGCTGACGCTAGAATTGCTTTCACCACAGCGAAGCATCTCCTCAGCAATCTGACCTCTTCTTCTCTGTTTCACCATTAGCAGCGCCTGCTGCCCTAAGGTGGCAAGTAGCGGCAACGTGAATAAGACATTTTGCAAGCATCTTCTTCGAAGGCAGACCATTTGGCTCTCGTAGTTAAACCTGAACGTCTGCCTAGGTCACATCAAATATACTCCACCTCAACAACTAACATCATCTATAGCATTATTGTTCCGCGTTCGATCTAGAGCAGTCCAGAGCAGTCTCCTAGATTTTCCAACATGTTTGCCTTGCCTGTAATTGCAACAAATAATTGGGGGTACCATGACTGGAAGAGCTATGATTCATTGGATCCGGCACAGATGGTTAACTTTACTATTATGTGAAACGGATCAACTGCTCTGGAAGCGAATATTTAAATAAAGGAAAGCAGATAGAATGTGTAACATCAGTTCCCGTCTACGCGACGCAAACTAAAAGTTAAGTTTTCCGAGAACAAAATGCTTGCGAAGAATAACAATTGCGTGAGTCGTGACCTGTCTAAGTTTTACTAACTAAATGCTATAAATACTGCACCGTTTGACTTCAGTGTGACTTTGTCCTAGATAAAACTAAATCTTTAGACCAATAAACTTTTTTCCAGCGGTCTTATCCTCTTCTTTTCGAAGAGTAGGTGATGGTGTGGTGATGGTGTTTTCGAGTCTGCACTGATAAGACTAACAGGCCAAAACAGCTGCTTACTCAGTATTCAAGCGTCCTTGAGAGGTACACTGCGTCAGTGGAGAAAGCCTTCATCTTAGCCTGTGTGAAGGTGATATAATCGAGACAGCCATGTTTAATGAGTGCATACAGGCACGTGCGCCAAGCGCTGGTCTATTGGCGTCACTGTACATACCTTTTTCCATCAAACCGCCAAGTAACTGCTTTGAATTTCACATGCATTCGTGTTGCTACGAAGCTTGTTTTGCATGACAAAGAAGGTCAGTGACGGTTTACAACGTTCGACCGGTAAGGTTGTGATTTGTCTTAACTCACTCCCATGGAGCAGCTTCCGTTGGAGCGAGAGAGAGAGAGAATGAAAGAAAGATAAATCGTTTTTCCAAGGAGATACAAGAACGTATGCCAACAACACTATAGTACAGACACTGACCACAGATCTAACTGTAGATTTTTGTTACATTTACAATGACCGATCGCAGTAACTGTCGACCAAAATTTTGAAATGCATTTTCGATGGGAAAAGATTACTTAAGTGAGGATTGTAATGCTACTCATCCTGCAGCAAAATCCAAAGCTATGTCAAACTTGGCGCGAGGTCAACTCTTTAATTTACGTCCTTTTGGGGGCTTGCAAAGACAGCAGCCGATAAATAAGCGCTACACATATATAATGCACTTTCTATTGATTCTTGGTTCTCCTATAATCCTGAGCTCTGTGGTCTTTCAGAAGTAAGTTCTCTTAAAGGAACTTAAAATTCAGGGAATTATTGAGAAGTCACTAAGTAAATCTGTCGAACTAAATTCAGTTATCCAGCCCATGCAAACCTGACATAGGCAGTCAATTATAAAGGCTGTCATAAGTGTGGTTGCTAGAACGATGCTATCATGCAAAATGTCATCATAATGCAAGTACGCCTGGATGGCAGCCTTTTGGTCACCGGTAAAAACCACGCTCGAAAAACGCACAACTTAAGCATTACGCTTTGTTTTATTGATTTCCACTGCGACTATAAATTCAAATACTTTTTTTAAAACGTGCTTATAAGCATTATTTATTGTACACATTTGGAAGTAAATCACGTGTCTTTCAACTCTATCATTGAAAGGAAGGGTATGTTTAGGTATGAATGTTCTGACTTCCGATTATTTTTGAACCCTAACTGCCTTTGCGTTTAGGATTTGACAGCTATAAGATGTATGCTTTTCGTGTCAGGATTTGCTTCGATTGATCTATTTCAGTGGGAAAATACCACTGAGTGCCCAAAAAATTTTAAATGCTTGCAAAGAAGCATTAAAAAGCGTTCAAATAAGGTGTGCTTTAAATGGAAATTTTAATAACTCCCACAAATGGAATATTTTAGAATAAAAGGCAATCTTGCTTCGAGCATATGATTTGTTGGAACCTTGCTTGCTGTGGAAGGGCATAACCATTACGTTTGTTGTATGTTTCAATAAAATATCTAAAAAGTCATTTTTTTGCCGTGTGCGGTGTCTGTAAATAGCCAAAAAGACGTGTATTTGGAATCTTTCAGCACGGTGTATGTGACATATTATTGGTTGTGGTCTACGATTAACCCCACTCCCATTACTAATGTTTTCTAATCGAAAAATATTTCAGAATTTCTGTTGCCATTTTAGGGGATCTGTCACTGCTTTTATTGTCCTTCATCGTCTTTAGCTTTTTCGGTTCATTTCCAACCGATTTGACAACTGATTTGTAAAACAAAATTAAGTAGGATTGTAACATTGATTACCCTGCGGCCTAATCTTCAAATATTTCAAGTATGACAGGATCTCAGCTTTTGAACGAACTCCCTTATATCCGCTTTTCTTTAAAAATTTGCTGCTTAAGAAGCGTGCATTTTTCTTATGAATGTTTGACGCTCTTCTAGATGCAAATATATTTTATCAAAACATGCACCAAAGCCTTCTTTATTGTTCTCATTTTGTAGGAACTTATGTCTCCTTTGAATGGTATACTTGAAGAAAGCATATCTTTTGATTTTTAAAAGGCTTCTGTTTATGAGATGTGTTGAGACTGTTAAATACTCACTTAAATAAAATCGTTTTCATCAATTTATTATTGTCACCCATAAGGAATACAAAATTTTATAAGAACTATGTGACCTCTGGTTCATGGCGTAGAGAACTGTGGGGTTTTTCTGTGGCAGATTGCATAGAGCATGTAATTTGGAAATCATGAACGCAAGTGTGCGACTGAGAGGGGGGACAAAATTATTCGGCAATTAAGAGGATTTTTGCTCCCGTGAGATACCCTTTCTTTGAGCATAACTGTAAAGGAACCGGGATTTCTTGCAAAATGAGCACATAAAATGATAGTTCGCTGCAGGTTTTGCGTAAAATATATTCCTATTTTTAGGATCCTTGAAAATCAACGAGAAAAAAATGAATTTTGAAGCAATTTTTTCCGGGTACCAATTCAATATAGGCATAAGCAGCCGAATTTATTGGTTCCAACAATTTGCGCGATGGCTTATTAATTATGGAAACGATCATCGGCATAAAAGCACAAAATTTGAATGAGCCCAAAAATCAATATAGTAGAGCAATGTCATTGTTTACTGCAGAACACAATCAATGACAAACCTGCCTTCAAACCTCAGTACAGAAAAGACAACATTGGGAAGGAGGGTAACACAAATCACAGTCGTGACTAAATTTCGGCTCGAGATAATCAGGGCAATTTGGTATTGACCACTTGCATAGGCCATCTTTCTCCCGCCGTATATAGACTGATCTCATGTAGCGCAAACTACGTTCCCGAACCAGTAGTTGGAGTCTTTGTAATCGAAGACCTTGGTACTCAAGTTGCTTGCTTGAAAAGCTAATTAGGCAAATACTCAGCATCTATGGCTGCCAGTTGCCACTGCCTATGGCCAATGTACTTGCATCTACAAGTGCACTTGAATTTCATATACACAACTTTGGCTGGCGTGCAACAGCAAAGCATTTTTTGCACCGTTTATTGAAAGGCTTTTATTAGGACTGGGGAAGACGAGTTCAGTTTCACTGTTCCTCCTTCCTATCGTGCAGCCATTCTTTTCGGCAGATTGCTTTTTGCAGACGGTCAGAAAGAGGTTGACTCGAACAGTTGGCATACTGCCGCGACTAAAATATTTTGAGATTAAATGTATGATAATCAATTTTACAACCCCTGCTTAATTACGTTGTTCGAATAAAAAGTAGATTTGGGAATTTTGGTCGAAATTTTGTGAGATTGGGTATCTATTTTAGGTGCAGTTGTCAGCTAATGTCTTGGCATTTTTCAAGCCACTTGTTTGAATTGAACTCGACCAAATTTACTTAATTCGCTGGATGGGTTTTATATGTAGCCACAGAACCACTATGTCACCAACCATTGAAATTGGCATGAGAATGGCTACCTACCTGGTCCTGTCTCTCAGAAAATGACTTATCGAGCCCTCCAGAACACCACACTGGGTATTTTGATTAAATCCACGACTCACGGTGAGCCTCGTAGCTCAGTGGTAGAGCGTTGGCTTAACCAAAGCCTTCACTGCTGTGTGGGTTCGACTCCCACAGTAGCCGCGATCTTTTCACAATTGGGTCAAATGAATTGATGGGAGCTGTCGAAGGTTATCGGGCATTGCCTGAATGGATAATAAAGGTCAATTATTGGACACTAAAGTTATACCTTACTTCAGTTCCCCTCACCTTGAATGTGAGGTTGTCTATTCCGTTCCTCTAATTTACTAGTTCTACCTACAGTGAGTGAATAATTTTCTTCGTTACTCTTACCTGCAACACGTTTGTGTGCATGAATTGACTGAAATCATTACTTTTGCCTAAATGACGTTGCTATGGAGCCAAATATATTGTTCCCTGACGTACAAAGACAACATGTAGAAAAAGAGAGAATAGCTTTTTTGTTTTAATTGACATGAGAAAGAGTTTTGCCGTGATGTTTGGGGTGTGAACGCGACTGAGTTGTGTGCTTCTGTGCTTCTTTTCTCTGTTACATTTACGGATGAAGGTGAGCCAGAGGGCAAAATTATACTGACTGACGATCCCCAGTAATATTGTTGCGGTTTTCTTCCGTTCCCATTACCCACTGAACAGTATCCAACCCATGGTACTCTCTTGGCCCCTTGTACACTACGGAACGTGTTTATACACTGTTTCCGACCATCATACCTTTCTAAGTCTCAGTATTTCTCCTTTGGTTTTATTGTTGAGCGGTTTTCTATATAAACCGGGAGAACAAAACATCAAACTTCAGGGAATAAGGAGTTTTCCGCGCGCACAGTCTGTTCAACGCCACACACGGTGTCCAAGTTTCAACCCGCCTGTTCCTCAGATTCGACAAGTGGCTTGCACGCTAAAAAAGAAAATTCGCGAGACTTTGCGTCATTGAGTGCTCGACAAGCAAAGGATTTGACCTTGAGAGCTGAGAATCGTACTTTGCCCCTTACTAGCGATAAGTTTATCGAGAATAATTCACCACCTCGTGTATTTTATCCGGTATATTTTCTAAGCCTTTGAAGTTGGTACTGGTCGAATATTGGCCATCCAATCGAGCATTTACTAGTTTGCATGTGAACTCACTTTCCTCCATAAGCCTGTTGATCAAATCAGGTCCTGATTTAACCGTCCAGCACGTTGGGAATAACAGTTGACAGCTCGTAATATGTTGCTACTGGAAGAGGTTGTCAGTCTGAAAGCTGCTTTTCAAAAGCTTGTGATGACATCTACTGGTTGAGAGACAGACATTTGTTACAAGGCAGGACTGATTAGAATAACTGAGGATGGTAGTTATCTAGGCCTCTATGTTAGTATATTAGTCCATGCGCGACTGGCTGTGTAGACTCGAGCCTCGTGTCAAAGCAACAAAGTCTGCTTTGTCCTGTAACAGGCGCAAACAGCATGTGACACGGTCGTCCCGATCGCCTCGGAGAGACCTCAAATTGCAGGACGTTGAACGCATTCACGATGAGCCAAATTAAGCAACAACCTTTCCGTAGCAGCACCACTAAGGATACGTGTCCTTCTGCGCCGTGCCCCAGCGCCTCGTTTTTATGCCGCCAAGTCTGGATGCAGTGCTCCAAATATAGCAAACCACTGATTAAAAAAACGATTCATGGGGATTTCGATGCGGATACGTTATCAGCTACCTTCGATATAGTGACACGACCAGTTTGGGCTTAGTGGCAAGTGATGACGCTTTGGCAACCCCTTCCCCCCTCCTTCCCCTATCACCATAAGAGAGCGCGAACTGCACTCGCAAAAGGCTAATCTAAGGACTATTTCAGTTAGCCCCGATCGGCGAAGGAAAGAACGCAAAGATTAGCCATCTGGCAAAGTTACCTTCTATCCATCAAGTGAAACGGTTTGCTTCCCAATCAGCAGAGTTTCCAAATTAAGACAGCTGATGACCTAAGCAGCCCAGACTGAATGAAGGGCGCATAAAAAGGTGTACCAGAGGTTAAAGCAGCTGCTAGGTCGTTAGCTTAAAAACACATCTCCATCCGATTCTCCGATGTGGTGTATGGAAAAAGAGTCCCTTAATTGGTCAGGTTAGGCGTCGGCTACTCTTCTGCAGCCCAATTTAACCCTGCCAACCATTGCCGCCCGTAGTCTTTTCCAACAGATCGGAGCTTCTGACAGTCAGTTGACAGAAAAAGTTCACGCCGCGACTGTGACAACGTCAACGTTGGTGGAGACCATTTTTAGCGCGGGCACGGCCACGCAGCTTCCGGCCGTCGGCCCTCTGGAGAGGACAGTGGAAACGCTTAGGAGGCACACGGGTGACTTGACACACCTCATGGAGGCGTCCGCGAGGGTGCGGAAAATTCAAACATCCACTAGCAACTGATCGGTACAATGAATTGACACATGGGCATCAGGCACAGCTAGCTCCTCGACAGACTAACTCGACACTACGCTCTGACGGTGGAAGTGCGAATGCTTTTGAAAGGTCAGCATAAATAGACCTTGATCTCAGAAATTGCCCCGTCTTCTTCTTCCTATTTCTAGGAAGATGAAGGCAATGATACAACTGGACCTCGAATATTTTTGCATATTAAATTCAAGGTTTCCAAACTGCCTGCTGTGTACAACCTACGTAAGGAAAAGTTCAGCGGACGCTTCACGTTTTACGTTCAGCTTAACTGTAGCATATAAAGTTGATTTTCATTCAGATGGACACGCAGGCATCAGACACAGCTAGCAGCTAGACAGACTCACTGGACACTACGCTCTGAGGATGAAAATGAGAATACTTTTGAAAGTTCAGCATAAATAGACCTGGGTCTCAGAAACTGCCCAATCTTCTTCTTCCTTTTTCGGTAGTGATGAAAACCTTGAAGTTAGTTCAAAACTATTCTGTACTTGAGAAATATTCTTAAAATCTTAAAATACCGTTCCCTTTAGTAAAATATTTGAAGACGAAATAATTTCCTACAAAACGAGCACAATAAAGAATAATGTTGTGAATTTTTTTGATAAAATATATTTGAATTTATAAGAGCTTCTAAAAACAAGAAGATAATTTTCCTACCTTTTCAAAAGGAAGCTCTTTTAAAAGCCGGGATTCTTTCATGACCGAAAGGGCTTGAGAATATTTTGCACAATGATCAGTATTACAACATTACTTAATACCGCTTTGCGAGCGATTGTCAATCATTCGCAAGGTTCAGAATTTTGCATGAAATACCGGCCGTACTGTATAACAGTAAAGCTGAATGGTAATAGCCATGGAAGATGTGAAGCTTTCACCGTACAGGCGTCTGAACCCCATGTTAACGTTAAATTCATCCTCCTGAATTAGATGCTGTTAACCCTTAGCTAAGCAATCGGGTTGATCCTGGCTGGCCTATTGTCGGGGCCACATCGGGTTATCAAAGCCTACTCCTTAACGATCTTCTGTAGTCACTAATAGTCTGAATGTTTTATGAATAATTTACATCGGTGGATACATTTGGCAATTAAGTATAAATGGCACTGCAAACGGCTAGTTCGATACGAGCTCAGTCGCCACAATTACGTAAAAGCAGTTTGTACTTTAAGGAGGAAACCTTTTTTGTGCAATCAAGCGGATCACTGCATAAGACAGTCACTTTCATACAACTTTCTGCTGTTTTTTTATTACAAGCCAGCCTCGCGCTGATCGCCCATGTGCGCACTGAAATGGCCTTCGCCAAATTCTAACTCACCCATCGGTTATCCGGGACAGTTCACAATTCTGCACTTATTGCGGCTTTAGTAAAAAAGAAAAAATGGTCGTTTCAGTACTCAAAAGGTGCGATTTTAACATTAACGAAATATTACTGGTGGGAGGGAATGTAAGTTCGATTATTCGGCAGCCGAATTTCAAGATATTTTGGCCTTTTTGGGCGTTGGCATTTGAACGAACGCCTTTCTGGTCGCCTGCAAAAGCATACTCTGTAAAAAAATGGCTGCTTACGTTTTATGAATTTTTCTTAGTTATTTTGTATGTTCTCATACATTGTGCGTAAAAACTCGCGTAAAACCGTCAAGCCTGCATGAAAACCCCTTGTAGCTCGCGAAACGTTGACCCAATGGACGCGCAAGTTTTACTGCGGGAAATGAAAGGTAAAGCATTGAAAGGTGGCATATTTCGACGCCTAAAGTATCATTTATTATCTAAGACCTTTTCTGCTGTACCGAAAACTGTCAAATCCAAAAAAGGGCTGTAGGACAGGTCAAGGATAAAGATTCGTTATAAAACTGACAAAAGTCTAAGCAAATGAGATAAAAGGACAAAAAAGGGAAAACTAATAAATATGTAACGTACTTATATGTTGTTGAGTGTCTTTTAGCAGTAATTCGGGAGGGTATAGAGACAACTATGTTGTCAATTGTGGTTTGGTCTATATAATTATTAAGGATGAACTTAAATTTCTGTTCTGTTAAAAGATGTTTCACAGGCTTGTCCTAGTTTCTCTTGATTAAGGCGAAGAGATATTCAATGGGATTGAAGTCGAGACTGTTTGGAGGAATTAAAATTGTTTGTAGGCCACAGGCGGAATTGGTGGCTGCAGTGTTAAAAAATTAGATTTAAGTCTTTAGGTAAATTATGTTCATACCTTTTTCATTGGTAAACAGGGCCATTATCTTTAGTATGATACGATTCATTCAACGCCTGTGAATGCCATTAAAACCAAAGACATCATTGACCATCTTGACCCATATGTGACCATCAACCGTAGCTTTTGTCGACCGCCATATTGGTCGCTCAACCAACTTCATTACCATCCAAACAATGAGGCGTCAATATTTCTTTAATGCTGATGTCGAAGCAGTGCGTAATTAAGGGAAGTACTTATCTGATATGACCGTATGTGCCGACTTTTTAGACTGGTCTAAGAAGAGGACTTAATCAAAATAAAAAAAAATTTCAAAGTGAAAGTCATAGACTAACGTATTTTTGAGTAAATAGGAAACGTTCCTTAATAATTTTCCTACTTAAAATGGTTTAACTGTAGCCATTTGCTAATGAGGGACAAATTTCCGCATAATGCTTCTAACGACGGTGTAAGAGAACATTGACAAATATTCCCTGTGAATAGCCCTACTGGGCATGTTATGGTATTTTGTAGTGTTCAACGAATAAAAGCGTCATCCTGTTTTGCTATAGAGCGTTTTCGTCCATGATTCTTCCGTCTGGGCACTGTTTTATAGTTAACTATTCTGGATACGGTGGCTTTGCTTATATCAAACGTATAAGCTAATGAATTTTGTGACAGCTCTTCGTCTGCCAACTTTCATAAGCGGACAACACTAGCTTCAAATAGAAAATTATTTGACATCTTCACAGCACAGAACAACACCAAAATATGAAAGTATCTCGCACGTTCCCGTTTTTATACCAAGTTCATGCTCATAGTTATCGGTACGGTAAAACTTTTGTCATATACATTTTTTGCTACATTTTGTGGCACAAAACTTCACAGAATAACAACAAATAATTTTTTCAACTTGAATCGTTCCTTGTTTCCGAAAATAAATGCGATTCCTTAAACCTGAACTCACTTGCATTTTAAAAATTTCGGACAACATTTTCTAGTTCTGGATGGGGTATGTTTTATACTTTTTAAAATTATGTTATAGTTTCCTTATAGCATAATGCACATTAATAAAAAGTTTGTTTTTGACATACGTAGTAGCATAGGAAATTCCTTCGATATGAGACTATTCCCATTTTCGCGAAAATCAATGCCCATTTCTCTTTATAAACCTAAGTAAGATGGCAACTTTCCTAACTAAAAGGCTTTCCCAGGATTAAATCCACATAGTGAATAAAAAACTGTGACCAACTATATGCTAAACTACAAAGTCAAATTTCGCCAGGAAAGTTGCATACTTTTTAACGCATACTGTATTTTGTAGATGACACGCAAAATATACCCTCCTTGTAACCTTTCGGTGGCAAATCACGTCATCTGTTTGAATCGAAAATACATTGCGGAAATCTAATTGACTTTTCCTGAGATGGGCAAATCTGCCAAACCTCCTAAATAATAGATTCAGCCTAGTAGTCATTCTGGTGGATTCTAGATTGCTAAACCAATCTGCGCGCACTTAGTCAGTGGTGACTCTGGCAACCAATCGGGACCGAAGCCACTCAGTACTCAGACAATTTCACTACTCTGATTGGCTCCAACTGAGACGATCATGACTTAAGTGAGGTGATTGGCATCAGGAGTAGGTAGAGCGCTTTGCCTGAAGTCATTTCTCCTTCTGTGAACCTCGGAGAAGAGGGAGTCAGATATGCGCAGATTCGTTCTCTTCCTCCTTTGTCTGCTCCTCGTGGTATCTTTAAACTTCGAGTTCACAGACGCTCGAGCTGTGCATCGCAAGAAGGCACACGCTCAATCCAACTGGCGACGTTCACATCATCATGACCTTGGTGATGATGAATACGTAGAGCGTAAGTCTGCTTTCTTCTCTGTTTCTCTTTGGATGGTTAACTGCGTCTTCCAATTTGCGAAACAATGCTTAAGGTTTAAAAAACTACTGCAGCCACTTTTTAAGTTCATTTGAACCTCTCTTATCCTTCTGGTTTGGCCCACTTCTTTTCGATCATATTTGATGCCGCTGGACCCAAATTTTTCACTTTTTTAATGAACTTGTTCAACAGTGTAGCTGAGTGCAGAACCTTCTCCACAGTGGAAATAAAAGTCATCAAAGGTCGAGGAGAAATAGAAGTGTTACGCAGCTCGTGACGTGGTAAAGACGTTAGGCCTGCTTTCCAACAGTCAGGCCTAACAGACCTGAAGAAAACTCTCAGTCAATAGACGTAAATATGCGAGTTCTAGGAAGCAGTTCAGAAGAAAAAGACGCAAATTCTGGAAAAGAGCTTTAAATTTCCTAACGTTTCGGATTCTTTCGGGAATCCTTAATCATAGGTAATAGTAACATAGCCTGAGTCATGCAAAGCTACTTGATGCTTCGAAATCTTTGGGTGATCAAACTATCATATACCTGGGCAATTGGTGACAGATGAAGCAAAGATAGGATTTCCCAGTGTGGTGTGCCCCCCCGACCAAATTTTTTCACTAATGGCCCAGCTAAGATTCCTCGCCAAATCTGAGTACATTAGCCGGTCTTTCAGAAAATACTGCTTCATCTGCAAATCACCTTCTCCAAAGGACACACGTTGCGTCCCCTGGTAAATTCTGTGAACTGAACCAAATGAATCGGATGGTATCCCCAGCACATCTCTCGTTACTGACCTGTATAGAAGGCGGCACTGGGAATATTGGTTCATAACAAGTAAAGTTATGGATACGCTACGTGGAATAAGCGTTTGTTATCGTACGCCTGAATATTCCTGAAGAGGACTTCAGAAAACTGCAAGCCACCCGATTTTGGAGATGAGGCTGGGGGACCTTGTTTGTATTTGTCAGAAGTTAAAGGCTTTTGGATTGAGACCTTAATGGTCTCGTCTTTCGGAACGTACCGGATAATATGCACTATTGGGTGTACTAGCTGCTACTGTTTTCTCCTCATGTCTCTGATGATAAACCCGCGATGGATGTCGAAACGTCAGGCGAATAAACGATTTGTCCCAGCGATCGAATCTTCTTCTTCTCAATATGCACTATTCTTACTACATCAAACATTTTCCTGCAGCCTGCACACACAACTGTAGATGAGTCCGAACGATTTTTCACCGAGTTAACGCATAATACAACAGAAAAGTGCACGAATAGGTTGAGGAATGTCGGCAACAGAGAAGTATTATATCTCCACCGGATATTCATGCAGATTTAGGAACAACTATATGTAACCAATGCATGCAAACCCTGATGATAAAGTCTACGACAAAGGCTTGTCAGGTCGTTGTTATGTAGCAGAAATTTTGCTGAGGTCGCTGTACACCTATGGAGATTGACCCAAATTAGAGTTGCACACTGAACCTAAGCAACCGTAGGCCGTAGGCTAATGCCTTTCCAAGGACCATTCTCGCTTTTAGATTTCTGCAAGCGTTTACACATTGAGTATCCTATCTGTCTGGTGAACAGCTGGTAATCAGGTGCTCTACCCGCCTTCATGCGACCTTCTCTTCGTTAAGAAGTAGTTAGGTACACACTCCAGAATTGGCTTTGAACGCGTCCAACTTGTAAGATAGGACGGAGTGAGGGGTTATCGAAGCCTGACGTCATGAAACCTATTAAATTAACAGCGGAGCTTATCTACCATCAATGTTTATAACCAGCTGACAGTTGACTGGTGCAAGGTTTTACACATTTACGAAATTAGTAGGTGGAGTTTTGGAAGTCAGCCGGAAATACCTGTATTTTCTGCACTCTGTATTTCTCATGAGGCACTGAAAACTGAGCGCGAATCATTAGATGAGTATAAATTTCCTGTAAGGCTTAATCGTTCTTCTAAATCTATTCTTTTGGTCAGCATCTTCACGCATTCCTAATTGATTTATACACTGTATAGCACCAAGTTATCAGCGAGGTATTGTACACACACACATAGATATAGGTAACAGAGCGTTATTCCCCCTCTCTGACTTAGTAGTCGTCACCAGCTAGTCATATCTAATCCTAGATGGTGCAGTTCCCGGGGTTCTTTCCGGCAACAAGTTGATTAACTGTTCAACGCTACTTGCTCATTGTCCCATCTGTTGCGATCTGGCATAGTAACAATGCTAGATGGATGCCCATCGAGCGTGTTACGGGACATACTCGTTCCGTTCAGCCTTGAGACTCTCTGATATGTTCTTCTGCCCCTTTTACTAGCTGTTGATGCGGTTCAAGTAGGGGACGCCAGACATAACGGGACGAGTGTGTCGCCTAACGCGTAGTGGGTTTTTTGGTCCTTAGACTACGCTACTTGGTTCCCCTTGCAATTCTTAAACTATCAAATTTCTTAAAAAAGGGGTACTGCACAGAAAAAAATGTTTTGTTTTAATTGCATTGCTATGGGGTTATAGGAGCAAAATTTTCTTCTGAATCATAGCTTGTTCTGGGGACATTTTTAAGCGCAAAAGTGTTTGAAGGTAGTGTAAGAAAATGACATTCTTAACTTCCTTATAAGTAGCATTCATATAAACTATCTTTTAATTCACTGCAATATACAAGTACATGAAAATAACCATTTTCGTTAAACCCTTGTGGAGGAGACTCAATTGGATGTAAACAAAACACTGTTAAAGGATTTGTATATCAAGTTGCTGTCATTATATGAATTTGCGTATGATAAAAAGTACTGTGCCATTCTACATACCATATTTTGGCAATAAATTAGGCGGAAATCGCCGTTTTTATTATGCCGATACAAATAAAAATACATCCTGGAAATACCTATATCCTTCATAAGATCTGTGACAGAGAGATTCTTAATCAATGTTAGAAAGACCAACAAAAATATAAGTAGGGCTTTCTTGTTTTCCTCCATCCACCCAGCAGAACATGGAAATAGAAACCACCCGTACTATACAGAAGCTTTCTTAGTTAATAAATTGTCAACTAAAATTTTGAAATTGTTTTTCAATTCGAACAAATTTCCTAAGTAGAGTCCTAACCTCGGCAGTCGAGTCTCAAGCCATTTTAGTAAGGTTGGAACAACTTACGTGATTTGCTACCAAAAGACTGCAAGTGCGAATATGTTTGTGTGTGTTTTCTATAAAATATATGTGGTAAGGACATCTATAAGGATGGATACATGCACTGGAAAACCAATCATAATATTTAGGTTAAATTCTAAAAATATGCTTTTGCAGATGCCCAGAAGGGAGTTCGTTCAAGTGTCAACTCTTGACGTGGCTGACATGTCTTGGGATTCGTCTGCAGAATAATCAAACTTACAAACCTCCACCAGTCGTATTTCGTTAACGATATAATCGCACGGTTTTTAGTAATGAAAGGACCATTTCTTTATTTTGTATTAAATATGCAATGCGTTCAGAATTTCTAACTTTTCTGGCTAACTGATAGGCGAGTAGGAATTTGGCGAAGGCTCATCATGCGTATTCAAGGCCATTTCAATGCACAAATGGGCGGTCACCGCGAGCCCGGTTTGACGTTTAAAAACAACAGGAATTTTTATGGAACTGACAGGCGTATGCAGTGACCTGCTTGACTGCTCCAACTGGGTCATCTCCTGAAAGTATAAACCACCTTCCTTTTTTAGCGACAGAGCTGGTATCGATGCTCCTTTTCGTACCATTTATGCTTTATTGCAGAATATATCCACCAATGTAAATAATTCATGAAGAACATTCGGACTATTAGTGACTGCAGAAGATCGTTAAGGAGTAAGCTTTCATGTTCCAATTTTGAGCCAACAACAGACCAGCCGGGACCTACACGTTTGCTTTTCTAAGACGGAGCAGTCTCCCTTTCAGGAGAAATTTGACGTTAATATGGGGAGCGCAGACGCCTTAACGGTTGAAATTTTACGTCTCCCTTCAGAAAGGATAAGCACTAGGGGCATGAGGAACTGTCACTTGCTCTTCAAACGCACAAACAGAAGTGGCAGCTCCGGCAACAGTGCCAACTAGCCCTGATTTTTTTCATAAAGAATTTTGGAAAATTTAAGCACACCCTGCTAAACACACTGTGAACTGTGCTCATAGCTGTTTCGTGTCATGTGGCACTCAACAGTTGCAAGATTTATTTTGTCACATGTGTGTCGCAATAGTCAATTTTTGAACCGTGGGGTGACGGTAGCGCGCACAGATCGTCATCTGCCTTTAACATCTTCTCAAGAACCTCAGCGTACTGTGACGAGCGCTTTATCATCCCCTCAAGTATCCAAACGAAATGCCTTCTAATCTATTTTGTTAGTATTTTGGAGGACGGCTCGGTGGATAGTGTCACCGACTGCAATAGCCTCACATCCACACCATGGGAGTCTGTCAGTGATGTGTGCGTGCGTGTGTGTGTGTGTGTAATGCTCACAGGCACACTTTCTCCTTATTCCTGGCACAAATGGTAGAGGCACCTGCGACTGCCTAACGCCATTCAACGCATATTATAACCCCGGTTATTGGCATACACAGAGTCTGCCTCGATGACAGCCCTCAGTATTCCCGGGCGATGTGATGAATCATCGTCTGTGAACTGGGATTGCATGTGAGCCCACACTAAGAGAAAGCTAGGTAACTTACTGAGGACTGATTGTTTTGCCAGCAAAGACAGGGAAGGCTGGGATGGATATTTCGGGCTTATTGGCCGTCGTCAGCCAGTCATACTCTGACCAGTTTGTGCCGCACTCGAGCCTCAAACTTGCGACCCTTATGATCAGAGTCAAACACTCTAACCATTGAGCCACGAGCTCGTTGTCTAGCTTGTATAAATCAGGGGATATTGAGGTTTTACATTCTGCTTATTTGCGCAATTCATCCGCAAAAGGTTGCTTGAGTACGGCTTTTCTGGACTCCTGGCCGGTACTATGTTTTGGAGTGTGATTATTGGGATTATGTGTACAAAATATGTGACTTTGTGTTTTACCAATTGGAAGTGGTTGACGTCCGCTCCAATATCTTCAGACTGTCTTGCACCCTCTTTATAAAGTCCAGTTGTGATGACTCAACTTTTTGTGTAAAAGAAAGTTAGTAGCGTTTTTGAAGTCGGTTGTTATATCCGAAACTGCCTGAAGAACACTTGCTGACGTGGTAGTACGTTGAAATCCCCATAGTTGTGCCATGCAGCTGCAAACCATTATGAATCAGGCTTCGGAGTTTTCGCAGGTGGCTGTTTTTGGTCTAGGGCTTAGCAACTTCGTGCATGTCTACTGAAGTGTTAATCGGGACTCATTTCTCTAGTTGTTCACTTAAAAATATAGATATGTATATATCTTATCCAGATACATGGGGACATCAGCCCTTCAAAATATGGGTTTTGTTCACTGAAACTCTCTAAGTAGCCTGCTTAACCTCTAAAGTTAGCCAGCTCTCGACGGCTTTAGATTAACTTAATCCAAGAAAAGTGGGTATTCCGTGCTTATTGTGTAGATGGTATGAAATAGATAACAGCAGCCTTCCTACTCGTGGGGTGATAACCCTGTTCCTCCGTCTTTTCTAGAGTCTTAGAAGAACCGCACAACTGTCACCGAGTTGATGTAGTTTACGTCATTTTATTTAAATCGTTTGACATCCTGCTAGGCAATCTGTCTCTTATGTTTTAATAGCAAAACTTCTTTCTAGAAATTGACCTGTGACAGTCCGTCGTGGGACGCAGGGGACTAAGGCTCTCAAATTGGCTGAGTTTTAGTTTTTGAAAACTAAATTTCAGGTAAACGGTGGCAAAACCTTGAAAAAACATGTAGTGAGCTACGTGTTTAGGTATTTATATCTCGCAGCACTAATATCTGGGGGTGGTGTTTATACATTCGCTATGCCAGGAAGTATACTAACAATATTTAAAAAAACGCATATTTAGTCTTAATTATTGGTTGGAAGTATGCAAGAATCTAGTTCGGTTACAATCCGTACTTCGTATTATTCGCCACATTGAGCTGCGTTTGCGACCCTCGCCAGCTGTTTATTGTTGAGTACGTAAGTCAACGTGGTCGTGGGTTTTTTTAAACTGCATATAACGTTGGTAAGTATCTTTTTTGTCCCGATCCGGCTTACTTCGCCGTCAGTCACTGAAAAGAAAATGAAAACACATAAATTTGCGAATTGCCGCTTTTTGCGTCTTATTTCTAAGGAATTTACATCCCATTAGCGATCTTGTTTGGAAGAAAAAAGGAATCCACTTGAATAATGTAGATTTTAAATCCACATTTCTGGGTAAATTTTAAGATAACATTTTTGCGATTGATTTTTTAGTTTGTATGGTTTAAAATAAGAAGATATTTAATCTGTGTTTGGGGAATTATATTTATAAATTAAAAGATCGCTATCTTATATGTTTTTGGGATGAGGTTGTCACTTAGAGAATGTCTCCCTCCCAGTCATAACACATTTATTGACTTAATTTTCCCTTAAAAAAATAAGGATTTATATTCATGTTTCACGAGTCTACCATTCTATCAATTTGTTTCCTGAAAAAGCATTTTATATAGGCATCAACTTGTCAACAAAAGTTAAAATGTGAGTTTCAGGATGTTGATTAGATGGAGGAGATTTTATCGCTGCAACAAGACTTTTCGTTATTCCGTTTTTTTATCTTCGTACTTGAACTCACCATTAGGAATAACATAAGAGAAGGGTACTTAACCCGCAAGTTCTGCGGCATTTATTGCACTTAATTACTCTGCCTCGGCATAGCATCAGCTATTGCTGCTCATGAGCTTCTTTAATGCATCCGAGTTCTAATCTCCGCAATTACATCATCCGTATTGATAATTGGTATGATAGTAACTTGGCTCGTCAATACTGACAATAAAAGCAGCGTTAGTTCACGTGATTCCATATGGGTAATCACAGATTATCCATGGTGATGACAGTTATTCCTGTGAGGTCTTACATGTTCCGGCAATTCTTTGACCATCGGTTCAGCTACTTCCTTCGAAAAAATATATCAAAATGTTTTTGAAGTGTGCAGCAATTGACTTCTGCATAGATCTCGGGATTTAAACACTTTTTTTGCTTTTTGGGAAAAATTCAATGCCTTTAACCTTGAAATTTCCATTGTAACACCTTATAAGCACGCTTTCATGGATCTCGTTCTGCCACTTAACGATTATTGGTTAAGTTCAGCGATGATACCCATGTAAGCATTGAGGAAGTCAAGTTAAGCGAACGAACGTTTTCGATTAATTCATCATCAGGCAATACAGTAATATAAGGGAGGGTAGAGTTAACGAAAATGTTTAGGCAAACCAATCAGTAGTAACAAGGGGGGAGAGGGGGAGAGGTGTCAAAGGATCAAAGGGGGATCAAGGGGCTCAGATTCTAGTCTTAATTGGGGTGGGGGCGAGGGGAAAGGGAAGGTGTCAGACAATTAGTTCATGTCCGACAATTATTGGTTAATTAACGAATCATTCCAGGTTTACTTTCTTCGTGTGAGATTGAGCTAATGAAGCAAAAAAACAGGGCAAGAGTGAATGTGGAGAAGGCTTAGACACTTTTTTATAGTTGCCACCCATCGTTTGTGAATCTCTTGATCTCTCTAAGACTATGTACATATATGGCGATCGTTGATAAGCGTGGAGCAGCTGTATTTGCCAAGTGTACTCTTACAAACATTATATGCGCTGTATACAGGGTGTCCACAAAGTCTGGGTACATATGAATTTTAATATTTCATTTATTTATGTTATTTTTGTTGGGACGGCAGAGTCTCACGATTATTCAACAACGCTTAGGCTCTAAGCGCAGCTGCAGAACAAAGTCCCACGCCGTGGCTTGACAATGCGTCAATAATTATCGATTTTCCATCCTATCTGATTTAACCATGCTACAAATGCCACAGATTGGCTGAATGGCACTTTTCTTCACTGGATTGGAAGAAGAGGTCATGTGGAGTGGTCCCCTCGTTCACCAGACCTTTCTCCCCTTGATTTCTTTGTCTGGGGTATGTTAAAAGAGAATGTTTACTCAATGAAGATTGCAAATCTAAACCACTTGAGAGAACGCATTATCAGTCAGTGTGCTGAAATCGATGGCAATGTACACCTATTCAATCGAGTTCACCAGAATTTAGCAAGGCGCATCGAATTATGCATTGCAAATAATAGACATCATATTAAAAATATAATTTCTTAACATTATTATTAAATAAATTTGTTTTGTTCTTAAGGTATGTATTTATCCTCTATGTACCCAGACTTCGTGGACATCCTGTATATATAGATTTATAAGCCGAAAGATTCGGCATCCAGATATTTTATCGCGTTCATTATCTCCCTCTTCTTCTTTTTTACCTTTGGGAGATAATGAACGCGACATATAGATATTTGAGTGGAATCGCGTTCATCATCTCCCAAAGGTAAGAAAAGAGCAGAGGGGGCGGGTTCAGGGGCCAACTTATATTTGAACTGACGTTTCGAAAATCTTCTCGTTTTCATCGTCAGAGAAACGTCAGTTCAAATATAATTTGGTTCATGAACCCACCCCTCCTCATCCTCCTTAACTTTGGGAGATGATGAGCGTGAGAAAATATCTGGACCCCGAATATTTTGGCATATAAATGTATCAATTGACGAGGAGCGCTCATCCTGAGACAAAGTCATCCAGTTGTGCATTGGGGCTTAATCACAAGCCCCACCAGCAGTCAGTCAGTAGCCAGTTTATCATAGGCGAACTGTCATTACCGAAAAATGCAAGGGGACAAGGATGGCCATTTCTGTATACTGTGTGATCAATGCTAAACCTGGTAGTTTTAAGAGGTGATTGGTACTTCCATCTCAGTTTCTCTTTAGCTTAGCTTGAAGTGTCCACCTTCTGTTTTCAAATGAAGGTCAATCCTGGTCACCAATGTTTTAGGCAGTTGAAGTAGTTTGATATTTTTATTATAAGGCCGGTTTTATCACGGCGATTTCTGACTTTAGACGAAATCAGCAATATGTTAATCGATGAACTAACTAAACGACTGCGCAGATTAAAAAATATTCACTAACTATGAACGCGTAATTTACTGGGATTATTTCATGTACTTTTAATCGGAACTTTGCTTATTGAGAAAATAAACAGTTATTGTGACCCGCCTAAAAACTGGGTTTAGTTGGTACCAGTGTTTAGTTTGCGGTTGGGTTAACTTTATCGTTAAAAAGATCGTGAAGCTTAAGAAAAATGAGTTTTGAAGTTAAATATCAGGTAAGTTTAGCGTTCAAGTTAATTGCAAGATGAAGTGCAACGTTTAAGTCCGGTCGTGGTCCGTGGTTATTGGTGCAATTCTCGATTGCAAATGAGCTTCTATTTGAAGCATCACTCTAGCTTTTTTGATACTTCTTCCACAAACAAAAAACTTCCTACCAAAAGATTCATGGCAATAGATAAGAAACTAAAATGTACCGCACAAAACACGACAATTAAAAAAGTTTGTGTTATCTGGCGGGAAAATAAGGATTTCCTGTTAAAACACCGAGTTAATGAGGCGCCTGATTATAAGGCTTGCCTAGTTGTCTTTTTAAGCGCAAATCCGAGCTATATTTTTCAAGCGAAGAGTACTCTGTTGACTATTAGGTCTGGTTAAGTGCGGTTCGTTGGCTCGCACTTTTAAGTCTATCTACAGCAGCATCACCGTATTTCATCTTTGGCGAGTCCTCCAAGATATAAATACCGATGATATATATATATCGATTTTTCCGACTGTGTTATGGCTTATGCAAACTGCAGCGCCGAGCATGGAGTACCCAAACTCAGCGCCAACTCTGTCATTTCACACGCATTTGCCTGATCAGCTTATCCTTGCTCCTGTGACCTATAGCAGATGTGTGCGCGTTGTGGAGAAAGTTAAAGAAGTCTTGTTGCAGTTTTTCTACGCACAACTAACTAAAAATTTGAAGTAACTTTTCAGACCTTAAATTGCATTCATTTTCCGTTTTTTTTTTCCGAATACTCACGCTCTGCATTTACGGATAGCGCAAACGTTGAGCTGTATGGAATCGAAAGAGTGTGTTTCCATATTAAATAAATCAATACTCGAAAATCGATTCGGCAACCGTGTGCTTTCAGTAATTGATCATCAGGCCTAAAACTTGCATTTAAAATAGAAATTTGACAGTTGGGCAGGGTTTAGGATTTTTGTGGTTAATACTCATCGTTCTCACACCGTCCGCATAGCGACGTCAGCACGGTGAGGACATTGGGGCTGGGAAGGAAGAACTATGATAGGCTGTGAGTAGTGTTCATAGGTCGAGTAAAATCCTCATCAAGTAAGCGGAGTTAAAAACCGTCACCAGGATGTGGGGTCTGAATGCAATCGCCAGCTCGCGTCCGCGTCGGCCACGGAAGGGAAAGTGCCTGTACTATCGTCTTTTGACAGCACAGCACTGGATTCGCTAGCCGTATAGCCACTGTTCTGCCTGCTGCTAGCCTTCATTGACTTATGTCCTTATAGGAGTTGGTTGGTGTCCTGTAGACAAGCAGAAGGTCATTGTTAGGATTGACTCGGTGCATTGGAATGGAACTCCCTCTACTTAAGCTGCTGAGAACTTTTAAAGCAGCCTCTTTTCCACGTGCCTCGTCGTACGGCCAATGCATCCTTCCCTCCACAATGACAAATTAAAGAGCAAATTGACTTTGATCTGGCCTTCAGTGAAAGACGATCTTTACCTCTTAAAAGCAGGAGGGGAAGTTCGTGAAGAATATGCGTAGGTTCGTCGTGGAAACAGTTCTTGTGATCGCTACCTCTAGACGTTGGCAATCTTATGAATACTTCTTTCTTTTTTGCAGCTAGGGTACTAGTTTTTTTGGTGAACTCGCCTTAGTAATATTTTAATAATTTAAACAGTCTAAATCAATAATTGTCAAGTTTTAATAAAAGGGTTGGAGTTACAAAGCTAAAGTTTTATAGATAAGCCGTCGCGTTCAATATTTTTTGATTCTATTAGAGCTAAAGTCTTCATTTTCGCTAAAAAATGCAAATAGCCTTCCCCTTGCGGTGTTTGATTAGGCGACATTAGCATGAAATGAACGCTATTGAAGGTTATTTTTTGCTTCATCTAAGAGGAGACGGCTCTTATAAAAAACGTTTCTCAAGTTCAGTCGTACGCGAATAGTTCTCTTTTGTAAATAATCAACAAGGGAGACGGTGCTAGACGTAAGGTGGTAGGTTAGCTCGCAGGCTGCCTAAGCACGTCCGATTCCATTTCGATGGAATATTGAGTCTTAATTCTAATCAGTACCTTAATGCACACTAAATTTCAAAAGTTGCATCCCTAAGTGACTGACCAAGGGAAGCGTCGACTCTGTTGATAACTTTTCAAATCAATTTCATAGGACGCAGGATAATTAAGTTTAATTTCTGACTAGAGTTGGCTTATGCTGATTTCCTCCAAGAGCTCCGGCTGTCTCAAAACTACAGTTGTCATTTACAGATTAGGCGGTATTCATTAAATATTATTGTCCTGTCATTTTCTGTGCCCTGGCGACACTATCTGTCTCTGATGATGGCTCCGAGTGAGAATCCGAAACGTCAGGCGAATAAACTTCTTGCATGGTATTTTGTTCTGAAGCACTTTCTGGAACTTGCCCTTTCGCTACTATTGGCAACTGGATGGATGCACCCCTACGAAACTTAATTATATCTCCTTCATATTCTCACTAGACGGGGCTGTTAAAGGTCTGCACTTCCAACCGTCAGTTCGTATGCTTGCACTTAGCTTTGTAGCCTTAAGCTCATTTTATCTGCGCAGCTGGTGCATTTGCAACGAGTCGGAGTTGACACACAAACGCTGCTGAATCCTGCGGGAGGATCAGTACACGTTCTAAAATCCTCCTTAGTGTGAAGCACTCGTGTTATAACGAACTTTAACTTCGTGTTTTTTCGTGCCCTATATATATTTATATATATATATATATGCCTTCAGCGTTGTCGATGTCCAACAGTTTAAGTGTGTATCGCTTCTCTCGGGTCACCCTTGATTACATGTTGCGTCCGCTTATGTAATTTCAGTTTTAGTTTATTGAGTGAGGGCAGTAGACAATGCCTTTGAAAATCCTACTGTTTACATACCAGTGCGCCATGCATGCGCTCTCGAAAATTGTTACTATTAAAGTATCATTCACAAAATGTAAGTAGTATCGGTTTTACAAATGATCCCGTCTGGAATTGGTGCGATGTTAGTTCGGATTCAGATTGTCGAGGAAAAACAAGGAGAACATACAAATATCCAAATGTTTCTTGAAGAGCCGTAGGAATGTAACCTCCACGACTGATTGCGCCAGATAATTCTGTTGTTCTACCAACTATTACAGGAAGAATTCAGAGCACAGATTTAGCCTGATAATTGTCGTGCGCAAATTAATTCCGTGCCCACGTAGATGAGAATTTGATCACGCTGCCCTTAAGTACATTTTGTGCCCATTTATATTACACTTGCTAGTGAATGCACAAATTTTCACACTATTTATTAAGTGACTGTTCTGGGTTTTTTTTAGTTCGTGCGACGAGCAGGTTTAGATTTTCCCACGCGGATTGTTTCGGAATACTTCTCGATCGACTGTTACCTAATGCAATAGAACGGCAGGTCTATGTGTTCCCTGGAGCCGGCTGCATACAAATTTAGCGTTCTGTCGAGTGCTGAGATATTTCCCGCATCGAGGGTTGAAATTTCTAGATTTTCGTTTGTGACTCGTAATAGCTGGACAATTTTTGCTGTCAAAGGACAAAAATGATACCTTTTGCCCACCGCTAGCCAATGCTCATGTATACAACTTGAATGCTACCTTGACGTTCTGGGCACTAAAAGCTGTAGCTCTGATGGTTGCTAAGTGAATAGGACAATTCCAACCGCACGACCAGCCTGACGTGTGCTTGTCTGGTGTGTCTGATTGGCGGACTGAGAGTTAGGTTGCAATGACCCCTTTTTACTGCGGCCTTCATGGCATTCTTCTTAGCGTGGCTGCACCTGCCACCTTCACCCTCTCCCACCTCCGCTTTTCTTGATTTGGGACTGCGAAACCGATCCCAGATGAGGGAAACATGGAGTGATGTAGATGCGACTCAAGTCTACTCTCACCATCATCTACTTCAGACGCAATCACCAGCCCCGTGCCATATTGCAATGGTGCCATACTGCTTGGAACAGATTTTCCGGTATGTATGCAAGTGCGCACGCCCATCCCATTCCGGGCGATCGATCAACTAGGCGCTGGCCTGTGGGGGAGAGAGAGCGAGGTCGACTCTCCACGCATTTTGATCCCTCCTTCTTAATGTGGCCTTTATGGCCCTCCCAGGCGGGAGCCTGCCTAGTAAAGTGTGCTGTTGGAACCCGTAGTTAGTTTTTTTCGCGCCAGCTGCCTGCACCCTCTCCCATCTCCGCATTTTTTTACTTTTGTCTTGACATCGGTTCCGGTGTGGGAGTGGTGGGAGAGTGCGGATAGAGTATCCGTGAGTTCTTCTTTCATTATAATCCAGTAGAAGTCACCGCGTTTGCCTTCAGCTTGCTGAGGCTCGTGGTGGACATCGCCGAGAGCGAAGGTCGACCTCTCGTGTCCCCAGGAGGCACCACTTTTTCTATCGGGGTAGCAAACCTTGTCCTTCGGATTTCCAAGCTGTTTGTTGGACGGCTGCGTTTCACGCTCATATTTCTGTCAACATTTGCACAAAAATTTTTGAGCACAGATGTGTTCCCCAACTCTCCTCGCTTGTTTTCTAATTCGAATGTTTTTGTGTCTTCAGGTATCGATAAGAGGCGTCTGAGATTGCTACATGGATGAAAGCATTATTCGGTGAATCCTCACACTTTACTTCATACACTACCGGTGTAGTATTTAGAAGCCTGCAAGCAACGCCCTTCGCGATGCGCCATTGAGAACAAAGTCCCAATCCTGAATGCCTCTATTTTCTTCATTGCATCCCTCTAGCCGGCAACTTCCGATGTCTGAAACCAACGCATTCGAATCACACTGAGGAATAAATCACGTGCTACCATTGCTCTAGTATCAGCAAAAGTCCCCACTTCTTATATGCATATGTGTACTATCCCCGCGCATGGAAATTTTTGACTTAACTCATAATTTACCACAAATAACTCCAACAAACGCCTGATTTCCCTTCCCTACAAGAAAGTGTGCTTTTCTACAATCTTCCTTAATATCATTATATCTATATGATTGCAGCATACTCCTACTGGCATTCTCATGTTAAAGCTGAGAGCAGCACATAGCGGTAAACGCACCTTTTTAATATTATTTCTTGTCTCAGAACTTCAAATTGCTCACAGGAAAAGATTTGAAAGCTTACTGAGAGAGTGGGTGGCTGTCCATTCCTAAAGATCCTATTGTCACTACCGATCAGAGATTTGGATATCTGGCCGAAATTTTTAGTCTTAGGGTGGTCGCCGTTTTTTTCGTTTGTGGCCACGGCCGTTTGTTTTTTTGTAATGGCGGCAGGCGGGATGTCACCATCTAATTACTCCCTTTGGAATCCCCAAGAAAGAACACAACAAGAAGGGCATGAAAGTGGATGCCACCGAAATGAGAGTGAATGTGAGTTGTCTTCTCGGGTGGCAGTTGTGCCGCTGACCTTGCCAGGACAGAATGTCTGACCGCGGGGCGAAGCCCGGGCCTGAGGTGGACTGGCTATGTCCATTCCGTGTTGCACTCACTGTCTGAGACGTGATAGTTGCCTGTAAGTGATTGCCAAGCGCGCTCGCTTGTGGCATGATTGAGTGCGTTTGAATAAGATCACCTGCCGTGTGGCGCACCTAAGCGGCCCTTGAGGTACTGCAACTAGTTGGGCACGCGCATGGGCTAGCGTGCGTTTGCGCACGTGTGTGTGCGGTCCGGTCCAGCGGGTCAAAGGCCATCGCGTGGGGCAGCCACAGCTAAAGGCACAAGACCTTGAGGCCACTCCCATTGAACAATGAACTGTTGTTGGCAGTCGGCTGAAGGTGGTCACTAGCGAAGGCATATGGCCTTGAGGTAGTCCTAACTGACAAAGGAATCGTTTTAGGCAGTCGGCCACAGGCAGGACACGTCAGGACAGTCTGCAAGGTTATGCTGGCATTAGGCTGGGCTAGGTTCCTAACATGTGTAGCCTGACGGTCACCGATTTTGCGTTCCGTCACCTCAGTGGAGGGCTTGGTAAGCCTGCTTCCTCTTCTGGTGGATTCGTGGCGGGGCCGTCTCTGTTCACATATCTTAAGTTCAGGATAACTATCTTGTCCTATTCTTAATGTGTGTGTTGATGCAGGACTTTTTAGGCCACAGGAAGGTCTAGATATCTGTTGATAGAGCTGGCATCTGCGTAACATGCCTCAAACGTCAGTTGTTTCGCTTCCGAGGTGCCTCGACCTAAGAAGTTCGCTCCTTGGATGGCAAAAGTATGGTCAGTCTCTCCAATATGCTTTTCAAGAGCTTCTGATTTGTGCTCCTGTAGGTGGTTCTGCACTGTTCTTCAAGTTTCCCGACGTAGTTGCACCTTCCATCACTGCTACCTATTTGGTAGACAACTGTGGAGGTTTCGCTAAGAGGCTGTCTTATTGTAGGGGGTTAAACATGTTAAACTCTAGCAACTGCTATCTTCAGAGCATGCTTACTTATAAGATGAGAAGTCAGTAGAGGCCAGAGTAGTAAGAAGAGTATATTGTGTAACAGAGGAAATGAGAATAGATGGAAGAAGTCTGATTTGAGAGAACACGACCAGCCAGGAAGCCGGCCGTGGTCCAAGTGGGGTTTAGCAGCAGGCATGTCAGCGGTAGCGAGAACAGGCATTGTCTGGTTACCTTGGAGGTTATTGGCCGGACAGATTGCATCGACCAAGGCGTGCATGCGTCTTATTCGTCGCCAAGAGAGACCAGCCGTTGTGGTATCTTTGACTGGCTGTTGCAGAGGCCGCCTTCAGTGCAGACGCACGCGTTAACAGCAACGAGCCTTCGGACATGCTGGTCTATGTAGAGTTAGTCACCACAGTCTGCCCTTAAGTTGCATCAGAATGGGGCAAATTGTCTCCTGGGGTAGATGGGCTATGCCTACTCCGGTGAATTGTAAAGGCCGATAAATGTCTTCGTATATTCCTTTTGTGTGGCGAATGGAACGCTAGACTTCGGATTGCTCTTCTTTTGGCTGTCTTCGGTCCAATCGGCGCTTGCTTTGTTGGATAAATAAAAAGCTTGGAAATCAATGAGCTCGGAAAAGAGCAGTATGGTATTGTCATTCAGCTCTTTTGTCAGCTGGCCTGCTGCAATGCGTTTTAACTTTTTGCAGTAGAGTACGGACGCAGTTACGTTTGTGAGACAGGGGATGATTGCTATTGAAATGTCGTATTTACTTTGGGCTGTTGGCTTTCTGAATACCGTAGATGGCCGTAGTCCGCTTGCACACTGGCACAGAAGGAAATCGGGGAAGGGAAGTTGGTTGGTTGTTTGTTTGTTTTAGCTTCCATAGTGAATTAGAAATTTGGGTCAACCGAATTTAGCAATCCTTTGAGACGCTCAATGTTAGATGTTTTGACAATGACAAAAGTGTCATCAACAAAATGAGCCAAAAACATTGGTGCATACTTGGTGAAGACCCAAGGCTCTATCCGTTGAAGGACCAATTCAGCAATCAGGCCTGATAGGGGGGGAATCACTTGCAGTGCCTTTAATTTGTTCATACGTTTGTCCACCAACTGCGAAGTAGTTGTTAGGGCAATCTCGTTGACTACAGGGGCTTGCCTCGCTCATTATAGCGTTCGGTTAGACGTAGGCTCACAACATCCATCGGGCTTAGTACTGCAGTGGTCTAAGCAGTGGTTCTGCTCGGATGACAACAATTATCAGGTCAAATCCCAAGTTTTTTGGTAGAAGGCAGAAGTCACCAGAAGGACGGATTTATGGTGCAAAGAACCCTGCATTGCTGCCTCGGGTAGCAGTGGCCACCGGCGAAGCTATGGCTGGTTTCGACTGCGTCCAGTCGTGTCCGAGTGATGGCAGCTGCTTTTACATGACTGTGAAGGGAGTCCAAGTGGAAGGCGGAAGAATGTTCTCTGGGCTCTCGTGGCTTGCTATTGGTGTGTTACAATTGCCCGAAGGGAGTGTCACGCATAGAGGTCCCCTGCTGCATTGGCAGTAGGGTGAGGCGTTCAGGTGTCTCTGGAGAAACTGGGACTAGTTGAGCACGCGTGTGCGTGAGCAAGTGAAGGTCGGTCAAGCAGTTTAGGATCAGAGAGTGTTAACAGTCACCTGCGAAGACACGCGGTGTTAGGGGGCCACGGCCATTGAAGGAGGAAGGGGGACAGCATTTGTTAGACATCCGCCATAGGACTGCAAAAGTCGACAGCATGCACTAATAGTCTGGTAGACTACAAAGATTAGGGGTTTCAAATGGATGTAGTTTCGGATTGAAATATGCAAAGACGCTTTGAACGTGTGCCTATGTTTGTGTGCAGGGTAGAGGTAACGCTGTAGCGAAAACACCTTCAGACTGGTGACTTTGAAGTAGTTTCCTCGCTCAGTTAAACAATTAGCGTCAATGAAGGCAGGACGAAGATTTATAAATAGTGACTAATAGGTGGTAACTTTATTGTCGTAAAAATTGCCACTGAAACATTCAAAAAATAATTTGGAGGTCATAAGTTAGATCTCATTTGCATTTATATCTTAATGATATTGAGCAAGTAGAAAAATTCATGCAGTTTTCAAGATGAGGGAGGAAGCAAGATTGTGGTGTCAGGGAACTAAGGCCGCCCCGATAGGTAATTAGTTGCTGGCGGCTGAATTGGCGGCTTTTAGGCGTACAGGACCGGTTTGCGTGAACTGATTGCAGCCGCTTTTGCCATAGCTAACAGATGCTGTCAAATGAATTTTGAATAGCTTGAGGGGACCTTGTGAATCACTTGGAAAGCCGCGCTGGCGTCTACGCGATGACCTGAGTCTGCCATGTGCGCGAGAATAGACCTGTTTATGTTCTTTATCTGGCACTTTCCTGGCTCTACTTGAAGGTGTAATCGTTAGCTTTTGGACCTACACTGGCTCGTGTGACCGACATATTCTGCCCCAAAATAGCAGCTTAAAGAATAAATGCACATAGATGGGAGCTGGGTTGGCAATTGGTCCTTGATGAAAATAGTATGAAAATAGCAGAAAACAGCACATAGTTAACGGCTGCTGGAAGCTAACTCTTGAATTATGCAAATTACCGGTAGCTCCATCTTCATTAACTGTTTCATGAAACAGTTTGTTGTAAATGCAAGTGGAGCATCAGTAAGAAAATGCGCTTTCAACATTCGTTAGGTTTACTGTGCGTCTATGGAACATGGTGGATCACAGTCTCGGTATCCATGACCATTTCAAAGATCAGTTGCTCACCCCTGCTCTTATTCCTTGTAATTTTATATTACTTTCTACATTCAGTAGGCATTCTCATAAGTTTAAAAATGCTAAAGTACTGTTTTCCTCTATTGTAGCCGAACACGTGGATACCTAAAATGATTATTTATGTTTAGCAGTCAATGTTTCTATCACCGCTATAGCGCAACCGTCTGAGAAAGTTCCATCACGAGGAAAATTTAATCAATCTACATCGGCAAGTGAAGGTCTCAAGAGGCTATCGTTTTGATAATTTGGGAAACTGCAGGGCCAAATAATATGGGAACAAAGCAAAATTTGAGGTACAGTTTCGCAGTGTATGGTACTAGAAAATGTTATCTGCCAATTTCACAAAAAACGATTCCTGAATTATTCTACTAGTGAAACCTAGTAACCCTGATTCTGATTCATTACTTTGCTTACTGATGCATCGCGCATGCATCGTAGAGTGCAATAATCTGATTGAGTCCTCTTAAAAACGCGGTAATTCAAATGTGTGTATAAAAAAGCATGAGACTGGGACAGACTACACAAGCCAGATTCATACAACGTCTGAAAAATACCAAATCAAATATTGTCTTTTTTTGGAGAAATAGCAACGGAGGCACTTTAGTAACTCAACTCAAGCAATCCTCCAACGCGATTCAATGTATACGAGGTTTGAGACGGTCCCAGATTAGAAGTATTGTGGTTGGGCATTCCCGATTCCCAATATTCTCTGACTCTGAAAAACAGGAGTATTTTTTGCCGGCTGTAAGTAGTTTCGTCCATTGAAATATCAAAAGATTGATCTGATTACTGCCTTCAATCACTAGCCCTACCCATCTTTATTATAAATGCATCCGCCAGTTAGTTTTCTCGGCCCTTTCTGACTAAACAATTTCATATCAAAAACCTGGCAGTTTGACCGCCTAGAACGATGAGGTCCAAAATGTCCCGATTAATTGATTTCTTTTTTTAATGGGAGACAAACTTTCCCAGTATCGAACCCAAGAGCGTAGCAACATAACATCCCATACTCGAAGAAGATATTAGGATGTCTCCAGACTGAATTTTTAACAATTATATCCTATTATATTGGGTGGTGCTCAAGGAACCTGCCTTGATTATTTTCTTTGGTTCGAATACGAAAACTAAGGTTGACCTTCTTTCTCAGTTCTACCGGTCCGTTGTGAAAACTGGACCCAACTTCCCCACCCTCCTTCCTCTTCCTCCACCTCACTAATGAAGACGATGCGATGTCTTTTATTGGCACAGTTCTCTTCACCGAGAAAATAATTCAGACGGAGTTTAAAAAAACTGAATCGACCTCCCCAGGCACCGATGTAATCCCGGCCAAACTGTTGGAGGAGCTAGCTTCTGAAATGGCCAAACCGCTAGCCTGACTATCCCAGACGTCGTTTACCAGTGGGTGCCTACCCTCCGATTGGAAGTCCGCAACGATCACTTTATTATTCCAAATTGGAAGCCAAGCGTCTGTGACTAGTTTTAGGCCGGTGAGCCCAACCTCCATTCGTTGCAACACCATGAAAAAAGCCTTAAGAAAGCCTGATGCTGTTCTTTGAGCAGAACTACCTCCTGTCCGATTCCCATCACGGCTTTCACAATGGTAAATCCTGTCTTTCGAATCTGCTCTTCTCACTTGAACGCTGGATCAAAGCACTTGACGAATGCACAATGGTACACGTCATCTATACTGAATTTAAAAAGTCTTTCGACAGTGTCCCTCATGAATGCATAAGCTGTGTAGCGCAGAAGTTCGCGGGAACCCCTTCCTATGGATCCAAAACTTTTTGACTGGATTGTCCCAACAAGTACAAGTCGGGTGACAGCAGTCGTCAGGGATACCTGTGGTGAGAGGCATCCCGCATGGTTCAGTTTTAGGTCCCCCAATATCCCTTCTTTTCATCAACGACTATGTAAGGGGCCTAGACTGTGATGTCACTCTGTTTGCTGACGACATAATACTATATAAAGTTGTCCAAAATACGGCAGATGAAAGCCATCTGCAATCTAACTTGATCAGATTAGAGGACTGGTCAAAACATTGACTTATGCCCTTCAATGCTCGTAAATGCAACTTTCTTCAAATCAGCAGTTATAGAGCGTCCAGCCCGAAGGGTTACTTTTCAAGTGGTACGCTGCTGAAACAAGTTGACAGTCCGAAGGACTTGGGTGTTTTGATTCCTCCTTCACTCAAACCAACCCTAAAATGCATGAAGGCTGGATCTATATTGCAGCTTATTAGACGAGTCTCTTTGGGGTTTTAAAAAGAGAGCTTTTCCAAAATATTTTGAAGCTTCGTTCAGCCGCACCTATAATTCGCTATGCAGGCATAGAGACCTTGGACTGCCAAAGACTGTACTGTCTCGAAGAAGGTCCAGAGACGATCGACAAAAAAGGCCTGGGAACAATGTCAAACCTAAACCTACTTCCCCTTTTCTACAGGCGACTGCAAAGGGAATTCATATTAACCGTCCATATTATGAATGACCTGGTTTGTTGGTTTTTTCCCGATTATTTTTTTATCCAAGCTAACATGCCCACTTTGCTTGGTCATCCCCTAAAACTACGCCCCGGCAAAACAAGTATCGATTGGCGTAACTTTTTACGCTGTAACAAAGTGGTTGCAATGTGGAATGCTCTTCCCGTAGAGGTCATCCTCTTCATCTGTATATATATATATATATACAAACCAAGGGACAACCATACAGAGATACACAAACTTTACATATACTAGTTTACTCAGAAGGAGAACGGGCGTTCACCGGGAGAGGTATATTTGTGGTCTGACGTTTCGAATAGTTATCTCGACTAACCATCTTCAGAGAATGAATCCTCTGGCTCCTGGCTCTCGATATATGCCGCTCCTTTCGTCCGCGGGCGTAGTCTGCCAATCTAGTTCGATCCGCTCTGCATAGTTCGCGTCTCTAGGTGGTAACGGCTCACCGTACCAGCAGCCTGGTAACCGCCCATCGCGCATCGCTCTGCGTTGTCACTGTCTGCCCCTAGGGAGTCAGTGTTTGTTTGGCTTCCCCATGTCTCGCCATCGCCTGTCCTCTGGTAACCATCGGCCGTGCCCGCAGCCTGGTTACCGTCTCCCGCTGTCTGTTCTGCGTTGGGGCTGGCTATAGCCAGAGTTTCAATGTTTGTTTGGCTTCCTTCCGTCTCGCCGTAGTCTGCCGCCTGGATTTGTCGGTTGAGGGGGTCACTGGTTGAGGGCCCCGATTCTCCCGTGTTGTGACCATCCTTTGATAAGAATTTTCTATTCGAAACGTCAGACCACAAATATACCTCTCCCGGTGAACGCCCTTTCTCCTTCTGACTTACCACATGAGAATCGAATTTTCGCTACTTATTTTACTACTTCTACTAAGCAATCAGCGATTTATTAGTACTATTTAGACCAAAACCTGCTTTGTTTTCGCCTACAAGCATGTAACTGACTTTTTTTCAATTTTTGTTTTGTATCCATATATTTCCTAGAATCTTGTTACCAGTAGGAAACTCACAGGCTTTCAACTTTGCGAAAATTCCAATTGAAAATTTCAGAAGATAAATTGGCTTTGCCTATCTTTCCCTCAATAAACTGCTACTGATACTTATCAATCCATCAACGTTACCCTGTTAAAACGGTACAGGTCGGCATGAAAAACAGTTAAGTCGCGACATTTACAGATTTTTAGGATTCGAAATGCTTCTTACTCATAAGAAAACATGACTGTTGAAATAGGGGATCATTTGTGAAATAACAATGAACACCCCGTTTACTTTATGAAATGCTCTGTGAAGCGTCACAGTCTACTATAACAAAACTATTTACTGACAACAAGGTAGTAGTATTATTATAGTTATATTAGTAAATCTTGGGAGGGTTCTCGGAGTTCAGGCTGACCTTTAATATGCACGGTGAGGGAATACACAATAAACATCGGCAAAGAATTCAGCTGACGAGTAGATATCTGTAAAAGAAACGAGGATCGCTTATTAGTGTGGCAAAGTTTCTGTTTAGGCTGGCAATCCTGTCGCCTGCGAGTAGTCTTCGGTGCCATTTTGAACAGATTTTCCCTGTTCATATCTAGATCAAGTCGCCTTAGCAACTGAAACCCTACTATAAGGTCACCTATGTCCTATCGATAGCGGAAGTTGGAGGATCAAGGCTGTCAAGTGCCACTCGTAAGTTCAACTGTTTGAGTTCAGTAAGAACCTTTGTGGCATGTCACTGTATACCTTCAAGAATACGTAGGTCTTTCGGAAACTACGACTGTCAAGCCTGCACCGCATATTCCAGGTGTGGACGCACATATGTTTTGTAGAAGAAAACGTCTTTACTTGGTTTCGTGCACTCAATCTCATGAGGTGAACACAATGCCTTAATCTGCTTAAAGGCAGGCGCAGGGGCATAATCCCAAGTTTGTTAAACCTATACCGACGACTTGCTCAACCTTTCTTACTTGCTCCCATTGAAACAATAATCTAAGTCTGCAAAAATTGCATGGACATAATAGTTTGTCGTAAAACCAACAGATATGACTTTGCTTCGCATAATTTTGTACGAGCGTACATCTTCACCAGAGTTTGTATTTGAAGATAAAGGTTATTTGGTTCAAAAGTTATTGGTGATTTTCCGATTTCTCACGAAATTGTATTTTTTCACGTTCCAGGGGTTTCAAGTTTCCTAGAACGCTTGAGTGAAGGGACGCTTTGATAAATAAGTAGAATGGTGTCATTGTATGGGGCGTAAATGATAAATCAGGGGAAATTTGGGTGTATAAAGGCCTGGATAAATGGAGTGCCTGTTAAAACATTAACGCAGACGCTTCTTTCTTTTCCTGATAAGAAAAAGAGTACTTAAGAGGCCTTGCGGGGAAACTACTTTTTTGTTCGTGAATTTGAATAAAACTAACTGCAGTCAGGAAATTTGATTGCTAAATAGGAAAATATGCGGCTGCTATCGGAACTCGAGCGGGAGCTAGAAACCAAAAACCGGACGAGTGAGTTCTGTAACCGATCGGTGTGCGCTTTACGCTACTGTGTATATTCCCGATCGAAACCGGCAATGCAACGAGCTTGGGGCGCAGTGGTTGCAACGTTGGACTTCTAACTACCGAGGTCACAAGTTCGAACTCCGGGGAGGGAGGGGGGAGGGAGGGAGGGAGGGAGGGAGGCCACCCCCGTGACTTGGAATGGCTGGTTCATGAAGGTTAATAAGTCAGCGATGGCCATCCTAGTTTCCCTTGTCTTCGTCGGTACTGTCCTTCTTACTAAAGCTATACTATATACGCAATACTTTCCCTCCATGTTGGATAGACCTCCATGAAAAACTAGCATGCAACTGTTCGCAGGTTTCTCGTCATGCTGTGTCATCTCTGTTAGTTGTGTGGCCCTCAACAAGTACTTTTAATGTGGTAGATACCCTACTAATTTTAACAATAGCACGGCCTCCTGGAACTCCTTCAAATACCTACCAGTAGATGTGACTTCACTATGTTCCCGTGCGGTTCTTGATAAGAGATTTTGTATGAGCTCATGAAATGTCAACCGAAATTCTTAAATGCATTTTCGATTCGCGCAAAGTACTTAAAGTAGGGCTGCATAATTTATTCTGGTACAACCTAACTTAGATATATTTCAGCCACTTCAGGATGATGGCTTTTAAAGAGGCTCCCTTCTGGTAACCTGCAAAAAGGATACTGTAAAAAAATTGCTACTTAAATAGCATAAAAAGACACCCTTTCTTCGAGCATAAACTTTTAAGAAAATGTTGTTTGCTATCAAACGAGCGCAGAAAAGAATAATCCTGTGCATTCGTTCCCGAAAAACATTTAAATGGATAGCGACAGCGAAAATAAACGTCGAGCATGCATAATGCATGTCGGCAATGCCGCTATTCCCATGATGCGTCAATGCACATAAAGGCCTAGCGAGTGCCTCACAGCGGCCAGCCTTGACTGTTCCTTTCTGATTGGCCCATTATCTCGACTATGTCGCTCGCGTTCCCCCTTAAATGCACTCAGCCTTTGTGTGTGAATGACTTGCTGTAAAGTTTTTTGTCTGAGTACACGCTCTCTCTCTCTATCTTTCTCTCTCTCTCTCTGGCCGACTGGTCTTCCCTGTCTCTCTCTCTCACGGGTCTTGGATACCGTTCGTGCTAATTAGAAGTACCAGGCACGGGTCGTAACAATAGGTGGCACAGTTTTTTCACTCTACAATGGAGGACTTGTGCGCGGACTTAAAGCTAATTTTGCAGCAGCTAAAGTTGTGGGAAACCTTCACTGCTAAGCTATCCACCCCATCTACGGGCCAATCAAGTTCTGCTGGTGGCTCACAATCCGTCGATTCCATCGCCAGCAGCATCACCGAATTCTTGTATGACCCGCAGGCCCAAATTACTTTCGACTCCTGGTACAAACGATATGAGGATTTGTTCTCTGTCTATCTGGCTGCCCAGGAAGATTCATGGAATTTACAACTCCTCTTTCGCACATTGGGTGCTGCCGAGCACGAACGCTACGCCCAATTCATTCTGCCCACGAATCCACGGGATAGTTTCTTGGCGAACACGATGAAGACGTTGTCGCAGATCTTTGGTGAGCAGTCATCGCTATTCAACACCCGATTCCAGTGCCTCCAGCTGTGCAAACGGGAATCCGACTATTTCACCACGTATGCTGGCATCGTGAATCGCGAATGTGGGCGTTTTCAACTCGGTTTTCTCACCGAAGACCAGTTCAAATGCTTTATTTTCAGCTGCGACCTCCAACCCCCAGGGATGCCGACATCCGGACACGTCTTCTATCCCACGTGCAACGGAGCAGCTCAGTTACCCTCCAATAACTGACTGCCGAATGCCAAGCACTGATAAATCTCCAGCATGATTCGACCATAGTCCACGGCGCTTCAATGCGGTCGCAGCAGCTAAGGCCCAAGGTGAAATACCTGCCCTCTCCTCGTCGGTACTGTGGCGCGTGGCATTTCTATCGGGATTGCACATTTCGGCAACATTTCTGCCGTAAGTGTAACCAGGTGGGGTAGCGTGGTAGGTTCTACCAACCCTCAACTTGCGCAAGCAAGCTCGCTCCTACCAATTCCGACTCCGCCCCACCGTTCCAAACCAAAATGCAAATCAAAAACCACAGTCTCTCGAAAATTCGCTGAGTCTGTCGGCCACACACCCGGTTAATGCAGCTGATTGCCGAAAGTTCGTTAATCTATCTCTCAACGGCCACGTAGTCAGCTTACAACTGGACACTGCTTCAGATATCACCATAATCTCTAACACACTCTGGCAGTCACTTGGTGCCCGCACAATGCAGCAGACTTCACAGTTCGTTACAAGTGCTTGCGAAGACCTTGTCCAGTTAATGGGATAACTGCTATGCTGCGTTTCCTTCCGCGACACTAATAGCACTGCTACCTGCTATATTATCACGTCTTACCTCAATATTCTTGGTCTCGACTGGATTGAACAACTTGGCTGATTTATTTGCACTCCGCCTTGTTTGCAATCAGTTTCAGATTCCGTCTGTACCTACAGACCCCGCCATTGAACTTCTCTAGGCTGCCAAAATGCCTGCTCCTCAATTGCCAGATCCATGGCAAACTTCGGATAGGCCTTGGTCTCGTGTGTTCATCGACTTCGCTGTCCCACTCGACGGTGTCACTTTCCTAATCGTCGTTGAAGCCTACTCAAAGTGGCCCGAGATTGCACCGTTGTATCCGACAACCACCTCTGCCACTATCGTCTTCCTACGGCGCATCGTCAGCCAACACGGCCTACCGGATGTCCTGGTGTTGGCTAATGGTTCGCAATTTACCTCATCGACCTTTGAGGATTCCTACTGCCAATACTACATCCAGCATCTTCGTTCCCCGCCCTACCATCCCCAATCAAACGGTCAGGCTAAACGCTTTGTTGACGCGTTCAAAAGAGCCCTCTTGAAAGCTTGTGAGGAGGGGACTACGGACGATATACTCCAGGCATTCCTGTTTTCTACATGACCATCCCTAACGTGGCGTCTTCTGGTGGTGTCTCTCCTGCCGATGCCTTACTGGGCCGAAAACTTCGAACGAAGTTCCATCCGCTCCTGCCTATTAATCTGCCGTCATCAAGGTCACTTCCAACTGTCTGTCTTGGTAAGCTCTCAGTCGAAACATCTGTCTTTGTTCGTGACTACCGAGCTGGGCTTCCAGACTGGATTGAGGTGACAATAACAGCGCACAGAGGCAGCATGCTCTTTGACGTCACTGTCGGTGATGACAGCTGGGTTCGTCACCACAATCATATCTGACGGTGGCAGTGCAGCAACCCATCCGGACCTAAATCAGGCGTTTCACTGCCTCTCGACATCCTGCTGGACACCTTTGCTATTCCAGTGGATTAGTCAGCTCCCGCACCGAGTCCTGCCGCCTCTTCGGAAGTACCACCTTCGGAACCAGTTTCTGACCCCGTACCAGTAGACTGGAAACCGCCCTCAACACGCCGGACCAACCGTGCTCGCCAAAGAACACAGCGCATAGAGGTCAATCCACGCTTTAAGCGGCACTGACAGATATTAAGGGGATGTGTTGGGAATGACGCTATTCCCATGATGAGTCAACGCACATAAAGGCCTCGCGAGTGCCTCACAGCGACCAGTCTTGTCTGCTCAATTCTGATTGGCCCATTTTCTCGACTATGGCTCTCGCGTTCCCCCTTACATGCACTCAGCCTTTGTGTGTGAGCGACTTGCTGTAAAGTGTTCCGTCTGAATACACGCTCTCTCTGGCCGACTGTTCTTCTCTCGTACGGGCTTTGGGAGCCGGGGGCGTCAAATTCCGTGTTCGTGCTAATTAGAAGTACCAGGCTCGGGTCGTAACACTACATACGTAGCCATTTTTTACAGAATGCATTTTTTTCTAACTCTCAGGAACAAGCTCGCACATAAGCTGGTATCCTAACTTAAGTTAATTATTTTAAAGTTTGACTGTACAGTAGATTGTATATCTGATCAAATGTGAAGATCAAATAAATGTGACGGAAGAAAATTTCTCTTAGTGCACACAAACTGGTAGGCTTACAATTGCACCTGACAATTCCGTTAAAATGTATTAATCACTGACTGGCATGTCCACATGTGAGCTCATGAAATATCTTACTCCTGGTGTAATCAAGCGAAAATCGGATTGCCTTAGTCTACCGTAAATTTAACCATTTATAAACTGAAGAAACAACTAGCTGCCACGCTTTCATTTGCGCGTACTATGGAAGCATATGCCTCTGAAAAATTTGCATAACGATTATTTTCTTATTAAATTATACTTGTGCTGCTTCATTCGCTCGTCTTTTTGCATGAACAGACCTTCTCTAAATTTAAAACTTAAGTTTACCTGGTACATCCGATTTCTACCTTTGCGGAACTGTCTGCTTTTCTAAAAAAGCTGGTATTTCTAAGCCACGTAATATAACCTGATAAACCACAGTGTGCTTTCTTTTTGAGAACCATCGTTCCTTTACTACTGTAAGGCTTTGAGGAACGCAATGTGAGCTGCGTTTGCGTAACAGGGAGTTTGTTGTAAATCTCCCTTGATATAATAAGTTATAACACCTACTGCATGATCAACAGTAGTAAAACTCTACGTAAATAATTTGTTCGAATCGAAAGCATCTTTCAAAATACCGGTTAATGTTTCATGTGGACCGCCATCAGTTGTGCTTACAAAACACAACAAAGCACAACTGTGTCCTGTGCGACGCCAACTTCAGTTGGCAGACTAGTCTGTCGGCAGCTTTTGTGGCTTTCACGAGGCGCTCAGCTCGTCTCAACAAAACTGTTGCCAGGGCCTTGCGTGCCTGTACGCCGCAGCCCCATAGGCGTGGTCTACGGTGTTTTGTGCTGTTTGGCATTGCAGTGGCACAGTTTATGGAGGGCCTCACTAACGCAGTTCACGACGCTCGATTTCCGTCACTAATGAGCATGTGTCTGGTGGTGTGATTGCATGCACAAAGGAGTAGTATACTGGATAAACATGGGTATTTACAACCGAACCTCGTTCTTACCTTAGTTACTAACTACGTTTTTAGTAGACTCCGGTTGATAAGGAGAAGTGCTGAGGACTAGATGCATGCCGCTAACTGGGACAAGGTTGAGGGGACAGCCTGCTTTTTGGTCTAAGAACGAGATTATCTTCTGGTCGCAAGTTTTCAGTCACATGGTTTAAACAGATCTGGAGGTCTCGCTCCTTGGCTGACCATGATATTGTAGTGGCAGTTTAAGCCATTAGATAGGCCCCAGCTGCTACGACTTTCAGGCTCGGCACCGAATAGAAAGAGAAGGAAATGGAAGCCCGTTATTGTATTCAGTAAAGCCGGAGGAGGGCCCGTCCAGAGTCACAAGAGATTCAAAGGTTGTCATGGTGCCTTGAGCGAAAGTGCGCCTGGGTAGGCCTTGAAGATGATTGGTCAGTTGCGACAAGCACGAATGGCTGAGAACCAGGTTTTCTCTTGGGCGCACGTGCGAATACTCGCGAGAAGCGCAGCGTTGGAACATGCGCCCGGGGTAAGTCCAAAATAGGATCTCAGGAGCCTCATTTGGTGCATTTATTGAGACCGAAAAATATGGGTTGGGTTGGATGCCAGTAGCGACTTGATATAAAAATCGGGACACTAGCTTTGGCGCTAATTGTTAGCCTATCCTTCGCTTGTTACTTCTAGGAGAAAATCCTTCGATTCGATCGTACGTTCCCACCACTCATTCGCAGGCAATCAATATCGTTGACATTAGCTGGAAGCAGTTTTCCGGGATCAGTTACTAATCTAAATGCCGAACACTGACATATTGGTAATAGTCTTCCGTGTCACAGGGAGATAACAAGTGTAGGGAACAAAGTATAAACTAAGTAGACTGACAACTTACCCAACGACACCAATAGACCAGATATGCAATCGATCTCTGCGCCAGAAAACCTGCGATTGTATTAAGGGCAAAAGTAGCTTATGTAAGCCCACTCATATACCCCTATTCCCAGCATTTCGTCCTGCAGAAACGGCGGTTATAGAGTTTAAGGGGGTTGGGAAAATAGGATAGGCAGAGAAGGAAATTTTTAGAAGTGTTAAGTGAAAAAATGTGGTTGAAGTTGCTTCCCGCTGCCGCTGGGAGTACGTTGTTCGGCATGTAAATTGAAGATGTGCACGGCGCTTGGCACCGCGGACTATACTAATCTAACTGCAGTACGGTAGGTTTGACCTCAGGCAAGTTAAAGTAGATGACCTCCTAACCACCATTTCAATTCTTCAGGAAATTCAAGTAACCTACAATTTGATAATCGGATTTTTCCGCAATAAGATAAACCATGATACAGATTAGGAAAATCTACAGCTTTAAATCAACATCACTTCTAAATACAGTAAAATAAAAATGCATTTAGCATTCATCAAAGTATATTCCACTGCATGTCCTAATTCCCCAGACATAAAACACTATAACCACCGTTTTCGTACGAAAACATGCAGGGAGTAGGGGTATATGTGTGGGCCTGCATAAGCTCCCGTTGCCGAATTCAACAAGATGGTAGTTATTATGACCCTATGTACCGAGCCAGACCCAACCATGGATGTTTGAACGTGTCAAGGTCACTTGAGCACGGATTCCGGATGAGGATGGCGTGATCGTTTGTTGCAGAAGATTGCCGGTGTTCCTTCTTTCCCCGTCGCTGACTTCGTTCCCCCGCTATCGTTACCGTACCGTACCGTATGTCCTGCTCCGTCAGCACTTCCATGGCCCTTATCCGCAGTTGCCCACAGCGCCGCACTCCCCACCGGCGTCTATCTGGTATTCACTGACCACTCCTCACTCCAAATGAATCGTTTTTATATAACCTTGACATTTATTTGCACCGTTATCCCTGTTTCCCTTTATTACTTTTCCCGTCGTTTTTCAATAGTAGACAATTCGTGTCCTTAACCTATATTCTTCTCTATTCCTATCCATGAGCATCTGAGGTGATTAACCATCCTTTTCAATGTTACAACGGGCGAACCTTACAAGTGCCTCATTCCTTTAGCTGTATGCCAACCTCGAAATCCCTGGTTTGCTACAAAGTCTGCCACTTCTACGTAACAGGAGCTTGCCGGCCGTTGTCACCAGAGCCAGTAGCTGAGGGGAAGAGAAGATAGTCAACCACGTGGAGAGTGGTATTAACAATTAGCAATTCATTCTCACAGAAAGGCCGCGCATATTTATTGATCTGCTTGATTTGAAAGTGTCGGAAACGTGGGCTAATCAGAGCTGACAAAAGATCGATAGCCATGGCCAGGTGCGCGCTCTCGTGGCAATGTGGCAGTTTACGCAGGTGTGTTTGTGTGCGAGTGGGAAAGAGGCATTCCTAACAGTAGCAAAGGTGACCTTCTGTTCAGATACTGTTCGAGTCCAATCTCCAAAGGCTTGTCAAAGTAAACTCTATATTCTTCTGAAAAGTATTTTTTAACTTTTCAACCTAAGTGCACATGCACGTTTTAGTGGTAAGGTGTTCATAAAGATTTTGGTATCTATTTACTGCCAAGTAAGAAGTATGCGTCAAAGGGGAGAGTTCTTTATCTAAAAGGTGGGAAAACAGACCCGAAATCCCCCCTGATACTAGGGGTGGTCTTGTGTAAGATTCCAGAAAAATTAAATATTCCGTGTCTTAACATTAACTCTTACTCAAACTCTAGCCATAACTTATACCCTAGTTCTAAATTTAGCACCCACCCTAATTGCCCAGGAAATTAGCCAAAAGTCTCTGGAATAGGGGAAATTCCTGTTGCCGTGTCCTGCTATTTTAAAATAGTCCACTGTCTTGGATTCCAGTAAGATGGCATGCCCCGAACATGCATTTTTAGATGCATATCCAGCCATAGCCATAAACGTCTATTGATGTAGACCATACAATGTTATCAGGGTATTTTGTCAGTTTCTCGTTCTTTGTCTGTTGATTGCACAAATCGAAATAGGAGCGGATAAAAACTTCACGAAATGCATTGGAAAGGGTTGATCCGGACTTCATTTGGATGCCTCCATGCAGCTGAGGAAATAGCAAAGAGTGATTATGCCATTTAAGCAAGTTGCCGATGTTTCAAGCAGAAGCTTTGCGGTTCTCAGAATAAATGCACTTGGGTATTGGGAGCGGGTACAAGGCAGGAGGAGAAGTCATGTCCGAAGTATGTGAAAACATTATCCGGTGACCTTCCAAGCACATACTAGAAGAACTGGGTTATTTAACCTGTATTTTGTTGGTTTAACTCAAACGAACCGCGTGAAGGGCGGGTGGTTTGGGTTACTATGGTGACTACTGGGGAGTGTAAGGTGGAGGGGGAAGTGAGGGAGACGTTGTCTAATTAGGCAGGACCGTGGCAATTATTAGGCCAAGCGAGATCGATAATGATTTTCCGGTCTGTTGACTTCGACGGCGATGGTGATGTGGCAGCGACAAGCAAAAAACAATGCTGGCGTAAATCCAGTATAAATTAATTCGAGATCGGAAATATTGAGGCATGAAAACTTGCAGCATATATGCCAGTCAAAATGGAGCAGCCTAATAAAAATTTCGGCAAGTATTGTTTTGAATGATAACAACAGCCACAGGGATGAACAAGTACCCAGCTAACTTCTACCTGAAACAATTAACGCTAACAGAATATAAATGGACGTCTCAGCCGTCTCTGGGAGCCCTTTTGGCACAACCAGAACTGAAAATGTTTGCTGCATTAGGATAGAAGGTAGGAAGCCATTCGGTTCGATCAGACAACCTAAAAGCAATTTCCGTCTCGCATAAACCTACCCACTTGTTTCATGGACTATCGGTTGGTCTGATGCTTGCCCGGATGCCTCAGGCGGACGTTTTACCTCATTTTTTTGAGATTACTTTCGACGCCGTAATCACTGACTCAGATTATTGGTGCCCTTAAAGTCGGCACCTATTCCCACACAGGCCCTGTTCACCATAGATCAGTTCGTTCGAGAGTAATCGGAACTTTCGGCTCCACCTGCTGACACTTCTGATAACCCTTGTCTCAGTAACCGGTTCCCAGTTCTCGCGCTTGCCGCAAAAGCCTAAGACATGGCACACCTTAGTAACTACGTTTTCTTCTGAATAGCAGGCAGAACTTGACAGTTGGTTAATATTTTGTACAGACTGAAGATTAGATAGCGGGCTTTGCAGACGGACAAGGCACACGCCCGGCGCCGCGAGAGTCAGCGTCCCCAGTCCTAGTGTGGCACAGTTATCATAGCGCCTCTCAGAATCGGCCTGGAAATTGATTGGTTGCTGTGGGTAGTTGTGATTGGCCGAGAACCAGACTGCCTCCGATGCATGAGAGATGCGCAACGTTGCAGCAGGCGTCGGAAGTGGGGCCAGTACACGTCCACGCCAGTCTTTTTTGCAGCCACAGGCGTGGCGCGGTTTCATTTGGAGATGGGCAGTATTGCCAGCGAAAAGTTTTTACAAATAAACGTGACCTAAAGGCAGACTGAAAAAGTCGACACAAAATAAGCAGCTGGTCAGGTGACGATTTGGGCATAAATCGAGTAGGGAGGGGGGACGGATTATAAATCATTATTATGCTGAATTTCGAGGGTTTTTAAGAGGATTGAAAATCTGGCTAGCTGGACAGGGTCATTTCGTATTTTTTAGGTCTGGATGAAGAGGATAGAACACATATTAGGAAGTACCTAAGTGTTGAAAATGATTTCGCACTACGGGACTGCCTACAAAGGAATAGGAAACAGCGATGATAGAAGACAACGTATACTAAATGCATCCTCATGTGAATATATTTTCTACTTAAGTCTGAAAAATTCGTAGAAAGTGATGTCAAACCTCGTTTTCCTTACAAAATATCATTTCCTGTCTTTGCTAAATACAGCTGGGTTCTCGACTGTGAAATCGTTTAGGCACGATTCTGCCGCCGCTTAAAGGTGAACGTAAACGTTCAAAGGTACTCCCTCCTTCTCAGATGACCCAGCCAATAGAATTTTAAAGCGCATTAATTGCTCATGTGACCCCCCCCCCTATCCCCTTCCCCCCTACCCCTGACAGGGCTTAAAAACAAGAACCATCCCTAATGCGGGTTATATTAAGCTAATTTCCAGGAAAATTTGAATTAGAGTTAAGTTTAGGGTTACGGCTAAGGTGTAGGTTATTATTTCATATATATGGTAAGAAACCCCTGCGTATTAAGTAATGATTCCATATAACGACATGCACAAAGTTGGTTTTATTACGGTTTTTCTTATTAACATCCCTTTTATCTAGTTAACCGGATGTGACGAGCTGATGAAGGCTCGTAAGCCAAAATGGTCATTCTGGTCTCTAGCTACGAACTGTACTCATCAGCGAATGTCAGTATTCCTTCTCTTAACCGACAAGACAAGGAGCCCGTGGCCCAATAGTTATAGCATTGGACTTCTGAGCAAAAGACTGCGGGGTTGAGCCTCGAGTGATATGCTCTGACTAGCTCGCGTCAAAGTGAACTTTGCCGAAGGCTCACAGACGCTAGTCCCAACGCTTGAATCAGCCAATCACAGTTGCCGCAAAACTGCTTTCTGGTCAGGCGACGAAAAGCAACACTGCAAGCGTGAACGCTTGCTCTCTGGGCCACGGGAATTTCCTGAAACTATGCCTCGCTTCGGATCACGTCACTATCATGGAAGGTCGTGCCCTCCGTAGTCAAATCTCTTTCCATCTGCTGGTCATTCCCCTGTGTATATAATACACTGTTCCTCTTACTCTGGCCTCTATCGAATTCGTCTCTACTAAGTTATCATGGTCTGAAGATCGCAGTTGCCAGGTTTTAACTTAATTAAGCCCCTGCGATAGATCCACCACTTGGAGTTGGACTGAAATACAATCCCGTGCTCCTACCCCTTCTCCTACCGCAAACGCCCCTGATCGCCTCAACCGCATGATTCGGCAACTCGAGCCACGCTCTATGCCTCATCTCAAGTGCATGGAGCAGCTGAGCTGGACCGCGGTGTAGAAGGTATGTTGTGAGCACGGCCCATTAGCATTTTCTCCTTTTTACGACTTTCTACCCAATGCAGCACTTCTGACAGACGCAAGTTAGCGCTTAACTCCGACTAACACAAACGGTTCTGTTACGTCTATCTGATAGAGTCGTAAAAACTTCAAACCAGGCAGGGTTCAGGTTTGCATGCAGTTATGGCCTCGCCTGCGAAAATTTTCGCCGGCTGAACTTAATTCGTTGAGCATTAAAAAATATTGATGCGAATAAAATGCTGCTAAGTAGACAGACTGTAAAGTTGCGCAGAGAAGGAAATCGTCAGTAGATCAGCTAGTACGTCACTTAGGCACAATTTGAGAGGACTTCATCCACTGAGGCTGATAGGCAGGGGCTTGCGAGTTGTAGCACCTCAAGCGCATATTAACGTTCGGTGAGTGGCAGCTAAAAGTCATGTGATCACGAGCTGTCAGGCTTTTCGCAAATGCAACCTATGGGACAACCAATCACAAGCGCCCACAAACTAGGCTATCATCCAACCAACTGGTCAAGCTAACACTGTCAGCTGTTCATTCACGTCCACATAATCCTAGGCAGTTGCGCGCAGGCCCGGAGTCGGCGGCCCCATGTTTAGTAATTTAAAAAAAACAGCACTGACATTTGCCTGCGGTCGTCTGTGGGAACTGTAAACCCTGGAATAGCAGAATCTAAAACGTAAGTTGCGGAAACCACGACAAGGAAGCCAGCTTCCCAATCCTCCTATCAAATTGTGTCTAGCACGTTATGATTGCTTGGCCTATGGGCCAAAACGCGGGCACAGACAGCCTGCGAATTGCGCACACGTCGGAAGCTCACGCCGATTCGCTGACGCACGCACGCACGTGGTACCTGGGGCCAGTCCGTGGCGTGGTGACGTCCTGTCACACGTGAGAATCGATCGATGAACGTGGAGCGTCGAGAGCTCGCTTGCTCTAACACAATCTCGCGAAGGTAACGTGCGCGGTCTGAAGAGAGACGGTCAATGCTGATGGTGATAGCAATTATGCACAACTCTGCGGGGTGTTTTGCGCCTTGCGTCGAGGTTCCTATAATGTAACAGCTATATTATTGGGACAACTCAGATTCACTGAGTCAGCTAAGACACGGGAATAGACACCTTCCTAAAATACGGGTGGCCTTGCGCTACACTCGAGGGAAATTAGGGTTAAGGTTAATTTCAGGGTTAAGATTGGGTTTTGGGTCAAGATTGGGCCCAGAGTTTGGGTAATGCCCATTGTTTGAAATTAAGTTCGAAGAAACTACTTAAGTAGGGTTGTAAGTTTAATTATCTTGCGGCCTAAGCCCAAGATATTCAAGTCAGATTAGAATGACGGCTTCTGAACGAGATTCCTTCTGACTGCCTGCAGAAATCGTGCTCTGTAAAATAAAACTATTACTTAGATGCCACGCGTTTTTCTCATCGGATTTTAATGCTCCCATAAATTCGAATCTATTTTTATTTCATGAAGAAAGTATTCCTTCCTGTTCTCGTTTGGTAACGAATTTTGCATTCTTCAAATTTTTGTGCTCGAAGACAGGAAAGCTATTGGTTCTAAGGTTAACATGCATGTTTTTGAGCTTTTTATGACCGTGAAATGTTAATTCATGATACATTTTATGCGTTAATTTATTAATGTTGCCTATAAAGTATGCAACCTGATTCACATCTAGTGCAAAAGTTTATGAGATTTAGGTGACCTGTGCCTCATCACGAGAGAAAGGTGGGATTTTCCTTAGACAAATATTCATACCATATACTTAAGAACCCTCGGAAGCAAGAGTAATGACTGGCAGGAGTTAAAAGTTATTCGGCAATTCAGAAAGTTTTTAAATACGGGAAGATACCCTCTGTTTAAGTGTACGCTCTGAAGAAGACGTGATTTGCTACCGAAAGAGTACGAGAGCGGATATCTATGTGCGTGTTTTCTATAAAATATGTTTCAGTATATAAGATCATTTAAAATCAATGTGAAATATGCATTTTTTACAGAGTATCTCGTCTACAGACGGTCAGAAAGAAGCCTGCTCAAAAGCCGTTATCCTGAGGTTTCTTGAATATCTTGATCAGTTACGTGGCCAATAGTAGTTTGTGCACCTGTGATTGGCTCTCTCATAGGCAAACTGATCACGTGGTCTCTTGCTTGGCGTGGCGCCGGAGGTAAAAAGCGCTACAAGATTTGGTATGACTGACTGATGACGATTTTTAAGCCAGAGATGTCCATCATAGTCTCTATATTCGCTAGTACCACGTTATCGACAGATACAGTCGCGCTGACTCATTCTGGCTTCGCTTGCCAAGCCTTAGGTACTCGCGGGACCTTACAACCTCCCAGTGAGCTATTTATCACCTCCAGATGCTCGCGTTGTCCTGTCCGTAACACGCTCATCGCGTGAGCCGCTTGCACTGCCCTCTTGCCCGTTTATCAGTCGGGTCGATGCCTCGCGAGCTTGAAGCCAAAAACTGTACACCTTTTCCTGATTGGCTGAAGCAAAAAAAGGACTGGACAGGCTTGACTCTAATCCTGTGCGCACAGGCGTACGCCCACCCTTTTTCGCGAACTCGACTGACCCTTGTACGCAGCGTTTGCGATCACTAGGCAACAGCTATTGTAAGGCTCATTTAGGGCAGTAGAGTTCTTTCTACCAACTCTGTTTCACCCGGCTTTTTGATTTGGGAGACCTCCGCTTGTCGACACAACAACTTGCGCAGCAGCAACATCGACCTTAATGCCGGGCTTTCCAACCCTTTTTTCTCTGTCGCACTTTCCGCACGGCTAAATGTTCGCGCCACACCCTTCCACGCCATCACGCATCACCACACCCTGCGACGGGTGGAGAGAGGGGTGTATATCAGAACCGAAACTTTGTGTCTGCGGTGATGCGCACATCTACGGTGCTCCTAAGGCAATACGTGGACACTCGCAATTCCATTTAAAGGTGCAATCGCTGCAAACACAGAAAATGTCCTCGTCGTATTGTCTGGTTTTGCGTCTGTGGTGACGCGAATTCCAAAATCAGACTTCAGGACAGACAGATTGGGCAGAACCAGGTTTTACTGCGAGAAAGAGCGCATAAGAGGCTTGAAGGCAGTCGCTTCAGGTGTTTCATGCTCCGGCCTGGAGAATTTGTAGTAAGACTACTGACTACTTATATATCGCTAGACGCTCCTTACTAATATCTACCAGTATAATCTTACAACCTCGTGATCAAACTCTAGTGTTGTGTCCAACATGTTTAAACAAAGCTTGCAGTTAGGGAAAAGGAATCTTAAAGGTCAAATAGTCTGGGACCTCGGCACAGTACCCCTTGGCTAGACCAGAGCGGACGTAAAAAAACAATTTCAAAGCAATATGCACGTCTAAACAAGGCGAGTAACTAAACGGTCAGGGACTGTAACGTGGCATCCAATTCGGGTGATGTATTCGGGAGGCGCAGAGAAAGCGTTGCTTGCGGTTGGGATGTTGGCAGTTGATGAGAAAGCCATAACAGTTTATGGCAAAGGACATGTTGGAAAATGTAGCAGATGGGATGGAGGGATAGAGGATCGGGAAGCAGGGAGCAGGGAAAAGAGAACCAAAGGGCTCGTCCGGCGGAATGTCTGGGACAGCAGCTTTGAGGCGGTCCATGCTCAAGACCTCCTTGCGAGTGCCACTGTGGATTCTAAAGGTGTTCGTCCTCGAGCGATAACCCGGAAGGGACCATCGTAGGGGGTCCGAACGGCTGGTAGACTCGACCACATCGTAGAAAGACATGAGAGTAGGTTTCCAAGTCTTTCTTGCGATGGTGGGCCTGAAAGGAGCCCGGGGAATCATTCGAGCGAATTGTCGGAGACGGTGCTGGAGGCCGGTAGGATCCTCGACTGCAATTGGAAGAGTTGACGAGACCAACTCACCAGGAGGTCGGACAGTGGCGTCGAACACCACTTCAGTGACGCAACAGTCAAAGTCCAGCTTGAGGAAGGAGCGGATACCCAACAGGACCAGCAAAAGATGGTCCGTCCAGTTCTCTCGATCGGCCGCGACGCGTAGGGAGGCCTTTAGCTGGCAGTGGAACCGCTCGACCATTCTGTTGCCGGCTGGATCATAGGTTGAAGTGCTGATGCGAGTACAGCCTAAAGAGGGGAGAAGAGACTGAAAGAGATAGGACCCAAACTAGTCACCGCAGTCAGTCGTGATGGTAGAGAGATCACCAGAGGGGACAACCATACGACTAAGGAGAGTCTTGACCACTGTTAGAGCAAACACATCGGACATTAGGATCGTTTCCGGCCACCGAATGAATGGATCCACACAAGTGAGTAGATAGAAACAGCCGTTAGACAGAGGAAGGGGGCCAACAAGGTCGAGATGAACATGCCAAAACTTTATATTGGGGCTGGAGAAGGTGCCGGTGGGAGTTAACTTGTGCCTTCGAACCTTATTCCATTGGTAGCTGGGACACAACCGTGTTCAAGCTTGCAGGTCTTTGTGCATCGCAGGCCATACACAGCGGTCGGAAACCAGCTTGTCGGTAGCTTGACTCCCGGGATGAGAAAGGTTGTACAGGGAGGAGAAGACGATGCCTCTGTGGGATGGTGGACTGCTACACGCCTTCCGACCAGGCTTGCAGCCTGCTCGCGCCACAACGTTTGGGTATTATTGTCCTAAATCACCCAAATCCTGATTAAAACTGCAATCTCACCTACCAGGCACTGAAAATGTAGACATCTTACGATGGCAAATGAACATGAAGCTAACTTTTCGGTTGTTGACAGTTAATCACCGCTCCATTGTCTGTAATAGCCGCTAATCAAGGGAGCGTTTGTACTCTTGTCGTCAGCTCACTAACAGCCTATCCGACTTCAATGTTAAAAAGAAGCATTAAATATTATGCTGACTAAAAACAGCATGAATGTCGAGTTATGTTAAATATTAATAGAATAATTACAAGCTTGAGTCCTGCTGTTCACAGCGATAAAACCCCAGTGGTGTGGTCAGTGCGTTCAAACAAAAGGGTCAGTAAAGGAAAAAATGTAGAAGGTCAAAAATATGCTGAGACCTCGCCACAAACCGTTCTGTAATCAGGTCAATTTTACGAATTCTTCTTCCACGGGTAATGCCGCGTGCGTTGTATTAAAATACGACGTTTTTTGCATCATCTATTTCGAGAGTATCAGACAAGTGTCAGGATTAAGCAGGCGTGGATGTGTAGTGGTCCGTAATCAGCACCACTGCTGCTGACTCATGTTGCCTTCGCCTGTGTCACCTTGTGTACTCGGGCGTGACAACCTCCCACTCACTTTCCTCGCGGAACCGCTGCTTGAGCCGCCTCACAATCCCGGTCTCCTCGTTCCTGGAGATGCGCGAGTCTGGACACTAGCCTTGCAAGAACTCCGAGCCAATCAAAGTGCGATATTCACTGACTGGCTGCAGACAACAGAAAGCATGCTCTTGGGTTAGTTATTCTCAACAGCGGACACTAACAGGACTAGCCTGAGGAGATTGCGAGCAATATATGCTTACAGCGCGCCTTGTTAAGCTCTTGCACACAGAAAAGTCTTGTCCAAACTTAACAGTTTTCCTGGACTTCTGGTTTAGGGGATCTGCGTGTTGTCGACTTCAAAGCTATCGAGAGACGCTAAATGATCTTTTGGCGACCCCAGCTGGTGGTTAGTGTTACGACTGGTTAAGTACTGGCAGAATAAGCCCGAAACAGTTTCTGTATCAATCCACCCGCACCCACTGGCATTCCTTCCCCCTCCGGATATAAAGTTGTTCCAGCGGTCTTTTCATACGCCAGAGTGCTTGTCATTATCTGAATTTCGAATGATTCAATTGTGGAAAACTCAGCAGTCTCGATAGGATTCGAACTTACGCGAGAAAAAGCAGGATTTTAGTCCAACCAACGACTTGAACTACAAGTCTGTGATTGCATCAGAAGTTAAAGCATGCAAGTACGGCAGAATTTATTGGAACCAAGAAATTTCGTGACCGCTCGTCAGCTGCTGCTTGCCGCTGCATAACATTAGGAACTAATGAGGGAATACAGCAAATGAATTCTTACAGAAAAAATCGATGCAAAACAATAAGTTCGTGGTAAATTGCCACGTGGGATAATCAATAAAGTTAGCAACTTAAAACACACCGTGAGAAACATAATTGAGACGAAACTTTAAAGCAAAAGGGGGAGCAATGTCTAAGTCTGGGAAATGGATGTTACCCTGGAAAAATTAGGTTAACCACGTACTCAAGCTGTCTACGCAGGTCAGGTTTTAACCGCCGTATATAGGTCACCTCTGGATAGCGCAATATACGAGTTTTTATGCCCGAGCAAGTACCCGGAAAATGTTTTCGAACTCACAGGGTGATCTGCATCGAGCAAATGTTTACTAAGGGATGAACGTTGAATTCTGCTTTCTTACCTTAGGCAGGCGCTCCATTGATCTGACTGATATGATCTGTATCAGAATTGATGAACGTTGTGCGTCGCAGTACTTGGGCGGATAACTTGACCCAAAGAGACCAATCACCTAGATCCCGATTGGGACCGCTTAGCCCAGGTGCTGAGAACGTTGGCTGTATTTAAGCCTTGTTTTTGTTGCCGTGGGTTTGAAGCCCACCAAGACCGCTCAGTTTGTTACAGTTGGAATGAGTGTTTTATTTAAAATCTGGTAAATGCACCTATTGTCTGCGCTATCAGCATGACAGACCGCAAGTGAGGACTTGTCCGGCCAAAGCCAAAAAAATTGAAGTCTTCAGTTTTATTAGGCCGAAAAAAATTGGGTAAAAATTGCTCTGGTAGCAGTATGTTTTCGTCTTTATTTGCCTTATCGCAATTTACAGATTGAAAAGTGATTCATATTCTGTCCGAAGCACTTATATTATGCAGCTGTAAACTAAGGGCTAAAAGAAACCATATTCTTTGATGCACTTGCCTGACCGGTTCACAACCCTAAAAAGGCTTTGGTAGGCAGAGGAAGGATGTATCATAGAGGTTAAGTAAGGTAAACCTTGACAAATGTGGTCTTCGGGCCCGGTTCCTTAGGGGACGAGAAGTCATGGGGGACCAGAGTGTAAGGAATGGTTTATTTTGTACAGAAGGAATGCAGGATAGGTAGGAGGAATTTTACTGACAGACGAGCGAGAAACCGCTGGCCACAGCGCCGCGTCTGAAGTGAAGTGACGGCAGGAATCGCCACAGCGTCTAGAGCGATCTTTGCGTGAGTCGGCCTTGAAATGTAATTGGCCAGACCGCGTGGGCAGGCGGGGGCATGTGTGCATCATAGCAGAACTGAGCGTCTGCAGTGTCTGTCCAAAAGGTAGGTCGAGAATTGATATCACGTGAGGGTCTGTACGGACTTGGGCTAATACAGATGATGAATCCTGCGGAACCCTTCTGGTTTGTTCCGCGGCCTGAGTTAGGCAAAGTGCGGATGTGTTCAGAGGAGACCGTGGCCTATTCACCCAGAACACGGAGATGCCGGTGATTGTCGATTAAGCGCGGATCGTAACGGCTAGGGCTGGCAGTGCAGTCTGGTCACGCAAACTCGCAAGTGGATGTCGTAGCAGTTTAAGCTATAGCGGGGGTCCTGATCACTGCGGCCTTTAGGCCCGATCCCGAATAGAAAGAGGAGTTGAACGCCAGTCCAGAGGATAGTGTATTGTGTACAGACAGATTGAAGAACATGTCAGAAGAAGTTGACAACCAAAGAAGGGCACATGTCCGGCGCCGGGAAAATGGCATTCTGAGTCAAGGTGGGACATGAGTCACAGAGCTTTGACTGACAGCACGTCTGAGTAGGCCTCACAATTAATTGGCGGTAAAGTTGGATAGCTGTGATTGGCCGAGAAGTAGAGTGCGCCTGCATGTACGTGCGAGAGACGCAACGTTGAAGCAGACGTATACAGTAGAGGCCAGCATAAAACTAAGCCGTGGCCGGTTCTCACTGCTTTTCCGTGACGCCCCCTGCTTGAGACTATCAACAAGCCGGTGGACTTGACGTTGCATTCTCTGCAGTCCAACCTGAAAGGTTAAATAGGTTCTCGTGTTATGGCAGTCAGAGCAATCTAACCACCAGGACTCTACGCCAGATTGCCTTCGAGAGAATCAGGAGATATTTGTTTGATAACAAGGGAGACTGGAGTGTCCATTTCTGACTCATTAGCCATCATCAACCCGTCATACCTAACCCTAGGTGGTGCAACACACAAGGCTCGAACCTTTTTGACATTTTTGATCAGAAGCCTGACGATCTAACCATTGGTCTCATTGTCTTTACCATTTATATCGGAAATATGAGCATTCCTTGATTAATCTTCCCGGCCGTTAACAACACTCCCTCGTCCCCCTCTGTCTTGGGGCTCATTCTAGAGTCCCGCCAGCAGCCGCAGAGCGACTAGTAAATTAGGTTGGTAAGAATGTCGTCAAAGACAAGGAAAACTGGGCAAAAGTAGCTTATGTAGCCCCACTCATATATTCCTAATCCCAGCATTTGGTCGTGCAAAAATCGGGGTTTTAGGGTTTTGTGAGGTGAAGAAATAGGATAGGTAGAGAAGGAAATTTTTAGAAGTAAGTGTAATGTGAAAAATACAGTCGAAGTTTCTTCCCGCGGCCGCTGAAGCAGGTTGTTCCGCATGAAAATTGAAGGTGTGCGAGGCGCTTCGCGCTGCAGACTATACTAATATAACTCCAGAACGGTAAGTTGGACCGCAGATAAATCGAAGCAGATGACCTCCTAAACAACATTTCAATTTTTCGGGAAATTCAAGGAACCTGCAGTTTGATAATCGACTTTTTTCGCAATAAGTTAAACGATAATACAGATTAGGAAAATCTACAGATATAAATCAACAACGCTTCTAAGTACAGTAAAATAAAAATGCATTATACATTTATTAAAGTATATTTAACTATGCGTCATAATTTTCCGCCCATAAAACCCCATAAACACCGTTTTCGTAGGAAAACATGCAGGTTGTAGGGATTAATGAGTGGGGCTGCATCAGCTACTGTTGCCGAAAACTGGAATGGCCGCTGGGTAGTTGCTGGCTGGACGAGTGAGTTCCGTTAGCGATTCGTGAATGTTCATCAACAAGATATATACACTTCGCTTAACCCCCCCCCCGGGCCAGCGATAACCCAGTAAATGTGTCCTTTGCAATTTGGTTGACAAGCGTGGATGGTTGAAACTGACAGGAAGTTAATGCGGACATTGACATTAAAAGACTGATGCAGTACAACGAATGTTCATGTGATTGTTGGGATATCTCGTTTCTTTGCTTACTGTCGTCAAGTTCGTTTATGTCCCCCCCTATAGGAAGAAGGGTAAGGTATAGCCACCTAGACATAACACGGGATCATAAACCACCCAAGAATTAAAAAACGGCTTTGCGATAGGTAGTCCCACGTCTTAAACCTAGCCCATCTTCCCTCTTCCTGCCCCCTAAACTCTACGGTTAACATGAACTCAAACCTTGCCAAGATCGTGATCCTACCCCCAGTTCTGACCTTTTACCTGAGCCTAAAATCAACCCTATCCTTTACCTTAATCATAAACCTAGTTTTCAGGAACTTAGCACAAAGCCAAAAGTATTCTGGGCGGTTCCTGTTCCTTTGTCCTGTTTAGATGGTCATTTAAGTTATCCTTACTTAATAGGATTTGTAGTGGCCTTTTGCAGCCGCTTGGAACCAAGGATCAGCCGCTGACGCATGGCGTCTTTAGCCTGCCTGCGCGTCCACTGCCTCCTGGGGCTAGGCGCTAAATGCCCTTGACTGACGCGCACATACGCCTCAGCGTGACCGCGCGCTCACGCTAGCCAACATTTCGCCCATCTCAAGGTCACCCTACGACCAGTATAGACATCAGCCGCCTGAGTGGCCGTCGTAAAAAGCATGTGTCGGCGATTCCTGATGCTCTAGTCACTCCGGAATTGACGCCCTGGCAGCCGGACTTCGGTCATCCGAGAGTCAACACTCTTTCCATCTATTCTCCTATCCCTCTGCAGAATACAATTTTCCTACAATCTGGATTTCCCACCGTCTTCCCTTAACACTAGTCGATAGATGTACTGCTACGGCTGTCATATACACTGTTGTGGATAACTTAACTAAGTTAGGGAACATACACTTTGACACCCTACGGCTTCCGGCGCTGCCAAACCTACGTAAAAACCGCGCGTGAAGTGGCGTACCTCACCTACCTTAGAACGCTGCTGCAGCTGTCAGCGGCAAGACGCGATGTGTACAAAGCCGTCTGCACGAGCGCGCGCGAAAGGCATCCAACCATGCGACGCTGATTGGTCGCCTACCAGTAGCAACCGCTAACGGACCACGCCTACCACTGCTGACGAGACCGTTCTCTGATAGGCGCTGTCTGACACTCGTTAAAAGAGAGGAAGAAGCAGATGTGATGTCAATTTTCTGATCCCGATCATGCCTCATTGGCTGCGTCTTCGTATTTGTGGATTTCATTCAGCCAAAAGTGGTGGGAAATTTGCCCTCCAAAGTCAACCTATCTCTTTGAGGGCCCCAGCGTGGTGCAAAGTTGCCATTGAGCGTACAAAATGCTCCTACTGCTAAAAGGAGTTTTGGTTAGGTAAATCGCAACATTCTACTTCGAGTTAGGAGCCTCAACAATTCATCGACCCGCCTACATGTTTCTACGGAAAGTTTGTCCCTTTTAACGACGCTCTTCTTCTTCTTCTGGGACTCATCGCTAGTGAAGATTTTCTAATATGGGCGAGTGAGGCTGTCTGGACACAAAGGTTTGCAACGATAAGTTTCCAAAAGCAAGGGTCATGGAGACAGATTTGGCAAGACAGTCTGGGTCGTCCTTTGCTTTCTTCGACCGTATCCAATAGTCACGCGTACGCCAAACCAGTGATAACAACTATCAAGGTGGTAC